>JAVGWX010000021.1:2067500-2795000 GCA_036924085.1 Ariolimax columbianus
CACTCTCTCACACACTCTCTCACTCTCACACTCTCTCACACTCTCTCACACTCTCACACTCTCACACTCTCTCACACTCTCACACTCTCTCACACTCTCACACTCTCTCACTCTCTCACACTCTCTCACACTCTCACACTCTCACACACTCTCTCACACACTCTCACACTCTCTCACACACTCTTTCACACACTGTCACACACTCTCACACTCTCACACACTCTCTCACACTCTCTCACACTCTCACACTCTCACACACTCTCTCACACACTCTCACACTCTTTCACACACTCTCTCACACTCTCACACACTCTCACACACTCTCTCACACACTCTCACACTCTCACACACTCTCTCACTCTCTCACACTCTCTAACACACTCTCACACACTCTCTCACACACTCTCACACTCTCTCACACACTCTCTCACACTCTCTCACACTCTCACACACTCTCACACTCTCACACTCTCACACACTCTCTCACACACTCTCACACACTCTCACACACTCTCACACACTCTCTCACACTCTCTCACACACTCTCTCACACTCTCTCACACTCTCTCACACTCTCTCACACACTCTCACACTCTCACACACTCTCCCACTCTCTCACACACTCTCACACACTCTCACACTCTCACACACTCTCACACACTCTCACACTCTCTCACACACTCTCACACACTCTCTCACACTCTCACACTCTCACACTCTCTCACACTCTCTCACACTCTCACACTCTCTCACTCTCTCACACTCTCTCACACTCTCTCACACACTCTCTCACACACTCTCACACTCTCACACACTCTCTCACACACTCTCACACTCTCACACACTCTCTCACACTCTCTCACTCTCTCATACTCTCACACACTCTCACACTCTCACACTCTCACACTCTCACACACTCTCACACTCTCACACTCTCACACACTCTCACACTCTCTCACACACTCTCTCACACTCTCACACTCTCACACACTCTCACACTCTCACACACTCTCTCACACTCTCACACTCTCACACACTCTCACACACTCACACACTCTCACACTCTCACACTCATACACTCACACACTCTCACACACTCTCACACACTCTCACACTCTCACACTCTCACACTCTCACACCTGTTAAACCACCTGTTCCTGTATCTACACCTGTTTAACCTCTTGTTCCTGTATCTACACCTGTTAAACCTCTTGTTCCTGTATCTACACCTGTTAAACCTCTTGTTCCTGTATCTACACCTGTTAAACCTCTTGTTCCTGTATCTACACCTGTTAAACCTCTTGTTCCTGTATCTACACCTGGTTAACCTCTTGTTCCTGTATCTACACCTGTTAAACCTTTTGTTCCTCTACACCTGGTTAACCTCCTGGTCTCTTCAAAAGTTATACCTACATCAGACTGAAGTACCTTCCCTTGACAGCCTGTCTGTTACTCAGTGGTGCCATGACATGCAAATGGTTTAACCTCGCTGTCACTCACTGAATCAGTCTACATAGATTCCCACATCATTTCGTGACTGAACATGTGTCGTTCAGCCAAGATACTCATTCATGTCACCGTCATCACCACCACCATCACAACCACCACCACCACCATCACAACCACCATCACAATCACCATCATCACCACAACTTTCACCATCACCACCACCACCATCACCACCACCATCATCACCACAACTTTCACCATCACCACCGCCACCATCACCATCACCACCACCACCATCATCACCACCGCCACCATCACCACCATCATCACCACAACTTTCACCATCACCACCAGCATCACCCCCATCATAACCACAACTATCACCATCATCACCACCACCACCACCATCATTTCCACAACTTTCACCATCACCACCACCACCATCATCACCACAACTTTCACCATCACCACTACCACCACTACCATCATCACCACAAATTTCACCATCACCACCACCACCACTACCATCATCACCCCAACTTTCACCATCATCATCACCACCATCATCACCACAACTTTCACCATCACCACCACCACCACTACCATCATCACCACAACTTTCACCATCACCACCACCACCACTACCATCATCACCACAACTTTCACCATCACCACCACCACCACTACCATCATCACCACAACTTTCACCATCACCACCACCACCACTACCATCATCACCACAAATTTCACCATCACCACCACCACCACTACCATCATCACCCCAACTTTCACCATCATCATCACCACCATCATCACCACAACTTTCACCATCACCACCACCACCACTACCATCATCACCACAACTTTCACCATCACCACCACCACCACTACCATCATCCCCACAAATTTCACCATCACCACCACCACCACTACCATCATCACCACAACTTTCACTATCATCATCACCACCATCATCATCATCCCCACAACCCTCATCACCACTATCACTATCACCACCACAACTTTCACCACTATCACCATAACCACTACCATCATCATCACTACCATATTGTTTAACAAATGTTAGCACTAGTTCTACTACAACAACCATCACCATCTTCCAACAGACAACGCTAGTTTACCAAGAATGTGTAGACCCCCTGTACATCCTGGAGCTAGGGGTAGACCACCCCCACCCCGAGCTAGCCAAAGGGCTCATGATGTTGTTGGTGACATTACTGCTGCTACCCACACCTTTGGTGGCATTGTGGGTTGTGTACAGCAAGGGGGGCACATGTGCCAAGGTAAGAGAGGCAGCATACAACTGATAGGCTTGTCTCTGTATTGTTGTGTCTTGCCTGTCCTTGACCTGTCTTGTCTTGCCTGTCCTTGACCTGTCCTGTCTTGCCTGTACTTGACCTGTCCTGTCTTGCCTGTACTTGACCTGTCCTGTCTTGCCTGTAATTGACCTGTTCTGTCTTGCCTGTACTTCATCTGTCCTTGACCTTGACCCCTCCACCTCCACCCACTCAACCGGCTCATCTCTTTCCACTCCACCTCCACCCAGTCCACCTCCACCCACTCAACTGGCTCATCTCTTTCCACTCCACCTCCACCCACTCAACCGGCTCATCTCTTTCCACTCTACCTCCACCCACTCAATCGGCTCATCTCTTTCCACTCTACCTCCACCCACTCAACTGGCTCATCTCTTTCCACTCTACCTCCACCCACTCAACTGGCTCATCTCTTTCCACTCCACCTCCACCCACTCAACCGGCTCATCTCTTTCCACTCTACCTCCACCCACTCAATCGGCTCATCTCTTTCCACTCTACCTCCACCCACTCAACTGGCTCATCTCTTTCCACTCCACCTCCACCCACTCAACTGGCTCAGCTCTTTCCACTCCACCTCCACCCAATCTACCTCCACCCACTCAACTGGCTCATCTCTTTCCACTCCACTTCCACCCACTCAACCGGCTCATCTCTTTCCACTCTACCTCCACCCACTCAACTGGCTCATCTCTTTCCACTCCACCTCCACCCACTCAACTGGCTCATCTCTTTCCACTCCACCTCCACCCACTCTACCTCCACCTCAACCCACTCTACCTCCACCCACTCCACCTCCACCCACTCAATCCATCTCTTCAGATCATTTGTATCTCCTTAACCAAACCATCCCCTTAGCCTATCGCTCCTTACACTTTCATCCTGCCCATCTCTTTCATCTTTTATCAACCACTCATCCTACCCATAACCCAGCCCATAACCCAGCCAACCATTTCTTCCCTCAACCCGCTCACTCACCTTGTTGTACCCTTGTCTCCTTACTTCAAATTGGGTCATGGGGTCACAGTTCATAAATCTCTATGCTGTCTTTGTAAATATTTTTAAAAAAATAGTTTCCTGATGTTAGAGAACAGTTTCATTATGCAGGTATCTGTAGCATTCCTGTCACTGTAGCTTTCCTGTCACTGTAGCTTTCCTGTCACTGTAGCTTTCCTGTCACTGTAGCATTCCTGTCACTGTAGCTTTCCTGTCACTGTAGCTTTCCTGTCACTGTAGCATTCCTGTCACTGTAGCTTTCCTGTCACTGTAGCTTTCCTGTCACTGTAGCATTCCTGTCACTGTAGCTTTCCTGTCACTGTAGCATTCCTGTCACTGTAGCATTCCTGTCACTGTAGCTTTCCTGTCACTGTAGCTTTCCTGTCACTGTAGCATTCCTGTCACTGTAGCATTCCTGTCACTGTAGCTTTCCTGTCACTGTAGCATTCCTGTCACTGTAGCTTTCCTGTCACTGTAGCTTTCCTGTCACTGTAGCTTTCCTGTCACTGTAGCTTTCCTGTCACTGTAGCTTTCCTGTCACTGTAGCTTTCCTGTCACTGTAGCATTCCTGTCACTGTAGCTTTCCTGTCACTGTAGCTTTCCTGTCACTGTAGCTTTCCTGTCACTGTAGCTTTCCTGTCACTGTAGCTTTCCTGTCACTGTAGCTTTCCTGTCACTGTAGCATTCCTGTCACTGTAGCTTTCCTGTCACTGTAGCTTTCCTGTCACTGTAGCTTTCCTGTCACTGTAGCTTTCCTGTCACTGTAGCTTTCCTGTCACTGTAGCTTTCCTGTCACTGTAGCTTTCCTGTCACTGTAGCTTTCCTGTCACTGTAGCTTTCCTGTCACTGTAGCTTTCCTGTCACTGTAGCATTCCTTTCACTGTAGCATTCCTGTCACTGTAGCTTTCCTGTCACTGTAGCTTTCCTGTCACTGTAGCTTTCCTGTCACTGTAGCATTCCTTTCACTGTAGCATTCCTGTCACTGTAGCTTTCCTGTCACTGTAGCTTTCCTGTCACTGTAGCTTTCCGGTCACTGTAGCTTTCCTGTCACTGTAGCATTCCTTTCACTGTAGCTTTCCTGTCACTGTAGCATTCCTGTCACTGTAGCATTCCTGTCACTGTAGCTTTCCTGTCACTGTAGCATTCCTGTCACTGTAGCTTTCCTGTCACTGTAGCTTTCCTGTCACTGTAGCTTTCCTGTCACTGTAGCTTTCCTGTCACTGTAGCTTTCCTGTCACTGTAGCTTTCCTGTCTCTCTATTTTTCCTATCTCTGTATCGTTCCTATCTCTGTATCATTCCTGTCTCTGTATCTTTCCTGTCTCTCTATTTTTCCTATCTCTGTATCGTTCCTATCTCTGTATCATTCCTGTCTCTGTATCTTTCCTGTCTCTCTATTTTTCCTATCTCTGTATCGTTCCTATTTCTGTATCATTCCTGTCTCTGTATCTTTCCTGTCTCTCTATTTTTCCTATCTCTGTATCGTTCCTATCTCTGTATCATTCCTGTCTCTGTATCTTTCCTGTCTCTCTATTTTTCCTATCTCTGTATCGTTCCTATCTCTGTATCATTCCTGTCTCTGTATCTTTCCTGTCTCTCTATTTTTCCTATCTCTGTATCGTTCCTATCTCTGTATCATTCCTGTCTCTGTATCTTTCCTGTCTCTCTATTTTTCCTATCTCTGTATCGTTCCTATCTCTGTATCATTCCTGTCTCTGTATCTTTCCTGTCTCTCTATTTTTCCTATCTCTGTATCGTTCCTATCTCTGTATCATTCCTGTCTCTGTATCTTTCCTGTCTCTCTATTTTTCCTGTCTTTCACATCTCTATTGCACTGACTCTGAACCTATCCTCCATCACCACCACACCCACCCTGCCCACAAACCAAGAAACTGTGGTACAGTCTACGTTTAGCTGAGTAGTTTACTTATCTAAAGAGTTACAACATGTGGCAGAGTCTAGGTTTAGCTGAGTAGTTTACTTATCTAAAGAGTTACAACATGTGGCAGAGTCTAGGTTTAGCTGAGTAGTTTACTTATCTAAAGAGTTACAACATGTGGCAGAGTCTAGGTTTAGCTGAGTAGTTTACTTATCTAAAGAGTTACAACATGTGGCAGAGTCTAGGTTTAGCTGAGTAGTTTACTTTTCTAAAGAATTACAACATGTGGCAGAGTCTAGGTTTAGCTGAGTAGTTTACTTATCTAAAGAGTTACAACACGTGGCAGAGTCTAGGTTTAGCTGAGTAGTTTACTTATCTAAAGAGTTACAACATGTGGCAGAGTCTAGGTTTAGCTGAGTAGTTTACTTATCTAAAGAGTTACAACATGTGGCAGAGTCTAGGTTTAGCTGAGTAGTTTACTTATCTAAAGAGTTACAACATGTGGCAGAGTCTAGGTTTAGCTGAGTAGTTTACTTATCTAAAGAGTTACAACATGTGGCAGAGTCTAGGTTTAGCTGAGTAGTTTACTTATCTAAAGAATTACAACATGTATCTACACCACGACACGACTTCACACAGTAAAATACAATACATACTATCCTGACCATAAAACAAAACAATATTATTTAATCGTTGCACAGTATCAACAAAAAGCAAAGAACATCTAAACTAAATAATCATAATTTATATGTTGTACTACAATAGGAGGTTTTAAGCACTAGCTTTTGATCTTACTCCTGTACTACGTAAAACCCAGATTCTTGCTGCTAAACTCCCCTATCTGCACACCTAACACACAATCACAATCTCATCCTCATGACCAGATTACGTACTCAGGTGAATCTCTACGCTTACTCATAATCAGCAAATTCGTCCTCATGATTAGATTACATAGATCACTTCACATACTCAGACGAATCTGTACATTCACATATGATCAGATCACCACTTACAATCAGGCAATCTGTGCATTCACAAATACTTAGATCCCTTCACGCATTCATGTGAATCTGTACATTCATATGTAATTAGATCACACATTGTTCACTAGGTGTCCTGCACGTACAACACACATTCAGATCTCTTACTGTGCACAGGATGTCCATCATAAACACCTATTCAACGCGACTGGTCAACTCGAGGTGTATGCTGGTCCAGTCACCCTATAAACTCACTCACTCTCAGACTCACTCTCAGCCTTCCTCCTAGCCAGTCTGCTGGGTTCATCCTTGCAGGGTATTTGATAGTCTCAAGCAACAACATGGCTGTCCAGCGCTCTTCTGTTGATTGTCTGACTTAGCCATCACTCTAATTTGGAACTGCCCCAACTAATTGTTATTGGATGACTATCCCCGAGTCACTGTCACTCGAAATGTCATGCAGCATTGACTGTCACCAACCCCCATCTACGCCGATTCTGAACGCCAGAGTGGTCAGCTCAGAACCAATACCTAAGCTCCAGTACTAGACAGAGAGAGAGAGAGAGAGGGGGGGGGGGGGAGAGGGAGAGAGAGAAAGTGAGAGAGAGACAGGAGAGAGAGAGAGTGAGAGAGAGAAAGGGAAAGAGAGAGGGAGAGAGAAAGGGATAGGGAGAGACAGGGAGAGAGATAGACAGGGAGACAGAGGGAGAGAGAGATGGAGAGAGAAAGGGAGAGGGAGAGACAGAGAGAGAGACAGGGAGAGAGAGAGGGAGAGAGAAAGGGAGAGGGAAAGAGAGAGGGAGAGAGAGATGGAATGATTTGTTTAATGTCCAAGTTAAATATCAAGACTTCTCTGTTATTTCATGCACTTTCAGAGAATTGGGTCTGCGCTGAAACCAGATCTCAAGCCCCATCAAGTGCCCATTAGGTGGAGACTGGAGGGCAACTGGATCAAGTTTACAAATAGGCTTTAGTTTATATTAAGTGTGAGGGTCAAGTTTACAGATTATGGCTCATAAAGTGTGAGTGACGGTCAAGTTTACAGATTATAGTTTATATAAAGTTTTAGGGTCAAGTCTGTATACTAAAGTCTTATCTAAAGTGTTAGGGTCAAGTTTACAGACTACAGTCTATCTAATGTGTTTGAGTCAAGTTTACAGACTAAACTGTATCTAATGTGTTTGAGTCAAGTTTACAGACTAAACTCTATCTAAAGTGTCAGGGTCAAGTATACAAACTATATTTTATCTACACTCTATACAGGAAGTTTGCATCAAATCATTTATGTAATCTTGTAGAGGTAAGTTGATATGACACTTTGTTTTGTATGTTGAAACACTCAGTGACATGCACAACCCTAATCAGTAGGGACCACATAGTAGTGTATAATAATACCGTGCTTCAATTTCCTGTATCTGCCCTCAGATCTACACAGGAATGAAGATTTTATAAAACCTTTATTTTAGATGAACCAAATTCATATTGGATTTGAGCACTTTAAGAATAGATAGTTATAGTTACATTGAACATATTTGAGCACTTTAAGAATAGATAGTTATAGTTACATTGAACATATTTGAGCACTTTAAGAATATATAGTTATAGTTACATTGAACATATTTGAGCACTTTAAGAATATATAGTTATAGTTACATTGAACATATTTGAGCACTTTAAGAATATATAGTTATAGTTACATTGAACATATTTGAGCACTTTAAGAATATATTGTTACAGTTACATTGAACATATTTGAGCACTTTAAGAATATATAGTTACAGTTACATTGAACATATTTGAGCACTTTAAGAATATATTGTTACAGTTACATTGAACATATTTGAGCACTTTAAGAATATATTGTTATAGTTACATTGAACATATTTGAGCACTTTAAGAATATATAGTTATAGTTACATTGAACATATTTGAGCACTTTAAGAATATATAGTTATAGTTACATTGAACATATTTGAGCCCTTTAAGAATATATAGTTATAGTTACATTGAACATATTTGAGCACTTTAAGAATATATTGTTACAGTTACATTGAACATATTTGAGCACTTTAAGAATATATTGTTACAGTTACATTGAACATATTTGAGCACTTTAAGAATATATTGTTACAGTTACATTGAACATATTTGAGCACTTTAAGAATATATTGTTATAGTTACATTGAACATATTTGAGCACTTTAAGAATATATAGTTATAGTTACATTGAACATATTTGAGCCCTTTAAGAATAGATAGTTACAGTTACATTGAACATATTTGAGCACTTTAAGAATATATTGTTACAGTTACATTGAACATATTTGAGCACTTTAAGAATATATTGTTACAGTTACATTGAACATATTTGAGCCCTTTAAGAATATATAGTTATAGTTACATCGAACATATTTGAGCCCTTTAAGAATAGATAGTTACAGTTACATTGAACATATTTGAGCACTTTAAGAATATATTGTTACAGTTACATTGAACATATTTGAGCACTTTAAGAATATATTGTTACAGTTACATTGAACATATTTGAGCACTTTAAGAATATATTGTTACAGTTACATTGAACATATTTGAGCACTTTAAGAATATATTGTTACAGTTACATTGAACATATTTGAGCACTTTAAGAATATATTGTTACAGTTACATTGAACATATTTGAGCACTTTAAGAATAGATAGTTACAGTTACATTGAACATATTTGAGCACTTTAAGAATATATTGTTACAGTTACATTGAACATATTTGAGCACTTTAAGAATATATTGTTACAGTTACATTGAACATATTTGAGCACTTTAAGAATATATTGTTACAGTTACATTGAACATATTTGAGCACTTTAAGAATATATTGTTACAGTTACATTGAACATATTTGAGCACTTTAAGAATATATTGTTACAGTTACATTGAACATATTTGAGCACTTTAAGAATATATTGTTACAGTTACATTGAACAGACCATGAATGGCCATAGTTGTTAGGAGGAGACTATTTGATTGCTGTGGAAGTTTCAGCATTCCCTTGTCCAAGATGTCCAGGATGTCTGAATGTGCTCATTCCAGAACTTGGGTAGCAACAAGACAATGGAAGCTCACAGGATTGTCAATACACAAAGTAACCACAGGAGAAGCAGTGGCAAGTGAATGTGAAGCACTTAGGAAGTACACACATCAGACAACACTTGGGAAGTACACACATCAGACAACACTTGGGAAGTACACACATCAGACAACACTTGGGAAGTACACACATCAGACAACACTTGGGAAGTACACACATCAGACAACACTTGGGAAGTACACACATCAGACAACACTTGGGAAGTACACACATCAGACAACACTTGGGAAGTACACACATCAGACAACACTTGGGGAGTACACACATCAGACAACACTTGGGAAGTACACACATCAGACAACACTTGGGAAGTACACACATCAGACAACACTTGGGAAGTACACACATCAGACAACACTTGGGGAGTACACACATCAGACAACACTTGGGGAGTACACACATCAGACAACACTTAGGAAGTACACACATCAGACAACACTTGGGAAGTACACACATCAGACAACACTTGGGAAGTACACACATCAAACAACACTTGGGAAGTACACACATCAGACAACACTTGGGGAGTACACACATCAGACAACACTTGGGAAGTACACACATCAGACAACACTTGGGAAGTACACACATCAGACAACACTTGGGGAGTACACACATCAGACAACACTTGGGAAATACACACATCAGACAACACTTGGGAAGTACACACATCAGACAACACTTGGGAAGTACACACATCAGACAACACTTGGGGAGTACACACATCAGACAACACTTGGGAAGTACACACATCAGACAACACTTGGGAAGTACACACATCAGACAACACTTGGGGAGTACACACATCAGACAACACTTGGGAAGTACACACATCAGACAACACTTGGGAAGTACACACATCAGACAACACTTGGGAAGTACACACATCAGACAACACTTGGGAAGTACACACATCAGACAACACTTGGGAAGTACACACATCAGACAACACTTGGGAAGTACACACATCAGACAACACTTGGGGAGTACACACATCAGACAACACTTGGGGAGTACACACATCAGACAACACTTAGGAAGTACACACATCAGACAACACTTGGGAAGTACACACATCAGACAACACTTGGGAAGTACACACATCAGACAACACTTGGGAAGTACACACATCAGACAACACTTAGGGAGTACACACATCAGACAACACTTGGGAAGTACACACATCAGACAACACTTGGGAAGTACACACATCAGACAACACTTGGGGAGTACACACATCAGACAACACTTGGGAAATACACACATCAGACAACACTTGGGAAGTACACACATCAGACAACACTTGGGAAGTACACACATCAGACAACACTTGGGGAGTACACACATCAGACAACACTTGGGAAGTACACACATCAGACAACACTTGGGAAGTACACACATCAGACAACACTTGGGGAGTACACACATCAGACAACACTTGGGAAGTACACACATCAGACAACACTTGGGAAGTACACACATCAGACAACACTTGGGAAGTACACACATCAGACAACACTTGGGAAGTACACACATCAGACAACACTTGGGAAGTACACACATCAGACAACACTTGGGAAGTACACACATCAGACAACACTTGGGGAGTACACACATCAGACAACACTTGGGGAGTACACACATCAGACAACACTTAGGAAGTACACACATCAGACAACACTTGGGAAGTACACACATCAGACAACACTTGGGAAGTACACACATCAGACATCACTTGGGAAGTACACACATCAGACAACACTTGGGGAGTACACACATCAGACAACACTTGGGAAGTACACACATCAGATAACACTTGGGAAGTACACACATCAGACAACACTTGGGGAGTACACACATCAGACAACACTTGGGAAATACACACATCAGACAACACTTGGGAAGTACACACATCAGACAACACTTGGGAAGTACACACATCAGACAACACTTGGGGAGTACACACATCAGACAACACTTGGGAAGTACACACATCAGACAACACTTGGGAAGTACACACATCAGACAACACTTGGGGAGTACACACATCAGACAACACTTGGGAAGTACACACATCAGACAACACTTGGGAAGTACACACATCAGACAACACTTGGGAAGTACACACATCAGACAACACTTGGGAAGTACACACATCAGACAACACTTGGGGAGTACACACATCAGACAACACTTGGGAAATACACACATCAGACAACACTTGGGAAGTACACACATCAGACAACACTTGGGAAGTACACACATCAGACAACACTTGGGAAGTACACACATCAGACAACACTTGGGAAGTACACACATCAGACAACACTTGGGAAGTACACACATCAGACAACACTTGGGAAGTACACACATCAGACAACACTTGGGAAGTACACACATCAGACAACACTTGGGAAGTACACACATCAGACAACACTTGGGAAGTACACACATCAGACAACACTTGGGTAGTACACACATCAGACAACACTTGGGAAGTACACTCATCAGACAACACTTGGGGAGTACACACATCAGACAACACTTGGGAAGTACACACATCAGACAACACTTGGGGAGTACACACATCAGACAACACTTGGGAAGTACACACATCAGACAACACTTGGGGAGTACACACATCAGACAACACTTGAGATATACACACATCAGACAACACTTGGGTAGTACACACATCAGACAACACTTGAGAAGTACACACATCAGACAACACTTGGGGAGTACACACATCAGACAACACTTGGGAAGTACACACATCAGACAACACTTGGGAAGTACACACATCAGACAACACTTGGGGAGTACACACATCAGACAACACTTGGGGAGTACACACAGACAACACTTGAGATATACACACATCAGACAACACTTGGGTAGTACACACATCAGATAACACTTGAGAAGTACACACATCAGACAACACTTGAGAAGTACACACATCAGACAACACTTGGGGAGTACACACATCAGACAACACTTGAGAAGTACACACATCAGACAAACACTTGGGATGTACACACATCAGACAACACTTGAGAAGTACACACATCAGACAACACTCGAGAAGCATACATATCAGACAACAGAAAAGAAAGTGAAGTAATAGGGAATCTGGATTTGAACCATCGATCCTACTTCAAGAACGATATCAGTTTAGAGATTTGGCCAACTAGCCATAGCAAACCAACACAAAATCCTCACTATAAACCATCCTTTTTGGTGTAATCCCCAAACTCATATCGTTCTTGAAGCAAGGCACACTCAAAGTGTCAATAAAGAGCTTGTTTCAATGTTTCACTAAAAGACAATAAACATTGTATGTTTGTTTCATTTAATAAAAATCAACAGATATACTAGCCAATGGTGGCCCATGCCAGAATCAACTAGGCTCTTCATAACCAATCAATTTTCACAAAAATTATACTCTTTGGACTGCTAACAGACAATAAAATGGGCACTGATACCAAAACAAAATCTACATCGCTGACAAACATTAAATATCTGTACAGTTTATGCAATTCTATAAAATAATGGCAAATATTGTATCCCAAATGCCGTCCAACATTAACGTCCATTCAGACAATTGATTACCTCCAGCTTGTGAGCTTACTTGGCATATCATGAGATGTCTCACCAGGTGACATACGCAGGCTAGTCTCTGTGTTCTGGGGGTAGATCTGGTCTTGGCTAAAAACAAGATCCTATCAAACAACACACAGGCCAGACAACATAAATATGTGAACAGAGGTATTTATGTGAACAGAGGTGTTTATGTGAACAGAGGTATTTATGTGAACAGAGGTGTTTATGTGAACAGAGGTGTTTATGTGAACAGAGGTGTTTATGTGAACAGAGGTGTTTATGTGAACAGAGGTGTTTATGTGAACTAGCAAAACCATTGGCTATATTATGTTCTCAATCACTGACAAAAGGGATTGTTCCACGGGATTGGAAAGATGCAGGAGTGATCCCCTTATTCAAAAAAGGCAAAAAATCAGATCCAGCAAATTATAGACCGGTGAGTTTAACGAGCATAGTCTGTAAATTGTTAGAGTCAATAATCAAAGAAAACATTGTAATGCATTTAGAAAAATTTAATCTAATTAGAAATAGTCAGCATGGGTTTACTAGAGGGAGATCATGCTTAACAAATCTATTAGAATTCATGGAGGAGGTTACTAAAATCATAGATAAAGGGGAGCCAGTGGATGTTATTTATCTAGACTTTGCAAAGGCCTTTGATAGAGTACCTCATCAAAGATTATTTCGAAAGTTAAAATCACATGGAATAGGTGGGGAAGTTGCCAAATGGATTGAAAATTGGTTAACGGGAAGAAGGCAGAGGGTGAGCATAAATAAGGAGTACTCTGAGTGGTGTGAAGTGAAAAGTGGTGTGCCACAGGGCTCGGTTTTGGGACCAATTTTGTTCTTGATATATATAAATGAATTGGACATTGATATGGGATCCATGATTGCAAAATTTGCTGATGACACAAAACTATGCAGTAGTGTCTCATCTAAAGCGGAAGTGGATATATTGATGTCGGATTTAGATAAAATTCGAGAATGGTCTGTAAGCTGGCAAATGGAGTTTAATGTAGATAAATGTACAGTCATCCACATTGGTAGATCCAATATGGAACATAATTACAGAATGGGAGAAAACAATATTAGAAAGATAGATAAGGAAAGGGACCCAGGGGCTATAATAGATCATACAGGAAAGGTGAGTGAGCAAGTTAAGGTAGCAGTGAAAAAGGCAAATGCAATGTTAGGTATGATAAAAAGAAATATTAAACATAGGAGCAAGGAAGTGATCGTCAAACTGTATAAAGCTTTAGTTAGACCTAGATTGGAGTACTGTGTACAGGTGTGGAGTCCTTATCATAGAGGGGACATAAACATGCTAGAAAGAATACAGAAAAGAGCGACAAAGATGATAGTGGGATTCCAGAATTACAGTTATGAGGAACGACTCAGTAAAACCGGCCTACAGTGTCTCGAAGAGAGAAGAATTCGTGGTGACTTAATACAGGTTATTAAAATGATCAGAGGAATGGATAAATTAGACTATAACAAGTTTTTTAAAATACAGCCACCTACAATAACACGAGGGCATAGCTACAAGCTGACTAAAGAGAGGTTAGATATTAGGAAGTATTTTTTTAGTCAGAGAGTGGTGTCTGCTTGGAATGCATTGCCAGGGGAGGTAGTGGAGGCAGGGACAGTTAATGCATTTAAGAATAAACTGGATGCGCATAGCTTTTAGAGCAAGGTGATGTAAGTGTGACTGGTTGTGTACAGACTCTGCAGGGTCTTCTAAACCAGTATAAAGACGTTAAGTTAAGTTAGAGATATTTATGTGAACAGAGGTGTTTATGTGAACAGAGGTATTTATGTGAACAGAGGTATTTATGTGAACAGAGGTGTTTATGTGAACAGAGGTATTTATGTGAACAGAGGTGTTTATGTGAACAGAGGTATTTATGTGAACAGAGGTGTTTATGTGAACAAAGGTGTTTATGTGAACAGAGGTGTTTATGTGAACAAAGGTGTTTATGTGAACAGAGGTGTTTATGTGAACAGAGGTATTTATGTGAACAGAGGTATTTATGTGAACAAAGGTGTTTATGTGAACAGAGGTGTTTATGTGAACAGAGGTGTTTATGTGAACAGAGGTATTTATGTGAACAGAGGTGTTTATGTGAACAAAGGTGTTTATGTGAACAGACCACAATAATTTGCATGGTCTATCATTGAGAGAAACTAGGTCCACATGGGACCACAATTTATACAGCCTGATAAACTTCTCATTTATATCATCACATCTTCTCATTTATATCATCACATCTTCTCATTTATATCATCACATCTTCTCATTTATATCATCACATCTTCTCATTTATATCATCACATCTTCTCATTTATATCATCACATCTTCTCATTTATATCATCACATCTTCTCATTTATATCATTACATCTTCTCATTTATATCATCACATCTTCTCATTTATATCATCACATCTTCTCATTTATATCATCACATCTTCTCATTTATATCATCACATCTTCTCATTTATATCATCACATCTTCTCATTTATATCATCACATCTTCTCATTTATATCATCACATCTTCTCATTTATATCATCACATCTTCTCATTTATATCATTACATCTTCTCATTTATATCATTACATCTTCTCATTTATATCATTACATCTTCTCATTTATATCATTACATCTTCTCATTTATATCATCACATCTTCTCATTTATATCATCACATCTTCTCATTTATATCATTACATCTTCTCATTTATATCATTACATCTTCTCATTTATATCATTACATCTTCTCATTTATATCATTACATCTTCCTTGTGGCGATTTTGGCAAAGGAAAGAGTTTCTTTCAGACACACTCATGGGAGCAACGTTCTATAATGGACATGCTGCATCATGATGTTCTTCCCATTTATACCCACAACTGCTCATTTATACCATCACATTTATACCATCACATTTATACCATCACATTTATACCATCACATTTATACCATCACATTTATACCATCACATTTATACCATCACATTTATACCATCACATTTATACCATCACATTTATACCATCACATTTATACCATCACATTTATACCATCACATTTATACCATCACATTTATACCATCACATTTATACCATCACATTTATACCATCACATTTATACCATCACATTTATACCATCACATTTATACCATCACATTTATACCATCACATTTATACCATCACATTTATACCATCACATTTATACCATCACATTTATACCATCACATTTATACCATCACATTTGATAACAAGTAGACAAGAAGACTAGGTCCCATGTTAAGTTGTCTTATATTGTGTTATTTTGAGCACAACCACCATCAGTGTTCCCTAGGCAGACCAATAGGGGTTCATCAGCTTTTCGCTGTTAGTAAAGAGTATATGTCCATGGTTCCTTTACATGGCTGACTATACACACTCCATAATCCAGCTTCTAAGACATGTCCCCAACCTTCCCCTCCTACTTTAGCTCATCCAAACCTCTCCAGCTTCCCCATTCCTGACTCATCTAATGTAGTGTCATCATGCTGTCACTGAGTGCTTCCTTGAGATTCGTCCCAGAAGTTGACACCTTCTCACAAAACACCATTGTCTGGCATCAAACACTAAACTATCACAACAAACACAAACTTATTTGATGTTGGCCGACGACAGAAGTTCTAGAACATTTGCAGCAATGTCCCCAGCTTGCTTGGCTTCCGTTATGATTTGATACCGAACGGTGTTGTAGCGTCGCTGGACCTAACAGATACAAACAAATGGGGGGCAGATGATCTTCTCAGATTATTTTTGATTAAATTTACTGTAAAATAATGAATTGTGAATGTCAAGTATTATGAATTGTGAATGTCAAGTATTATGAATTGTGAATGTCAAGTATTATGAATTGTGAATGTCAAGTATTATGAATTGTGAATGTCAAGTATTATGAATTGTGGATGTTTTATCTGCATCTTTTAATGTATTCCTAGAATTCCCCTTATATTTCAATCCAGCAATCTCATAGCTATAATCACAACCACAGACTCACCCGTCCTAACAGCCTTTCCGCTTCCGGAAACTGTTTGTGAGACTTGCCCTTGTTCTGAAGGACCGTGGCCAGGTTTTCCTCCTCCATTGTTGACCTGTTTTTCAGCTGGGTAAGCACGTCGTCCACTTTCTCCTGGTATGTCCGATGAGGTTTTGCTGGTGGGATCGGCACCTGTCATTGACATGGGCAATTAACATCTATGTCTCAAACATTACTTTGAGATGTCAAGGTGTCATCAATCATCTAAAACAGCTATGTCAAACATTACTTTGAGATGTCAAGGTCTCATCAATCATCTAAAACAGCTGGTTCAAACATTACTTTGAGATGTCAAGGTGTCATCAATCATCGAAAACAGCTACGTCAAACATTACTTTGAGATGTCAAGGTCTCATCGATCATCTAAAACAGCTGGTTCAAACATTACTTTGAGATGTCAAGGTCTCATCAATCATCTAAAACAGCTATGTCAAACATTACTTTGAGATGTCAAGGTCTCATCAATCATCTAAAACAGCTATGTCAAACATTACTTTGAGATGTCAAGGTCTCATCAATCATCTAAAACAGCTGGTTCAAACATTACTTTGAGATGTCAAGGTGTCATCAATCATCGAAAACAGCTACGTCAAACATTACTTTGAGATGTCAAGGTCTCATCGATCATCTAAAACAGCTGGTTCAAACATTACTTTGAGATGTCAAGGTCTCATCAATCATCTAAAACAGCTATGTCAAACATTACTTTGAGATGTCAAGGTCTCATCAATCATCTAAAACAGCTGGTTCAAACATTACTTTGAGATGTCAAGGTCTCATCAATCATCTAAAACAGCTGGTTCAAACATTACTTTGAGATGTCAAGGTCTCATCGATCATCTAAAACAGCTATGTCAAACATTACTTTGAGATGTCAAGGTGTCATCAATCATCGAAAACAGCTACGTCAAACATTACTTTGAGATGTCAAGGTCTCATCGATCATCTAAAACAGCTGGTTCAAACATTACTTTGAGATGTCAAGGTCTCATCAATCATCTAAAACAGCTATGTCAAACATTACTTTGAGATGTCAAGGTCTCATCAATCATCTAAAACAGCTATGTCAAACATTACTTTGAGATGTCAAGGTCTCATCAATCATCTAAAACAGCTGGTTCAAACATTACTTTGAGATGTCAAGGTGTCATCAATCATCGAAAACAGCTACGTCAAACATTACTTTGAGATGTCAAGGTCTCATCGATCATCTAAAACAGCTGGTTCAAACATTACTTTGAGATGTCAAGGTCTCATCAATCATCTAAAACAGCTATGTCAAACATTACTTTGAGATGTCAAGGTCTCATCAATCATCTAAAACAGCTGGTTCAAACATTACTTTGAGATGTCAAGGTGTCATCAATCATCGAAAACAGCTACGTCAAACATTACTTTGAGATGTCAAGGTCTCATCGATCATCTAAAACAGCTATGTCAAACATTACTTTGAGATGTCAAGGTCTCATCAATCATCTAAAACAGCTGGTTCAAACATTACTTTGAGATGTCAAGGTCTCATCAATCATCTAAAACAGCTGGTTCAAACATTACTTTGAGATGTCAAGGTCTCATCAATCATCTAAAACAGCTGGTTCAAACATTACTTTGAGGTCCAATTACAGGACAGAAAAAGGGAGAATTCAAACAAATCCTCATGGCACGCCAGGCTCATCACAGCTGTCGGTTTCCATCAAACTCATCGTGTCTTGTGACTTAATTAAAATCCTAACTGTCAACTTACTCTTCTGTATTCCTGAACCATTTTCTGAACTTTGTTGAGTTCCACAGCCGGGTCACGGTACACCAGCAAGTGGTTTAAGGTGTGGTTCAGGGCCCTGATGTTGCCCTGAATATCTGCAGCAAGCAACAAAAAGCAAAATGATTATCATTAACTTTTAACAAATTTAGATTAAAACAATCTTCAATTACACCTGGTTTAATGTAGGACCATTAAATAATCCAGTTTTAATGTAGGACCATTAAATAATCCAGTTTTAATGTAGAACCATTAAATAATCCAGTTTTAATGTAGGACCATTAAATAATCCAGTTTTAATGTAGGACCATTAAATAATCCAGTTTTAATGTAGGACCATTAAATAATCCAGTTTTAATGTAGGACCATTAAATAATCCAGTTTGAATGTAGGACCATCAAATAATCCAGTTTTAATGTATGACCATTAAATAATCCAGTTTTAATGTAGGACCATTAAATAATCCAGTTTTAATGTAGGACCATTAAATAATCCAGTTTGAATGTAGGACCATTAAATAATCCAGTTTGAATGTAGGACCATTACATAATCCAGTTTCAATGTAGGACCATTAAATAATCCAGTTTTAATGTAGGACCATTAAATAATTCAGTTTTAATGTAGGACCATTAAATAATCCAGTTTTAATGTAGGACCATTAAATAATCCAGTTTTAATGTAGGACCATTAAATAATCCAGTTTTAATGTAGGACCATTAAATAATTTAGATTTAATGTAGGACAATTAAATAATGCAGGTTGAATGTAGGACCATTAAATAATCCAGTTTTAATGTAGGACCATTAAATAATCCAGTTTTAATGTAGGACCATTAAATAATCTAGATTTAATGTAGGACAATTAAATAATGCAGGTTGAATGTAGGACCATTAAATAATGCAGGTTTAATGTAGGACCATTAAATAATGCAGGTTTAATGTAGGACCATTAAATAATCCAGTTTTAATGTAGGACCATTAAATAATCCAGTTTTAATGTAGGACCATTAAATAATTTAGATTTAATGTAGGACAATTAAATAATGCAGGTTGAATGTAGGACCATTAAATAATGCAGGTTTAATGTAGGACCATTAAATAATGCAGGTTTAATGTAGGACCATTAAATAATCCAGGTTTAATGTAGCTAAGAACATTAATTATGCCAGATTTCATGTACAAAAAACATTTATTAAACCAGATTTCATTACTTAAAAACATTAATTAGCCAGATTTCATCCACATAAAAATAAAAATAAACCAGATGTATTTGAGATAAAGCCATTTAACATCCAATTAAGTAAATCCATATCAACCGATCTGGTGAACCACACCTCCATCTTCAACAGCAGAACGACATCCAAATTCTACACGAGATCACCAGAGAACGGCAGAAGAACATTGTTCTACCAATAAAGAATGGTACCTTTAGCAGGTGGCAGTTCTGGTTCATTGTCTAGGTGCACAATATCCAGGAGAAGCTCGTATCCCTGATAACGGTCATCTATTGCTGCAACTGATTTGTTGCTTTCATCAGGAAGTGTCTGCACTTGGTGAGGCTCCTCTGTGTCCGCCCTGTCTGTCATGGGGTCAGAATGTTTCTCACTTGTTTCATGTGGCTGAAATATGTTGTAACACATTTTATAAGCTTGTTGTTAAATATTGTGAGCCAATCAAGTTCTGTCACGACAACATGTCATCCAATCATTTTCATTCGGCTATTGTGAACCTTCTGTCCTCTCATTTTCTTTCAGCTACCAATAGTTTCCATACTTTCATTTCAGTTATTAACAAACATTTCTCTCTCTCTTTCTCTTGTGATGATGCGCAAACATTGACCTATGGTAGAAACCCTGTTGTACAGTAAGCCAATTAATAACCTCTAATATCACTTATTGAACTCATTACATCAAAACAACAACAACAAAACTTTATATGAATATTTATCGTCTTAGTATTGCAGTAAACAAGACACATTCCTATGGTGTAACATACGAGGTCGGATCCACAAGTCACCAATCTGATTTTTTTTTGAGCAAACCAATAGATGTCCATGGCATTGACCTTGAAATCTTCTGAGCATGCGCTATTTCTTGCCAGACTGCATACCCCATACCGTTGCCAGGTTGTCGTGATAATTGCATTGGTGTACTGTGTTTGTTGTATTTGTATTTTGATTAAAAATGGCAGAACGTCGCAAGCAAATATGGTGACTGCATCAGACACCAGAGATGTGATTTCATATGACTGTAAAGTCCAATCCTGGGATGTCATAATCTACCATTTGTGAGACACACACGTGAGGAGTCGGCTGTGGGGTCGTTTGTTCTGTTCTTTCTGGTGGTACGCTATCTCTGAGCATCAACGATCTGATCACCTTGTGTGATGCTAGCTCGCCAGATGGAACGGTTGTGTGTAAGTATCTCCCAGGAGGTGACATAAATTCTGGAGCTTTTCAGAGACGTGTTTGAGTCGTCTCTCTAGCGTCTCTTCTGTCCATATGATGAGGGCCTGTCTGTTCTGAGCTCATCGTGTAATCTAGAATTATTTGGTTTAAACAAGAAATATTTGTTAAATAATTGCTGAACCATTTGAGGTTGGTTAATAATACTAACGTGGTTTGGTGCAGTCCTAACCATGCAACTATTATCTGGCTTCAATAAGGTGAGACACTTGAGTCTACAGGTGAGATGTTTGTAGTGTGGGAGGAGAGATAACTTTCTTGTGAAATATCTGTCATGAATGGCTTATCTGTGTCCTGAAATGACATACCTGTGCCCAGAATGACTTTCCTGTCCCCAGAATAACATACCTGAGTCCTGAATTGACTTACCTGTGTCCTGAATTGACATAGCTGTGTCCTGAATTGACAAAGCTGTGTTATGAACTAACATACCTGTATCCTGAAATGACATACCTGTGTCATGAAGACAGAATCTGTGTTGCCTCCATCATACACATCTGTTCTACTTTGCTCCTCATTATTATACTCCTGATTCTCCTCCTCGTCTTCGTTAATAGTTTCTGTTTCTGTCCAATGCTCTGTGGTTTCCCTGGTGACTGAGCCTGGTATAGGGGGCAGCACTGGTTTCTTACTTGAGGCTGAATAATAAACGAGAGAAACAACAGGTACATCAGAGATCAGCTGGTTCTAAGCAACAGATACATCAGAGATCAGCTGGTTCTAGTCAAACAACAGATACATCAGAGATCAGCTGGTTCTAGTCAAACAACAGATACATCAGAGATCAGCTGGTTCTAGTCAAACAACAGGTACATCAGAGATCAGCTGGTTCTAGTCAAACAACAGGTACATCAGAGATCAGCTGGTTCTAGTCAAACAACAGATACATCAGAGATCAGCTGGTTCTAGTCAAACAACAGATACATCAGAGATCAGCTTGTTCTAGTCAAATAACAGGTACATCAGAGATCAGCTGGTTCTAGTCAAACAACAGATACATCAGAGATCAGCTGGTTCTAGTCAAACAACAGATACATCAGAGATCAGCTGGTTCTAGTCAAACAACAGATACATCAGAGATCAGCTGGTTCTAGTCAAACTACAGGTACATCAGAGATCAGCTGGTTCTAAATAACAGGTACATCAGAGATCAGCTGGTTCTAATCAAACAACAGATACATCAGAGATCAGCTGGTTCTAAACAACAGGTACATCAGAGATCAGCTGGTTCTAAACAACAGGTACATCAGAGATCAGCTGGTTCTAGTCAAACAACATATACATCAGAGATCAGATGGTTCTAGTCAAACAACAGGTACATCAGATATCAGCTGGTTCTAGTCAAACAACAGGTACATCAGAGATCAGCTGGTTCTAGTCAAACTACAGGTACATCAGAGATCAGATGGTTCTAGTCAAACAACAGGTACATCAGAGATCAGCTGGTTCTAGTCAAACAACAGGTACATCAGAGATCAGCTGGTTCTAGTCAAACAACAGGCACATCAGAGATCAGCTGGTTCTAAACAACAGGTACATCAGAGATCAGCTGGTTCTAGTCAAACAACAGGTACATCAGAGATCAGCTGGTTCTAGTCAAACAACAGATACATCAGAGATCAGCTGGTTCTAGTCAAACAACAGATACATCAGAGATCAGCTGGTTCTAGTCAAACAACAGGTACATCAGAGATCAGCTGGTTCTAGTCAAACTACAGGTACATCAGAGATCAGCTGGCTCTAGTCAAACAACAGGTACATCAGAGATCAGCTGGTTCTAGTCAAACAACAGGTACATCAGAGATCAGCTGGTTCTAGTCAAACAACAGGTACATCAGAGATCAGCTGGTTCTAGTCAAACAACAGGTACATCAGAGATCAGCTGGTTCTAGTCAAACTACAGGTACATCAGAGATCAGCTGGTTCTAGTCAAACAACAGGTACATCAGAGATCAGCTGGTTCTAGTCAAACTACAGGTACATCAGAGATCAGCTGGTTCTAGTCAAACAACAGGTACATCAGAGATCAGCTGGTTCTAGTCAAACAACAGGTACATCAGAGATCAGCTGGTTCTAGTCAAACAACAGGTACATCAGAGATCAGCTGGTTCTAAACAACAGGTACATCAGAGATCAGCTGGTTCTAGTCAAACTACAGGTACATCAGAGATCAGCTGGTTCTAGTCAAACTACAGGTACATCAGAGATCAGCTGGCTCTAGTCAAACAACAGGTACATCAGAGATCAGCTGGTTCTAGTCAAACAACAGGTACATCAGAGATCAGTTGGTTCTAGTCAAACAACAGGTACATCAGAGATCAGATGGTTCTAGTCAAACAACAGGTACATCAGAGATCAGCTGGTTCTAGTCAAACTACAGGTACATCAGAGATCAGCTGGTTCTAGTCAAACAACAGGTACATCAGAGATCAGCTGGTTCTAGTCAAACAACAGATACATCAGAGATCAGCTGGTTCTAGTCAAACTACAGGTACATCAGAGATCAGCTGGTTCTAGTCAAACAACAGGTACATCAGAGATCAGCTGGCTCTAGTCAAACAACAGGTACATCAGAGATCAGCTGGTTCTAGTCAAACTACAGGTACATCAGAGATCAGCTGGTTCTAGTCAAACAACAGGTACATCAGAGATCAGCTGGTTCTAGTCAAACAACAGGTACATCAGAGATCAGCTGGTTCTAGTCAAACAACAGGTACATCAGAGATCAGCTGGTTCTAGTCAAACAACAGGTACATCAGAGATCAGCTGGTTCTAGTCAAACAACAGGTACATCAGAGATCAGCTGGCTCTAGTCAAACAACAGGTACATCAGAGATCAGCTGGCTCTAGTCAAACAACAGGTACATCAGAGATCAGCTGGTTCTAGTCAAACAACAGGTACATCAGAGATCAGCTGGTTCTAGTCAAACAACAGGTACATCAGAGATCAGCTGGTTCTAGTCAAACAACAGGTACATCAGAGATCAGCTGGTTCTAGTCAAACAACAGGTACATCAGAGATCAGCTGGTTCTAGTCAAACTACAGGTACATCAGAGATCAGCTGGTTCTAGTCAAACAACAGGTACATCAGAGATCAGCTGGCTCTAGTCAAACTACAGGTACATCAGAGATCAGCTGGTTCTAGTCAAACAACAGGTACATCTAGTCACATGATCCACCCTTTGATACAAATCTTTGGGTGAACTAGATATTTCAGCTTCTAGCCCAAGCTAAGAATCTCAAATAACTTCGTCTTTATACTGGTTTAGAAGACCCTGCAGAGTCTGTATACAACCAGTTACATTTACATCACCTTGTTCTAAAAGCTATGCGCATCCAGTTTATTCTTAAATGCATTAACTGTCCCTGCCTCCACTACCTCCCCTGGCAATGCATTCCAAGCAGACACCACTCTCTGACTAAAAAAATATTTCCTAATATCTAACCTTTACCTAATCTGGATTTTTCTTTAGTCAGCTTGTAGCTATGCCCTCTTGTTCTTGTAGGTGGTTGTATTTTAAAAACACTTGTTTTAGTCTATTTTATCCATTCCTTTGATCCTCTTATAAACCTGTATTTTTACATCGAATTCTTCTCTTTTCTAGACACTATAGACCGGTTTTTCTGAGTTTTTCTTCATTACTGTAATTCTGGAATCCCACTATCAGCTTTGTCGCTCTTCTCTGTATTGTTTCTAGCATGTTTATATCTCTTCTACAAAAAGGATTCCACACCTTTACACAGTTCTAAATCGAACATATAAACCAACTTTGGACGAAGTAGACGTATCAGCTTCAAAAGTCCAAGCTAAGAATCTCAAATCTAAAAGATAAGTTGCAAATGTCAACCTGTCAGCATCTCTCCGAGAATGGAAGATGGTTCCAGTTCCATTGCTCTGTGTTCCATTGGTCTGTGTTCCATTGCTCTGTGTTCCATTGGTCTGTGTTCCATTGTGTGAGTTAGCTGTAACATTATCTGCTCTTCCAGTGAAGTCTTGGGAATTTTGGGCACACTTTCTGATATCTGGAACAAGAAAACACTTAAACATAGAACAGAACATTCAAACATAGAACAGAACACTCAAACACAGAACAGAACATTCAAACATAGAACAGAACACTCAAACACAGAACAGAACACTCAAACATAGAACAGAAAACTCAAACACAGAACAGAACAGAAAACTCAAACACAGAACAGAACACTCAAACATAGAACAGAAAACTCAAACACAGAACAGAACACTCAAACATAGAACAGAACACTCAAACATAGAACAGAAAACTCAAACACAGAACAGAACACTCAAACATAGAACAGAACACTCAAACATAGAACAGAAAAGAAATCAACTTTCATACATGTTCATATTATCTCCCTAATGTTATTTGTGTTATTATTTAAGATGTTCTATACGACGGATCATCTTCAAACTCTTTTTCGCATCAAGAGTCGAATGAAGCAAGGATGTCTGCTTACATCGACACTCTTTGGGATCTTCGTCTCGATGCTCCTATCGTACGCTTATGGCATGGTACATCTGTGTTTGGTATTTATCTGCACACCAGGTCAGATGGGCGGCTGTTTAACCTGTCCATAATGCCTGCGAGAACCAAGTGAGGGCTGTGCTCATTAGCGGGATTTGTGGATGATGTTGTGACAACTGACACATGGAAGCAGTGCCAACATTCTATACTTGTAATCCTCAGAAAAAAGAGTTCTCACACATTCATTATTTTACATTATATTCGTGGTATTAACTTAACTTAACGTTTTTATACTGGTTTAGAAGACCCTGCAGAGTCTGTATAGTTTCTAGAGTTTTCCATATTCTTGTATCATATATTGTGTATAGTTTCTAGAGTTTTCCATATTCCTGTATCATATATTGTGTATTGTTTCTAGAGTTTTCCATATTCCTGTATCAGATATTGTGTATTGTTTCTAGAGTTTTCCATATTCCTGTATCAGATATTGTGTATTGTTTCTAGAGTTTTCTATATTCCTGTATCAGATATTGTTTATTGTTTCTAGAGTTTTCTATATTCCTGTATCAGATATTGTTTATTGTTTCTAGAGTTTTCTATATTCCTGTATCAGATATTGTTTATTGTTTCTAGAGTTTTCCATATTCCTGTATCATATATTGCGTATAGTTTCTAGAGTTTTCAATATTCTTGTATCCAATATTCCATATTGTTTCTAGAGTTTTCTTTCAAACCATAAGGCTACTCACACTGAACAGACTTCCGGTCTATTTGAATGGTGGAGTGTGAAATATAACGAGTTGGGAAGTCTTCCACCCTACAGAAGTCTGGCTGCACTGCTTGTTGTCACCTCTGATGATATTATCTCAGTATAGCAGTGGTCCTATTCCTGTCTCTTCACTCATTGAGCCCTATTGGACATCAGTATAGCAGTGGTCCTATTCCTGTCTCTTCACTCATTGAGCCCAATTGGACAACAGTATAGCAGTGGTCCTATTCCTGTCTCTTCACTCATTGAGCCCCATTGGACATCAGTATAGCAGTGGTCCTATTCCTGTCTCTTCACTCATTGAGCCCAATTGGACAACAGTATAGCAGTGGTCCTATTCCTGTCTCTTCACTCATTGAGCCCCATTGGACATCAGTATAGCAGTGGTCCTATTCCTGTCTCTTCACTCATTGAGCCCTATTGGACATCAGTATAGCAGTGGTCCTATTCCTGTCTCTTCACTCATTGAGCCCAATTGGACAACAGTATAGCAGTGGTCCTATTCCTGTCTCTTCACTCATTGAGCCCCATTGGACATCAGTATAGCAGTGGTCCTATTCCTGTCTCTTCACTCATTGAGCCCCATTGGACATCAGTATAGCAGTGGTCCTGTTCCTGTCTCTTCACTCATTGAGCCCCATTGGACATCAGTATAGCAGTGGTCCTGTTCCTGTCTCTTCACTCATTGAGCCCCATTGGACATCAGTATAGCAGTGGTCCTATTCCTGTCTCTTCACTCATTGAGCCCCATTGGACATCAGTATAGCAGTGGTCCTGTTCCTGTCTCTTCACTCATTGAGCCCTATTGGACAACAGTATAGCAGTGGTCCTATTCCTGTCTCTTCACTCGTTGAGCCCTATTGGACAACAGTAAAGCAGTGGTCCTATTCCTGTCTCTTAACTCATTGAGCCCTATTGGACATCAGTATAGCAGTGGTCCTATTCCTGTCTCTTCACTCATTGAGCCCAATTGGACAACAGTATAGCAGTGGTCCTATTCCTGTCTCTTCACTCATTGAGCCCAATTGGACAACAGTAAAGCAGTGGTCCTATTCCTGTCTCTTCACTCATTGAGCCCTATTGGACATCAGTATAGCAGTGGTCCTATTCCTGTCTCTTAACTCATTGAGCCCTATTGGACATCAGTATAGCAGTGGTCCTATTCCTGTCTCTTCACTCATTGAGCCCTATTGGACATCAGTATAGCAGTGGTCCTATTCCTGTCTCTTCACTCATTGAGCCCAATTGGACAACAGTATAGCAGTGGTCCTATTCCTGTCTCTTCACTCATTGAGCCCTATTGGACAACAGTATAGCAGTGGTCCTATTCCTGTCTCTTCACTCATTGAGCGCTATTGGACATCAGTATAGCAGTGGTCCTATTCCTGTCTCTTAACTCATTGAGCCCTATTGGACATCAGTATAGCAGTGGTCCTATTCCTGTCTCTTCACTCATTGAGCCCTATTGGACATCAGTATAGCAGTGGTCCTAGTCCTGTCTCTTCACTCATTGAGCCCTATTGGACATCAGTATAGCAGTGGTCCTATTCCTGTCTCTTAACTCATTGAGCCCTATTGGACATCAGTATAGCAGTGGTCATATTCCTGTCTCTTCACTAATTGAGCCCTATTGGACATCAGTATAGCAGTGGTCCTATTCCTGTCTCTTCACTCATTGAGCCCTATTGGACATCAGTATAGCAGTGGTCCTATTCCTGTCTCTTCACTCATTGAGCCCAATTGGACAACAGTATAGCAGTGGTCCTATTCCTGTCTCTTCACTCATTGAGCCCTATTGGACAACAGTATAGCAGTGGTCCTGTTCCTGTCTCTTCACTCATTGAGCCCTATTGGACAACAGTAAAGCAGTGGTCCTATTCCTGTCTCTTAACTCATTGAGCCCTATTGGACATCAGTATAGCAGTGGTCCTGTTCTTGTCTCTTCACTCATTGAGCCCTATTGGACATCAGTATAGCAGTGGTCCTATTCCTGTCTCTTCACTCATTGAGCCCTAATGGACAACAGTAAAGCAGTGGTCCTATTCCTGTCTCTTCACTCATTGAGCCCTAATGGACAACATAGAGGCTTGGTAACATCCATATTCACCAGGACATACTGGAATAAGGGCATCAAGGAGATTGGATTGGAACTCAAATATAAAATGGACAGGAACAACTGAAGGGAAGGTATTGGGCTGATATGAAAGGAGGAGGTCCATGTGAGAGAAATCTGTAGATTTGTCCAGAGAGGACATAGACAAGCTGCTGCAGATAGCCAATGCCTAAGGGAGCTTGTCTGAAGCCTAATCGGATTGTGGAACATGACGAGGGAGATTTCAAAGTTCTAAACAGTGAATGTCCTCTGCATGCAGTCTGATCATCACCTTTCTAATCCCTTCATATCCAGGTATGTATGACAAACCCTCTCTTTAATCCCTTCATATCCAGGTATGTATGACAAACCCTCTCTTTAATCCCTTCATATCCAGGTATGTATGACAAACCCTATCTTTAATCCCTTCATACCAGGTATGTATGACAAACCCTCTCTTTAATCCCTTCATATCCAGGTATGTATGACAAACCCTCTCTTTAATCCCTTCATATCCAGGTATGTATGACAAACCCTCTCTTTAATCCCTTCATATCCAGGTATGTATGACAAACCCTATCTTTAATCCCTTCATACCAGGTATGTATGACAAACCCTCTCTTTAATCCCTTCATATCCAGGTATGTATGACAAACCCTCTCTTTAATCCCTTCATATCCAGGTATGTATGACAAACCCTCTCTTTAATCCCTTCATATCCAGGTATGTATGACAAACCCTATCTTTAATCCCTTCATACCAGGTATGTATGACATACCCCCTCTTTAATCCCTTCATATCCAGGTATGTATGACATACCCCCTCTTTAATCCCTTCATATCCAGGTATGTATGACATACCCCCTCTTTAATCCCTTCATATCCAGGTATGTATGACATACCCCCTCTTTAATCCCTTCATATCCAGGTATGTATGACATACCCACTCTTTAATCCCTTCACACCCAGGTGTCACAAATACCTGCATCCTTACCTTCATATGTTTGGGACGAATTTCCACTTTTCCTTTCTTCAAATAACTTGAGGCTTTTTGTGGCTTGACTCTAAGAGACAGATCAAATGGTGCTGAGGACGTGGTGCTGAGGTAGTAGGAAGTGGTGCTGAGGTAGTAACAAATGGTGCTGAGGTAGTAGGAAGTGGTGCTGAGGTAGTAGGACGTGGTGCTGAGGTAGTAACAAGTGGTGCTGAGGTAGTAGGAAGTGGTGCTGAGGTAGTAGGACGTGGTGCTGAGGTAGTAACAAATGGTGCTGAGGTAGTAGGAAGTGGTGCTGAGGTAGTAACAAGTGGTGCTGAGGTAGTAGGAAGTGGTGCTGAGGTAGTAGGACGTGGTGCTGAGGTAGTAGGACGTGGTGCTGAGGTAGTAGGAAGTGGTGCTGAGGTAGTAACAAATGGTGCTGAGGTAGTAGGAAGTGGTGCTGAGGTAGTAGGAAGTGGTGCTGAGGTAGTAGGAAGTGGTGCTGAGGTAGTAACAAATGGTGCTGAGGTAGTAGGAAGTGGTGCTGAGGTAGTAGGACGTGGTGCTGAGGTAGTAACAAATGGTGCTGAGGTAGTAGGACGTGGTGCTGAGGTAGTAACAAGTGGTGCTGAGGTAGTAGGAAGTGGTGCTGAGGTAGTAGGACGTGGTGCTGAGGTAGTAGGACGTGGTGCTGAGGTAGTAGGAAGTGGTGCTGAGGTAGTAGGAAGTGGTGCTGAGGTAGTAACAAATGGTGCTGAGGTAGTAGGAAGTGGTGCTGAGGTAGTAGGAAGTGGTGCTGAGGTAGTAGGAAGTGGTGCTGAGGTAGTAACAAATGGTGCTGAGGTAGTAGGAAGTGGTGCTGAGGTAGTAGGACGTGGTGCTGAGGTAGTAACAAGTGGTTTTGAGGTAGTAGGAAGTGGTGCTGAGGTAGTAGGACGTGGTGCTGAGGTAGTAACAAATGGTGCTGAGGTAGTAGGAAGTGGTGCTGAGGTAGTAACAAGTGGTGCTGAGGTAGTAGGAAGTGGTGCTGAGGTAGTAGGACGTGGTGCTGAGGTAGTAGGACGTGGTGCTGAGGTAGTAGGACGTGGTGCTGAGGTAGTAGGAAGTGGTGCTGAGGTAGTAGGACGTGGTGCTGAGGTAGTAACAAGTGGTGCTGAGGTAGTAGGAAGTGGTGCTGAGGTAGTAGGACGTGGTGCTGAGGTAGTAGGACGTGGTGCTGAGGTAGTAGGACGTGGTGCTGAGGTAGTAGGACGTGGTGCTGAGGTAGTAGGACGTGGTGCTGAGGTAGTAACAAGTGGTGCTGAGGTAGTAGGAAGTGGTGCTGAGGTAGTAGGACGTGGTGCTGAGGTAGTAGGACGTGGTGCTGAGGTAGTAGGAAGTGGTGCTGAGGTAGTAACAAATGGTGCTGAGGTAGTAGGAAGTGGTGCTGAGGTAGTAGGAAGTGGTGCTGAGGTAGTAGGAAGTGGTGCTGAGGTAGTAACAAATGGTGCTGAGGTAGTAGGAAGTGGTGCTGAGGTAGTAGGACGTGGTGCTGAGGTAGTAACAAGTGGTGCTGAGGTAGTAGGAAGTGGTGCTGAGGTAGTAGGACGTGGTGCTGAGGTAGTAACAAATGGTGCTGAGGTAGTAGGAAGTGGTGCTGAGGTAGTAACAAGTGGTGCTGAGGTAGTAGGAAGTGGTGCTGAGGTAGTAGGATGTGGTGCTGAGGTAGTAGGACGTGGTGCTGAGGTAGTAGGAAGTGGTGCTGAGGTAGTAACAAATGGTGCTGAGGTAGTAGGACGTGGTGCTGAGGTAGTAACAAGTGGTGCTGAGGTAGTAGGAAGTGGTGCTGAGGTAGTAGGACGTGGTGCTGAGGTAGTAGGACGTGGTGCTGAGGTAGTAGGAAGTGGTGCTGAGGTAGTAACAAATGGTGCTGAGGTAGTAGGACGTGGTGCTGAGGTAGTAACAAGTGGTGCTGAGGTAGTAGGAAGTGGTGCTGAGGTAGTAGGACGTGGTGCTGAGGTAGTAGGACGTGGTGCTGAGGTAGTAGGAAGTGGTGCTGAGGTAGTAGGAAGTGGTGCTGAGGTAGTAGGAAGTGGTGCTGAGGTAGTAGGAAGTGGTGCTGAGGTAGTAGGAAGTGGTGCTGAGGTAGTAGGAAGTGGTGCTGAGGTAGTAACAAATGGTGCTGAGGTAGTTGTTTGCGAATGCCCACAATGAGTAGGTTACGTTATTGTGCGCCCTGAAAAGGACGTTAAGTGGCAGGTTGCAGTAGCTTAACTCACATTTCGAGTGTGCTGATGAAGGTGGACCGTGGTCCTCCAGGCAGTTGTACTATGCTTGGCTTTATCTGCTTGTGACTCACTACTATGGAGATCACATCGATCCCTTGCCCGGTTTAGATTAGTTTATCAAGTGTTGGATGCAAATATTTTAATCATTTTTATTTGTTCGCTAATGGTTGGCTTATGGTTAACAGCAGTTGAGTGTTCGCTAATGGTTGGCTTATGGTTAACAGGAGTCGAGTGTTCGCTAATGGTTGGCTTATGGTTAACAGCAGTCGAGTGTTCGCTAATAAACAGAATTAAAATATAACCAACAATAGACACTTGAGAAGGTTCCAGAAAATGTTGTCTTTACCAAAGGCACGAGATTGTCCTATTTTCAGACAGAACAAATCATGAGCTGGTCAATTAATAGGTCACTACAGCAAACATCGGCGGTACAGACAAAGACACGAGCAGCAGGGGACACGTGTCAGAATAACACACTCTCACAGACACGAGGAGAGGGGACACGTGTCAGAATAACACACTCTCACAGATACGAGGAGAGGGGACACGTGTCAGAATAACACACTGTCACAGACACGAGGAGAGGGGACACGTGTCAGAATAACACACTCTCACAGACACGAGGAGAGGGGACACGTGTCAGAATAACACACTCTCACAGACACGAGGAGAGGGGACACGTGTCAGAATAACACACTCTCACAGACACGAGGAGAGGGGACACGTGTCAGAATAACACACTCTCACAGATACGAGGAGAGGGGACACGTGTCAGAATAACACACTCTCACAGATATGAGGAGAGGGGACACGTGTCAGAATAACACACTCTCACAGACACGAGGAGAGGGGACACGTGTCAGAATAACACACTCTCACAGACACGAGGAGAGGGGACACGTGTCAGAATAACACACTGTCACAGATACGAGGAGAGGGGACACGTGTCAGAATAACACACTCTCACAGACAGGAGGAGAGGGGACACGTGTCAGAATAACACACTCTCACAGATATGAGGAGAGGGGACACGTGTCAGAATAACACACTGTCACAGATACGAGGAGAGGGGACACGTGTCAGAATAACACACTGTCACAGACACGAGGAGAGGGGACACGTGTCAGAATAACACACTCTCACAGATACGAGGAGAGGGGACACGTGTCAGAATAACACACTGTCACAGACACGAGGAGAGGGGACACGTGTCAGAATAACACACTCTCACAGATACGAGGAGAGGGGACACGTGTCAGAATAACACACTCTCACAGATACGAGGAGAGGGGACACGTGTCAGAATAACACACTCTCACAGACACGAGGAGAGGGGACACGTGTCAGAATAACACACTCTCACAGACACGAGGAGAGGGGACACGTGTCAGAATAACACACTGTCACAGATACGAGGAGAGGGGACACGTGTCAGAATAACACACTCTCACAGACAGGAGGAGAGGGGACACGTGTCAGAATAACACACTCTCACAGATACGAGGAGAGGGGACACGTGTCAGAATAACACACTCTCACAGATACGAGGAGAGGGGACACGTGTCAGAATAACACACTCTCACAGATACGAGGAGAGGGGACACGTGTCAGAATAACACACTCTCGCAGACACGAGGAGAGGGGACACGTGTCAGAATAACACACTCTCACAGAACATGTACCTGATGTACCTAGACAGAGATTGAGAGAGTGTGGAAGATGGAAGGTAAATGCAACCGTTTCTTTCATTGATCTAACCACTTAAGAAAGAAAAAAGCATGGACTGGTTTTGCAACAATGTAAACACTATTTCTATGATTCCAAGTGATCTCACCTGGTCACTTTAACATGTGATTCCCCTCACCTGGTCACTTTAATACGTGATTCCACGCACCTGGTCACTTTAACATGTGATTCCACTCACCTGGTCACTTTAACATGTGATTCCACTCACCTGGTCACTTTAACATGTGATTCCACTCACCTGGTCACTTTAATGTGTGATTTCACTCACCTGGTCACTAACATTGATTCCACTCACCTGGTCCCTTTAATATGTGGTTCCACTCACCTGGTCACTTTAACATGTGATTCCACTCACCTGGTCACTTTAACCTGTGATTCCACTCACCTGGTCATTTTAACATGTGATTCCACTCACCTGGTCACTTTATGTGCTTCCACTCACCTGGTCATTTTAACATGTGATTTCCCTGACCTGGTCACCTTAACCTATGATTCCACTAACCTGGTCACCTTAACCTGTGATTCCAAGTGTTCTCACCTGTTCACTTGAATGCCTAGTCGTTGCTGCAAGAACCTCTTCAACAATGGTGGGTCACCACTGCTCTTAGTGGTCAAGGGGTTGTTGTAGACGTCCAGTGATTCTAGCATTGGCCAGGCAGCCAAGGGCAGCAAACCTTCTTCCTCATAAATCTAGATGAGAAGATGAGATAGTCGGTCATACGCTGTTGCATTAGTTCTAGAAGAGGTGACCACTAACAGTACGTGGTCAATCCTGGGACCTTGAGGTGGTAGAATGACAACTGCGTCACACAAATGTACAAAGTAAACAACACAAGGACCCAGAGCTTAACCAATCAAAGCCCATCACATTTCTCGGAACATAGGCCATTGACCCCATGTTATCAGCATACATGGTTCTGGCCCATTCTTACTGTCTCTCTCCAGGTGTAAGCTGTTACTCTTCTTGGTAGACAGACGGGTAGACAGGAGGGTAGACAGAAGGGTAGACAGAAGGGTAGACAGGAGGGTAGACAGGAGGGTAGACAGAAGGGTAGACAGGAGGGTAGACAGAAGGGTAGACAAAAGGGTAGACAGGAGGGTAGACAGAAGGGTAGACAGGAGGGTAGACAGAAGGGTAGACAGAAGGGTAGACAGGAGGGTAGACAGGAGGGTAGACAGAAGGGTAGACAGAAGGGTAGACAGAAGGGTAGACAGGAGGGTAGACAGGAGGGTAGACAGAAGGGTAGACAGAAGGGTAGACAGAAGGGTAGACAGGAGGGTAGACAGGAGGGTAGACAGAAGGGTAGACAGAAGGGTAGACAGAAGGGTAGACAGTCAGAAGATCAGTCAGTCAGGTCAGAAGATCAGTCAGTCAGAAGATCAGTCAGGTCAGAAGATCAGTCAGTTATGTCAGAAGATCAGTCAGTCAGGTCGGAAGATCAGTCAGTCAGGTCAGAAGGTCAGTCAGTCAGGTCAGAAGATCAGTCAGTCAGGTCAGAAGATCGGTCAGTCAGAAGATCAGTCAGCTCAGAAGCTCAGTCAGTCAGGTCAGAAGATCAGTCAGTCAGAAGATCAGTCAGTCAGGTCAGAAGATCAGTCAGTCAGAAGATCAATCAGTCATTGGGTCATTCTGTTCATATCCTCAGACTCTTCCTTTCTCAAGGATGTTTGCTTTTTTGTTATCAATATTCCTGCAACCATTGTTGTTGTTATAGATTTGGGTGGTTGGCCCTAATCTGACCTTTTATATTCTAGGAGAGTTGTTCATTTTTAGTCTATTCTTTCCCATGCCCTGTCCAGTCTTGGTGACCCTTCTGGGCACTCTTGCTTACCCTGACTTAGCTTCTGGGGTCAATGAGGCCTGCAATCTCCTCCATCACTTGTGACAGACTTGAAGGAAGGTCTACAATCTCCTCCATCACTTGTGACAGACTTGAAAGGAGGTCTACAATCTCCTCCATCACTTGTGACAGACTTAAAAGGAGGTCTACAATCTCCTCCATCACTTGTGACAGACTTGAAGGGAGGTCTACAATTTCCTCCATCACTTGTGACAGACTTGAAGGGAGGTCTACAATCTCCTCCTTCACTTGTGACAGACTTGAAGGGAGGTCTACAATCTCCTCCATCACTTGTGACAGACTTGAAGGGAGGTCTACAATCTCCTCCATCACTTGTGACAGACTTGAAGGGAGGTCTACAATCTCCTCCATCACTTGTGACAGACTTGAAAGGGAGGTCTACAATCTCCTCCATCACTTGTGACAGACTTGAAGGGAGGTCTACAATCTCCTCCATCACTTGTGACAGACTTGAAGGGAGGTCTACAATCTCCTCCATCACTTGTGACAGACTTGAAGGGAGGTCTACAATCTCCTCCATCACTTGTGACAGACTTGAAGGGAGGTCTACAATCTCCTCCATCACTTGTGACAGACTTGAAAGGGAGGTCTACAATCTCCTCCATCACTTGTGACAGACTTGAAGGGAGGTCTACAATCTCCTCCATCACTTGTGACAGACTTAAAGGGAGGCCTACAATCTCCTCCATCACTTGTGACAGACTTAAAGGGAGGTCTACAATCTCCTCCATCACTTGTGACAGACTTGAAGGGAGGTCTACAATCTCCTCCATCACTTGTGACAGACTTGAAAGGGAGGTCTACAATCTCCTCCATCACTTGTGACAGACTTGAAAGGGAGGTCTACAATCTCCTCCATCACTTGTGACAGACTTGAAGATAAGCTACAATTGTCTACAAGAACTTATAACAATTAACTGATACTTTTATTTCCAGATGAGGTCGTGTGTATATTCTGTATCAATTAATATGAATTAACCCATGTTTAGAAGTGATTTATACAAGTGAACTTATGTAATTGATATCAATGTAGTTTTCAAACCAGAATTCAGTTTATCATATCAACTTTCAGAAAGTATTCATACTTTGTTATCAGCCAGGTTCAAGTACCGTAACTCTGGAAACGGAGGTAGCTTTGGGTCAGTCGTGAACTGTGACTTGTCATTTCCTGAAACAAACTCAGTAATACGGGCTGAGAGGTCGCCAGTGTTGAAGTCTTCCACCATTAGTTCTGAAACAAATACAACATATGAAATGACATTCAGGTGGGAAACAACATATGGTGGTAAGTTAAGGTTGAAATAACATATGGTGGTAAGGAAAGGTTGAAAACAACATATGGTGGTAAGGTAAGGTTGAAAACAACATATGGTGGTAAGGTAAGGTTGAAAATAACATTTGGTGGTAAGGTAAGGTTGAAAACAACATATGGTGGTAAGGTAAGGTTGAAAATAACATATGGTGGTAAGGTAAGGTTGAAAATAACATTTGGTGGTAAGGTAAGGTTGAAAACAACATATGGTGGTAAGGTAAGGTTGAAAACAACATATGGTGGTAAAGTAAGGTTGAAAATAACATTTGGTGGTAAGGTAAGGTTGAAAACAACATATGGTGGTAAAGTAAGGTTGAAAACAACATATGATGGTAAGGTAAGGTTGAAAATAACATTTGGTGGTAAGGTAAGGTTGAAAACAACATATGATGGTAAGGTAAGGTTGAAAACAGCATATGGTGGTAAGGTGTGAAACATTTTTAATTAGAAGTATTTTCTTTTATATATATTTAATGTTACATAAATACATTTAAATAAATTAGATTCCTTGGAGTCCATTTGACAAGTTTAGCTGCACAAGTAATCAGAATTCAAGAGGCCCATTTGACAAGTTTAGCTGGCACGTATTCAGTAATATCACTCTTATCTCCCCTTCTGAATATCTATTATCTTAGCATGTTTGGTCTGCACGATGATTATTGATTTGTGGCACAGTCAATGACTTCTATAAAAGCTGATTATCGATTTCGGCACAGTCAATGACTTCTATAAAAGCTGATTATCGATTTCGGCACAGTCAATGACCTCTATGAAAGCTGATTATTGATTTGTGGCACAGTCAATGACCTCTATGAAAGCTGATTATTGATTTGTGGCACAGTCAATGACCTCTATGAAAGCTGATTATTGATTTGTGGCACAGTCAATGACCTCTATGAAAGCTGAATATTGATTTGTGGCACAGTCAATGACCTCTATGAAAGCTGATTATTGATTTGTGGCACAGTCAATGACCTCTATGAAACTCCTTCCCATGCAGTCCATTGGTCCTCATTTACTTGCAGTACTGTCTTTTGGATCTTTTTACTATGGTCCATTTTCCGTTTGTGGCAGACAGGAACGTTATACAGCTTGGTGCGCTCTCCCCTTTCTGTCAGTCTTTAGGTGGGGTTGGTTGGCCTGGGTTATCTTGTGTTGGATGGCCTGGATTATCTCTGGATGGATAACTTGGACTAAATGGAGTTGGAATGCTTGGACTATCTCAGGTTGGATGGTCTAGACTATCTCAGGTTGGATGGCCTAGACTATCTCAGGTTGGATGGTCTAGACTATCTCAGGTTGGATGGCCTAGACTATCCCAGGTTGGATGGCCTAGACTATCTCAGGTTGGATGGCCTAGACTATCCCAGGTTGGATGGTCTAGACTATCTTTGGATGGATAACTTGGACTAAATGGAGTTGGAATGCTTGGACTATCTCAGATTGGATGGCCTAGACTATCTCAGGTTGGATGGCCTAGACTATCTCAGGTTGGATGGCCTAGACTATCTCAGGTTGGATGGCCTGGATTATCTCATCTGATGAATCTTACAACCCTGTAACTAGTCTGGCTGTTCCTGTTTTGTATTTTTCTACAACTGACTTTAGTGAAGTCAAGCTTCCTGCAGCACAATGCTGGATCTTCCTTCCTCCTCCTCCTCGTTCGTTCTCAATCTCCCGCTACCAAACCCTGAAAGGGTAAGTAACAGAATGTAGTCCAGAGAACAGAATGCGTTGTGTCATAGTTTACAGCTTGGCTGTGACATTTGCACCTTTTGGTCCAACACATCCGACTTCAGCAAGCATTTTTTGAGTACCGGGTTAGCGTTCCCTCTTTGATCCCTTCTCCTTAGCCAGTCTGACCTGCTGCAGCCTGTTATCCAGGATCACCGCGTGGAGGTGTAGAAGGGTCTTGGCAGCTCTGGTTCGCTGGCCCTGACGCTAGCAGTCAGCTATGGGTCGCTGACCACTGCAGCTCATGTGCTGCTCAACATCTTGATCCCAGTGCTGGATCTGACAGTCTTGTTTCCTACAGCACAGTACTGGATCTGACATCCTGTTTCCTGAAGCACAGTACTGGATCTGACATCCTGTTTCCTGCAGCACAGTACTGGATCTGACATCCTGTTTCCTGCAGCCCAGTACTGGATCTGACATCCTGTTTCCTGCAGCACAGTGCTGGATCTGACATCCTAGTGGCACTTCTCCCTTTCCCATTGAGCACATTCTGGAGATACCAGAAACTTATCGTCTGAATTCAGGAAATTTGATGAAAGAAAGTTCAGTTCTGAGAATATTAGATCAGACTCATATGAGTGATCCTTGTGGTAGTCCACAAATTTAAACATATACTTTTCACTATTTATGAATATTTTCTAGTCTAATGTCTTTAACTATATCATTTGATTTAACTATATCATTTGATTTAACTATATCATTTGATTTAACTATATCATTTGATAACAAATAATTTTTTTCTCTTTCATTTCCTCTATCTCTAAAATCCCAAATCGTACAATTGATATTTTCAATCCAAATAAGCAAATAAAAGTCCACACAGAATCTGAAATAGGGTCTTTTGGAAGCATTCACACACACACACGGGTAGTCAAGACATGTAGGGGAAATATCAACCATTTTACAGGCCATCAAATAATGTTTGTTTGTATGTTTAAGAACCAGAGACATTTGTGCCTAGACCTCGGCCACTATATAATGTTGAGAGAGTCCGTCAATTCTACACACCATGACCAGCAATCAGATAAGTCATAGATGCCATGTTTGACAAGCTCTCAATGCCATGTATGACAAGTTCTGGGGGCCATGTCTGTGTGACAAGCTCTGGGGGCCATGTCTGTGTGACAAGCTCAGGTGCCATGTGTGACAAGCTCTGGGGGCCATGTCATGTGTGACAATCTCTGTGGGTCATGTCATGTGTGACAAACTCTGAGTGTCATGTGTGACAAACTCTGGGGGCCATGTGTGACAAGCTCTGGGGGCCATATCATGTATAACAATCTCTGTGGGTCATGTCATGTGTGACAAGCTTTGGGGGCCATGCATGACAAGCTCTGGCGGCCATATCATGTGTGACAATCTCTGTAGGTCATGTCATGTGTGACAAGCTCTGGTTGCCATGTCATGTGTGACAAGCTCTGTGGGTCATGTCATGTGTTGGAGCTATACAATTAGGACACTTGTACCAAACTTGGCAGCTTATACAACCATTACCTAAATCTTACTGGGAGGGCCCTAATTTGGAGTGTACCATGCAAAGCCATGCCAGGCAAAGAGAGCCTTTAACAAGCAGCTACATAGAAAGCTCAAAGATTAATATTGAAACCAGTAAGTGACATAAGCAAGAAAACACATCACACTGCTGACTAGACTAACTAGCTGGTCAACATGCAAGTCATAGCAACATACTTGTGCACAATACTATCATGCCCCAAATATATATCATCTCATCTGTATGTTGTATGTCTGATGGACCTCTCATATGTATATTGTATGTCTGATGGACCTCTCATCTCATAAGTATGTTGTATGTCTCATGGACCTCTCATCTGTATGTTGTATGTCTCATGGACCTCTCATCTGTATATTTTATGTCTCATGAACCTCTCATCTCATTTATATGCTGTATGTGTGAAGGACCTTTCATCTCATCTGTATGTTGTATGTCTCATGGACCTAACATCTCATCTGCATGTCGTATGCCTCGTGGACCTCTCATCTCATCTGTAAATTGTATGCCATGTGGACCTCTTATTTCATCTGTATGTTGTATGCCTCGTGGACCTCTCATCTCATCTGTATATTGTATGCCTTGTGGACCTCTTATTTCATCTGTATGTTGTATGCCTCGTGGACCTCTCATCTCATCTGTAAATTGTATGCCATGTGGACCTCTTATTTCATCTGTATGTTGTATGCCTCGTGGACCTCTCATCTCATCTGTATATTGTATGCCTTGTGGACCTCTTATTTCATCTGTATGTTGTATGCCTCGTGGACATCTCATCTGATCTGTCTGTTGTATGTCTCGTGGACCTCTACATGCAATCAAACTATTAATCTCTACAGGACAGAAAACACAACTTTTTGCACTGCACAGAATATAAGTGAAATGATCTACTTGCAGAAAACAACTCTGTTTTGATAGAGACAATCAAGTTTAAACATAGTTAGAATTATGAGCTTAAAGAATATATAAAATGCTGACACTCAAGACAGTTAAACTGGCAATGACAATACTAGTGAATGTTTTACCTTGAAAACTTTGATCAGTTTGGAAATTGTCTGTGAAGAAGATAAATATGTTTAGTATGAAAGATCCTCATAATATGTGGTAAGCCAGGTTGCCATTGTGGAAAAATAACAAAAGTTTATATAAATAAAATAAGCATTATTTTCACAATAGAACAAAAGTTCTAGATAAAAACAAGAACACTTACCAGTTTTATCCAGCTTGTTGTCGTCTGGATTCTTTGTTCCATCTTCTGCTTTTGGATCATTTCTCGATGTCAAAGCAGAACTTGGCCCCTTGTCACTCTCGATCGATGTATGAATAAGTGATGCGTCTTGCTGTTCTGCCAAACACTTTGAGCTCTGGTCACTCTTATGGCCACTTCCAACACGTTTAGGTCTTTTCTTCAGTTTTCCGTCCTGTGTGACGACCCGCCCCTCAACCAGTTTTAGCTGAGGCACGCAGAAGAGTTCATTCTTGGACAAGTCCAGATGACAAAGCCTGACAATGAAACAACTGTCAATAACAACAACACAACAGCATGCATGACAAACTGCCTCTTACTTCAAATTCCTTCTTTCTATTTTCTCTTGTTTTTCTCAATATTTTATGTTTGTTTTGACCAAATATCTCATTTTCTAGTTTCTCACTATTTTATGTTTGTTTTGACCAAATATCTCATTTTCTAGTGGCTTATAGTTTCTCACTATTTTATGTTTGTTTTGACCAAATATCTCATTTTCTAGTGGCTTATAGTTTCTCACTATTTTATGTTTGTTTTGACCAAATATCTCATTTTCTAGTGGCTTATAGTTTCTCACTATTTTATGTTTGTTTTGACCAAATATCTCATTTTCTAGTGGCTTATAGTTTCTCACTATTTTATGTTTGTTTTGACCAAATATCTCATTTTCTAGTGGCTTATAGTTTCACACTATTTTATGTTTGTTTTGACCAAATATCTCATTTTCTAGTGGCTTATAGTTTCTCACTATTTTATGTTTGTTTTGACCAAATATCTCATTTTCTAGTGGCTTATAGTTTCTCACTATTTTATGTTTGTTTTGACCAAATATCTCATTTTCTAGTGGCTTATAGTTTCTCACTATTTTATGTTTGTTGATTTGACCAAATATCTCATTTTCTAGTGGCTTATAGTTTCTCACTATTTTATCTTTGTTGATTTGACCAAATATCTCATTTTCTAGTGGCTTATAGTTTCTCACTATTTTATGTTTGTTGATTTGACCAAATATCTCATTTTCTAGTGGCTTATAGTTTCTCACTATTTTATGTTTGTTGATTTGACCAAATATCTCATTTTCTAGTGGCTTATAGTTTCTCACTATTTTATGTTTGTTGATTTGACCAAATATCTCATTTTCTTGTGGCTTATAGTTTCTCAATATTTTATGTTTGTTGATTTGACTATCTCCTTTTCTTGTGGCTTATAGCTTCTCAATATTTTATGTTTGTTGATTTGACCAAATATCTCCTTTTCTTGTGGCTTATAGTTTCTCAATATTTTATGTTTGTTGATTTGACCAAATATCTCCTTTTCTTGTGGCTTATAGTTTCTCAATATTTTATGTTTGTTGATTTGACCAAATATCTCCTTTTCTTGTGGCTTATAGTTTCTCAATATTTTATGTTTGTTGATTTGACTATCTCCTTTTCTTGTGGCTTATAGCTTCTCAATATTTTATGTTTGTTGATTTGACCAAATATCTCCTTTTCTTGTGGCTTATAGTTTAAACAGAATGAGTTTCCAGCCCCATTTGTAGCCCATTTTAGTTATGTCTTGGCATGTTACAGTGTTAATATTCTTTGCTCCCCTTTCAGTCCCAAACATACACAGGTGCTTGGTCTTTTTTAAAACACTAAATGTGTTGTTTTTTTTTGTTTTTTAAAATTGTACATCTTTGATTATGTTGAACAGTTTGTTCTAAAAATAAATAGTTTCACTAGAAGTAAATAGTTTCATTACAGGTAAATAGTTTCACTATAAGTAAATAGTTTCACTAGAGGTAAATAGTTTCATTAGAGGTAAATAGTTTCACTAGAGGTAAATAGTTTCATTAGAGGTAAATAGTTTCACTAGAGGTAAATAGTTTCATTAGAGGTAAATAGTTTCACTAGAGGTAAATAGTTTCATTAGAGGTAAATGGCATCACTAGAGGTAAATAGTTTCAATAGAAGTAAATAGTTTCACTAGAAGTAAATAGTTTTACTAGAGGTAAATATCTTCACATTCTAAATACATATTCATATTTACATTAATTAAAATATCATTGGGATAGAGAGAGAGAGAGAGAGAGAGAGAGAGAGAGAGAGAGAGAGACAGGAAGGGAGATAGAGAGAGAGATAGAGAAAGATAGCACACATGCACACACTCACACATGGAGTCCTATTTCAGCTTTCACTAACACTCAAAATCCATTTAATAAACATGGAAAACTCAGAATCCCACATTAAAATGTGAATCCTTTTACGTGATAAACTGGATAATCTGCCTCAAACCAATGTGTCTTTTAAACAAAAAAAACAAGATGACATCTGAAACACCTCCATACCTCCACCCCCCACCCAAAGCCTGGTCAGTGACGCGATTACCAGAATAACAACAGCAGCAGGCAGTGATGGCATATTAACTATCATGCAAATCATATTTTGGGCTGGTTGATATTTAATACACAGCGTGCATTCGATAGAAGATTACAACACTAGAGCAGCTCCAGGCTGGAAACATGATATGATGCTAGCTGCCTCTTGAGTTGCCTGATGAGGCTAACTGCCTCTCAATGAGTTGCCTGATGATGCTAGCTGCCTCTTGAGTTGCCTGATGATGCTAACTGCCTCTCAATAAGTTGCCTGATGATGCTAGCTGCCTCTTGAGTTGCCTGATAAAGCTAACTGCCTCTCAATGAGTTGCCTGATGATGCTAGCTGCCTCTTGAGTTGTCTGATGAGGCTAACTGCCTCTCAATGAGTTGCCTGATGATGCTAACTGCCTCTCAATGAGTTACCTGATGATGCTAGCTGCCTCTTGAGTTGCCTGATGATGCTAACTGCCTCTCAATGAGTTACCTGATGATGCTAGCTGCCTCTTGAGTTACCTGATGATGCTAACTGCCTCTCAATGAGTTACCTGATGATGCTAGCTGCCTCTTGAGTTGTCTGATGATACTAACTGCCTCTCAATGAGTTACCTGATGATGCTAACTGCCTCTCAATGAGTTACCTGATGATGTTAGCTGCCTCTTGAGTTGCGTGATGATGCTAGCTGCCTCTCAATGAGTTACCTGATGATGCTAACTGCCTCTTGGGTTGTCTGATGATGCTAGCTGCCTCTTGCGTTGCCTGATGATGATAGCTGCCTCTCAATGAGTTGCCTGATGATGCTAGCTGCCTCTTGGGTTGCCTGATGATGCTAGCTGCCTCTTTGGTTGTCTGATGATGCTAGCTGCCTCTTTGGTTGTCTGATGATGCTAGCTGCCTCTTGGGTTGCCTGATGATGCTAGCTGCCTCTCAATGAGTTGTCTGATGATGCTAGCTGCCTCTTTGGTTGTCTGATGATGCTAGCTGCCTCTTGGCTTGTCTGATGATGCTAGCTGCCTCTTTGGTTGTCTGATGATGCTAGCTGCCTCTTGGGTTGCCTGATGATGCTAGCTGCCTCTTGGCTTGTCTGATGATGTTAGCTGCCTCTTGGGTTGTCTGATGATGCTAGCTGCCTCTTTGGTTGTCTGATGATGCTAGCTGCCTCTTGGGTTGCCTGATGATGTTAGCTGTCTCTCAAGGAATAGTCGGAATATACTGTGATTTCAATCCTTCGAATTAGGTTCTTCTTCTCCTCAATTCTGCTCCTAATGAAGCATAGAACCACCACTGTTTATGTTACATGCAGGAAGTCTGTACTATACTTTGTCTGCTCTTGCAGTGCTGATTTATGTAGTTATTTGTTTCACATCATGAGATTGCTAGCCGCATGCACAACTGTCTTTACTCATCTTTTACAGTATGCAAGAAGGTGCAGTAAACTAGTTCTTCCTTCTCTAGTTAATGGACTCCAGTCCATACAGGCAAGAAATCCTGTTATGCATGTCAAATTCTACCTTTCACTAAACTGCCTTGAAAAAACTTTAAAAATGTGAGGTTTTCATATGAATAAATGCAATATTCTTGAACATTCCAAAGACTAGGACTGAGGCCAACACAACTCACTTAGGGAGTCCAGCCAGGGCTGCAAAAACGACCACATCCATCAGTTTGTTATCATCCAGCATCAAGACTTCCAGACAAGTGAAACGCTTGAGACAAACTTGCCTGATTGCCAATTGAAATCAAGAAGAGAATATCATTATTAAATACAATTTGAAATGCTTTCTAGTTAGGCAGCAAAATAGAATGTGATTTTAGAATGCTGACGCTCACAAGAAAAAGTGCTACACTGGAACACTTTAACAACATCTATGTCTGCTCAATGATTAGTATTTGGAGCGGAGAAAAACAAGAAATGAAACATTATAGACATCTCCAGATTTGAAAACATTCAATCCATTCAATTTTAGGCAAATTCTATCTTTTTTAAAGTTTGGTTAATTTCCTGGACAAAGTATTTGTGATAAAATTTGGCTAATTTGCTGGACAAAATATTTGTGATAAAACTTGGCTAATTTCCTGGACACAATATTTGTGATAAAGTTGATCGACATGTGGTGTGCCATTAATGTATACAGGTACTCTTTTCACTGCTCAGTTACTGTTCCACTTTCCGAGCACGGCGGAAGGATTTATTCGTGTTTAACTGGTCGACCAGTGAGAAGATTGTTTGGCATGTTTCAGTTACTCCATCCACTAATTTTTGTGCTCCCAGACATTATATTGTAATGTTCTGGCATAGAAGACTCATGTTACTGATTAGCCTATATCTTTAGGCAACTGGGCACTGTGCACTGTGCACTGGTCCACGAAGACAAACATCTCTCAGAGGAGTCTTAAAGAAGTCTCCATCATGGCAACCTTTACCCAAAGAACTGGTCTTTGTATGTAAACATAATTAAAACAATGGAGAACGAGAAGAAATACAAGAAGAATACTGCTTGGTCTGTTAGTATTAGAGATACATGTTCAAAGAACATCCGTCTCTGCTATCCATGTATACAATCCGTCTCTGATGTCCATGTATACAATCCATATCTGTTGCCCACATATACAATCCATCTCTGTCGCTCATGTATTAAATCTGTCTCTGTTATCCATGTATACAATCCGTCTCTGCTATCCATGTATACAATCCGTCTCTGATGTCCATGTATACAATCCATATCTGTTGCCCACATATACAATCCATCTCTGTCGCTCATGTATTAAATCTGTCTCTGTTATCCATGTATACAATCCGTCTCTGCTATCCATGTATACAATTCTTGAAGTAGTGTCCATCTTATGACATGATGACATCCTTCATGCTTTCGGGAATACGTTCCCTATCCATTTATTTTCATTGTCCCAGCAGTGCAGACGTGTTAGGAGATACGTGACAAGGGTATGCTCAACAAACCTGGCATTTCCATTTGATATGTTTCAATGGGAGATTAATTGACTGAAATTATATGTTTCAATGGGAGATTAATTGACTGAAATTACATGTTTCAATGGGAGATTAATTGACTGAAATTACATGTTTCAATGGGAGATTAATTGACTGAAATTATATGTTTCAATGGGAGATTAATTGACTGAAATTATATGTTTCAATGGGAGATTAATTGACTGAAATTACATGTTTCAATGGGAGATTAATTGACTGAAATTATATGTTTCAATGGGAGATTAATTGACTGAAATTACATGTTTCAATGGGAGATTAATTGACTGAAATTATATGTTTCAATGGGAGATTAATTGACTGAAATTACATGTTTCAATGGGAGATTAATTGACTGAAATTACATGTTTCAATGGGAGATTAATTGACTGAAATTACATGTTTCAATGGGAGATTAATTGACTGAAATTATATGTTTCAATGGGAGATTAATTGACTGAAATTATATGTTTCAATGGGAGATTAATTGACTGAAATTACATGTTTCAATGGGAGATTAATTGACTGAAATTATATGTTTCAATGGGAGATTAATTGACTGAAATTACATGTTTCAATGGGAGATTAATTGACTGAAATTATATGTTTCAATGGGAGATTAATTGACTGAAATTACATGTTTCAATGGGAGATTAATTGACTGAAATTATATGTTTCAATGGGAGATTAATTGACTGAAATTACATGTTTCAATGGGAGATTAATTGACTGAAATTATATGTTTCAATGGGAGATTAATTGACTGAAATTACATGTTTCAATGGGAGATTAATTGACTGAAATTATATGTTTCAATGGGAGATTAATTGACTGAAATTACATGTTTCAATGGGAGATTAATTGACTGAAATTATATGTTTCAATGGGAGATTAATTGACTGAAATTATATGTTTCAATGGGAGATTAATTGACTGAAATTACATGTTTCAATGGGAGATTAATTGACTGAAATTATATGTTTCAATGGGAGATTAATTGACTGAAATTACATGTTTCAATGGGAGATTAATTGACTGAAATTATATGTTTCAATGGGAGATTAATTGACTGAAATTATATATTTCAATGGGAGATTAATTGACTGATGTTATATGTTTTAGTGGGAGATGATTAATTGACTGATGTTATATGTTTTAGTGGGAGATGATTAATTGACTGATGTTATATGTTTTAGTGGGAGATGATTAATTGACTGATGTTATATATTTTAGTGGGAGATTAATTGACTGAGTAAAATTAGACATAATTGAAAATCTACAGACTTAAAAAAAAGCCTTCAAATAACTTGGTACATGAAGATGACGTCATACGATATACGCAAATCAGACTTTAGTGCATGTAACGGAAGTACACAGCCATGGCTGTCTTACTTCTCTCGTGATAGGTAAGGCATTGACAAGTCTTCAGGGAGGCTGACAAAGTTGTTTCCTGTCAAGTGCAGAACTTTTAGACGAGTCAAGAGGCCAAGAGTCAAGAGGTCATCTTGTGAGAGATTGTTGTATGAGATGTCCAAAACCTAAAGAAGTTAAAAATATCAACTGAAGTTAGTATCAGGAATAATCAAAATAATCTTCTTGTACAATGCTAAATGAGTGCAGGTAATCATGAATCTTCAAACAAATTCCAGTAGACTTCGATTATTTTCACTTATCATAAAAAAGTCACTTTGTACAAGAAGATCACATTGCATATCAATTTCCATAAACAAGAGATCTTTCCTTTATTCATGTCTGGACCCTAACGCTGGTTTATATGGCGGAGGTAATCAATGATATTCTTGGGCAAGACTGCAGTTTAATTATGTCATTATTCTTGAATATTTCATCTATATCTTTTTTTTTTACAGTAACCATCACACCTGAAGGCACCTCTAAGGACAGCAACAAACTCCCTGGTCAGTAACCATCGCACCTGAAGGCACCTCTAAGGATAGCAACAAACTCCCTCCACTTCACCTGGTCAGTAACCATCGCACCTGAAGGCACCTCTAAGGACAGCAACAAACTCCCTCCACTTCACCTGGTCAGTAACCATCGCACCTGAAGGCACCTCTAAGGACAGCAACAAACTCCCTGGTCAGTAACCATCGCACCTGAAGGCACCTCTAAGGACAGCAACAAACTCCCTCCACTTCACCTGGTCAGTAACCATCGCACCTGAAGGCACCTCTAAGGACAGCAACAAACTCCCTGGTCAGTAACCATCGCACCTGAAGGCACCTCTAAGGACAGCAACAAACTCCCTGGTCAGTAACCATCGCACCTGAAGGCACCTCTAAGGACAGCAACAAACTCCCTCCACTTCACCTGGTCAGTAACCATCGCACCTGAAGGCACCTCTAAGGACAGCAACAAACTCCCTCTTCACCTGGTCAGTAACCATCACACCTGAAGGCACCTCTAAGGACAGCAACAAACTCCCTGGTCAGTAACCATCGCACCTGAAGGCACCTCTAAGGACAGCAACAAACTCCCTCCACTTCACCTGGTCAGTAACCATCGCACCTGAAGACACCTCTAAGGACAGCAACAAACTCCCTCTTCACCTGGTCAGTAACCATCACACCTGAAGGCACCTCTAAGGACAGCAACAAACTCCCTGGTCAGTAACCATTGCACCTGAAGGCACCTCTAAGGACAGCAACAAACTCCCTCCACCTCACCAACTGCTTCACTATGTCAACCCTTGCAAGTTTGGGTTGTGAGTTCTGCCACCAACTATGTCAACCCCTATGGTTGGTTGGTTGGTTATTGATCCAGCAGCATATGGGCTCCTGCTCTTTGGCCCAATGCCATATAGTGGTATCTGCAAGTGTTTGTAAGCTGCTGTTTAGTTCCGTACAAAGTGTTCCATTTGTCTGGAAGAAGCTCTTTCCAAACTCCGACAAGCGCCGGACATTCAAAAAGACGATGTTTAACAGTTTCATAGGGATGTGTGCACAGCCGGCACTCTGAAGTATGTTCTGGTTGGATTCTGTTTGTGGATGTTAAGTTGTATGTGTTGAGTGCGATGTCGGAAAATGGTGCTTTTTAGGAGGTTGATGTTGTCTTTGGGATTTGGGATGGCCATATGTTTGTAGATTTCTCTCCCAGTCTTTCCCATTGCCCATCTATTAAGCCAGGCCTCTTTGTTTGCAGTCTTCAGTAGTTGTTTGGCTGTCTGTAGGGTTGTTGGTGTGTATTGTTGTTCTTGGCTTGATCCCTTCTTAGCCAGTCTGTCCGCCCTGTCACTGCCAGGTGTATTTGAGTGACCAGGGATCCATTGTATAACTATTCTGACTTCATGAGATGTGAGAAGTTGGTTGGCATCTAGGGATATTTGGGTAAGTTCAGGCCTGCAGTGACCACCGTCTTGCAGAGCTTGAAGGGCAGATAATGAGTCTGTAAAGATTACGATGCTTTGGGCTTTTGATGGGAAAGCATGAAACACAGTCCTCAAGTGGTACAGAGCTACTTCCAATGCCGTTATTTCTGCCTCATAATTTGAACATATCTCCCCATAGGCATCAAATAGCTCATCAGATGTTCTGTCTGGATACTCTATGTAGACTCCATATCCTGCTTTAACAGTGGCCTTAAAAGGAGATCCATCTGTATAGACATGTATCCATTCTTCTGGGTAGATGTCAATCGTTCTATGTGATGCTCTCATAAGACTGACTGGATCAGCACGTCTTGTTGTTGACTGGATCAGCACTTCTTGTTGTATTATCTGTTAGTTTTGTTTGAATTTCTGGCATTTTCAAACATGTATGTGGTGGTAAATTTCTTGTTGCTCTCTGTGTTTCTTGTCTTTTGTCTGGGATGTATGCCAAAGTATGGGAAGTACAAAAAGTCAACACCTACAAGTTTGGGTTGTGAGTCCTGCCATCAACTATGTCAACCCTTGGAAGTTTGGGTTGTGAGTCCTGCCATCAACTATGTCAACCCCGCAAGTTTGGGTTGTGAGTCCTGCCACCAACTATGTCAACCCCGCAAGTTTGGGTTGTGAGTCCTGCCACCAACTATGTCAACCCCGCAAGTTTGGGTTGTGAGTCCTGCCACCAACTATGTCAACCCCGCAAGTTTGGGTTGTGAGTCCTGCCACCAACTATGTCAACCCTGCAAGTTTGGGTTGTGAGTCCTGCCACCAACTATGTCAACCCTTGGAAGTTTGGGTTGTGAGTTGTGTCACCAACTGCTTTGCTATGCCAACCCCCGATTGTAAAATACTGATGCAGTAAGTAGTGCCATATTTCTTACATACCTTCGTTTTCTACGTGTAAAAGTAAATATACACTTTTCAAATGATTACTCTCTGACTCACCTCAAGGTTAGTGAAATCTGAATGTGAACATTTCAAGTTCCGCAGCCCATTCAGAGGCACATCAAGCTCTCTCAATGCTGAGAAACCAGAGAAACTCTCTGTAAAGACGAAATAAATATGAAACTGTGATTATGGTAATAAATGCCATCTGTAATCTATAATCCTGGTATTCAAACAGGCATTTCAAGTGCCTGATGCTAAATGTTGTTTAAACTTGATACTGTCTCCTGTCCTGGAGTGCCATGTTAGACCAAGGACTTTACTTAGGCCATCTCTCCATCTCATTGGTGGACATCCACCGTTTACAGTTGTGACTCCCCTGAATGTCACTTTTCATGTCCATCTCTTGTCATGTCAGTATCTATGATGTCATTGAAGGTGGTTCAGCACTTGATTTCTGTATTGCCAATTTGGTTCCGTCAAGAGACTGTCAATATTCTTCGCTCCATTGCCTTTCCAGCAACTCGAAGCTTCTGTTCATCTGTTCTTCATATGTTCCATACCTCGTAGACACAGACAATGGCTGGAATGATCTTTATAATATTTCGTTATACTGACAGACAAAATAGCTCTTACATACAGAAAGGTTATTCTAACAGAGAACACCTGTGTATTAGAACATACATAAAAGAGGACTGAGTGGTCTCGAGTCAAGACGTTGGCCTTCAGTGCTGGAGGTGCGGATTTAAATCACGATGGAGACTGGGATTTTTTCACGGCGACTTTATTTCCCTGAATCTCTGGGTAGTAGAGATTGGACACCTGTGTGCAGTGTCGCACACGTTTAAAATTCCTCGGTAGTTGGAAATCAAAAAGAGTAGGCTTAACAGCAGATGCCCGGGCAAAAATTCAAAATTATGTTAAAAATTCTACCCAATCTATTACGGGATCCTCACCGGTACTACGGGGTTCGTGCCTTGTGCTGAGATTCTCTAAGAAAAATATGGAGAAGAACAAAGCACTTATGGGTTAAACCAGAAAAACAGAGCACTTATGGGTTAAACCAGAAGAACAGAGCACTTGTGGGTTAAACCAGAAGAACAGAGCACTTATGGGTTAAACCAGAAGAACAGAGCACTTATGGGTTAAACCAGAAGAACAGAGCACTTATGGGTTAAACCAGAAGAACAGAACACTTATGGGTTAAACCAGAAGAACAGAACACTTATGGGTTAAACCAGAAGAACAGAACACTTATGGGTTAAACCTTGTACAAGGACATTGATTCTTCGACTAAACTAAACTAAACTAAACATCAAAGATGATTCTAACAAAGGATACCTGTCTATTAGTCTGGAGACATGAGTTCAAGACCCAGCAAGATCTAAGTTTTGTGTCTATAGTAGTTCAAATAAAAACCTAGCCTGCACACTGTGCTGGGACAAACAGCCTTTATCATCAGCAAAATAAATTGTCCTGCCTATTCCAGCAAGGGAGTAAAACATAATAATAGTGGGATTTTTTAAAAGATGCTAATTTCCCTGAGACTTCATTTGATGGTCAGCCATGTAATTTTTACCTGCCTGAATAGCCCTGAACTTTACCTGCCTGAATAGCCCTGAACTTTACCTGCCTGAATAGCCCTGAACTTTACCTGCCTGAATAGCTCTGAACTTTACCTGCCTGAATAGCCCTGAACTTTACCTGCCTGAATAGCCCTGAACAATTTCACACATTTTACAGCACCCCTTCATGATCTGTTGGTCTTTTCAGATTAATTTGCCTCAATCGTCATTTCAATCTTTACTAACTCTGGACCTCAATCGTCATCTCAATCTTTACTAACTCTGGACCTCAATCGTCATCTCAATCTTTACTAACTCTGGACCTCAATCGCCATCTCAATCTTTACTAACTCTGGATGAGCAGTTCCTTAGACATGACTCAGATATCAGTTGGCCAGCTAATGATATTGTGAAGAGTCTAGCCACAGCTGCACAAAAACGTTAAGGATGGAGACATGCATGAGACAAGCAGAGAGATGGAAGTCATACATGAGCTAGGTAGAGAGATGGGAGCAATATATGAGCTAGGTAGAGAGATGGGAGCCATATATGAGCTAGGTCAAGAGATGGGAGCCATACATGAACTAGGTAGAGAGATGGGAGCCATACATGAGCTAGGTAGAGAGATGGGAGCCATGTATGAGCTAGGTAGAGAGATGAGAGCCATACATGAGCTAGGTAGAGAGATGGGAGCAATACATGAGCTAGGTAGAGAGACGGGAGCCATGTATGAGCTAGGTAGAGAGACGGGAGCCATACATGAGCTAGGTAGAGAGATGAGAGCCATACATGAGCTAGGTAGAGAGATGGGAGCAATACATGAGCTAGGTAGAGAGACGGGAGCCATGTATGAGCTAGGTAGAGAGATGGGAGCAATACATGAGCTAGGTAGAGAGACGGGAGCCATGTATGAGCTAGGTAGAGAGACGGGAGCCATACATGAGCTAGGTAGAGAGATGAGAGCCATACATGAGCTAGGTAGAGAGATGGAAGCAATACATGCTAGGTATAGAGATGGGAGCAATAGATGAGCTAGGTAGAGAGACGGGAGCCATGTATGAGCTAGGTAGAGAGATGAGAGCCATACATTCTACCACGTGATGTAGAAGTATTTTCTTTTGCCTTGTGGCGTATAGGTTTTGTAGAATAGAGGTAGTCTCCCTCTAACTGAACCCTCCTTAGTCAGCTCTTACATCACACCTAGCATCCAGCTATCCCATGTCAGTTTGTGACCTACTTACTGACTTATTCTTTACATATACACACATACTGGGGAAACAAGAAATAGATATACATATTTGATGACAGAACTTTGGAATGTAACACAACATACAGATTTGAGGACATAACTTGGGAATCTAATACAATATACAGATTTGAGGACATAACTTGGGAATCTAATACAACATACAGATTTGAGGACATAACTTGGGAATCTAATACAACATACAGATTTGAGGACATAACTTGGGAATCTAACACAACAAACAGATTTGAGGACATAACTTGGGAATCTAATACAACATACAGATTTGAGGACATAACTTGGGAATCTAACACAACAAACAGATTTGAGGACATAACTTGGGAATCTAATACAACATACAGATTTGAGGACATAACTTGGGAATCTAATACAACATACAGATTTGAGGACATAACTTGGGAATCTAATACAACATACAGATTTGAGGACATAACTTGGGAATCTAACACAACATACAGATTTGAGGACATAACTTGGGAATCTAACACAACATACAGATTTGAGGACATAACTTGGGAATCTAACACAACATACAGATTTGAGGACATAACTTGGGAATCTAATACAACATACCAAATGGTAGAAAGTTCTCTCCTGCAGTAACATAGGCAACATTAGCAAACAGCAAGAGATCGTCTTCCTCCACATCTGTCAGCTCCTTGCCAGCAATGTTTACTGAGCATAGGTCTAAAGGGTCATCCACATAACAGAGATTCATCTGGTAAGAGTATGATTTGAATGCTGAACAAATGGTCTAACAAAATCAAACAGTAATACTAATATAAAACAAAGTACGAGATACAAATTGTGCAAAATAATTAATTTTTATTAAACTCTGAACTTTCAATTGTGATCGTACAAAATGTTTTGGTAAATAACGAAGAACAAATAAACAAAGAAGCGAGGTGCAATTTAAATTTAGAAAAGCAGTCAAACACTAACATACCAAAAAAAGTTTATCCAAAGTTTTGACACCATCAGCTTCATCTTGCCGAACATCAAATTTTTGAGTGGTCAGTTTCATACCATCTATTTCTGCTTTCTTTCGTTCCTCCTTGATATGAGAATATGACCTATCTTTGGCACACAGAACTGCTTTAAATCTCCGTGTTTGTTCGGCATGATGAGCAACAGCCCAAGCTCCACTTCCTGTACAAGAAATATGAACAAACAGAAGCTGTACATAATCATAACAATAATAACATAAGAATAATAATATCTTCTTCTGCGTTCTTCCTGAAAAAGACGTTTGTGACATTGTGTAGTAGTTTACATCGAGGCTGTGATATCTGTGTTTTAGTTGGACACATTCGGTTTCAGCGTGGCTTTTTTGGGACTTGGTTTGCCTTCCCTCTTCGATCCCTAATGTCTTAGCCAGGCTGCATGGCTGCAGTCTGTCTCCAGGACTGCCACTTGGAAGTGGAAAATGGTCTTGGTAAGTTATGGGTCACTGACTCTGATGCAAGGTGCCATCTAAGTTATGGGTCACTGACTCTGATGCAAGGTGCCATCTAAGTTATGGGTCACTGACTCTGATGCAAGGTGCCATCTAAGTTATGGGTCACTGACTCTGATGCAAGGTGCCATCTATGTTATGGGTCACTGACTCTGATGCAAGGTGCCATCTATGAATCAGTGCTGGTTGCTGTCAGCCCATTCACTGCTGTCAGCCCATTCACTGCTGTCAGCCCATTCACTGCTGTCAGCTCATTCACTGCTGTCAGCTCATTCACTGCTGTCAGCTCATTCACTGCTGTCAGCTCATTTACTGCTGTCAGCTCATTCACTGCTGTCAGCTCATTTACTGCTGTCAGCTCATTCACAGCTGAACCTTCAGCCCAGGACAACAAAATAAAGGAGAAAAGGAGGTTAGAAGTACATGTAAAACAGAGACAAAGAAACCACATATAAAATGTAAAACGCAGAAGATAAATCTTAGAAACGATAGACATTGATATCACTTGTCTACCATATATTTACCCAAAGGTGTTTAACTATGCAAAGATTCCAACATACATGACCCATTAACTGATTATTTTAATTTAATAACGCACTAAAATTGAACACAAGATAATGGGAACTCCCAAAACGAGATATAATGAAAGTCTATTTAAAATGAATATCTAACTAAAAAATCCATAGAAAAACAATAAAAAATTGATGAATGGATAACCGACAATTGATTCACTTGTTTTTGGGATATAGTTTGTGTGTACACAACACCTTTCTTAGTAAATGTGACATACACAGTTGAAAAATTATTTACAAGTTTTAAATAAAATGTGTTACTCTCATCACAACAACAAAAAAAAACAGTCTGCATTACAAGATAAGAGGGAAAGAGAAGGATTAGAATAAACCGTGACCACAGGTAAAGCCACAGAATAACAGATATCGCACAACAAGGAGCGAATATTATAATATGACCATTTAAAATCATGGCACATGGAAAAAATAAAGGTAATACAACATTCATAAACAGCTAATATTGAGACACTAAAGACAAAGTCGATGAAAGAAATACCTAACTGTGCCTGTTTGACACGGCACTTGGAAAAAATAAAGGTAATACAATATTCATAAACAGCTAATTTTATTGAAACACTAAGGTTGACTAAAATGATATATTACATTACTCAACTGTGCCTATTTTAAGTGTTTAACACGACACTCGTCGAGTGACTCGAAGAAACAAACTATAAAGAAATGATGTGGAGGAACAAAGTTGCAATGCATCTGTGGCAAATGCCTTTAATTAAGGACTCGTAATACTGCATTGAATTGAGAGTGGAGTGGAGGGATACAGATTATAGGATTGTAATCATTATATCAATAATACATTAATAATTAATATATCTAAATTAATATTTTTACAAATTGAAATATTATGCAATTGACCATTGTTGTTAATTTGTTTTCATCTCCTTATTTCCAAAGTAACAAGCTAAACAAAGTTGCTACCAACACTCAGTTATACATAATATGTCCTAATGCGTAAATTTGACATTCATATAATTACCATCACTACTCGTTCGGCCAAACTTATAACGAACAGGAAAACAATTCGCGACGAAGCCACCTTCTGTACCAAGTTTTATCCCCGCTATCGCCATATTGAAACATCTCTATAGAAACCAGATGAAACTTTAAAAGTTGTAATCGCGTAAAACAATACATTTAAAGTAATGTAAACAAAGACCTAATTATTTGAAATATTGAGATTATTAAACACAAATGTTTTAATTTTATCCGAATAATAGACACTAATTATTATTTTAATTACAGCGGTCTTGTTATGATCAAAATTATATTTTGTGTTTTCTTTATCGGTTAACCGGTGCCTAGTTTTTGATGAAACGATACATTGGTCAGAGTTATAAAATAAGTAAATTTAGCGGCCCTTAGTGAAAGAAGATCCTAATACCTCTCTGTGCTTATCTCACTCTGTTTCATTTGACTCTGTCCTACAATAACACCCTTGCACAACTTTCACACGCCCCCTCAGGGTGAGACCCTTCCATTGCACTTTGGTTAGGCTGACTTCTGAGAGTGCACAAACCTACCATAGGTACACACAGATGCACACATACATCCAAGCACTGGTTTATGCGTCTTAATATCACCCAATTGACTACTGTCTGGGGTGAAATAGGCGCGCCTCCGCCAGTAGAAACTAGTGAGGCAAACACGTAAAATTTAAAAAAAAGCCTTTAGTGTAAATATAATTAGTTAATTACACAGCTGTGCAATGCGATATACCATACATGATACATACCGAAGGACTTGAAGACATCCGGCTTTATCCCATTTCCTAAAAAAAACAACACCTCAAGCGTTGAATTGCACATGATTTCGGAACAATCAATCTTATTGACCTAATGAGTCATATGTCCAAATTACTCCTTAAGATTATACAGAAAAGAATTATAAATAAAAGCAATATGGAAGTAGGTGTTGGACAGTATGACTTTAGGCAGAACACTGAAACTAGGGAAAGCAATACTTTGTCATCGGATGATGGCAGACAAGTTCATGGAATGATAACATTACAATAGTGTTTATGCGTGTTACATAGACTATAATAAAGCATTTTACAAGAGTCCAATATTAAAAGTTCAGTGTCTTCAAGAAATTAATCTAGTCTAGTTAGTAACCTGTACTAGGAGCAGGTAGGAAGAAGAAGATCCTGCAAGAATTACTCATCTTATATTGATATCCAAAGAGTTGTCAGCCATGGATGTGTATTGTCATATTGTCCCTTTACACAGAGAAAATCTTCAGACAGATTGAAGGACTGTCAGGACTGAACATCAATGGAAGAATAATCAATAATCTGAGATATGCCGACATTGTATTATTAGCTGAAAGTGAGAAAGTGATTCAAGAACTTGCGGAGGGGACGGCGTGGGCTAGTGGTTAAGTTACACGGCTCACAGTCCGAAGGTACTGGATTCGATCCCCATCACAGCACCAGCCGTGACGAGGGTAGATGTGAGAGGGAAGTCACGAGGGTAGATGTGAGAGGGAAGTCACGAGGGTAGATGTGAGAGGGAAGTGACGAATGTAGATGTGAGAGGGAAGTGACGAGGGTAGATGTGAGAGGGAAGTGACGAAGGTAGATGTGAGAGGGAAGTCACGAGGGTAGATGTGAGAGGGAAGTGACGAGGGTAGATGTGAGAGGGAAGTGACGAAGGTAGATGTGAGAGGGAAGTGACGAGGGTAGATGTGAGAGGGAAGTGACGAGGGTAGATGTGAGAGGGAAGTGACGAAGAAAATAAGAATGTCTAAAAGTATATTTAATATGACGAGAAATATTTAGGCATCCAGGGGCAAATAACCAGTACGTTAAACATCAGGTGTAATACATATTCAACATTATTATACGGTGCAGAAACATGGATATTGAACAAACAGCTGGAGAACAAATAAGAGACCCTCAGAATGTTGGTATACAGAAGAATGGATCGCATTTCGCGGAAAAAAGAAACAAACAAATAGCAATGTCCTGACGATAGTTGGCATGGGAGTCATGTGATCCGCTTGACTGACGATAGATGGACCAGTCATGTGGTCCGCTTGACTGACGATAGATGGACCAGTCATGTGGTCCGCTTGACTGACGATAGATGGACCAGTCATGTGGTCCGCTTGACTGACGATAGATGGGCCACTCATGTGGTCCACTTGACTGACGATAGATGGACCAGTCATGGGGTCCGCTTGACTGACGATAGATGGACCAGTCATGTGGTCCGCTTGACTGACGATAGATGGGCCACTCATGTGGTCCACTTGACTGACGATAGATGGACCAGTCATGTGGTCCGCTTGACTGACGATAGATGGACCAGTAATGTGATCCGCTTTACTGACGATAGATGGGCCAGTCATGTGGTCCGCTTGACTGACGATAGATGGACCAGTCATGTGGTCCGCTTGAATGACGATAGATGGACCAGTCATGTGGTCCGCTTGACTGACGATAGATGGACCAGTAATGTGATCCGCTTTACTGACGATAGATGGGCCAGTCATGTGGTCCGCTTGACTGACGATAGATGGACCAGTCATGTGGTCCGCTTGAATGACGATAGATGGACCAGTCATGTGGTCCGCTTGACTGACGATAGATGGACCAGTAATGTGATCCGCTTTACTGACGATAGATGGGCCACTCATGTGGTCCGCTTGACTGACGATTGCATGACGTATAGAATAAGAATATCCAGTTTGGAAATGTAGATTGTGTCAGCGAGTTCATCTCTGAGACGGCTATCCAAGACCTCTTCAGTGACTGCCACACAATTATTTCTGACTATGGCACGAGTGAATTCCGGACATAGAGACAACGAAACTTTGGGATCTCGTCTGGATCTACGCCCTGCCACGCTGGGGTGTGTAGAAATGAAAGAGTTGACATCCTGGTCGACAAGCCACTCGTAGTACAGACATATGAAACGGATGTGGCTGTTCAGTGGGTGCGTTTAGGAGGATGGTGCGAGTCTAGCCATGTGAATATGTGTCTGGATGTGTGTGTGTCTGTGTGTGTGCGTGTGTGTATGTGTGTGTGTGTGTGCAGAGAGAGGGAGAGAGAGAGAGAGAAAGAGAGAGAAACAGTGTGTATGTGTCTGTGTGTGTTTACGAAAAGTGAATACAATATCCAGAATTAGGTTATTCAAATAAATTGATATGTCATATTATGCCTATTAGAATATGAGGTCAAATTCTTATATCTCTAATTTGGTTGATAAAGCATTTGAGTGGCAGATCCGCTGCTTCTTGTGGTAAATGTACTGAGTTCGAACTCCGTTTTCAACACGACTCAGTCAACTTAGCAATAAATCAGTACCCACTTACTGATAGGAAGGAAATGTAGCGAAGATGTAACTGGCCACTCCACCTCATACCAAAAGCTGAGGTCTAGTTCAACGAATTATTCTTCTTCTTCATTATTTTCATCACGTCTGTAAGTCAAGTCCAATTTTCTGAATAACGTTTCTGTATCAATGGCCCACAAACTCAATCAGAACGTCCCACACTATGTTTTACATATGGCCCCCAAACTCAATCAGAAAGTCCCACACTATGTTTACCTATGGCCCACATTCTCAATCAAAACGTCCCAAACTATGTTTTATCTATGGCCCACAAACTCAATCAGAACGTCCCACACTATGTTTTACCTATGGCCCACAAACTCAATCAGAACGTCCCACACTATGTTTTACATATGGCCCACAAACTCAATCAGAAAGTCCCACACTATGTTTACCTATGGCCCACATTCTCAATCAAAACGTCCCAAACTATGTTTTATCTATGGCCCACAAACTCAATCAGAACGTCCCACACTATGTTTTACCTATGGCCCACAAACTCAATCAGAGCGTCCCACACTATGTTTTACCTATGGCCCACAAACTCGAACAGAGTGTCCCACACTATGTTTTACCTATGGCCCACAAACTCAATCAGAGTGTCCCACACTATGTTTTACCTATGGCCCACAAACTCAATCAGAGCGTCTCACCCTATGTTTTACCTATGGCCCACAAACTCAATCAGAGCGTCTCACCCTATGTTTTACCTATGGCCCACACACTCAATCAGAGCGTCCCACACTATGTTTTACCTATGGCCCACAAACTCAATCAGAACTTGTATTTATTTGCACATCTGATTGACAAGGCACAATTTGAGATAGTTGACATCCGGTTGTTTATGTAGGTCAGGAAACATGGCAGAGTCACTGTATACACATGTAAGGTTGAAGGAAAGTTTACGTGTAAAGATCGGTATGTATTAGTTGTTTTGCATTTTTGTTTCAAATATAATTGTGAACTTATAAATATGTTTACTTCATCTGTGAAACTATGGATACTTTTCTGCCGGGTGAAATGTTCTGGCGCTTCCTCATTGATCCCTCGCTAACTAACTTTGAAACTTCTACCGCTAAGGGGGATGCGTGAATGACTCAATGAATCATTCATTTATTGAACCTGTCTGCTAACAGTGCAAACATTAGACTAACTATTTTCGGTGAAGCTTTATTTGTTTAGCATTAGAGAATGTAACTTTATGTGATATGTTTATTGGTGATGAGTTTGTTTGATGTTTAGCAGTATCTGCTCTGACAACATGGACAGCTAACAATAGCAGACAACATTGATGGCCGCTCGATCCAATGATTCTCAACTGTGGTGACTGTTGCTCTCTTAACAGTCGCATAACATTTCTGTCAGCGGTTCTCAAACTTCATCGTTAAGGGGACCCCGCAGATATTTGTTGTATGTATTCTGTCATGGTAATACATGGAAACTTCGAGGTAGCGAGTTGTAAACACAAAGGTATTTGTTTGTTACAACGATCACAAGATACGTATTTATCTGTACTCGGCAAACATATATAATGTATAACAGAAACGACAGTGAAATAATGGGCAGCCAGGAATTTCAACGAGCACAGACAGAGCATGTTGATTTCCTCACCTGGAGGTCCAGTGTTTGAATCCCATCCTGCCCATTACTTCACTTTCTTTTCTGTTGTGAGTTGTTTATGTTTTCCGACTGCTGATAATGTGATTGTTGTCGCGAGGAAACATTCTTTGTTTACAATTTCTCCCTCAAAGTTACCACATATTCTCTTCCTCACCATGTTTCTTACTTGAAACTATCACTGATCATTGTTTATTGTCCTAGACACAAACATTTCAGGCCTGTTATGTCCAATTTTAATGGTAGGATGGTCTAAATTTAATGGTAGGATGGTCTAAATTTAATGGTAGGATGGTCTAAGTTTGATGGTAGGATGGTCTAAGTTTAATGGTAGGATGGTCAGAGTTTAATGGTAGGATGGTCTAAGTTTAATGGTAGGATGGTCAGAGTTTAATGGTAGGATGGTCAGAGTTTAATGGTAAGATGGTCTAAGTTTAATGGTAGGATGGTCAGAGTTTAATGGTAAGATGGTCTAAGTTTAATGGTAGGATGGTCTAAGTTTGATGTTAGGGGGGTCTAAACTTGATGGTAGGAGAGTTATGAAGTAATTGAGCCTGTAAATATGTCTGCATCAAACGGCCTATATTCAATAGTCGCAAGTATTGAATGTCAAAAGGCTTGGCCAGTTGTGACCCTTTTTTTGGGGTGTCCCGCAGGCTTAGTACTTTAACTGATCTCTCTCTCTCTCTCTTGTGGTAAGGCGGCTCTGTCACCTAGAGGTCAGGTGTCCAAATTCTGGGCTGCCTGTTACTTCCCTTTATTTTCTGTTGTTCATTAAATATGTTTTCAGAGTGCAGATAGAAACTGATCTTTACGATCATTGCCATGAATATACATTCTTTATTCTGTCATCCCCAACTACAGCTTCTCAAGTCCACAGTGGCCCTTCAGTTTAGGACTGATCTATAGATTATTCCATGTAGAGTAAATGAAGTGCCAAGCGTTAGTGGTACTCTGGCATTTGATGATAATTGTAAATGAAGTGCCAAGCGTTAGTGGTACTCTGGCATTTGATGATAATTGTAAATGAAGTGCCAAGCGTTAGTGGTACTCTGGCATTTGATGATAATTGTAAATGAAGTGCCAAGCGTTAGTGGTACTCTGGCATTTGATGATAATTGTAAATGAAGTGCCAAGCGTTAGTGGTACTCTGGCATTTGATGATAATTGTAAATGAAGTGCCAAGCGTTAGTGGTACTCTGGCATTTGATGATAATTGTAAATGAAGATGGCATAACACTGGCCATGGTTAGATGGTTTGTTTAGAACAGCATAGATGGTGCCTAACAGGCTGTCAGTCTACTTTGCTCTAGTGTTTGAGTCTATTAAGATGAACTTGGACATTGGTTAACCACCCTCCATAAGCAATTGTCCTAACGCAGCGGAGTATTAAGCAAATCGAGGCTAGCCCGCTAAGCAGTAAATCCTCCTTCCGGCTATATCCAGCTCATACCAGAGCTGGGACCTGCACATGGGCATCTGCCCTTGTAGTAGTGCATGTTGACTAAGAACCAAGACCATAATTAAAGCCAACTTCAGGAGAAAATGGGCTGATCAACACCCCGACTTCCGAAAAGAAGACAGCTACTTTAACGTAACTACAGAAGAGCAGGTCATCATCTTCAGACTGAGAACTTGGCATAACAGACTCAAGGGTCATCTTGAGACTGAGAACTGGGCATAACAGACTCAAGGGTCGTCTTTACAACCTGATGAGGATTGGGACAGATGACAAGTGTCCATGTAGGGAGCATACCATGACCGTGGAACATATCCTACAAAGCTGCATGCTAACGCAGGAAAAGAGAACAATACTGCCCTCGCGAGACAGATATGAGGCAAAAGCTGTATGGAGATAAAACAGCCTTACAAACAACGGTGTTCTTTGTAGGAGAAACCGGGACCTTGATCTGAGGATGAATGAATTAAGAAGAAGCAGAAGATTTCCATTTCCCATCTTCTATTCTCCGTTATTATATTTCCAAGAAAGGAGAGTCTCTTGACTTGTTCCATTGTTTGAACATTTATTGTTATCTGTAGAGTAAATGTCTAGTCTACTTTGATAATCATCATAGTTGTAATTTTGTCAGTATTAATGTCCAATCCATACACAATAATGACAGTTTTAAACAAATACTTCTTCTTCAGAGACTGTTAGAGGTCAACTAGCTAGAATATCAATGCAGAAAGCAGAAGTCAGTTGGATCTTGCTTCAGATATCTCTAAAGAGCTTTTCCTTCATATCTGTAAACTTGAATGTTCACTTGAAAATATCTAAAGGATAGTGGTGAGTCTGAGGTTATTGGTAGCGTCACAGATCATGTTATTCTTAATAGGTTTCCAGACATAAACCTGAGTATAGCAAACAATGATCATCCTGATGCAATGACCTGTGTCAGGGTCAGTCACTCATAGCTGACTACTTGTGTCAGGGTCAGTAACTCATAGCTGACTACTTGTGTCAGGGTCAGTAACTCATAGCTGACTACTTGTGTCAGGGTCAGTAACTCATAGCTGACTACTTGTGTCAGGGTCAGTAACTCATAGCTGACTACTTGTGTCAGGGTCAGTAACTCATAGCTGACTACTTGTGTCAGGGTCAGTAACTCATAGCTGACTACTTGTGTCAGGGTCAGTAACTCATAGCTGACTACTTGTGTCAGGGTCAGTAACTCATAGCTGACTACTTGTGTCAGGGTCAGTAACTCATAGCTGACTACTTGTGTCAGGGTCAGTAACTCATAGCTGACTACTTGTGTCAGGGTCAGTAACTCATAGCTGACTACTTGTGTCAGGGTCAGTAACTCATAGCTGACTACTTGTGTCAGGGTCAGTAACTCATAGCTGACTGCTTGTGTCAGGGTCAGTAACTCATAGGTGACTGCTTGTGTCAGGGTCAGCGAACAAGATCAGTCCAAGGCACTATTCTACTTCCCAGTAGCAATCATGAAAATGAGTTGGGTCAGTGCAGTGTGACTGATAGATTAGAAATCAAAGAGGAAAGGCAAACCGAGTCCCAGAAATTGGATGTGTCAGGCTGAAAGGTGTAGATATCGCAGTCTCGCTGTAACTACAACAAAACGTCCTTTTAGGTCAAGTGAAGACGTAGGAGATTTCTGGTATCCATCAAGATGGACTCGCACACCTGTAAAATCTTCTAAACCAGTATAAAGGCGTTAAGTTAAGTTAACCCCCATTCTCCGTTTCCTCCCACAGTGGAAGCCAAAAATATACCAGCCTGTTCTTTCTCTGGGAATGGCAGAAACACATACTGTGCCATCAAGATAGACTCAGAGGAGATTTTCAGAACATGCACAGTAGAGAAATCTACAGAGTAAGTCTTTGTTTCTGTGTTACTCTGTCCTTCTATCTCACCATATCTCAGACCTCAAGTTGTCGTCCTGTGTTACTCTGTCCCTCTATCTCACCATATCTCAGACCTCAAGTGATCGTCCTGTGTTACTCTGTCCTTCTATCTCACCATATCTCAGACCTCAAGTGGTCGTCCTGTGTTACTCTGTCCTTCTATCTCACCATATCTCAGACCTCAAGTGGTCGTCCTGTGTTACTCTGTCCTTCTATCTCACCATATCTCAGACCTCAAGTGGTCGTCCTGTGTTACTCTGTCCTTCTATCTCACCATATCTCAGACCTCAAGTGGTCGTCCTGTGTTACTCTGTCTTTCTATCTCACCATATCTCAGACCTCAAGTGGTCGTCCTGTGTTACTCTGTCCTTCTATCTCACCATATCTCAGACCTCAAGTGATCGTCCTGTGTTACTCTGTCTTTCTATCTCACCATATCTCAGACCTCAAGTGGTCGTCCTGTGTTACTCTGTCCTTCTATATCACCATATCTCAGACCTCAAGTGGTCGTCCTGTGTTACTCTGTCCTTCTATCTCACCATATCTCAGACCTCAAGTGATCGTCCTGTGTTACTCTGTCTTTCTATATCACCATATCTCAGACCTCAAGTGGTCGTCCTGTGTTACTCTGTCTTTCTATCTCACCATATCTCAGACCTCAAGTGATCGTCCTGTGTTACTCTGTCCTTCTATATCACCATATCTCAGACCTCAAGTGATCGTCCTGTGTTACTCTGTCCCTCTATCTCACCATATCTCAGACCTCAAGTGATCGTCCTGTGTTACTCTGTCCTTCTATCTCACCATATCTCAGACCTCAAGTGATCGTCCTGTGTTACTCTGTCCTTCTATCTCACCATATCTCAGACCTCAAGTGATCGTCCTGTGTTACTCTGTCCTTCTATCTCACCATATCTCAGACCTCAAGTGATCGTCCTGTGTTACTCTGTCCTTCTATCTTACCATATCTCAGACCTCAAGTGGTCGTCCTGTGTTACTCTGTCTTTCTATATCACCATATCTCAGACCTCAAGTGGTCGTCCTGTGTTACTCTGTCTTTCTATCTCACCATATCTCAGACCTCAAGTGATCGTCCTGTGTTACTCTGTCCTTCTATCTCACCATATCTCAGACCTCAAGTGATCGTCCTGTGTTACTCTGTCCTTCTATCTCACCATATCTCAGACCTCAAGTGATCGTCCTGTGTTACTCTGTCCTTCTATCTCACCATATCTCAGACCTCAAGTGATCGTCCTGTGTTACTCTGTCCTTCTATCTCACCATATCTCAGACCTCAAGTGATCGTCCTGTGTTACTCTGTCCTTCTATCTCACCATATCTCAGACCTCAAGTGATCGTCCTGTGTTACTCTGTCCTTCTATCTCACCATATCTCAGACCTCAAGTGGTCGTCCTGTGTTACTCTGTCTTTCTATATCACCATATCTCAGACCTCAAGTGGTCGTCCTGTGTTACTCTGTCTTTCTATCTCACCATATCTCAGACCTCAAGTGATCGTCCTGTGTTACTCTGTCCTTCTATCTCACCATATCTCAGACCTCAAGTGATCGTCCTGTGTTACTCTGTCCTTCTATCTCACCATATCTCAGACCTCAAGTGGTCGTCCTGTGTTACTCTGTCCTTCTATCTCACCATATCTCAGACCTCAAGTGGTCGTCCTGTGTTACTCTGTCCTTCTATCTCACCATATCTCAGACCTCAAGTGATCGTCCAACTCTTATTTGCCTAATTCTTTTTTATTTGATCATTTTACGTTCCCGGTCTTTTTTGTTGTAATGTTTTGCTTTGTTTTTTGTTTGTTAAATATAATATTTAAAAAAACACAACTTATGTTATGATACGTCCACTATAATACATCCCTTACTATGGCTAATTCCAATATGGCTACCACACCACGCCAGACCACAACCACACCACACCACATCACCATCACACCACATCACACTAAACCACACCACACCACCACACCACGTCACACCAAACCACACCCACACCAGCACATCACATCACACAAAACCACACCACACCACCACACCACATCACACTAAACCACACCACCACACCACGTCACACCAAACCACACACACATCACCAATATGGTAAGCAGACAGTGATAACCAAACAGGTTCTGTGCGAACCGTTAACATATGTAGACATAACAGTTTTACAGGATGGTATGTCTGTCTGTGAAAGTGGACCCGGAGGTCCCTTACTGGGCAGGAACAAATAGGACGACTTCACCTTCATGTATGACAGAACATTTGACTAAAGAGAGCTGTGCATGGGGCTAGCAAACTCATGGTGTTAAACAAATTATAACAGAAAACGCCAGTGCAAAAACGCACAAAGTGCTTCATAAAGAAAATCAGCAGTAGTGGTGACCTGTGCTCCAGCTGTAGTAGTGGCCTGTGCTCCAGCGTGAGTGGGGGACCTGTGCTCCAGCTGTAGTGGTGGCCTGTGCTCCAGCGTGAGTGGGGGCCTGTGCTCCAGCGGGAGTGGTGACCTGTGCTCCAGCAGTAGTGGTGTCCTGTGCTCCAGCGTGAGTAGGGGCCTGTACTCCAGCGGGAGTGGTGACCTGTGTTCCAGCAGTAGTAGTGGCCTGTGCTCCAGCTGTAGTGGTGGCCTGTGCTCCAGCGTGAGTGGGGGCCTGTGCTCCAGCGGGAGTGGTGACCTGTGCTCCAGCAGTAGTGGTGTCCTGTGCTCCAGCGGGAGTGGTGACCTGTGCTACAGTGGGAGTGGTGACCTGTGCTCCAGCGGGAGTGGTGACTTGTGCTCCAGCAGTAGCGGTTTCCTGTGCTCCAGCGGGAGTGATGACCTGTGCTTCAGTGAGAGTGGTGACCTGTGTTCCAGTGGGAGTGGTGACCTGTGCTCCAGCGGGAGTGGTGACTTGTGCTCCAGCAGTAGCGGTGACCTGTGCTCCAGTGGGAGTGATGATCTGTGCTCCAGCGGGAGCGGTGACCTGTGCTCCAGCAGTAGCGGTGTCCTGTACTCCAGCGGGAGTGGTGACCTGTGCTCCAGTGGGAGTGATGACCTGTGCTCCAGCGGGAGCGGTGACCTGTGCTCCAGCAGTAGCGGTGACCTGTGCTCCAGTGGGAGTGATGACCTGTGCTCCAGCGGGAGCGGTGACCTGTGCTCCAGCAGTAGCGGTGACCTGTGCTCCAGTGGGAGTGATGACCTGTGCTCCAGCGGGAGCGGTGACCTGTGCTCCAACGTGGTCGCCTGTGCTCCAGCGGGAGTGATGACCTGTGCTCCAGCGGGAGTGGTGACCTGTGCTCCAGCGGGAGTGGTGACCTGTGCTCCAGCGGGAGTGGTGGCCTGTGCTCCAGCGTGGTCGCCTGTGCTCCAGCGGGAGTGGTGACCTGTGCTCCAGCGGGGTCGCCTGTGCTCCAGCGGGAGTGGTCGCCTGTGCTCCGGCGGGAGTAGTCGTCTGTGCTCCGGCGGGAGTGAAAATAGAAAGCAATAAGAAGAAAGTCTTGTCTGTTATTGACGTAAGTATGCATGTCCGTCTTACAGATACTGTCAGTGTTGGTTTTACAGATGAGTAACTAACTATACAATTTCCACACCCGCGCGCACACACACAGACACACACACGTACGCTGACACACACGCACACGCACGAACAGAGAATACCAAGTGACGGATGGAGTGTGACGATTGTTACATCACAATAAAAAAAAAATCACAACATATAATTGATAATAGAAGTAAAGAGACTACGAAACTGTCAAATATAATGATGGTAAAGAAAGAAACGACAATGAAGGAATTAGATATCATCATCTTTCCTTTCTAGCTCCAACCGGAGCATGCGTTAAACACTACAGTTGATCCTTATACAATATGCATGCGCATGGGCAAAAGCACTGACCTGCCCGTGAAGCAGTGGATTCTCTAACTGGCACTGTTTTACGTGATTATGTTGCAACAACCCTGCACAACCCTGCTTAGTTGCATTTTACTAGCATGCATAGTGGGGATCAGTGGTTCTATTCGTTCTTCCCAATAATGATTCACAATTATCAAGACAGAAGCGATGACATATCTCTTACATGTTGATTCATGACATCCCGCCAGCGTGACCTCGCGCTATTGTTCCTGGTATCGAGACAAGCGCCATGAAGGGGCGTGGCGGATGGCCCTTCTCAGAGCTAGCCGCCGGTTTACCATACATAACACGAACCGTCGTTGACAAGCCCCTAACTGGGATTGCGTTTGGTTTAATTATAGAAGAGTTCAATCTGACGCTAGCGTAGGGCTCTCAAACTCTATCCAGTCCGAGGGCCGCACGAGGATACATGAAATGATCTGCGGGCCACACCTCAGTAAACGTGTATATTTGCCTTCATTCTTCCCAGTAGCCTAGGAGAGGTTAGAGACACAACGCCTGTCAGTTTTATTATTTGTCTGTTAATGTCAATTTCGCTGCTTGCCAAACGACATATTGCAATCTCAGAACTGTGTCCATCCCCATGTCTTTAACAACATCGTAATGCTAGCCAGCGATGGTATGCATCGTTGTAACAATCAGCTTGCTATCTTTGAGCATAGTTATTGTCTGAAGGCAGACATTGAACATGGAACTTGATCCATAAGCTGTCTACAAGTAATGTAATGCCACTATGTCTATCTACATGACATATTTCTCTGCATCTACAAATGATAAAAAGAAACATTTCACATAAGAGCAAGGAAGTAATAGTCAAGTTATATAAATCATTAGTGAGACCTAAATTAGAGTACTGTGTTCAGGTGTGGAGTCCATAAAATAGAGGGGATATAAACATGCTGGGAAGGGACACAAAAATTATCGTGGGGTTTCAGAATTAGAGTTATGAGGAAAGACTGAAACAAACTGGTCTTCAGTGTCTAAAACAAAGAAGAATTCAAGGTGACTTAATACAAGTGTATAAATTAATACATGGAAAGGATCCTTTTATAATAGTAGCTGGGGAGAGGATACTAACGTCTGAACAGGCAATACATACTGATCAAACACGTTAGTCAGGGTCAGGCAAACCATACTGATCAGACATGTTAGTCAGGGTCAGGCAAACCATACTGATCAGACATGTTAGTCAGGGTCAGGCAAACCATACTGATCAGACATGTTAGTCAGGGTCAGGCAAACCATACTGATCAGACATGTTAGTCAGGGTCAGGCAAACCATACTGATCAGACATGTTAGTCAGGGTCAGGCAAACCATACTGATCAGACATGTTAGTCAGGGTCAGGCAAACCATACTGATCAGACATGTTAGTCAGGGTCAGGCAAACCATACTGATCAGACATGTTAGTCAGGGTCAGGCAAACCATACTGATCAGACATGTTAGTCAGGGTCAGGCAAACCATACTGATCAGACATGTTAGTCAGGGTCAGACAAACCATACTGATCAGACATGTTAGTCAGGGTCAGGCAAACCATACTGATCAGACATGTTAGTCAGGGTCAGGCAAACCATACTGATCAGACATGTTAGTCAGGGTCAGGCAAACCATACTGATCAGACATGTTAGTCAGGGTCAGGCAAACCATACTGATCAGACATGTTAGTCAGGGTCAGGCAAACCATACTGATCAGACATGTTAGTCAGGGTCAGGCAAACCATACTGATTTCATGGCATCCTGGCTAACGAGGTGGGGGATCGACGTCATCCCCATCTGGAATGTTATTACAGAGTTGTCGCTAGAACTTTGTTGGTGTTGTTCTCCGAACCAGTAGCCACACACTCGGTCAGACAGGGGAGTCTTCTACACTATAATCATATCAGGATACAAGGGGAGGCTGAGAAGTGAGCCTTTCTTCCTCCCCTTCTTCCCTCTCTCCTATCCCTGCTATCCCCCCCCTCTCCTTCCTGCTTCCTCATTTTCCCATCTCTCTTCGCCTCTCTCCCTTCCCTTCTCTCACTACCCATCACCCTCTTCCTCCGCCACTCTCTCCATCCCCCATCTCTCTTCGCCTCTCTCCCTTCCCTTCTTTCCTTCTCTCACTACCCATCACCCTCTTCCTCCGCCACTCTCTCCATCCCCCATCTCTCTCTCTTCCCTTCTTTCCTTCTCTCACTACCCATCACCCTCTCCCTCCGCCACTCTCTCCATCCCCCATCTCTCTCCTCCACCATAAATGTCCAACAAGAACCAGAGACGATGCCCTTGTATCATACAGACATACACGTGACATGTCACTCACCAATCTCCCTCTCTCCCCTCCTTCTCCCCAATCTCCCTCTTCCTCCCTCACTCTGCCCCCCTCCCTCACTCTGCCCCCCCCCCCTTCTCTTCCTCTCCTATTTGTCCTATCAGTCTTAAATACCATTTGAACATTGCCACATGGATCATGCCAGACACACAGAGAGGAGACACATTCACCTGAATGAGACGTGTTGCTAATGTTGATTTGTACCTATTGTGTTTCAGCCCTTTCTTTGCTGCTGACTTTCAAGGTGAGATTCCCAAGAAGTTCCGGCACTTGTCCTTCTACATGCATGAAGTAGGAAGTCGACACAAGGTAGAACTTGTAAAGCTGGTTCTCTCTGTGTTGTGTGTGGGAGGTTTAGGGTGGGGGGCCAACACTAATCTCAAGGCTAGGTCATACATAACTTACGTCCTTGCTGTGATCATGGAAACAGGCTGTTTAACAGCAGCCTGGCCAATGTGGTGGGGATCGACACTGATTTCCATAGTTTTGAGCCCACTGAGAATTCTTGCATTGCACTACAGCTTGGAGCGACCAGGTCCACCTTCTTCAGGATTCCTGAGATATAAGAAGACCACTGTAACCTGCTACTAGCATTTCCATCGGCAATGAGTGAAGAACTTTGGACAACACGATTTAGAATTCTAGGAGTAGGATGTGCTTCAGGTGCCATCTCCACATCAAAGGTCAAGGTTGGTCAGTTCAGATCCCATCTCCACACCAAAGGTCAAGGTTGGTCAGTTCAGGTCCCATCTCCACACCAAAGGTTGCCTGGTCAGTTCAGGTCCAATCTCCACACCAAAGGTTGCCTGGTCAGTTCAGGTCCCATCTCCACACCAAAGGTTGCCTGGTCAGTTCAGGTCCCATCTCCACACCAAAGATTGCCTGGTCAGTTCAGGTCCCATCTCCACACCAAAGGTTGCCTGGTCAGTTCAGGTCCCATCTCCACACCAAAGGTTGCCTGGTCAGTTCAGGTCCCATCTCCACACCAAAGGTCGCCTGGTCAGTTCAGGTCCCATCTCCACATTGAAGGTTGGCTGGTCAGTTCAGGTCCCATCTCTACATTGAAGGTTGGCTGGTCAGTTCAGGTCCCATCTCCACATTGAAGGTCGCCTGGTCAGTTCAGGTCCCATCTCCACATTGAAGGTCGCATAGTCAGTTCAGGTCCCATCTCTACATTGAAGGTCGCATAGTCAGTTCAGGTCCCATCTCTACATTGAAGGTCGCCTGGTCAGTTCAGGTCCCATCTCCACATTGAAGGTGCATAGTCAGTTCAGGTCCCATCTCTACATTGAAGGTCGCATAGTCAGTTCAGGTCCCATCTCTACATTGAAGGTCGCATAGTCAGTTCAGGTCCCATCTCTACATTGAAGGTCGCATAGTCAGTTCAGGTCCTATCTCTACATTGAAGGTCGCATAGTCAGTTCAGGTCCTATCTCTACATTGAAGGTCGCATAGTCAGTTCAGGTACCATCTGCACATTGAAGGTTGGGTGCATTGGATCAAACATTCTCTATCTCTTGCCTTGATGGTACAATCTGACAGGCTGCTCGTCTATCTCTTGCCTTGATGGTACAATCTGACAGGCTGCTAGTCTATCTCTTGCCTTGATGGTACAATCTGACAGGCTGCTCGTCTATCTCTTGCCTTGATGGTACAATCTGACAGGCTGCTCGTCTATCTCTTGCCTTGATGGTACAATCTGACAGGCTGCTCGTCTATCTCTTGCCTTGATGGTACAATCTGACAGGCTGTTCGTCTATCTCTTGATGGTGTCCTCCCTCTGATAGCATGATTGCCCTCTATTGTTCCTTCCACTGTTGTTTTCAGCAAGGCTTTTATATAACCAATCCATCCTAACTGTTGGACTTTCATTCATCAGTTCTCTTTGTTTTATGTGACCAATCCATCCTAACTGTTGGACTTTCATTCATCAGTTCTCTTTGTTTTATGTGACCAATCCATCCTAACTGTTGGACTTTCATTCATCAGTTCTCTTTGTTTTATGTGACCAATCCATCCTAACTGTTGGACTTTCATTCATCAGTTCTCTTTGTTTTATGTGACCAATCCATCCTAACTGTTGGACTTTCATTCATCAGTTCTCTTTGTTTTATGTGACCAATCCATTCTAACTGTTGGACTTTCATTCATCAGTTCTCTTTGTTTTATGTGACCAATATATCCTAACTGTTGGACTTTCATTCATCAGTTCTCTTTGTTTTATATAACCAATCCATCCTAACTGTTGGACTTTCATTCATCAGTTCTCTTTGTTTTATGTGACCAATCCATCCTAACTGTTGGACTTTCATTCATCAGTTCTCTTTGTTTTATGTGACCAATCCATCCTAACTGTTGGACTTTCATTCATCAGTTCTCTTTGTTTTATGTGACCAATATATCCTAACTGTTGGACTTTCATTCATCAGTTCTCTTTGTTTTATATAACCAATCCATCCTAACTGTTGGACTTTCATTCATCAGTTCTCTTTGTTTTATGTGACCAATCCATCCTAACTGTTGGACTTTCATTCATCAGTTCTCTTTGTTTTATGTGACCAATATATCCTAACTGTTGGACTTTCATTCATCAGTTCTCTTTGTTTTATGTGACCAATCCATCCTAACTGTTGGACTTTCATTCATCAGTTATCTTTGTTTTATGTGACCAATACATCCTAACTGTTGGACTTTCATTCATCAGTTCTCTTTGTTTTATGTGACCAATCCATCCTAACTGTTGGACTTTCATTCATCAGTTCTCTTTGTTTTATGTGACCAATCCATCCTAACTGTTGGACTTTCATTCATCAGTTCTCTTTGTTTTATGTAACCAATACATCATAACTCTTGGACTTTCATTCATCAGTTCTCTTTGTTTTATGTGACCAATACATCCTAACTGTTGGACTTTCATTCATCAGTTCTCTTTGTTTTATGTGACCAATATATCCTAACTGTTGGACTTTCATTCATCAGTTCTCTTTGTTTTATGTGACCAATACATCATAACTCTTGGACTTTCATTCATCAGTTATCTTTGTTTTATGTGACCAATACATCATAACTGTTGGACTTTCATTCATCAGTTCTCTTTGTTTTATGTGACCAATACATCATAACTGTTGGACTTTTATTCATCAGTTCTCTTTGCACCCATAACTTCTAAACAAATTGAGTTTTTTGTCCATTTTCATTTCATGAACTATGTCCCACTCTTCTGTATATCCACATTCCAAAGGCATCAACTCTTGTCTTCAATCATTTGTCCATGTTTCTGTGCCACACGGTAAAGATGAGGGGTGTGCATTGCAAAAGCAAAAGGTGGAATCAGGGTCAGTTAATGCATTCAAGAATAGATTGGATGCTCATAGTTTTTAGATTAAGTGAATGTAAAAGTGACTAGTTGTATACAGACTCTGCAGAGTCCTCTAAACCAGTATACAGACTCTGCAGAGTCCTCTAAACCAGTATACAGACTCTGCAGAGTCCTTTAAACCAGTATACAGACTCTGCGGAGCCCTCTAAATCAGTATACAGACTCTGCAGTCCTTTAAACCAGTATACAGACTCTGCAGAGCCCTCTAAATCAGTATACAGACTCTGCAGAGCCCTCTAAATCAGTATACAGACTCTGCAGAGCCCTCTAAATCAGTATACAGACTGCAGATTCCTCTAAACCAGTATACAGACTCTACAGAGCCCTCTAAATCAGTAAACAGACTCTGCAGTCCTTTAAACCAGTATACAGACTTTGTGGAGCCCTCTAAATCAGTATACAGACTCTGCAGAGCCCTCTAAATCAGTATACAGACTCTGCAGAGCCCTCTAAATCAGTATACAGACTCTGCAGTCCTTTAAACCAGTATACAGACTGCAGAGCTCTCTAAATCAGTATACAGACTCTGCAGAGTCATCTAAACCAGTATACAGGCGTTAAGTTCAGGTACTGTGTTTGTTCTCAGGTGCTAGGAAAAGTCTCTCTGAAGAAAGAAGAGCTATACAAGTACCACCAGAAGGAACACTGGTTCCCTCTGACATGCCAGGATGGGGTCACGGAAGTGCAGGGCAAAGTTCATGTGGAGGTCAAGCTGGATGAGTACCTTACTACCTCATCAGATACCTCACACATGATGTCTGTCAGGTGAATTAGGGTGGCATTTACAAATGATGAATGCATTTCTTGATGTTCTTGTGGAAATTGATGGATGTGACAACAGATGTATGTATTTGATGTTGTTGTGACAACAGATGTATGTCTTAGCCAGTGTGCTCTCCCTTCTCCTTAGCCAGTGTGCTCTCCCTTCTCCTTAGCCAGTGTGCTCTCCCTTCTCCTTAGCCAGTGTGCTCTCCCTTCTCCTTAGCCAGTGTGCTCTCCCTTCTCCTTTGCCAGTGTGCTCTCCCTTCTCCTTAGCCAGTGTTCTCTCCCTTCTCATTAGCCAGTGTGCTCTCCCTTCTCCTTAGCCAGTGTGCTCTCCCTTCTCCTTAGCCAGTGTGCTCTCCCTTCTCCTTAGCCAATGTGCTCTCCCTTCTCCTTAGCCAGTGTGCTCTCCCTTCTCCTTTGCCAGTGTGCTCTCCCTTCTCCTTAGCCAGTGTGCTCTCCCTTCTCCTTTGCCAGTGTGCTCTCCCTTCTCCTTAGCCAGTGTGCTCTCCCTTCTCTTTAGCCAGTGTGCTCTCCCTTCTCCTTAGCCAGTGTGCTCTCCCTTCTCCTTAGCCAGTGTGCTCTCCCTTCTCCTTAGCCAGTGTGCTCTCCCTTCTCCTTTGCCAGTGTGCTCTCCCTTCTCCTTAGCCAGTGTTCTCTCCCTTCTCCTTAGCCAGTGTGCTCTCCCTTCTCCTTAGCCAGTGTGCTCTCCCTTCTCCTTAGCCAGTGTGCTCTCCCTTCTCCTTAGCCAGTGTGCTCTCCCTTCTCCTTAGCCAGTGTGCTCTCCCTTCTCCTTTGCCAGTGTGCTCTCCCTTCTCCTTAGCCAGTGTGCTCTCCCTTCTCCTTAGCCAGTGTGCTCTCCCTTCTCCTTAGCCAGTGTGCTCTCCCTTCTCCTTAGCCAGTGTGCTCTCCCTTCTCCTTAGCCAGTGTGCTCTCCCTTCTCCTTAGCCAGTGTGCTCTCCCTTCTCCTTAGCCAGTGTGCTCTCCCCTCTCCTTAGCCAGTGTGCTCTCCCTTCTCTTTAGCCAGTGTGCTCTCCCCTCTCCTTAGCCAGTGTGCTCTCCCTTCTCTTTAGCCAGTGTGCTCTCCCTTCTCTTTAGCCAGTGTGCTCTGTTGCCCCATGTGGAGGTGTAGAAGGCAGCTCTGGGTCGCTGTCCGTGACACTAGATGTCAGCTCTGGGCCGCTGTCCGTGACACTAGATGTCAGCTATGGGTCGCTGTCCGTGACACTAGATGTCAGCTATGGGTCGCTGTCCGTGACACTAGAAGTCAGCTCGGGTCGCTGTCCATGACACTAGAAGTCAACTTTGGGCCGCTGTCCGTGACACTAGAAGTCAGCTCTGGGCCGCTGTCCGTGACACTAGAAGTCAGCTCTGGGCCGCTGTCCGTGACACTAGAAGTCAGCTCTGGGTCGCTGTCCGTGACACTAGAAGTCAGCTCGGGTCGCTGTCCGTGACACTAGAAGTCAGCTTTGGGTCACTGTCCGTGACACTAGATGTCAGCTCTGGGTCGCTGTCCGTGACACTAGATGTCAGCTCGGGTTGCTGTCCGTGACACTAGAAGTCAGCTCTGGGCCGCTGTCCGTGATACTAGAAGGCAGCTCTGGGCCGCTGTCCGTGACACTAGAAGTCAGCTCTGGGCCGCTGTCCGTGTCACTAGAAGTCAGCTCTGGGCCGCTGCAGCTCATGCACAGCCCAACAATTAATCTGAAATTGTTTCTGTCTTTTATTTCTGTAAAGATTAACGTGCAACGATGAATGTGATTTTGTGCTGGTAAATATTAGCTGTAGTGGATGTGACTAATGTGTGTGTGTGTTTTAATGTTTGTTGTCACTGTACACCCACAGAGTGATAGAATGCAGCGATCTGACTGTAACAAATGGCTCCTGTAACCCTTATGCTGTTGTAGCTCTGTCGCATGGCCAGTCAATAACTAGGGAAGTCAAGAAAACAGCGGTCAGGAAGAAGACTAACTGCCCACAGTTTGATGACATCATGTATTTCTGTGTAAGTCACCACCTGCTTGCAGTTTTATCACATCATGTATTTCTGTGACCCCAACAAGAACATGTAGGACCCCCAACAAGAACATACAACCACCTCCCTTCCTCGTATAACCCCAGAAGAACATAGAACCACCTCACATCCTCGTATAACACCTACAAGAACACGGAATCACCTCCCTTCCCTGTATGACCCTAACAAGAACATATAATCACCTCCCTTCCCTTTATGACCCCCAACAAGAACATAGAATCACCTCCCTTCCCTGAATGACCCCCAACAAGAACATGTAGGACCCAGTCGTAGTTCTGGATGAAAAGTTCCTGTTAGGGATAGACAGCGAGCCGGAGGATATGGCTGAATTATTCTGGAAAATATTGTTTCTAAATGTGTAAAAGTCAGTTTATTTTCAAAGTCAGTCTAAAATTACGCAGGATATTTTCTGTACATTGGGAAGGGGAAGGGGAATATACTAGTCATAAAATGTTAATCACCATAGCAACATTTCTACCATGGCAATCTGGCGCTTGGGTTTTGTTGTGCTGTAGACCAAGGTGTAGTTGGGTGCACCATGCTTGGTCTGAACTTTCCGAGGGCAGTTCCTAAACCTGTTGAATTATGGAGTTCATATATATATTTTGTTCAACTTTGGTCGGGTTTGGGACAGGCCTGGTTGGACGTGTGTCAGGTATATTCTGCTTGTGCTAACTCATTTTTTGTGCTTTTATTTGTGGTTCTCAGATTGATAACAGAGGACAGAATCAAGAGAAGACTTTCTATGTTTTTGATCACTTTTTGGCTGGTCAATTAAGGTATGTTGTTTTGGTTTGTTCGTGAATTTGTTGTCGGGGTGGTTTATTTTTAGAGATGCTGTGGTATGTCAGTGTTCTTATAGTTCTGGTTGCCAGTTTGTCCCAGTTTTAGAGAAGGTTGTACATCCGTAAGTGATGATCCCGGCCGTGATGGCTCTTAACCCTGTGAATATCCAGATTATGGAACGCCTTATCCTGGAAAATTTTTGCATAACCTGTCTCGATATTGCGAATTTTGTATAGTGAACACTATTATTCATGAACATTGGCATTTTGGAAAGGTTAATGCACGTTGGATTTGATCACAAAGGGCGTCCTGCTCCTGCAAGATAACGCTCTACCTCATTTGGCTCACCGCACTATGTGCCATCTGCAGCAATTCAGCTAGGAGGTATTGCCACATCCACCTTACAGCCCAGACCTCGCTTCAAGCGATTTCCACCTGAATGAATACCCTGAAAGGTCAGAATTTCAGCACTGATGACGAAGTTAAACATGCCGTCTTGGATTGGTTCAGACATACTGACAAATCTTTCTACTCTGAAGCTTTTCAAGCATTACTTAAATGCTGGGAGTTGACCATTTTGTCTTATATGTTGATTTGTTAGTTCAGTGTTGTTGTCCCTGATGAAGGCCTATTGGTCGTAACGTAGGTTTTGTTTGTGTTCTCGTCTCGGTGCGGTATCTGACCATACCCATTTTTAAATTTTGATTAAGCTCAACCTTAATCAACTTTTACTAGTTTTTTTCATGTTTTTTTCTCATTAACTGCTGAGATAAGTGCATAGACGTTGCAGGAGATTATATAGAAAAATAATAGTATTTTGACTACTTGAATAAAATGTGTTTCTTTCCTTACAAAAAAAAACAAAAAATCCCGGTTTGACTTGAACACCCCTCGTAATTGACGCAGTATGCAATTACTTATTTGTATTAGTATACAAATCTATACTAATCAAAGTAATATAGTTTCGTGTCTACACTTTTATGAAAAGTCTGGCATATACAGTCTGTCCAAATTGACAATATGACCTTGACTTTGAAAGGTTAAACTCCACTCTATCACCACCCAGGGCTAGAAGATCATCCCTGCATCACATCAGAGTCAGTCAGTCCTGAAATGGGGGACGGCGTGGCCTAGTGGTTATGTGACACGGCTCACAACCATAAGGTGCTGGGTTCGATCCCCATCTCAGCACCGGCCGTTACCCCGGGGAAGCAAACCCTTAGAAAATGCAGGAGGAAGCAGACCCTTACATAAAATGCATGCTGAAGTCGGATGCACTGGGCCGACAGGCGCAAAATAAAAACGCAGTGCAATGCACACCGCCTTGGGGATTAGAGAAATAAGGCGAACGCAAAAAAAAAAAAAAAAAAAAAAAAAGTCCTGAAATGAATTGATCACATCTGAATGTGTCCGCGGCACTAATCCAATGACCGCTGCACCGGTGTGTCCCAACCTGCAGGGAGCAGAGAAAGCATGTACGGCTGTCACCAGTATCTTTCCTGGACAGACTCAGAGAGGATGTGCATGGCCTCTGTTTTCTTGAGATATATTCAAGGGGACATATCAAAGTGTACGATGTCTAAAAGAAGAAGTCTGAAAGAGTATAATGAAGAAGAAGAAGAAGTCTGAAAGTGTATGTACAAGAGGAGGAGGTCTGAAAGTGTACACACAAGTGGAGGAGGTCTAAAAGTGTACACACAAGAGAGGAGGTCTGAAAGTGTACACACAAGTGGAGGCGGTCTAAAAGTGTACACACAAGAGAGGAGGTCTGAAAGTGTACACACAAGAGAAGAGGTCTGAAAGTGTACACACAAGAGAGGAGGTCTGAAAGTGTACACACAAGAGAGGAGGTCTGAAAGTGTACACACAAGAGAGGAGGTCTGAAAGTGTACACACAAGAGAAGAGGTCTGAAAGTGTACACACAAGAGAGGAGGTCTGAAAGTGTACACACAAGAGAGGAGGTCTGAAAGTGTACACACAAGAGAGGAGGTCTGAAAGTGTACACACAAGTGGAGGCGGTCTAAAAGTGTACACACAAGAGAGGAGGTCTGAAAGTGTACACACAAGAGAAGAGGTCTGAAAGTGTACACACAAGAGAGGAGGTCTGAAAGTGTACACACAAGAGAGGAGGTCTGAAAGTGTACACACAAGAGAGGAGGTCTGAAAGTGTACACACAAGAGAGGAGGTCTGAAAGTGTACACACAAGAGAGGAGGTCTGAAAGTGTACACACAAGAGAGGAGGTCTGAAAGTGTACACACAAGAGAGGAGATCTGAAAGTGTACACACAAGAGAGGAGGTCTGAAAGTGTACACACAAGAGAGGAGGTCTGAAAGTGTACACACAAGAGAGGAGGTCTGAAAGTGTACACACAAGAGAGGAGGTCTGAAAGTGTACACACAAGAGAGGAGGTCTGAAAGTGTACACACAAGAGAGGAGGTCTGAAAGTGTACACACAAGAGAAGAGGTCTGAAAGTGTACACACAAGAGAGGAGGTCTGAAAGTGTACACACAAGAGAGGAGGTCTGAAAGTGTACACACAAGAGAGGAGGTCTGAAAGTGTACACACAAGTGGAGGCGGTCTAAAAGTGTACACACAAGAGAGGAGGTCTGAAAGTGTACACACAAGAGAAGAGGTCTGAAAGTGTACACACAAGAGAGGAGGTCTGAAAGTGTACACACAAGAGAGGAGGTCTGAAAGTGTACACACAAGAGAGGAGTTCTGAAAGTGTACACACAAGAGAGGAGGTCTGAAAGTGTACACACAAGAGAAGAGGTCTGAAAGTGTACACACAAGAGAGGAGGTCTGAAAGTGTACACACAAGAGAGGAGGTCTGAAAGTGTACACACAGGAAGATACTACTATCCATGAACTCCGCCACTTTTAAAAATTGTATTACGCCCATGGTTATGCAGGGATCTCATGTTGGATAGATTTGCCAAATGAGGGATACGCATGTACCACAGAAAATGGAACATCCGAGATGCGGTAACTTTCAGATTGACTCAATGACAACTACTGTTTTTTTTTCATACTCTCTGTGTCTTCAGTATATCACTGTTCCATGATGATTCTAAAGTTTCTCGAGAAGTCCTCGGCAACATTTTCAGAGGAGCATTTCTTGGGGAGGTCAAGATTTCTATTAAGGATATAGACTTTTCTGGACCTCACAAACATTGGTAAGCCTGAAGGTTCTACTGTCTGGTTTCAATACATGCTGGGGGTTTGGTACACATGTTTCAGATAATTAGGACTTGAAATAAAACCAGATGATCTGGCTAATGCAGGCTTGGAGACCTGAGTATAACTAGACAACTCTGTGGATGGGCAGAGGAGTACACTCACTTGTCATGTCGGTCAGAAATGGCTGCCAAATGGTGTCGGTCACAATTCACCCAGGTGAATGTGGAAGGCAGGGGGAAACCACCACATTCAATTCCCAAGAACCTTAACATCTCATGCAGAGACATCAAAGTACGAACCTATGCTGAAATTAATAGAGCTGCAGAGGATATTGTCTCAGACAACCTTACAACCATTCTCAGGACTCATCAACCAGAGGATAGGGTCAGATGGAGAGACGGGATCAAGATGCTGAGCAGCGCATGAGCTGCAGTGGTCAGCGACCCATAGCTGACTGCCAAGACCCTTCTACACCTCCACGTGGTGATCCTGGATAACAGGCTAAAGCAGGGCAGACTGGCTAAGGAGAAGGGATCGAAGAGGGAATGCTAACCCGGTACTCAAAAAATGATTGCTGAAGTCGGATGTGTTGGACCAGGTCAGGTCAGGTCAGGCCATCCCGTAACCGGTGAGGTCGTTAAGGCACACATGAAGACATCCTCACAACCCCACGCCACCCCTCTCTGTCAGATGCCGCTGGCTGTGTCTCTTCTGGTCGGAGACTGGTCCATTCTTTTATGTTGTCTTCCCATCTCTTTTTGGGCCGGCCTCTTCGTCGTCTGCCATGCACCTTCCCGTGGAGGATTGTGTTTGCAAGACCACTTGATCTCGATATGTGACCGTACCAAGTGAGTTTCCTTCTTTTGACAGTTGCCAAGAGGTCGTCGAAAGGCCCTATTGCCGTTGTAATTCTATCTCGTATTTCCTCGTTTGTAACTCGATCTTTGTACGTGACGCTTAAAAGTTTTCGGAAACATCTCATCTCCAAGGCCTGTATCCTTTGTTGAAGGTCAGCTGTAACTGTCCATGTCTCATACGCATAGAGGAATATTGACAGGACCAGAGTACGCATTAATCTGATTTTCGTACAATCGCCGCTATTGTCTGTGCTATTCTGGCCAACACTTCACATTTTGATCCTTCATCACTGACAATCGACCCAAGATATTTAAAACGGTCAACCACTTCGAGTTCTTGACCGTTTGCTTTTATGCTGCTGTTGAAGCCCGTGGCGTTGTTGGTCATTAATTTTGTCTTTCCAGCGTTTATCTCCATACCATAGTCAAGAGCTGTTTCATCGAGCCTTCTGACCCATTCCTGGAGTTCTGCTTCTGAACCCGCCAACCCGTCGATATCATCTGCAAAACGAAGGTTGGTAATCGTTCGGCCCCCTATCTTGACAGTACCAACGTGACCTCTAAGTGCCTCACTCATAATTCCTTCAAGGAATATATTGAAAAGAGTGTACACCCCTGTCTCACACCAACTGATGTGCGAAACCAGTCTCCTCGCCTCCCATTCACAAGAACTGCGCTAGACGTCTTGTTATACAGGTGTTCAGGGACCGTTATAATATTTCCGTTGATATTATACATCCTCATGGTTGCCCAAAGCGCTTTATGCCATACCCTATCAAACGCCTTCTTAAAATCCACAAACACATGATACAGTGTTTGCTGCTGTTCTAGATATTTCTCGCTTAGCAGCCTTAAATTAAATATATGTTCTGTAGTGCTTCTTGCCTGTCTGAACCCTGCTTGCTCCTCGGCAATGATGGTCTCTGCTTAGGGTTTTAATCAGTCGAGGATTAATCTAAGCATGACCTAGTTAGGGTGGCTAATGAGGCTTATTATTCTGTAATGTTGGCACAGCTTTAGGTTTCCAGACTTATGTAACGGTATAACCATTGATTTTGTCCGTAAGTCCGGCCAGTCTCCTGTTGCAGATGTGTCAGGCCTTCCACCAGTACCTCCCCACCTGCCTGTAAGAGCTCTGTTGGTATATTGTCCACGCCGGCCGCCTTCCCTCTTCACAATGTCTTTACTGCTGTAATTACCTCTTCCTTCATTATCAGTTGGTTATCCTCTATATTTGTTGGTGTTGGGGGGAATGTTTTCTCAGGTTTGTTTCGCCCTTCATAGTTGTATAGCTCGGAACAATACTCTGTCCATCTTGCCAGTACATCATTTCCCTCAATGAGACACTTGCCGTTTTTATCCTGGATCATAAGGTTCCTGCTTTGTCTTGGTGTTACCAGTTCTTTGACAACCTTGTATGCTCCTTTAGCATCATTTCTGTTTAGTCTCTCTTCGATGTTTGCGCATTGCTCACATGTCCACGCTTCTTTCGCCTCTCTCATCTTTTGTTGTATCGCTTTCTTGACCTCTTTATAACTGCCGACCTCCTCCGGTGGGTGATTGTGTTTTTTCAGTGACCTTCTTTTATCACAAAGGTCTAGAATGTCTTTGGTCACCCATGGCTTCTTTTTTGTTTGGTGGCATCCCAGATTCTCTGTTACAGTATCTATGAGAGCTGCGTTAAGAGACTCTGTAACTGTATCTGTATCCAGTCCCTCTCTGAGAGTCATCAGTGGCGCAAATCTCCCTCCCACCCTTGCTTGGAACACTTCGGTGATTTTTGGGTCCATTAGTTTGTCCAGGTCAAACTTTAGCCTGGTCACATCCTTCTTTGCGACTCCCTTCAATCGCAGACGCATGGTCATCATAACCAGATCGTGGTCGCTTCCTATATCAGCTCCGGGGAAACTGCTCGTTTTGTCGGTGTTGATGCTCGATCGGAAACTCCTCTGGACCAGTATATAGTCAATCTGGCTATGCACTTCATTGCTTGGGTTATGCATTGTTGGACCAAAAGGTGCAAATATCGCAGTCAAGCTGTAAACTGCAACACATCGCATTCTGTTCTCTGGACTACATTCTGCTACTTAAGCCCTTTCAGGGTTTGGCAGTGGGAGATTGAGAACGAAGAAGAAGAAGAAGAAGAAAATGGAGAGACGTTGAGAGACATGCTCAGACAACCTTACAACCAGTCTCAGACAACCTTACAACCATTCTCAGGACTCATCAACCAGAATGATGATGATGAATGCCAGGTCTTGAAAGCATATTATCTGTTACATGAGGGTGCTTCAAGTTAAAACCAGATAAAACCAGACAGTTTTTCTTCAAAAATTGTTCAGAAACCGTGACATACAACTTTATCATTTTTGGAAATATATTATATAATCCCCCAGTGGTTTAAGAGTGTATTAATTTGTCTAGAAAAGAACTATTTTTGTGGCTTGTGTAGCACTCATGCAGATCGTTGATGTTTCATTTCTGGAGTCAGCTGCCATGATGCCTACCTTACAGACACTTTGTGGGACAGGAGCACATCAAGGATGATGTGGTGTGCTGAATCTTGTGGCTGTTTCATTCACACCACTCAGAAATTTTTCATCACTATGAGCTCAACTGCTGCAATGCTCAAGTGTAACTATGTGGTGTGCCTGACTCGATAACGAACAGTTTATGAACAAAGCTCGCGTTTTTTCAGAACTTCCTACTCTACCCGTACACTTGCTGGAGTGAAATACACTTACTGCATGTCACTGTGCCAAACCATCATTTGCCGTTAGGTATTACCTCTTCTTTGCTAAAAATACAGATAACAGAATGCTGCTCCTGTTTGGTGCATGTCACTAGTTGGGTGGCCATCTTTAAACAGTTACTATGATGGGTCATGTCATCTGCCCCGTAATACCACTCTTGGATGGAGTCCTTAGCAACGCTGACACACATAACAATGGCCGCACAATGTTTTGAGTTTCTGTCACAATTTTAAAGTTTTAGTTTGAAGCTCTCTCATATTTACACCTATCACAATTCTGATCATCAACATCATCAAACATCTGTATTTGCTGTATCCTGAAAGTCATCATCATTATGATCACCTCTGCAACCACCATCATGGTCTAGCCATGCTGTTGTAGTTTTCCACCTAGACAGAGCCATGTCATGACAACATCATGTCTCTATTACCACCCTCCTTGTCAAAGACTATAATTTTCCTTATAATTTCCATCATCATCACATCCACAACCGCCACAATGGTCGTGCCATGTTTTCTGCCGCCAGGTACTGTCTCCAGGCTAAAGAACAAAACAGAACAAATGACATGTCTCTAGGCTCCCTCCGTCTGAGAATCTCATACACATCCGACCATGTCTTCCCATCCAAGTACTATGACCACCTGCGTACCCTCATTTTGAAATCAGTCGAGACAAAAGTAAGAGCCTGCAATATCCGTTATCTCGTTCTCTCAAATCAACCAAGGTAACAATAAATGAAAGCTGTGGTGGTAGTGAAGGTCAAAAGTTGAAAAGAACATAAGCAAGTCTGGCTCTATAGTTCATATGTGTTATCTAAACTTAACTTAACTTCTTTATACTGGTTTAGAAGACTCTGCAGAGTCTTTGTATATTATATAGTGTTATCTTCATAATATGTACACATCTTTCATCTACTGTACACTCAATGTTTGAGTCGTGTTCCGTACAGCCATTCACATCAAGTGCAGTGTTCATCCTGGGGGAGGTTGTCAAGTTCGGAGAGAGTTCTGTGCGAGAGACTGCTGCCCAGTCGCTGGTCAAGCTGTTTCTGCATCACAGGAAGCTGGTTGCTGTCATCAATACTCTAGCATGCTGGGAGATGTCCACCACAGCGTGAGGCAGCTCAGTTTCATTGTTTGTGTTTAGATGTCGTTCCAGGGATTGGGCATGCATGTAGAAATGGCTGTTTGTTGTATGGCTGTTTGTTGTATAGCTGTTTGTTGTATGGCTGTTTGTTGTATGGCTGTTTGTTGTATGGCTGTTTGTTGTATGGCTGTTTGTTGTATGGCTGTTTGTTGTATAGCTGTTTGTTGTATGGTTGTTTGTTGTATGGCTGTTTGTTGTATAGTTGCGTGTTGTATGGTCGATTATTGTATTGTTGATTGTTGTATGGTCAATTGTTGTATGGTCAATTGTTGAATGGTCAATTGTTGCATGATAGATTAGAAAGCACAAAGAAGATAAATGAACTGAGTTTGTAGAAAAGTGCCAAGTCATGCTGACATGGTGATGATGCTATTGATGGTGACCACCTTGCGACCACACTCTGTAGTACAGCGAAAGATCTTGTTCTCATTTATCTCTACAGTGACCCAAACACACTGTTCCGAGGCGACAGTTTGCTGACCAAGATGGTGGACAACCTCATGAAAATGATTGGCTTACCCTACTTACACGACACCCTCAAGAGTTTTGTTAGCCAGGTTCGGGAGTGTGCTTGTTGTCATCTTGTCATCGGCATGTTTGTTGTGTACGAGCGCTCACCGAGATCATTTCCTGTTAGGGATCAAGACGCTGAGCAGTGTATGAGCTGCAGTGGTCAGCGACCCATAGCTGTCTAGACCCTTCTACACCTCCATGCGGTGATACTGGATAACAGGGCAGACTGACTAATGAGAAGGGATCGAAGAGGGAAGGCTAACCCGGTACCCAAAATTTCATGCTGAAGTCGGATGTGTCGGACCAAAAGATGCAAATATCGCAGTCAATCTGTAAACTACGACACAACTAATTTTGTTCTCCGGACTATATCCTGGCTACTTGCAAAGCCCCTTTCAGGGCTTGGTAGCATGAGATTGAGAATGAAGAAGAAGAAGAAAACAAAGAAGAAGATTTCCTGTTAGTGTCATGGTTGTATCAACATTAAAACTTTGGACACTTTTGTTAGCCTTTTCTTTCTAATGTGATCATGGACATTGAAGGCACAGCAACTCACCTGACACTTAATGCTTGCCCTCTGACAGGTCATCAATGACCCGAGGCCTTGTGAGATTGATCCGAGTCGCTTGAAGGAGGGTGAAGATCTACAAACAGACATGGTATGAAACAATTTTATCATGTTATCTTTGTATGTGCTGTTCACGTTCTTGTCAGCCAGATGTTGTCTTGTTTCCATGACAACAACATGAGTCCAGATGATTGACTGACTTGTTTGCCAACTGTGTCCTTTCTTTCATATTCCCTTATTTCTTGGAGTTCTCCTTGGACCATACAGCTACATCTGTCATCTTTTGCATTGTTCTTGAGCTCCACATTTGGGACTTTGACCATCCTGGTTTCTTATTCCACTGTTCTTTGCCAGATGTTGTCCGGTTGCCCTGCTATTGTTTTCCCTGTGGCTTCCTTTTCCACCGTTCTTTGCTAGATGTTGTCCGATTGCCCATCTCTTGTTTTCCCTGTGGCTTCCTTCTCCACTGTTCTTTGCCAGATGTTAAAACTCCAACTGTATTAGTTATTGTTATCATTAACACAGGTCTGTGTTTGTTCCCACATCTGACACAAAGTAGGCCACAATAACATTTGTTGGTGAAAGTTCAGGTTCTCATGTTGTCATACTGGTTATGTGTCTCTACAGTATAGATGACAAAAATGGTGACTGCTCGAAAGAAATCAGAAGAAGACTAGCTATGGCAATACAGAGACTGAACAGCCTGAATAAATTATGGCAGGGCACCAACAAAACGATAAAAGTAAAAGTCTTGAGAGCCTGTGTTTTTCCTGTGGCAGCTTATGGCTGTGAAGCATGGACGATTACCAAAACTTCTAGACAAAGAATCGAATCCTTCGAGTCAAAATGTTACAGAAAGATCCTCAGAATACCCTGGACAGAGAAAAGAACAAATGTAGACATTCGGCAAGAGTTGAGCATAGAAGAGAACTGGTTTATCAATTCCATTTTGGCTAGAAAATGCAAATACTTTGGTCACATCAAGAGACACAACGGTCTTGAGAGGACGGTGATGGAAGGTATGGTGCCAGGCAAAAGAGGAAGGGGTAGACCAAGAAGACGATGGCACCAAGATATCCAGGAGTGCCTGAGTATGACTCTGGCGGAAGCTGGAGTTTTGGCAAGGGAACGAGTTTCTTTCAGACAGACTGTGATGGGAGCGACGTTCTACAAAGGACATGCTACATGATGACAGTATAGATTTCCCATTATAATTGAACGTACTTTCCTGTTGGAGAGTTCCACACTGCGAAGTTGAAAGGGAGATGAATGCAGATTGGCTGACATTAACATCTTTGTTTGTTCCCAATCTTTGTCGGCATTGCTTATCCCAGGTCAGATTGTGCACATCTTCACTCAGCTTGATTGTTGTTTGTTCTCTTTGTTTTGTTTCTTCATTACTTGAGTTTGATCTTGATTTACAATTTCAGTACAGTCAGATAATTCATGATTCTTGTATTGAAAACTCTTAAATGAAACCTTCTCTCTATTGACAGACTAACCTGTACAGTTATGTCAAGGAAGTCCTGAATATGATTGTTGGGTCCGGCCTGGTGTGTCCGCCTGTCATGAGGGATGTCTTCTCCACTCTCAAATCACAAGCATTGCTCCGATATCGAAGTATGTGTTGACCAATCACATGAGTGTTTCTGACAGCCTGATGGATACATCCATCTCATTGTGTCAGTATTTAGGGTTGGTTGGTTTGGTTGGTTATTGATCCAGTGGCCTATGGGCTCCTGCCCTTCAGTCCAGTGCCATATAGTGGTATTTGAAAGTGTTTGTAAGCAGTTGTTTAGCCTCGGAGGAAGAAATTCTTTCCTTACACCGGCAAGTGCCAGATATTCAAAAAGATAATGTTCATATCAGTATTTATAAAAGCACGTTAGCAGAGGTCGATCAGAAATATGGGATTTTTATAAGATAACTGATAGAGCCAATCCAGTCATATGGAAGTGACTCATAGATAATCACTCAATAAAACGATCACTGGAAGCAGGTGGTTGTAGCTTTACAGATCAGAAATCTGTAGGCAACTGAGAAGATATGTATGTTATACGAAGACCAATGCCCAAAGCAAGCAAATGACACACATCAGGGATCCCTTGAGATAAGGGGTCTCGGATCCCTAGAGATAAGTGTTGGGTTGGAGGATCCCTTGGGATAAGTGTTGGGTCGGAGGATCCCTTGGGATAAGTGTTGGGTCAGAGGATCCCTTGAGGTAAGCGTTAGGTCAGAGGGATCCCTTGAGATAATTGTGGGGTCTCAGAGATCCCTTGAGATAATTATGGGGTCTCAGAGATGTTCTGTATGAAGAGGATGATATCCATGGCTCAGAGTTGATTATTATTCGCTAATAATAATTGTAGTTGATCCGTCCACTAATTTGGTTTCATCCTTTGTGGAACGTAAAAGCTGACTGATGGTGTGGAATAGCTGTAGCATACACCAAAACAGTGGGAGTACAACATAAAGACTATTAATAGTGCATTTAGATAAAATGACTTTCATTGGTTGTATGTGAGGATTTCTGATAGAACTGTAAGATAAGTTTAACATCAAATGACTTTCGTTGGTTGTATGTGAGGATTTCTGATAGAACTGTAAGATAAGTTTAACATCAAATGACTTTCATTGGTTGTATGTGAGGATTTCTGATAGAACTGTACGATAAGTTTAACATCAAATGACTTTTATTGTCTACCGAAGTTGGATGTGTCAGACCGAACAGCACAAATATCGCAGTCAAGCTGTAAACTAGTGACACAATGTATTCCATTCTCCGGACTACATCCTGCTACCTGTTCAGGGGTTGGTGGCAGGAGATTGAGAATGAACGCAGAAGGCTTTTATCGTTTGTTGTTGAAGATCACTGGTAGATACCCATAATGATATGTTGGGATCCGTGGATCACTGGATGAGAGTCATGTGTTGGATTGTTGGACACCATGGCATACAAGAGAGTTTAACACCATGACATGCAAGAGAGTTTAACACCATGACATACAAGAGAGTTTAACACCATGACATACAAGAGAGTTTAACACCATGACATACAAGATAGTTTAACACCATGACATACAAGATAGTTTAACACCATGGCATACAAGAGAGTTTAACACCATGACATACAAGAGAATTTAACACCATGGCATACAAGAGAGTTTAACACCATGACATACAAGAGAGTCAGGGGCTGAATTGATAAACAACGTGGCACAAGATAGTGATGATAGATGATCCTTGTAGATCAGACATGTCTGATTTCACTTGAATGTTTGTCCATCCTTGTAGATCACATTTGTTTGATTTCACTTGAATGTTTGTCCGTCCTTGTAGATCACATTTGTTTGATTTCACTTGAATGTTTGTCCGTCCTTGTAGATCACATTTGTTTGATTTCACTTGAATGTTTGTCCGTCCTTGTAGATCACATTTGTTTGATTTCACTTGGATGTTTGTCCGTCCTTGTAGATCACAATTGTTTGATTTCACTTGAATGTTTGTCCGTCCTTGTAGATCACATTTGTTTGATTTCACTTGAATGTTTGTCCATCCTTGTAGATCACATTTGTTTGATTTCACTTGAATGTTTGTCCGTCCTTGTAGATCACATTTGTTTGATTTCACTTGGATGTTTGTCCGTCCTTGTAGATCACATTTGTTTGATTTCACTTGAATGTTTGTCCGTCCTTGTAGATAACATTTGTTTGATTTCACTTGAATGTTTGTCCGTCCTTGTAGATCACATTTGTTTGATTTCACTTGGATGTTTGTCCGTCCTTGTAGATCAAATTTGTCTGATTTCACTTGAATGTTTGTCCATCCTTGTAGATCACGCTGCAGTTCGCTACCATGCGGTGACAAGCTTCATCTTTCTGCGATTCTTCGCTGTAGCTATTATCAGGCCGAGGCAGTTTGACCTTTGGTCGGAGATCCTGGTAAGTACATTTGTACTGGCACCATGAGGAGACTAACAGTGTATACAGCCTTGTTCTTGTTCAGAAATATTTCTAATTCAATAGTTATTTGGATGTGTGGATATTGGCCATCCACCTAATGGATACTAGCTCATACCCCCTTGTCAGAATATAATAGATAACTTAACGTCTTTATACTGGTTTAGAAGACTCTCCAGAGTCTGTATACAACCAGTTTCTTTTACATTCACTTGTTTTAAAAATACCAGTGCACATCCAATCTATTCTTGAATGCATTAATTGACCTTGCCTCCACTATTTCCTGTGGCAATGCATTCCAAGCATTCACCACTCTCTGACTAGCAAAATATTTCCTAATTTCTAATCTGAACCTTTCTTTAAATAATTTGTGACTGTGCCCTTTTGGTCTTGTAGGTGATTTTATTTTGATGAAAACTTGTTAAAGTCTAATTTGACTACATCTTAAGTTGTAGATTTGTACTAGACATGAGAATAATGAGATCTTTACTCTGAAACTGAAGGGCAGGAGCCCATAGGCCACTGGATCAATAACCAACCAAACCAACCAACCCTAAATACTGACACGGCAGTGGTTAGCGCGCTGGATTCGCATCTGAGTGGTCCTGGGTTCATTCCCCAGTTGAGGCGGTAATGTTTTTTTCAGACCGCAATGGCTCCCGGGTCGACCCAGCCTTAAATGGGTATCGGTTCAGTCCGGGAAGTAAAAGCGGCGAGGGAGAGGAGATGGCTACCGCCCTCATATAGCCGAGCCTTTGAAATGTGAGATCGCTAACACCTCACACCCCTACGACAGTAAGGCTATGGGATACTTTACTTTACGTTACTCTGAAACTTACTTCCAACTCCATTAGATGTGCCGAGTGACTAAACATACCAAGCAGTAGACGTTAACCTCAGACCACAATCCTGTTTGCATAAAAATGTATATAAAAATCAGGATCACAGACAACAAAGGAATACAGGCTTAGTCAAAGGACAAGGAGAGAAACAGAGAAGAAAATAAAAGAAAGAATAAACGCAACATGGGAATGTCTAAAAACCAGTATGCAAGTGGCAAATAAATTGGTACCAGATAAAGAACTTGGGAAAAAGCAAGAATAGATGACAGATGGCATCTTAGCTAAGATGACAGATGGAAAGGAGATTAAAAACACTCCTGCATGTTCATCGCTAGACAAATATCTACAATCAATGTGCAGGCTTGCCAAAGAGCAGCGGATGGAAGAAAAATGCAAGATAATAGAATACATGGGACTAAAACACAATACTAGAGAAATGCATATGGAAATAAAGATAATAACAAACAAGGCTGTGGGTATATAGAAGATTGGCTCACATTTCGTGGAAAGAGAAGAAAACAAATTTGGAGGTATTGAAAACGTTGGGATGAAAAGAGAAATCAGAACAAAATCAGGGTTAGACAGTTTCGTTATTTTGGTCATATAACAAGACATACCCCCTTGTTGAAGACCATACTGGAGGGTAGGGAGGAGACAGCCGTTCAAGAGGCAGACAATGTTTTAAGTGGGTGGATAACATCAGGAGATGGACTGAAAAAGCCTGTTCAATTGCATCATTACAGCAAGAGATGGAGTATACCAGAGATCCATTGCAGCTGACATTCGATGCAGAGATGGCACATGAACTGAACTGGAAGGTAAAGGTAGGCAGACACTGCTGACAGTGATGAAGTGTTAGAGATTCATTTTTTATTATGAACTGGGGTGGTCAATTCTCATCCTCACTGTGTTTACTTCCCTAACAGTGAGCCAGGTACCCATATACAGCTGGGTTGATGAGAAGGTGTAGATAATGGGCATGCAACTCTGTACTTTTACAATGAGAAGTGAGAACTCCATCAATATTACTCAAACACTCTCAACTTCACAGGAGGTCTCAAACATCCATGGGCTTGTAGAGGTCTCAAACCTTCATGGGCTTGTAGAGGTCTCAAACATCCATGGGCTTGTAGAGGTCTCAAACCTTCATGGGCTTGTAGTGGAGGTCTCAAACCTTCATGGGCTTGTAGAGGTCTCAAACATCCATGGGCTTGTAGAGGTCTCAAACATCCATGGGCTTGTAGAGGTCTCAAACATCCATGGGCTTGTAGAGGTCTCAAACATCCATGGGCTTGTAGAGGTCTCAAACATCCATGGGCTTGTAGAGGTCTCAAACATCCATGGGCTTGTAGAGGTCTCAAACATCCATGGGCTTGTAGAGGTCTCAAACATCCATGGGCTTGTAGAGGTCTCAAACATCCATGGGCTTGTACAGGTCTCAAACATCCATGGGCTTGTAGAGGTCTCAAACATCCATGGGCTTGTAGAGGTCTCAAACATCCATGGGCTTGTAGTAGAGGTCTCAAACATCCATGGGCTTGTAGAGGTCTCAAACATCCATGGGCTTGTAGTAGAGGTCTCAAACATCCATGGGCTTGTAGAGGTCTCAAACATCCATGGGCTTGTAGAGGTCTCAAACATCCATGGGCTTGTAGTAGAGGTCTCAAACATCCATGGGCTTGTAGTAGAGGTCTCAAACATCCATGGGCTTGTAGAGGTCTCAAACATCCATGGGCTTGTAGTAGAGGTCTCAAACATCCATGGGCTTGTAGAGGTCTCAAACATCCATGGGCTTGTAGAGGTCTCAAACCTCCATGGGCTTGTAGTAGAGGTCTCAAACCTCCATGGGCTTGTAGAGGTCTCAAACATCCATGGGCTTGTAGAGGTCTCAAACATCCATGGGCTTGTAGAGGTCTCAAACCTCCATGGGCTTGTAGAGGTCTCAAACATCCATGGGCTTGTAGAGGTCTCAAACATTCATGGGCTTGTAGAGGTCTCAAACATCCATGGGCTTGTAGAGGTCTCAAACCTTCATGGGCTTGTAGTAGAGGTCTCAAACCTCCATGGGCTTGTAGTAGAGGTCTCAAACATCCATGGGCTTGTAGAGGTCTCAAACCTCCATGGGCTTGTAGTAGAGGTCTCAAACCTTCATGGGCTTGTAGTAGAGGTCTCAAACATCCATGGGCTTGTATTGGAGGTCTCAAACCTTCATGGGCTTGTAGTAGAGGTCTCAAACCTCCATGGGCTTGTAGTAGAGGTCTCAAACCTCCATGGGCTTGTAGTAGAGGTCTCAAACCTCCATGGGCTTGTAGTAGAGGTCTCAAACCTCCATGGGCTTGTAGTAGAGGTCTCAAACCTTCATGGGCTTGTAGTAGAGGTCTCAAACATCCATGGACTTGTAGTAGAGGTCTCAAACATCCATGGGCTTGTAGTAGAGACCTCAAGCCTCCATGGAATTTTGATGTGGGGTCAGGGAGCAGAGAGGATGGTTGAGGTGAGGTAAGGTTTGGTCAGGGAGCAGAAGGGGGGGGGGGGAGGGGTGGTTGAGGTGAGGTTTGGTCGGGTAGCAGAGGGGGGGGGGGGAGTGGTTCATGTGAGGTGAGGTTTGGTCAGGGAGATGGTTGAGGTGAGGTGAGGTTTGGTCAGGGAGATGGTTGAGGTGAGGTGAGGTTTGGTCAGGGAGATGGTTGAGGTGAGGTGAGGTTTGGTCAGGGAGATGGTTGAGGTGAGGTGAGGTTTGGTCAGGGAGATGGCTGAGGTGAGGTGAGGTTTGGTCAGGGAGATGGTTGAGGTGAGGTGAGGTTAGGGAGATGGTTGAGGTGAGGTGAGGTTAGGTCAGGGAGATGGTTGAGGTGAGGTGAGATTTGGTCAGGGAGATGGTTGAGGTGAGGTGAGGTTTGGTCAGGGAGATGGTTGAGGTGAGGTGAGGTTTGGTCAGGGAGATGGTTGAGGTGAGGTGAGGTTTGGTCAGAGAATATTGGCACCATAATACTGGATGATTAAGCCACAGCCAATGTTCTTCAATCATTTTACCAGGAGCCGTCCGTTGTGAGAACACTGACACTGATATCTAAGGGCATCTTGGGACTTGTCTCATTGTCAGTAAGTATATCACTGCCATGTCTCTGGAGAGGGAGAGAGAGAGGATGAGAGAGAGCATGTGTATTTGTACACACATGCTGTCTCTCTCTTTCTCTCTCTCCCCACCTCTCCCTCTCCTCTTAACCCTAACCCTCTCCCTCTCTCCTTAACCCTGACCTTAACAATAACCCTAACCCTCTACCTCTTCCCTTAACCCTAACCTTAACCTAACCCCTAAACCTAACCTTAACCCTAACCTTACCCTAAACCTAACCTTAACCCTAACCTTAACCCTAACCCTAACCTTAACCCTAACCTTACCCTAAACCTAACCTTAACCCTAACCTTAACCTTAACCCTAACCTTAACCTTAACCTTACCCCTAAACCTAACCTTAACCCTAACCCTAACCTTAACCTTAACCTTAACCCTAACCCTAACCTTAACCTTAACCTTACCCCTAAACCAAACCTTAACCCTAACCTTACCCTAAACCTAACCTTAACCCTAACCTTACCCTAAACTTAACCTTAACCCTAACCTTAACCTTAACCCTAACCCTAACCTTAACCTTACCCTAAACCTAACCTTAACCCTAACCTTAACCCTAACCTTGACCTTAACCCTAACCCTAACCTTAACCCTAACCTTAAACCTAACCTTAACCCTAACCTTAACCCTAACCCTAACCTTAACCCTAATTCTAAACCTAACCTTAACCTTAAACCTAACTTTAACCCTAACCTTAACCCTAACCTTAACCCTAACCCTAACCTTAACCCTAATTCTAAACCTAACCTTAACCTTAACCCTAACCTTAATCTTAACCTTAACCCTAACCTTAGCCCTAAATGTAACCCTAACCTTACCCTAAACCTAACCTTAACCCTAACCTTAACCTTAACCCTAACCCTAACCTTAACCCTAACCTTACCCTAAACCTAACCTTAACCCTAACCTTAACCTTAACCCTAACCCTAACCTTAACCTTACCCCTAAACCTAACCTTAACCCTAACCTTAACCTTAACCTTAACCCTAACCCTAACCTTAACCTTAACCTTACCCCTAAACCAAACCTTAACCCTAACCTTACCCTAAACCTAACCTTAACCCTAACCTTACCCTAAACCTAACCTTAACCCTAACCTTAACCTTAACCCTAACCCTAACCTTAACCTTAACCTTACCCTAAACCTAACCTTAACCCTAACCTTAACCCTAACCTTGACCTTAACCCTAACCTTAACCTTAACCCTAACCTTAAACCTAACCTTAACCCTAACCTTAACCCTAACCCTAACCCTAACCTTAACCCTAATTCTAAACCTAACCTTAACCTTAAACCTAACTTTAACCCTAACCTTAACCCTAACCTTAACCCTAACCCTAACCTTAACCCTAATTCTAAACCTAACCTTAACCCTAACCTTAACCTTAACCTTAACCCTAACCTTAACCTTAACCCTAACCTTAACCCTAATTGTAACCCTAACCTTAACCCTAACCCTAACCTTAACCCTAATTCTAACCCTAACCCTAACCCTAACCCTAACCTTAACCCTAACCTTAACCCTAACCTAACCATAACCCTAACCTTACCCCTAACCCTAAGCCTAACCTTAACCCTAACCCTAACCCTAACCTTAACCCTAACCTTAACCCTAACCTTAACCCTAACCTTAACCCTAACCCTAACCTTAACCCTAACCTTAACCCTAACCTTAACCCTAACCCTAACCCTAACCTTAACCCTAACCTTAACCCTAACCTTAACCTTAACCCTAACCCTAACCTTAATCCTAATTCTAAACCTAACCCTAACCCTAACCTTAACCCTAATTCTAAACCTAACCTTAACCCTAACCTTAACCTTAACCCTAACCTTAACCCTAACCCTAACCTTAATCCTAATTCTAAACCTAACCCTAACCCTAACCTTAACCCTAATTCTAAACCTAACCTTAACCTTAACCCTAACTTTAACCCTAACCTTAACCCTAACCTTAACCCTAACCCTAACCTTAACCCTAATTCTAAACCTAACCTTAACCTTAACCCTAACCTTAACCTTAACCTTAACCCTAACCCTAACCTTAACCTTAACCCTAACCTTAACCCTAACCTTAACCCTAACCCTAACCCTAACCTTAACCTTAACCCTAACATTAACCATAACCTTAACCCTAACCTTAACCCTAACCTTAACCCTAACTTTACCCCTAACCCTAACCCTAACCTTAACCCTAACCTTAACCCTAACCTTAACCCTAACCTTAACCCTAACCCTAACCTTAACCCTAACCTTAACCCTTACCCTAACCTTAACCCTAACATTAACCCTAACCTTAACCCTAACCTTAACCCTAACCTTAACCCTAACCTTAACCTTAACCCTAACATTAACCCTAACCTTAACCCTAACCGTAACCCTAACCTTAACCCTAACCTTAACCCTAACCCTAACCTTAACCCTAACCTTAACCTTAACCCTAACATTAACCCTAACCTTAACCCTAACCGTAACCCTAATCCTAACCTTAACCCTAACCTTAACCCTAACCCTAACCTTAACCCTAACCCTAACCTTAACCCTAACCTTACCCCTAACCCTAACCCTAACCTTAACCCTAACCTTAACCTTAACCTTAACCCTAACCCTAACCTTAACCCTAACCCACCTGGCGCATGAAATGGACAAGCAAATTGAATAGGTAGAAATGTCCATTTCATATGAGCAGCCCAATTCCACTGCTGGAGTATAACACACAGACACACACTGTTACATAACGAAACATGCCCTCTCAGTGTACGTCACTATTTGTTATTATGATATGACTGTATGCCTTACTAGATTGTAAAGCTGGCCAGAACACTCAATTCAGTGCATCCAATCCTTTCGTCTGTGTCGTTCGTCCTGAAAGGGACGTTTCCAATGTTGTGGTCGTAGTTTACAGAAAGGCTGCAATATCTGCACATTTTGGCACGACACATCTGATTTCATCACAGCATTATTAGGACCAGATGTGTGTTCTGTCTTCGATCCCTAATCTCTTAGCCAGGCTGCATGGTTGCAGTCTGCTTCCAGGGCCACCACTTGGAGGTGAGATAATGTCTTGGTTAGCTATGAGTCACTGACCAGCTGTAAGTCACAGCGAGTCACTGACTAGCTGTGAGTCACCGGCAGCTATCAGCTCAATCACTGATGTGTCTTCGGCTCCAATCCATCCATCAATCCTGACAACCCTTTACTCATCCATCCTTTCGATAACATAGTGTAAGCTACTGATAGTTACTTTCTGATTGGTTGACGCATGCCCGCAATACAAGCTAATTATAGCTGTATGTCTGACAAAACATTCTTTAACACTTTATGGTATAGAAAAGTTAAGGTAGTCTTACAGCTGACTCTGCCACCAATGAGGAAGTGTTACAGGCTTGATTGTACCAGGTCTCATCTGAAGTTGAGAGACAAAAGCCGTACTGTGACTAGAGACACCCTCTTTTTGGACTTACAGCAGAAAGAATGCCACTGAAATCAAGGAATAGTTCGCTGCGGACTGTACAGCCTTCAGAACAGAGCCCCGAGAGAAACCGCATAGAACGATGGCGCTAAAAGGACGGTGAAGGTTGAATGGTTGGATGGAGATTAAAGAGGAACCTGCACCTGGACATGATTTGCCATATACTAGGTGGGGATCTTTGGACAGGTGAGGGACAGGTGTGTCCAGGTGTGGGTCTAACCTGAACCATATACTAGGTGGGGATCTTTGGACAGGTGATGGACAGGCGTGTCCAGGTGTGGCTCTAACCTTAACCATATACTAGGTGGGGATCTTTGGACAGGTGAGGGACAGGTGTGTCCAGGTGTGGGTCTAACCTGAACCAAATACTAGGTGGGGATCTTTGGACAGGTGAGGGACAGGTGTGTCCAGGTGTGGGTCTAACCTGAACCATATACTAGGTGGGGATCTTTGGACAGGTGAGGGACAGGTGTGGGTCTAACCTGAACCATATACTAGGTGGGGATCTTTGGACAGGTGATGGACAGGCGTGTCCAGGTGTGGCTCTAACCTTAACCATATACTAGGTGGGGATCTTTGGACAGGTGAGGGACAGGTGTGTCCAGGTGTTTGTCTAACCTCACCCATATACTAGGTGGGGATCTTTAGACAGGTGAGGGACAGGAGTGTTCAGGTGTGGCTCTAACCTGAACCATATACTAGGTCGGGATCTCTGGACAGGTGTGGGTCTAACCTGAACCATATACTAGGTGAGGATCTTTCGACAGGTGAAGGACAGATGTGTCCAGGTGTGGCTCTAACCTGAACCATATACTAGGTGGGAATCTTTGGACAGATGAGGGACAGGTGTGTCCAGGTGTTTGTCTAACCTGACCTATACACTAGGTGGGGATCTTTAGACAGGTAAGGGACAGGTATGTCCAGGTGTGGGTCTAACCTGAACCATCTACTAGGTGGGGATCTTTGGACAGGTGATGGACAGGTGTGTATAGGTGTGGGTCTAACCTGAAAAACTGGAAATGTGCAGATGATAAATATTGCGAATGTGGGACCATCCAGGACTGTCTGATTGATGAATGTCCTAGGATGCAGGAATGTGGGACCGTCTAGGACACGGGACACCTGATTGTATGTCCTAGGATGCAGGAATGTGGAACCGTCCAGGACCCAGGACACCTGATTATATGTCCTAGGATGCAGGAATGTGGAACCGTCCAGGACCCAGGACACCTGATTATATGTCCTAGGATGCAGGAATGTGGAACCGTCCAGGACCCAGGACACCTGATTATATGTCCTAAAATGCAGGAATGTGGAACCGTCCAGGACCCGGGACACCTGATTATATGTCCTAGAATGCAGGAATGTGGAACCGTCCAGGACCCAGGACACCTGATTAATGTCCTAGAATGCAGGAATGTGGAACCGTCCAGGACACCTGGTTAATGTCCTAGGATGCAGGAATGTGGAACCGTCCAGGACCCAGGACACCTGATTATATGTCCTAAAATGCAGGAATGTGGAACCGTCCAGGACCCGGGACACCTGATTATATGTCCTAGAATGCAGGAATGTGGAACCGTCCAGGACCCAGGACACCTGATTAATGTCCTAGAATGCAGGAATGTGGAACCGTCCAGGACACCTGGTTAATGTCCTAGAATGCAGGAATGCGGAACCGTCCAGGACCCGGGACACCTGATTAATGTCCTAGAATGCAGGTGTCCTGTGCAGTGGAGGACCTAATGGTAGCAAATGAAAGAGCACTGACAGTGGTCGGTTGTTGGGCGAGGACAATATGAGGTTGCCGGAAGGTAAGTAAGTAAATTTGAGGTGTATAGCCCGTTGTGTCCTTATTCTCTAGTTTGAGAACCATTTTCTCCAACTCTCTGTACACACCACAGGTATGAGGGCTCATTAGAAAGTATCCAATCGTAGCCTCTGGAAACACAAGCTAACCTGTTTATGAGAGCACTTCAAAGGAAAACAGGAAAAGTGGGATAGAGATGAGAAAAATCATTCCTTTGTAACTTGTCAATATAATATCTGACAGCGTATGACAAAGCTGAAGAAGAAAAGACAACAATTTCAGAACATAGGAGAAAATCTAGCTAACTGCCATGAAGTGCCTGACGGAGATTCCAAAGAGTGACTTTCAGAAATGCTTCCAACAGTGGGTAGCACCCTTCGGAGATGGTGCCACTCAGATTGAGCCTATTGTGAAGGGGATAGGTTTTGAACTAAATAGGGAGTTATTATTTTTTTGTCTAGGCTGTGGCCGGATACCTTTTGACTATCCATCTCATACACAACCAATGCTAGTTAATATGATACGTAGTGAATGTATGACATCCTTGTGATATGTTCAGTTGTATGGACATCAGACACACACATACTCAAGGCTGCATCATGATGTGATGATACTGGTGGTCCTCATCGACGACAACCGACAGATTATTATTATATTACACAAGACACATTTGTGAATGCCATTAATCATAGAACATTTACTGCTGAAGACGGATGTGTCAGACCGAAAGGTGAAAATATCGCAGCCAAGCTGTAAACTAGGGACACAACGCATTCCGTTCTCTGGACTACATCCTGCTACTTTCAAGGTCCTGTTCAGGACTTGGTAGCGGGAGATTGAAAACGAACGCAGAAGAAGACGAAGAATAGAATATTTGAGTGATACTGTGTTCTTGCTTGCATCCACAGAACAGTGTAACTGCCAAGGAGTGTTATATGGTACCATTATTTGAGATGTTTCCGCAGCTGGTCCAAACGGAGATCAAAATGGTTGGGATAGGATATTTCTGGTTGATATTGTTCTTGTATCATCACCACCATCATCATCACCACCATCATCACCACCATCATGTCTTGTGTAAGTGATATTGATCAAATCCCTCCACATCCACACACAATGTGGTTATGTAGCATGTTAGTACTTAACAAATGAACATGCTCATAGTTTTCTTTATCCATCTTGTCATGCCATCCTCTTCTGTTTCTCTTTGTTCTCTTTATCCATCTTGTCATGCCATCCTCTACTGGATCTCTTTGTTCTCTTTATCCATCTTGTCATGCCATCCTCTACTGGATCTCTTCTTTATCCATCTTGTCATGCCATCCTCTTCTGTTTCTCTTTGTTCTCTTTATCCATCTTGTCATGCCATCCTCTACTGGATCTCTTTGTTCTCTTTATCCATCTTGTCATGCCATCCTCTACTGTTTCAGTTTGTTTTCCCAAGTTCCTTTTGCTCTCACTCTTTCTCATTGTCTTAATGTTGTCTAAATTCAGCGTTTTCATCCTCTTTCTATTGTAGCTAGCAGTGATTTAACAACCAGAGATGGTACTCACATATCATGTTTATATCATACCAGTTATACAGAAGCCCCCCTCACATATCATGTTTATATCATACCAGGTATACAGAAGCCCCCCTCACATTTTATGTTTATATCATACCAGGTATACAGAAGCCCCCCTCACATTTTATGTTTATATCATACCAGGTATACAGAAGATCCCCTCATATTTTAGTTCAGTTCAGTTCATCCCGTAACCCATCAGGTCGTTGGGGCACACATGAAGACACTCCCAAAATCCCACGCCTTCCCTCTCTGTCTGTCGCCGCCTGACGTATCTCACCGTGACGAAGGCCTGACCACTCAGTGATGTTGTCCACCCATCTCTTCCTTGGACGTCCTCGCCCTCTCTGTCCCGGTACGGAACCAAAGAGTATCAAGTTGGTAATTCAGTTGGACCTCGCGACGTGCCCGCACCAGGCCATCTTTCGTCTTTTGATTGCTGTGAACAGATCTTCAAAAGGACCAATAGCGTCTTCAACTCTCTGACGTATTTCTACGTTTGTGACACGATCTTTATATGTAACATTTAGGATTTTTCTATAGCACCTCATTTCCATTGCACGTATCCTGCCCTGGATATCTGCTGTAATGGTCCAGGTCTCGCAGGCATACAGAAATATTGATAGCACCAAAGAGCGCATTAGTCTAACTTTTATGCCGAGGGCGAGCCGCTTGTCTTGCCATGTAGGTTTCAGCCGAGTCAGCGCCGCTGTTGTTTGTGCTATTCTTGCAATTACCTCTGGCTTCGATCCCTCTTCACTGATCAACGATCCCAGATATTTGAAGCGTTGTACCACCTCAAGTTCCTGCCCATTTGCCTCTTTTACAGATTGAAACCCTGCTATGTTATTGTTCATGAGTTTCGTTTTATCTGCATTTATTTCCATACCAAAACTCAGGGCCGCTCTATCCAATCAACTCCTGGAGTTCCCTTTCTGTGCCTGCCAATACATCAATATCATCAGCAAATCATTTCATGTTTATATGATAACAGGTATACAGAAGCCCCCCTCACATTTCATGTTTATATCATACCAGGTATACAGAAGCCCCCCTCACATTTCATGTTTATATCAAACAAATTCTCGATATATTTATCAACCAGGAGGAAGAAAACAACATATAGTTTGTACATTTAACGTAAGCACTACCTCACCTTTCATTTGTCTTCAGTTTCTGGACATCATATCGTACAGCTCCGACTCTCATGTCAAGGTCATCGAGGCTCCCATTCTTCTCAAGGAAGGGTAGGTTTCGTCACGAGCCATATCTGCTCTCTTCTTCGTCCTCGTTCAGCTTTACTTGTCATGAGATCTCTGTGTAACCTCACTGTCTTCAGGTAACAATGGACACCTCCGGGAATGGACAGAAATTTATGATTATTCACAAAGTTTAACAAGAACAAAAATAGACAAGAATGAACTTGTGGCAGGTCTTTGTAAAATATGAGGTCACATTCTCGGCACATGAACTAGTGTATTGTCACACAAGCTGGTCACATTCTGGGCACATGAACTAGTGTATTGTCACACAAGCTGATCATATTCTGGGCACATGAACTAGTGTATTGTCACACAAGCTGATCATATTCTGGGCACATGAACTAGTGTATTGTCACACAAGCTGATCATATTCTGGGCACATGAACTAGTGTATTGTCACACAAGCTGATCACATTCTGGGCACATGAACTAGTGTATTGTCACACAAGCTGATCATATTCTGGGCACATGAACTAGTGTATTGTCACACAAGCTGATCATATTCTGGGCACATGAACTAGTGTATTGTCACACAATCTGGTCACATGACAACTCATCTAACGCTGTGAGTGGTTTCATGCCACAGGGGATAACTCCGCTGATACTTTTAGTGGTTTCATGCCAAAGGGGATAACTTCATTGACGCTGTGAGTGGTTTCATGCCACAGGGGATAACTTCACTGATGCTGTGAGTGGTTTCATGCCACAGGGGATAACTTCACTGATGCTGTGAGTGGTTTCATGCCACAGGGGATAACTTCACTGATGCTGTGAAAGGTTTCATGCCACAGGGGATAACTTCACTGATGCTGTGAGTGGTTTCATGTAACAGGGGATAACTCCGCTGACACTGTGAGGGGTTTCATGCCACAGGGGATAACTTTGCTGACACTGTGAGTGGCTCATGGCAGTTAATGTAATAAAACACTAAAACATGTCACTTTCATCTTATGTAAATCTCTCAATGACCAACTGGCACATGATCATGGCACTACAATAGGAGAATAAGAGATACACAGAGCTCATGAGTTTGTGGCTAAACCAACATTGAGCAGGGATGGACACCTGCAGCATGGATGGATCAGGAGTGTATAAAGACAGTGAGCTAAAGACTTAAATTAACTTAACTTAACGTCTTTATACTGGTTTAGAAGACCCTGCAGAGTCTGTACACAACCAGTCACACTTACATCACCTTGCTCTAAAAGCTATGCGCATCCAGTTTATTCTTAAATGCATTAACTGTCCCTGCCTCCACTACCTCCCCTGGCAATGCATTCCAAGCAGACACCACTCTCTGACTAAAAAAATATTTCCTATTATCTAACCTGGACCTCTCTTTAGTCAGCTTGTAGCTATGCCCTCGTGTTATTGTAGGTGGCTGTATTTTAAAAAACTTGTTATAGTCTAAATATCGATTCCTCTGATCATCTTATAAACCTGTATTAAGTCACCACGAATTCTTCTCTCTTCGAGACACTGTAGGCCGGTCTTTCTGAGTCGTTCCTCATAACTGTAATTCTGGAATCCCACTATCATCTTTGTCGCTCTTTTTTGTATTCTTTCTAGCATGTTTATGTCCACTCTATGATAAGGACTCCACACCTGTACACAGTACTCCAATCTAGGTCTAACTAAAGCTTTATACAGTTTGACGATCACTTCCTTGCTCCTATGTTTAATATTTCTTTTTATCATACCTAACATTGCATTTGCCTTTTTCACTGCTACCTTAACTTGCTCACTCACCTTTCCTGTATGATCTATTATAACCCTGAGGTCCCTTTCCTTATCTATCTTTCTAATATTGTTTTCTCCCATTCTGTAATTATGTTCCATATTGGATCTACCCATGTGCATGACTGTACATTTATCTACATTAAACTCCATTTGCCAGCTTACAGACCATTCTCGAATTTTATCTAAATCTGACATCAATATATCCACTTCCGCTTTAGATGAGACACTACTGCATAGTTTTGTGTCATCAGCAAATTTTGCAATCATGGATCCCATACCAATGTCCAAATCATTTATATATATCAAGAACAAAATTGGTCCCAAAACCGAGCCCTGTGGCACACCACTTTTCACTTCACATCACTCAGAGTACTCCTTGTTTATGCCCACCCTCTGCCTTCTTCCTGTTAACCAATTTTCAATCCATTTGGCAACTTCCCCGCCTATTCCATGTGATTTTAACTGTCGAAATAATCTTTGATGAGGTACTCTATCAAAGGCCTTTGCAAAGTCTAGATAAATAACATCCACTGGCTCTCCTTTATCTATGATTTTAGTAACCTCCTCCATGAATTCTAATAGATTTGTTAAGCATGATCTCCCTCTAGTAAACCCATGCTGACTATTTCTAATTAGATTAAATTTGTCTAAATGCATTACAATGTTTTCTTTGATTATTGACTCTAACAATTTACAGACTATGCTCGTTAAACTCACTGGTCTATAATTTGCTGGATCTGATTTTTTGCCTTTTTTGAATAAGGGGATCACTCCTGCATCTTTCCAATCCCGTGGAACAATCCCTTTTGCAAGTGATTGAGAACATAATATAGCCAATGGTTTTGCTAGTTGGTCTCTAATTTCATACAGCAATTTTGGATGAATACCATCTTGACCTGGACATTTATTCACTTTCAACCCCTCCAATTTTTTAAAAACCATTTCCTCTGTAATACAGATTGATCTTAATCCCGCTGTATCCATGTCTCTTTAAAAAATATCTATAGGCTCTGGGATCTCGGAGCAGTCCTCCTTTGTGAAGACTGTGCCAAAGTACTGATTAAGCAGATTAGCAGCCTCCCTATTCTCACTTATTATTTTCCCTGTACTGTCTATGAGAGGGCCTACTTTGTCTTTCGTTCTTTGTTTATTTCTAACATAAGAAAAGAAGCTTTTACTGTCAGTCTTGATCCTCTGAGCAAGGTTTTTTTCAAAGTCTATTTTTGCTGTTTTATTCTCTTTCTGAGATATGTTCTGCTTGTCCAAATATTTTACATATGTTTCTTTTGATTTACCTGCCTCTATATATTTTTTCCATGCTTTATTTTTTGCTCTTCTACATTTCACTACAAATCTAGTTATCCACTTCATTATGCTTGGGGTTTACCTCCCTACATGGAACTTGCCCATCTACAGAGACTGATCACCCGTGTGTCTGCCCGGAGTGCTGTGATGTCGGCTCAGCGTAACATGATGACCTTCATTCATTTTCTGGACACTTATCATGTCAGCAAGAGTCGAAAACTTCATTCACAAATTTATGTCCGACGCAATCATCAATCTTTCTGTTACAAATGGGCTCAATGTTTCTATCCACTGTTGCAAATGGGCTCAATGTTACAAATGGGCTCAATGTTTCTATCCACTGTTGCAAATGGGCTCAATGTTACAAATGGGCTCAATGTTTCTATCCACTGTTACAAATGGGCTCAATGTTTCTATCCACTGTTACAAATGGGCTCAATGTTTCTATCCACTGTTACAAATGGGCTCAATGTTTCTATCCACTGTTACGAATGGGCTCAATGTTTCAATCCACTGTTACAAATGGGCTCAATGTTTCTATCCACTGTTACAAATGGGCTCAATGTTTCTATCCACTGTTACGAATGGGCTCAATGTTTCAATCCACTGTTACAAATGGGCTCAATGTTTCTATCCACTGTTACGAATGGGCTCAATGTTTCAATCCACTGTAATAAATGGGCTCAATGTTTCTATGCACAGTTACAAATGGGCTCAATGTTTCTATCCACTGTTACAAATGGGCTGGTTCTTGTTTCTATCCACTGTTACAAATGGGCTCAATGTTTCTATCCACTGTTACAAATGGGCTCAATGTTTCTATCCACTGTTACAAATGGGCTCAATGTTTCTATCCACTGTTACAAATGGGCTCAATGTTTCTATCCACTGTTACAAATGGGCTCAATGTTTCTATCCACTGTTACAAATGGGCTCAATGTTTCTATCCACTGTTACAAATGGGCTCAATGTTTCTATCCACTGTTACAAATGGGCTCAATGTTTCTATCCACTGTTACAAATGGGCTCAATGTTTCTATCCACTGTTACAAATGGGCTCAATGTTTCTATCTACTGTTACAAATGGGCTCAATGTTTCTATCCACTGTTACAAATGGGCTCAATGTTTCTATCCACTGTTACAAATGGGCTCAATGTTTCTATCCACTGTTACAAATGGGCTCAATGTTTCTATCCACTGTTACAAATGGGCTCAATGTTTCTATCCACTGTTACAAATGGGCTCAATGTTTCTATCCACTGTTACAAATGGGCTCAATGTTTCTATCCACTGTTACAAATGGGCTCAATGTTTCTATCCACTGTTACAAATGGGCTCAATGTTTCTATCCACTGTTACAAATGGGCTCAATGTTTCTATCCACTGTTACAAATGGGCTCAATGTTTCTATCCACTGTTACAAATGGGCTCAATGTTTCTATCTACTGTTACAAATGGGCTCAATGTTTCTATCCACTGTTACAAATGGGCTCAATGTTTCTATCCACTGTTACAAATGGGCTCAATGTTTCTATCCACTGTTACAAATGGGCTCAATGTTTCTATCTACTGTTACAAATGGGCTCAATGTTTCTATCCACTGTTACAAATGGGCTCAATGTTTCTATCCACTGTTACAAATGGGCTCAATGTTTCTATCCACTGTTACAAATGGGCTCAATGTTTCTATCTACTGTTACAAATGGGCTCAATGTTTCTATCCACTGTTACAAATGGGCTCAATGTTTCTATCCACTGTTATAAATGGGCTCAATGCTTTTATGCACAGTTACAAATGGGCTCAATGTTTCTATCCACTGTTTCAAATGGGCTCAATGTTTCTATCCACTGTTACAAATGGGCTCAATGTTTCTATCCACTGTTACAAATGGGCTCAATGTTTCTATCCACTGTTACAAATGGGCTCAATGTTTCTATCCACTGTTATAAATGGGCTCAATGTTTCTATGCACAGTTACAAATGGGCTGGTTCTTGTTTCTATCCACTGTTACAAATGGGCTCAATGTTTCTATCCACTGTTGCAAATGGGCTTAATGTTTCTATCCACTGTTACAAATGGGCTCAATGTTTCTATCCACTGTTACAAATGGGCTCAATGTTTCTATCCACTGTTATAATTGGGCTCAATGTTTCTGTGCACAGTTACAAATGGGCTGGTTCTTGTTTCTATCCACTGTTACAAATGGGCTCAATGTTTCTATCCACTGTTACAAATGGGCTCAATGTTTCTATCCACTGTTACAAATGGGCTCAATGTTTCTATCCACTGTTACGAATGGGCTCAATGTTTCAATCCACTGTAATAAATGGGCTCAATGTTTCTATGCACAGTTACAAATGGGCTGGTTCTTGTTTCTATCCACTGTTACAAATGGGCTCAATGTTTCTATCCACTGTTACAAATGGGCTCAATGTTTCTATCCACTGTTACGAATGGGCTCAATGTTTCAATCCACTGTAATAAATGGGCTCAATGTTTCTATGCACAGTTACAAATGGGCTGGTTCTTGTTTCTATCCACTGTTACAAATGGGCTCAATGTTTCTATCCACTGTTACAAATGGGCTCAATGTTTCTATCCACTGTTACAAATGGGCTCAATGTTTCTATCCACTGTTACAAATGGGCTCAATGTTTCTATCCACTGTTACAAATGGGCTCAATGTTTCTATCCACTGTTACAAATGGGCTCAATGTTTCTATCCACTGTTACAAATGGGCTCAATGTTTCTATCCACTGTTACAAATGGGCTCAATGTTTCTATCCACTGTTACAAATGGGCTCAATGTTTCTATCCACTGTTACAAATGGGCTCAATGTTTCTATCCACTGTTACAAATGGGCTCAATGTTTCTATCTACTGTTACAAATGGGCTCAATGTTTCTATCCACTGTTACAAATGGGCTCAATGTTTCTATCCACTGTTACAAATGGGCTCAATGTTTCTATCCACTGTTACAAATGGGCTCAATGTTTCTATCTACTGTTACAAATGGGCTCAATGTTTCTATCCACTGTTACAAATGGGCTCAATGTTTCTATCCACTGTTACAAATGGGCTCAATGTTTCTATCCACTGTTACAAATGGGCTCAATGTTTCTATCTACTGTTACAAATGGGCTCAATGTTTCTATCCACTGTTACAAATGGGCTCAATGTTTCTATCCACTGTTATAAATGGGCTCAATGCTTTTATGCACAGTTACAAATGGGCTCAATGTTTCTATCCACTGTTTCAAATGGGCTCAATGTTTCTATCCACTGTTACAAATGGGCTCAATGTTTCTATCCACTGTTACAAATGGGCTCAATGTTTCTATCCACTGTTACAAATGGGCTCAATGTTTCTATCCACTGTTATAAATGGGCTCAATGTTTCTATGCACAGTTACAAATGGGCTGGTTCTTGTTTCTATCCACTGTTACAAATGGGCTCAATGTTTCTATCCACTGTTGCAAATGGGCTTAATGTTTCTATCCACTGTTACAAATGGGCTCAATGTTTCTATCCACTGTTACAAATGGGCTCAATGTTTCTATCCACTGTTATAATTGGGCTCAATGTTTCTGTGCACAGTTACAAATGGGCTGGTTCTTGTTTCTATCCACTGTTACAAATGGGCTCAATGTTTCTATCCATTTACAAATGGGCTCAATGTTTTTATCTACTGTTACAAATGGGCTCAAGGTTTCTATCCACTGTTATAAATGGGCTCAATGTTTCTATGCACAGTTACAAATGGGCTGGTTCTTGTTTCTATCCACAGTTTTCTGATCAAACGAGCTCAAAGAAGGAGGCGATTTGGGATAACGGCCTTCAAAAAACGTTTCTTTAGGCTGAGCAACCAGTCGTTGGCATATTGTAAGAACAAAGGTATGGTCTCTGTATGTGGGATAGTAGTGGTCTCTGTATGTGGGATAGTAGTGGTCTCTGTATGTGGGATAGTAGTGGTCTCTGTATGTGGGATAGTAGTGGTCTCTGTATGTGGGATAGTAGTGTTCTCTGTATGTGAGATAGTAGTGGTCTCTGTATGTGAGATAGTAGTGGACTCTGTATGTGGGATAGTAGTGGTCTCTGTATGTGAGATAGTAGTGGTCTCTGTATGTGAGATAGTAGTGGTCTCTGTATGTGAGATAGTAGTGGTTTGAGTCTTGTTGGTCAATGTATGCTTTCATGTGAAGTGAGCTGGTCAGTTTATGCTTTCATGTGATCTGAGTTGGTCAGTGTATGCTTTCATGTGATCTGAGCTGGTCAGTGTATGCTTTCATGTGATCTGAGCTGGTCAGTTTATGCTTTCATGTGAAGTGAGCTGGTCAGTTTATGCTTTCATGTGATCTGACCTGGTCAGTTTATGCTTTCATGTGATCTGAGCTGGTCAGTGTATGCTTTCATGGGATCTGAGCTGGTCAGTTTATGCTTTCATGTGGTCTGAGTCTTGTTGGTCAGTGTATAGTTTCATGTGATCTGAGCTGGTCAGTGTATGGTTTCATGTAATCACGAGTTTGCTAGATTGGCCTTCTCACTGTAAGTCAAGTATAAGGCCATCATTACAGGAAGCCTGTATGCTAGCATGTACCAGAAAGTTTGGTGGATTTGATCATGAATCTTGTTCTTTAAATCCCCTGGTTAAGTATTTGCAGCAATTGGCTGTTATGTTTTTTATTATTCTCTTCAATTTCACAATCATTTTAATAATGTCACCACAAATTCCCCTTGACCACAACAAATTCCCCTTGACCACCACAAATTCCCCTTGACCACCACAAATTCCCCTTGACCACCACAAATTCCCCTTGACCACCACAAATTCCCCTTGACCACCACAAATTCCCTGATTTGGGTATCCCACTCAGCGCCTGAATGGTTATCCATGTTGCTCCCAAGACACACCAAGGTTTGAACCTCCTGTAGAGGTTGCCCGTCTAACGTGGTTCACATCGTCTGCTGAAGCAGTCCTTCTCTGGATTTTAGTCTTTCCTCCTCTATGGATTTGTTGTCTCAACTTGTGAGATTTTTCGTCAAGCATAATCATTTTGTTCTGCGTTTGATGGGGTTATAGGATACACAAACCCAGGTCATCTGCAGAATCCAAATCTTCAAATTATTTCCTCAAATAACTTTGGTAGAGTTGTGGACATGATAATCCAGCCCATTGCCAGGAGAAATGCTGCTTGGATGGACTCATGTATTTATCCCAAAGGGCTCATGAAGTAGACCCTCACCAAAAAAAACCAACATTGAATATCCTCATATGTTTACCTAATTAGCTAATTAATCTTGTCTGGGACCCTTATCTTCTTCTTCATCTTTCGTTTTAAAACTCCTGCTACCAAGTCCCGAAAAGCATTTTGCAAGTAGCAGGATAAATCTGGGGAACAGAATGCATTGTGTTGTAGTTTACAGATTGACAGCGATATTTGCACTTTTCGGCCGACACATCCGGCTTCAACATGGCATTATTGGGTACTGGGTTAGCCTTCCCACATTGATCCCTTCTCCTTAGCCAGACTGGGTACTGGGTTAGCCTTCCCACATTGATCCCTTCTCCTTAGCCAGTCTGGGTACTGGGTTAGCCTTCCCACATTGATCCCTTCTCCTTAGCCAGTCTGGGTACTGGGTTAGCCTTCCCACATTGATCCCTTCTCCTTAGCCAGTCTGGGTACTGGGTTAGCCTTCCCACATTGATCCCTTCTCCTTAGCCAGTCTGGGTACTGGGTTAGCCTTCCCACATTGATCCCTTCTCCTTAGCTGGGCTGCTCTGTTGCAGCCTATTATCCAGGATCACCGCATGGAGGTGGAGAAGGACCTAGTCAGCTCTCGTTTTCTGTCCCTGACGCTGGCAGTCAGCTTTGGGTGAATGACCGTTGCAGCTCTTCCATCTTGATCCCTAGGACCCTCATCCAAAACCCTACATTGTCTATCCTCATACGTTTACCTAATTATGTTATTCATCTTGTCTGATACTCCATAATGGCAGATCAATATTCAAATATATTACGTGATATTAATTGTGGCCATGTTAAACATCTTTCAGGTGATAAACATTTGCTGTTTGAGGTCCCAGTCACAGACATCCTGGCAGTCGAGAGACTGGAGGAGGAGTCTTTCAAGATGAAATATGTAAGCTGACCAAGGTTCCGAGATGTGCTGTCAGTGTTCAGGGCAGATGTTGCTCGTACATTCATACTCGTATGTCAGGATCAAATATCACTAATGGAAGCACTTGAGATGTGCTGTCAGTGTTCAGGGCAGATGTTGCTCGTACATTCATACTCGTATGTCAGGATCAAATATCACTGATGGAAGCACTTGAGATGTGCTGTCAGTGTTCAGGGCAGATGTTGCTTGTACATTCATACTCGTATGTCAGGATCAAATATCACTGATGGAAGCACTTGAGATGTGCTGTCAGTGTTCAGGGCAGATGTTGCTCGTACATTCATACTCGTATGTCAGGATCAAATATCACTGATGGAAGCACTTGAGATGTGCTGTCAGTGTTCAGGGCAGATGTTGCTCGTACATTCATACTCGTATGTCAGGATCAAATATCACTGATGGAAGCACTTGAGATGTGCTGTCAGTGTTCAGGGCAGATGTTGCTCGTACATTCATACTCGTATGTCAGGATCAAATATCACTGATGGAAGCACTTGAGATGTGCTGTCAGTGTTCAGGGCAGATGTTGCTCGTACATTCATACTCGTATGTCAGGATCAAATATCACTGATGGAAGCACTTGAGATGTGCTGTCAGTGTTCAGGGCAGATGTTGCTCGTACATTCATACTCGTATGTCAGGATCAAATATCACTGATGGAAGCACTTGAGATGTGCTGTCAGTGTTCAGGGCAGATGTTGCTCGTACATTCATACTCGTATGTCAGGATCAAATATCACTGATGGAAGCACTTGAGATGTGCTGTCAGTGTTCAGGGCAGATGTTGCTCGTACATTCATACTCGTATGTCAGGATCAAATATCACTGATGGAAGCACTTGAGATGTGCTGTCAGTGTTCAGGGCAGATGTTGCTCGTATATTCATACTCGTATGTCAGGATCAAATATCACTGATGGAAGCACTTGAGATTTGTCAAACCTTTCAGCTAGTCTAGACTAGTTGAGTATCTGTCTGAGTGTCGTCTTGTTGTACTGTCGGACAAGCACATCACTGACTCCACCAAACTCTTGTTCGTCCGTGTCTGTCTTCACAACATGGGTTGTGTTGTACTGTATTCTGAGCAACTGTTTGGAGTGGAGGGCTGGGGAGGAGGGGGGGGGGGAGGGGTGGTGTAGACATGTATATCTGTCATCATCATGCAACTGTTTGGAGTGGAGGGCTGGGGAGGAGGGGGGGGGGAGGGGTGGTGTAGACATGTATATCTGTCATCATCATGCAACTGTTTGGAGTGGATGGGTGGGGAGGGGGGGGGGGGGTTGTAGACATGTATATCTGTCATCATCATGCAACTGTGGCTGCTTACCTTTGACTGTCCCCACCTACCTGCAAGGTAACAGTTGTGTGTTTGTTGTCCCTCCTTAGAAAGCTGTCTTACCGGACAGATATGAGCCTAACACCATATTCCCAATAAGTCAGACTGGCGTGAAATTGGGATTGTTACTTACTGACTGGACTATCAAGCCTTTCCTACCCGAGACGAGCTTCCTACAAGGGAGCACAGCCAGGTTTGACCAGGGCTTCCTACAAGGGAACACAGCCTAGTTTGGCCAGGGCTTCCTACAAGGGAGCACAGCCCAGTTTGGCAGGCTTCCTACAAGGAGGCACAACCTAGTTTAGCCAGGGCTTCCTACAAGGGAACACAGCCTAGTTTAGCCAGGGCTTCCTACAAGGAGGCACAGCCTAGTTTAGCCAGGGCTTTCTACAAGGGAGCACAGCCCAGTTTGGCCAGGGCTTCCTACAAGGGAGCACAGCCTAGTTTGGCCAGGGCTTCCTACAAGGAGGCACAGCCTAGGTTTGCCAGTTTGACTGCTAAGCCTAATCAAGATCACATCAAATAAGTAACTGGTATACAGCTTCTCATGCATGGACACAGGTTGTGGCCACGTTCTCGTCCTCTCGCCAGTGACATTTGGGCAGGTCTACAACGAAGTGTTCAGTTATCGGTCCCACCAGTGCACGAAGCTGTCACGCCAGTCACAATTGTTCAGATAAGATAGAACCTCAGTCTGTTGTGTGGACCTCAGTCTGGTCATGTACCTCAGTCTGGTGCGTGGATCTCAGTCTGGTGCGTGGACCTCAGTCTGTTGTGTGGATCTCTGTCTGGTGTGTGGACCTCAGTCTGGTGCGTGGACCTGTCTGGTGTGTGGACCTCAGTCTGGTGCATGGACCGGTCTGGTGTGTGGACCTCAGTCTGGTGTGTGGACCTCAGTCTGGAGTGTCCAGTGGACCTCTGTCTGGGATGCGCAGTGGACCTTATTCTGGTGTATCCAGCGGACCTCAGTCTGGTGTGTCCAGTGGACCTTATTCTGGTGTGTCCAGTGGACCTCTGTCTGGGATGTCCAGTGGACCTTCATCTGGGATGTCCAGTGGACCTTATTCTGGTGTGTCCAGTGGACCTCAGTCTGGTGTGTCCAGTGGACCTTATTCTGGTGTGTCCAGTGGACCTCTGTCTGGGATGTCCAGTGGACCTTCATCTGGGATGTCCAGTGGACCTTATTCTGGTGTATCCAGTGGACCTCTGTCTGGGATGTCCAGTGGACCTTCATCTGGGATGTCCAGTGGACCTTATTCTGGTGTATCCAGTGGACCTCTGTCTGGGATGTCCAGTGGACCTTCATCTGGGATGTCCAGTGGACCTTATTCTGGTGTGTCCAGTGGACCTCAGTCTGGTGTGTCCAGTGGACCTTTTTCTGGTGTGTCCAGTGGACCTTATTCTGGTGTGTCCAGTGGACCTTATTCTGGTGTGTCCAGTGCCTCTCCTGAAAATGCTGACTGGGCCTGGCAGAGAGAACTGATGATACCATAAACAAATCCCATAGCAAAAACTGCCGTATGGATGACATGTTGGAGATGTCATTGTATGCCTCAGCTTGTATGAGGTGGGCTCGCCAGTTTCCTTCCTTTCTGCCTTTCCTTCCTTAACTGTAGGTCAGGTAACCATTTACATGTGACCACTTCACAGCTGGGTCAACTAGAGCATGCCGATAGCGATAGTTCAACCCCTTTTGAATGGGTGGTGTGTCTCCCACGTTGATCATTGAGACAGCTGTTCCAGTTCTGTTGGTCTTATCATGTCTTGTCCACATATTGCTTGACTGTAAGGCCCCTACTCATCTGCCTCTTCATTGCCCAGGATGCTGCAGTGAACTAGTATCCACTGGGCTGTGCTCCTGTGAAAGCACAGGGTATAAGTGTGCCCAGTTAGGGGATACAGTGTTGCGGAGGTACATAACAGGATGTACCATCAGGCATAACATGGGAAGAGGGAGGAGGAGAGGAATAAGGAGGAGAAGGAGGAGGGGAAGGAGGAGGAGTAGGAGGAAGGGGGAGGAGGAAGAAGAAGAAGGGGGAGGAGGAAGGAAGAGGAGGAGGAGGAGGAGGAAGAAGGAGGAGGAGGAGGAAGAAGAGGAAGGAGGAGGAGTAGGAGGAAGGGGGAGGAGGAAGAAGAAGAAGGAGAAGGAGGAAGAAGAAGAAGGAGGAGGAAGAAGGAGGAGAAGGAGGAGAGGAAGGAGGAGGAGAAGAAGAAGGAGGAGGAGTAGGAGGAAGGGGGAGGAGGAAGAAGAAGAAGAAGGAGAAAGAGGAGGAGGAAGAAGAAGAAGGAGGAGGATGAGAAGGAGGAGAGGAAGGAGGAGGAGAGGAAGGAGGAGGAGAAGGGGAGGAGGAGGAGAGGAAGAAGAAGGAGGAGGAGGAGGAAGAAGGAGGAGGAGGAGGAGGAAGAAGAAGGAGGAAGAAGAAGAAGAAGGAGGAGGAAGAAGAAGAAAGAGGAGGAAGAAGGAGGAGGAAGAAGGAGGAAGAGGAGGAAGAAGGAGGAGTAGGAGGAGGAGGAGGAAGAAGGAGGAGGAGGAAGAAGAAGAAGAAGGAGGAGGAAGAAGAAGAAGAAGGAGGAGGAGGAGGAAGAAGGAGGAGTAAGAGGAGAGGAAGGAGGAGGAGAAGGGGAGGAGGAAGAAGAAGAAGGAGGAGGAGGAGGAGGAGGGATGAGAAAAGAGGAGAATAAGGAGGAAGGAGTATATTCTGTAACCTCTGTTCGAGCAGCCTGTGATTAGTTGTTCTGGTCTGTTCTAGATGTTCCAAGTGGCGTACGCTCAGAGAGCCTTGTACATTCAAGCCAGCAACTGTGTGGAGGAGAGCGAGTGGTGAGTGTTTGTGTTTGGTTCTGGTTCAATCACTTATAACAATGTCAGAGACCGGACACAGACAGAGACTGCAAACATAGACAGCTGGGTTAAACAGCACATGATACTGTCACAGTGACAGCTGGGTTAAACAGCTTATGACATTGTCACAGTGACAGCTGATTTAAACAGCTTATGACATTGTCACAGTGACAGCTGGGTTAAACAGCACATGACATTGTCACAGTGACAGCTGGGTTAAACAGCTTATGACATTGTCACAGTGACAGCTGGGTTAAACAGCTTATGACATTGTCACAATAAGCCTAGTTACAGCGTGTTTGGATGAGTCCTCCCCTCCTCTTGTACTCCCCTCCTCTTGTACTCCCCTCCTCTTGTACTCCCCTCCTCTTGTACTCCCCTCCTCTTGTACTCCCCTCCTCTTGTACTCCCCTCCTCTTGTACTCCCCTCCTCTTGTACTCCCCTCCTCTTGTACTCCCCTCCTCTTGTCCTCCCCTCCTCTTGTACTCCCCTTCTCTTGTACTCCCCTCCTCTTGTACTCCCCTCCTCTTGTACTCCCCTCCTCTTGTACTCCCCTCCTCTTGTACTCCCCTCTATGCTATGACTAACGACAGCTCTTGTCTGTCTGCACAGGCTGGGCATCCTGACCAAGATCTGCAAGAGCAACAAAAACAGACACAAGTGGTACCATCCTGCAGCATTCATCAACAACCACTGGTTGTGGTCAGTGTCTCTCTCTCTCTCTCTCTCTCTCTCTCTCTCTCTCTGTGAAGATGCTACCTGACTTGAACTATACGTCTAGCTTTGACTTCTCATCTCGGAGAGAACGACAGATCCACTTTGCTTGATATCTGTATCAAATATATGGTATTGTTTCTAGAACTTATCTTTTTAACCTTCTGCTAAATCGTCGTTAATTGAGTCCATCAGATAAGTATTCCATTTCTTATCCATGCGCATTCATGTCATTATAAATAGTTAGTTGTTTTTGTTTGTGTTGTCCCTTGTCTCCGATGATGATCTTTTGGTTGTTTCTTAAGTTTTTATGTTTTCAGTTTTTATGATGAAGAGGCTACTGACTCATACTTGTTTAGGTGATAATAATCATTGTAATGCATTTAGAAAAATTTAATCTAATTAGAAATAGTCAGCATGGGTTTACTAGAGGGAGATCATGCTTAACAAATCTATTAGAATTCATGGAGGAGGTTACTAAAATGATAGATAAAGGGGAGCCAGTGGATGTTATTTATCTAGACTTTGCAAAGGCCTTTGATAGAGTACCTCATCAAAGATTATTTCGAAAGTTAAAATCACATGGAATAGGTGGGGAAGTTGCCAAATGGATTGAAAATTGGTTAACAGGAAGAAGGCAGAAGGTGGGCATAAATAAGGAGTACTCTGAGTGGTGTGAAGTGAAAAGTGGTGTGCCACAGGGCTCGGTTTTGGGACCAATTTTGTTCTTGATATATATAAATGATTTGGACATTGATATGAGATCCATGATTGCAAAATTTGCTGATGACACAAAACTATGCAGTAGTGTCTCATCTAAAGCGGAAGTGGATATATTGATGTCGGATTTAGATAAAATTCGAGAATGGTCTGTAAGCTGGCAAATGGAGTTTAATGTAGATAAATGTACAGTCATCCACATGGGTAGATCCAATATGGAACATAATTACAGAATGGGAGAAAACAATATTAGAAAGATAGATAAGGAAAGGGACCTAGGGGTTATAATAGATCATACAGGAAAGGTGAGTGAGCAAGTCCAGGTAGCTGTGAAAAAGGCAAATGCAATGTTAGGTATGATAAAAAGAAATATTAAACATAGGAGCAAGGAAGTGATCGTCAAACTGTATAAAGCTTTAGTTAGACCTAGATTGGAGTACTGTGTACTGGTGTGGAGTCCTTATCATAGAGGGGACATAAACATGCTTGAAAGAATACAAAAAAGAGCGACAAAGATGATAGTGGGATTCCAGAATTTCAGTTACGAGGAACGACTCAGAAAAACGGGCCTACAGTGTCTCGAAGAGAGAAGAATTCGTGGTGACTTAATACAGGTTTATAAGATGATCAGAGGAATCGATAAATTAGACTATAACAAGTTTTTTTAAATACAGCCACCTACAATAACACGAGGGCATAGCTACAAGCTGACTAAAGAGAGGTCCAGGTTAGATAATAGGAAATATTTTTTTAGTCAGAGAGTGGTGTCTGCTTGGAATGCATTGCCAGGGGAGGTAGTGGAGGCAGGGACAGTTAATGCATTTAAGAATAAACTGGATGCGCATAGATTTTAGAGCAAGCGTAAAAAGTGGATAACTAGATTTGTAGTGAAATGTAGAAGAGCAAAAAATAAAGCATGGCAAAAATATATAGAGGCAGGTAAATCAAAAGAAACATATGTAAAATATTTGGACAAGCAGAACATATCTCAGAAAGAGAATAAAACAGCAAAAATAGACTTTGAAAAAAAACTTGCTCAGAGGATCAAGACTGACAGTAAAAGCTTCTTTTCTTATGTTAGAAATAAACAAAGAACGAAAGACAAAGTAGGCCCTCTCATAGACAGTACAGGGAAAATAATAAGTGAGAATAGGGAGGCTGCTAATCTGCTCAATCAGTACTTTGGCACAGTCTTCACAAAGGAGGACTGCTCCGAGATCCCAGAGCCTATAGATATTTTTCAAAGAGACATGGATACAGCGGGATTAAGATCAATCTGTATTACAGAGGAAATGGTTTTTAAAAAATTGGAGGGGTTGAAAGTGAATAAATGTCCAGGTCAAGATGGTATTCACCCAAAATTGCTGTATGAAATTAGAAACCAACTAGCAAAACCATTGGCTATATTATGTTTTCAATCACTTACAAAAGGGATTGTTCCACGGGATTGGAAAGATGCAGGAGTGATCCCCTTATTCAAAAAAGGCAAAAAATCAGATCCTGCAAATTATAGACCGGTGAGTTTAACGAGCATAGTCTGTAAATTGTTAGAGTCAATAATCAAAGAAAACATTGTAATGCATTTAGACAAATTTAATCTAATTAGAAATAGTCAGCATGGGTTTACTAGAGGGAGATCATGCTTAACAAATCTATTAGAATTCATGGAGGAGGTTACTAAAATCATAGATAAAGGGGAGCCAGTGGATGTTATTTATCTAGACTTTGCAAAGGCCTTTGATAGAGTACCTCATCAAAGATTATTTCGAAAGTTAAAATCACATGGAATAGGTGGCGAAGTTGCCAAATGGATTGAAAATTGGTTAACGGGAAGAAGGCAGAGGGTGGGCATAAATAAGGAGTACTCTGAGTGGAGTGAAGTGAAAAGTGGTGTGCCACAGGGCTCGGTTTTGGGACCAATTTTGTTCTTGATATATATAAATGATTTGGACATTGATATGAGATCCATGATTGCAAAATTTGCTGATGACACAAAACTATGCAGTAGTGTCTCATCTAAAGCGGAAGTGGATATATTGATGTCGGATTTAGTTAAAATTCGAGAATGGTCTGTAAGCTGGCAAATGGAGTTTAATGTAGATAAATGTACAGTCATCCACATGGGTAGATCCAATATGGAACATAAATACAGAATGGGAGAAAACAATATTAGAAAGATAGATAAGGAAAGGGACCTAGGGGTTATAATAGATCATACAGGAAAGGTGAGTGAGCAAGTTAAGGTAGCAGTGAAAAAGGCAAATGCAATGTTAGGTATGATAAAAAGAAATATTAAACATAGGAGCAAGGAAGTGATCGTCAAACTGTATAAAGCTTTAGTTAGACCTAGATTGGAGTACTGTGTACAGGTGTGGAGTCCTTATCATAGAGGGGACATAAACATGCTAGAAAGAATACAAAAAAGAGCGACAAAGATGATAGTTGGATTCCAGAATTACAGTTACGAGGAACGACTCAGAAAAACCGGCCTACAGTGTCTCGAAGAGAGAAGAATTCGTGGTGACTTAATACAGGTTTATAAGATGATCAGAGGAATCGATAAATTAGACTATAACAAGTTTTTTAAAATACAGCCACCTACAATAACACGAGGGCATAGCTACAAGCTGATTAAAGAGAGGTCCAGGTTAGATATTAGGAAATATTTTTTTAGTCAGAGAGTGGTGTCTGCTTGGAATGCATTGCCAGGGGAGGTGGTGGAGGCAGGGACAGTTAATGCGTTTAAGAATAAACTGGATGCGCATAGATTTTAGAGCAAGGTGATGTAAATGTAACTGGTTGTATACAGACTCTGCAGGGTCTTCTAAACCAGTATAAAGACGTTAAGTTAAGTTAAATGTAACTGGTTGTATACAGACTCTGCAGGGTCTTCTAAACCAGTATAAAGATGTTAAGTTAAGTTAATCATTTGCTGGTCATTCCCAGTCCCAATACCCTTTCACTCTATCAAACACACAAGGTTACGCGATGGCTGTGCCAATGGCAGAGTGGGGCGGGATCAGGAGATGAAGAGTCATCTAGCTTCAGGGGTTGTTTTTTTTGTTTTTTTTTCATTTTTGCGTTCGCCTTATTTTTCTTATCCTCAAGGCGGTGTGCGTTGCACTGTAGTTTTTTTAATTTTGCGCCTGTTGGCCCAGTGCAGCCGACTTCAGCATGCATTTTATGTAAGGGTCTGCTTCCTCTTGCATTTTCTAAGGGTTTGCTTCCCCGGGGTAACGGCCGGTGCTGTGATGGGGATCGAACCCAGCACCTTCTGGTTGTGAGCCGTGCCACTTAACCACTAGGCTACGTCGTCCCCTCTCAGAGGGTTTAAGTATATGTCTAAATATATATATGGACATTCAGTGGTCGAGGGGTTGTAAGCTTGGCGTAGGTTCGAATCTCATCATGCTCAGTTTCATGAACTGGACATGTAGTGGGTTTCTTCATGGTATCATCGCTTCTTCCAGTCAACCCAGCTGTATATGGGTACCTGACGAGGTCAGGGGACAATTTTAGTTTGCAGGTGCAATAAGGTTGGCTCTATGACCCATTTTGTCCATGTAGGTCTGTGAATTTAATGACAAGTGGTGCCGAATGGAGAGTGTAGAATAGTAGCACTGTAACTGTAACCAGACGTGTCACAAGAGGCAACTGAGGAGTGATGTTCTTAGGACTGGCTGTCCCAGCCTGTAGTAAGTACAGGTGGCCATAAGTACAAGATAAGAAAGAACTTCCAGACACCACACCCCCCCCATGTAGGAGAGGATTGACTGTCAGTAAAAAACGATCTAATTGGAATTTATTCCCATTGCCGGAGTCTGCCTGTAGGATTTAAAGGCCTGAGGAAAACAGACTGCTTGCAGTTACAACGCACTGTACAAAGGTAGGTTTTAACTTGAGCTCCGTAAGTAAGTACATAATAATTCTAGCAACCAAACATCTCTGGGAAAGTATCAGGGATTGACATGATAATGTACGTCCGTCACACGTAATGAAGACCACTCTCTGTGTTCAGCCGTGTGGACACTCAGTTCTCTTGCGGTGTCCGCTGAAATAGGTGACGTGTGGTGATTTGGATTAAAGTGATGAAGAAACTGCGCCTTTTGTCAACCTCATTCTCTGGTCTCGAGCTACCTTTGGTCAGTAGCAAAACATTATCAAGGCGACTGGAGATCTCACAGGATGCAAATTTTTCCTCAGGGTTTACTCTCAAAGCCTTTTTGGTAAACAGATTTCTAGCAATTCAGGGGAGTGGGAATGACATCTATCGTTGTGTGTCTTGCCTTTCCCATAACCCCAAGAGATTGTTGGGACGTTAACTCAGCGTGTGAGTGATGTGTTGGGACGTTAACTCAGTGTGTGAGTGATGTGTTGGGACATTAACTCAGCATGTGAGTGATATGTTGGGACGTTAACTCAGCATGTGAGTGATGTGTTGGGACGTTAACTCAGTGTGTGAGTGATGTGTTGGGACGTTAACTCAGTGTGTGAGTGATATGTTGGGACGTTAACTCAGTGTGTGAGTGATGTGTTGGGACGTTAACTCAGCGTGTGAGTGATGTGTTGGGACGTTAACTCAGTGTGTGAGTGATGTGTTGGGACGTTAACTCAGTGTGTGAGTGCTGTGTTGGGACGTTAACTCAGCGTGTAAGTGATGTGTTAGGACATTAACTCAGTGTGTGAAGGATGTGTTGGGCATCTCTCCCTGGCGGCGTGTTCTAGTTCATTATAGTCCTACCAAAACTGACGCTGTCTGATGCTAAGGGCGCCAATCTCGTGAAGTTCAGCCATGTGCACTAGATCGTGAAAATACGAAAATCTCATTGACATCAGATGTGCAACCTGACGCCGAAGATGCCTGACGGTGAATGAGCTGATGGCAGTCAACGACTCGCAGCTGGCTGCTTTCATCAGGGTCAGCAAACCAGAGCTGACCAAGACCCTATTCCTCCTCCATGTGGCAGCTCTGGAAACAGGCTGCCCTGGTGTTGTCTCGCTGAAAGAATTGGGTCACAGTAGGTAAACCCAGTACCCAATGATGTCAGTCGAAGTGGAATGTATCGAGCCGAAAGCCACAGAAGTCGAAGCCTCCCTGTAAACTACAACATCATTTTTAGGATGAACTCTTTGGAAGACAAAGAAGGTCTGTTACCCGAGCAGCCAGCTGTACAACTGGCAACTATCTATTTCCTGCAGTCAAACACCTGTCAGGTCACATGACCATCATGTGTTATGTTAATGGTCTTGTCCCCAAGTTAACTTCCTGTTTCTGTGTTGCTTCCGACATCTCTTGGCTGCTAATTTAACCACATTCTCCTGTTCATTTGTGTGACTCAGCTGCAAGTTGACAGACTTCTCCATGCCTGGATGTAAGCCTGTGACAGGTGGACTGCCACTAGGCGATATTCTTGGAGAGATTGACTCGGATCGCCAGGTACAAACCATTCATTCCCTGTTTCTCACTGCCATCGACCAGCTTGATGTATTACAAGGTACATTTCTTCTTTCTTATCTCTCTCATTTATTTTTCTGCTGCTCTTGTACAAAGTTCTCAATTGATTCTTTCACTTGAACAATGACTAATCATTTTAATACTCTCACACTTACAACTGATTATTTGTGTACATTTATGAATACTCAAAATGTGTACATTAATCTGTTATTTATGTGACAAAATTTTACATGTCACTTTTTGCTGATGGAAACTCTTAGACTAAAACCAACCAAAACCTGCCCACAAGGGGAACAAAAACAAATTCATAGCTGCAAAAATTAATTTCATTGTTGTTGAGGGTAAAACATTGGACAGAAATGTGTAGGACTGATCAACCAGAAGATAGGGTCAAATGGAGAGACATGCTCAGACAAACTTACAACCAGTCTAGGACTGACGAACCAGAAGATAGGATTCAATGAAGAGGCATGTTCTGATAACCTTACAACCAGTCTAGGACTCACCAACCAGAAGATAGGGTCCAATCGAGAGACATATCCAGACAACCTTACAACGTCTCAGGATTCATCAACCAGATGATAGGGTCAGATGGAGAGACATTTATTTTGTTTCTTAAACATTAGGAGACTTGATACATGTTTGTAGTAATATAATTTTCCCCAAAAGATTATGGTTTACAATCACAAACATTTGTTTAAATCGACAGGAGAACAACAGTTTTTGCTCTGTAATGTCATATGGCAGTGTAGGCTTTTTACCTAAGGCTTTACTGACTCACAACAAATACTGTAAGACGTTAACTGACTCACAACAAAGACTAAGATGTTAGCTGACTCACAACAAAGACTGTAAGACGTTAACTGACTCATAACAAAGACTGTAAGATGTTAACTGACTCACAACAAAGATTGTAAGATGTTAACTGACTCACAACAAATACTGTAAGATGTTAACTGACTCACAATAAAGACTGTAAGATGTTAACTGACTCAGAACAAAGATTGTAAGATGTTTACTGACTCACAACAAAGACTGTAAGACATTAACTGACTCACAACAAAGACTGTAAGACGTTAACTGACTCACAACAAAGATTGTAAGACGTTAACTGACTCACAACAAATACTGTAAGACGTTAACTGACTCACAACAAGGACTGTAAGGCGTTAACTGACTCACAACAAAGACTGTAAGACATTAACGTCAACCACAGAATACACTGAAACTATCGTTAATCTTTGAGACAAAGCAATATAATTTATTAACATGAATAATACTTACATAATTTCAACAACTGAAAAGAACTCCTAAACTAAATAATAATAATAATATATATACCAACAAACACAGAAGATCAAAGCAAGTCAACTGTTGATATTACTTGTGTAAACTACATAAAAACCCAGGTTCCAAGTCTATATCTGCAATCACAATTCATAAACTCTAATACTATCTAGTTACAACTGGTGGTTCTAGCTAACTCAATGTCCTTGATCTGCCAACTCACATGTCATCAGATCACATACTCAGGCGATCTGCTCACTCACATATAATTAGATCTCATACTCAGGCGATCTGCTCCCTCACATATAATTAGATCTCATACTCAGGCGATATGTGCACTCACATATAATCAGTTCTCATACTGTTCACAGGATGTCCATCATATGCACCTATTGAGCACGGCTGACCAAACTCGAGGTGTATGATGGACAACCACCCCGTGAACTCTCTCTTCCAGTCTCTCTCTCCCAGTCTGCCTAATCTATCTCTACATTATCTTTAATAGACTCAAGAAACAAACATGGATGTCCAGGGGACCCCTCTGGGTTGCCTGCTTGGCCATCAATCTAATTTGATCCCTCCCAATGTATCATCTTATTGGCTGAAATATTGACAAGTCACTGTCACTTTAAATGTGATGTCCTGTCATGTGAGATCACTGTCACTTTAAATGTGACCTCCTGTCGTGTGAGGTCACTGTCCTTTAAATGTGACGTTCTGTCGTATGAGCATTTGTTGTCAACAACCCCTGTCAGTTCTGACTTCAGAATGGTCAGTCCTGTCACCAGAATGATCAGTCCTGTCACCAGAATGGTCAGTCCTGTCACCAGAATTGTCAGTCCTGACACTAGAATGGTCAGTCCTGTCACCAGAATGGTCACTCCTGTCACCAGAATGGTCAGTCCTGACACCAGAATGGTCAGTCCTGTCACCAGAATGGTCAGTCCTGACACCAGAATGGTCAGTCCTGTCACCAGAATGGTCAGCTCTGTCACCAGAATGGTCAGCTCTGTCACCAGAATGGTCAGTCCTGTCACCAGAATGGTCAGTCCTGTCACCAGAATGGTCAGTCCTGTCACCCATCCCTAGAGTAGTCAAACTTTTCCCCCTATTGTGTAACTAACCTCTCGCTTTCCTTGTTGACCTAGTGTCGAGGCCGGCAATTGACCCTGGAGTGGCCTGTGTTCGTCCAACAACATTCAGGGGGCAACTTTTGATTCCTAGCGAACACAGTCACCAGCCCAATCTCTCCTGCCCTAAAGGCCCATGCTCCACAGTGAACTGTCACAGTCAGACAACTTTAGTTGGTGTGGTTCTGTTGGAGGCTTACATTTTGTTTGGAGGAGGGGACATGGCTGTTTTGTGTGTGGGCTATTTTGTGTGTGGGCTGTTTTGTGTGTGGGCTGTTTTGTGGGTGGGCTGTTTTGTGTGTGGGCTGTTTTGTCAGGGTGAGTTTTATGTGTAGAGTCTGTGGCAATCTTACCGAAGCTGTTTTAGGTGTTCACTGTTACCTTCAGGCTGTTGTATAAATTCTCTCTGACTTGCATGTTTGATCAGCCTCTCTCTCTCTCTCTCTCTGACTTGCATGTTTGATCAGCCTCTCTCTCTCTCTCTCTCTCTCTGACTTGAATGTTTGACCACCTCTCTCTCTCTGACTTGCATGTTTGACCAGCCTCTCTCTCTCTCTCTCTCTGACTTGCATGTTTGACCAGCCTCTCTCTCTCTCTCTCTCTCACTTGCATGTTTGACCAGCCTCTCTCTCTCTCTCTCTGACTTGCATGTTTGACCAGCCTCTCTCTCTGACTTGCATGTTTGACCAGCCTCTGTTTTACTCTCTCAGAGACGTGTGGAAGCCAGGCAGTCTACTGCGGAGACACTGATATAATGCCCTCTGGTGTTGGTGCAGATATAGAAGAGCCGTCCTCGTGTTTCTCCACTATAGCAGAGATACAGAGCTGTACCATCACCCTGGAGCAAGAACACTTACAGTACATGCACTACCTGCACAGTAGGACAGTCATAGGGTCTGCGTAAGTGGAGGGGGTGACAGTCATAGGGTCTGCGTAAGTGGAGGGGATGACAGTCATAGGGTCTGCATAAGTGGAGGGGGTGGCAGTCATAGGGTCTGCGTAAGTGGAGGGGGTGGCAGTCATAGGGTCTGTGTAAGTGGAGGGGGTGGCAGTCATAGGGTTTGTGTAAGTGGAGGGGGTGGCAGTCATAGGGTCTGTGTAAGTGGAGGGGGTGGCAGTCATAGGGTCTGTGTAAGTGGAGGGGGTGGCAGTCATAGGGTTTGTGTAAGTGGAGGGGGTGGCAGTCATAGGGTCTGTGTAAGTGGAGGGGGTGGCAGTCATAGGGTTTGTGTAAGTGGAGGGGGTGGCAGTCATAGGGTCTGCGTAAGTGGAGGGGGTGGCAGTCATAGGGTCTGTGTAAGTGGAGGGGGTGGCAGTCATAGGGTTTGTGTAAGTGGAGGGGGTGGCAGTCATAGGGTCTGCGTAAGTGGAGGGGGTGGCAGTCATAGGGTCTGTGTAAGTGGAGGGGGTGGCAGTCATAGGGTTTGTGTAAGTGGAGGGGGTGGCAGTCATAGGGTCTGTGTAAGTGGAGGGGGTGGCAGTCATAGGGTCTGTGTAAGTGGAGGGGGTGGCAGTCATAGGGTTTGTGTAAGTGGAGGGGGTGGCAGTCATAGGGTCTGTGTAAGTGGAGGGGGTGGCAGTCATAGGGTTTGTGTAAGTGGAGGGGGTGGCAGTCATAGGGTCTGCGTAAGTGGAGGGGGTGGCAGTCATAGGGTCTGTGTAAGTGGAGGGGGTGGCAGTCATAGGGTTTGTGTAAGTGGAGGGGGTGGCAGTCATAGGGTCTGCGTAAGTGGAGGGGGTGGCAGTCATAGCATTGGTGTAAGTGGAGGGGTGGCAGTCATAGGGTTTGTGTAAGTGGAGGGGGTGGCAGTCATAGGGTTTGTGTAAGTGGAGGGGGTGGCAGTCATAGGGTCTGCGTAAGTGGAGAGGGTGACAGTCATAGGGTCTGTGTAAGTGGAGGGGGTGGCAGTCATAGGGTCTGCTAAAGTGGAGGGGGTGGCAGTCATAGGGTCTGCGTAAATGGAGGGGGTGGCAGTCATAGGGTCTGTGTAAGTGGAGGGGGTGGCAGTCATAGGGTCTGCGTAAATGGAGGGGGTGGCAGTCATAGGGTCTGTGTAAGTGGAGGGGGTGGCAGTCATAGGGTCTGTGTAAGTGGAGGGGGTGGCAGTCATAGGGTCTGCGTAAGTGGAGAGGGTGGCAGTCATAGGGTTTGTGTAAGTGGAGGGGGTGACAGTCATAGGGTCTGTGTAAGTGGAGGGGGTGGCAGTCATAGGGTCTGCGTAAGTGGAGGGGGTGACAGTCATAGGGTCTGCGTAAGTGGAGGGGGTGGCAGTCATAGGGTCTGTGTAAGTGGAGGGGGTGACAGTCATAGGGTCTGCGTAAGGGGAGGGGGTGGCAGTCATAGGGTCTGCGTAAGTGGAGGGGGTGGCAGTCATAGGGTCTGCGTAAGTGGAGGGGGTGGCAGTCATAGGGTTAGGGTCTGCGTAAGTGGAGGGGGTGACAGTCATAGGGTCTGTGTAAGTGGAGGGGGTGGCAGTCATAGGGTCTGCGTAAGTGGAGGGGGTGACAGTCATAGGGTCTGCGTAAGTGGAGGGGGTGGCAGTCATAGGGTTTGTGTAAGTGGAGGGGGTGACAGTCATAGGGTCTGCGTAAGTGGAGGGGGTGGCAGTCATAGGGTCTGCGTAAGTGGAGGGGGTGGCAGTCATAGGGTCTGCGTAAGTGGAGGGGGTGGCAGTCATAGGGTTTGTGTAAGTGGAGGGGGTGACAGTCATAGGGTCTGCGTAAATGGAGGGGGTGGCAGTCATAGGGTCTGCGTAAGTGGAGGGGGTGGCAGTCATAGGGTCTGCGTAAATGGAGGGGGTGGCAGTCATAGGGTCTGCGTAAGTGGAGGGGGTGGCAGTCATAGGGTTTGTGTAAGTGGAGGGGGTGACAGTCATAGGGTCTGTGTAAGTGGAGGGGGGGGGGCAGTCATAGGGTCTGCGTAAGTGGAGGGGGTGGCAGTCATAGGGTCTGCGTAAGTGGAGGGGGTGGCAGTCATAGGGTCTGCGTAAGTGGAGGGGGTGGCAGTCATAGGGTCTGCTAAAGTGGAGGGGGTGGCAGTCATAGGGTCTGCGTAAGTGGAGGGGGTGGCAGTCATAGGGTCTGCGTAAGTGGAGGGGGTGGCAGTATAGGGTTTGTGTAAGTGGAGGGGGAGGCAGTCATAGGGTCTGCATAAGTGGAGGGGGTGGCAGTCATAGGGTCTGCGTAAGTGGAGGGGGTGGCAGTCATAGGGTCTGCGTAAGTGGAGGGGGTGACAGTCATAGGGTTGGTGTAAGTGGAGGGGGTGGCAGTCAAAGGGTCTGCGTAAGTGGAGGGGGTGGCAGTCATAGGGTCTGCGTAAGTGGAGTGGCAGGCAGTCATAGGGTTAGTGTAAGTGGAGGGGGGAGATGGAGGGGAGAGAGTAGTCATATGGTTATGTGAAAGTGGAGAGGATTGTTATGAGGTGGAGGGGAGAGTTGAGGAGAGGATTTCTGTAAGTGTGGACAAAGTAATTGTTACACTAATTGTTTGATCAATTATTTGATTGTTTGATTTATTGATTGATTGGTTGTGTGTTTGATCAATTATTTGATTGTTTGATTTATTGATTGATTGTTTGTGTGTTTGATCAATTATTTGATTGGTTGATTTATTGATTGATTGGTTGTGTGATTGATTGATTGTGTGTTTGATTGTTTGATCAATTATTTGATTGTTTGATTTATTGATTGATTGGTTGTGTGATTGATTGATTGTGTGTGTGTTTGATTGTTTGATTTATTGATCGATTTATTGTTTTTGTGTTTGATTGTTTGATCAATTATTTGATTGTTTGATTTATTGATTGATTGGTTGTGTGATTGATTGATTGTGTGTTTGATTGTTTGATCAATTATTTGATTGTTTGATTTATTTATTGATTGATTGGTTGTGTGATCGATTGATTGTTTGTGTGTTTCTCTAGTGACACACCCATTGGAGATGACAGCAACACAGACCTGGTCAGGAACATCAATAGGTCATCAGAGAGATTGAACCGCCACGGCAGCCGGTCATCCAATGCCAGTAACATTAGTCGGCAGTCGGTCCGTGGCTCCCGCAGTCGAGGTGGCAGTTTTCAGGAGATGGGCAAAGCAAATAGCAGTGGTGACGGTATGATGAGGTGTGGCAGTGGGGATATCAGAACCTCCGCCCGGAATTTGGGGGAAAAGTCTGGAAGTCGGACAGCTTCAGGCCATGATGTCTTGGGGGAATGGGAGGGTAGAAGGACTAACAGTGTTGACTCCAGGATTGTTGCTATCAGTTGCCATGGGAGCAACAACAACTTTCAACTGTGTACGGGCGTTGAGGTGACATCTGTCCAATCTGGTACATCATCAGCAACCTGGACACAAGAACCAATACTTGACTTAATACCAGCAGCCCAAGCTCATACTGGTTGTGACCTTGACAGTTTCAATCCTCTTAATGACACCACTTTCATTAATGGCAGCTTGACATCTGACACCAACATCAGCTGTTTAGACCCACATGCCCGTCTCTCATCTTCTCACTACGGTACCTCTGCTAGTTTCAGTGATTCTTCCACAAAAGTCACTTGTGTCCATGAAACATTAAACTTTGGTAATCCACTCAGTGAGAACACCCGAGATGCTCCGCCAGGTGCCTGCCAGGAGTCTGTTGTTTGTCACCACAGGTCAGCTTCTACGGTAAGAAGTAGTCCAGGTGAGAATGTCAGGTGTGTCAGAGTCTCAGAATTTGGTAGTCTGTCACCGTAGGTTCAATGTTGGAAAACATCATCCACCTGTCGCTGGAACTAATCCACCTGTGACTTATCCACCTGTCGCTGGAACTTATCCACCTGTGACTGATCCACCTGTCACTGAAACTGATCCACATGTCACTGGAACTGATCCACCTGTCACTGGAACTGATCCACCTGTCACTGGAACAGATCCACCTGTCACTGGAACTGATCCACCTGTGACTTATCCACCTGTCACTGGAACTGATCCACCTGTTACTGGAACTGATTCACCTGTTACTGGAACAGATCCACCTGTCACTGGAACTGATCCACCTGTGACTTATCCACCTGTCGCTGGCACTGATCCACCTGTTACTGGAACTGATCCACCTGTTACTGGAACAGATCCACCTGTCACTGGAACTGATCCACCTGTTACTGAAACTGATCCACCTATCTCTGGAACTGATCCACCTGTTGCTGAAACTGAACCACCTGTCGCTGGAACTGAACCACCTGTCACTGATCCACCTGTTGCTGGAACTGAACCACCTGTCACTGAAACTGATCCACCTGTTGCTGGAACTGAACCACCTGTCACTGAAACTGAACCACATGTTACTGGAACTGAACCACCTGTCACTGAACCACATGTTACTGGAACTGAACCACCTGTCACTGAACCACATGTCACTGGAACTGAACCACATGTCACTGGAACTGAACCACCTGTCACTGAACCACATGTCACTGGAACTGAACCACCTGTCACTGATCCACATGTCACTGGAACTGAACCACCTGTTACTGAACCACATGTCACTGGAACTGAACCACCTGTCACTGATCCACATGTCACTGGAACTGAACCACATGTCACTGGAGCTGAACCACCTGTCACTGAACCACATGTCACTGGAACTGAACCACCTGTCACTTATCCACATGTCACTGGAACTGATCCACATGTCACTGGAACTGAACCACCTGTCACTGAACTACATGTCACTGGAACTGAACCACCTGTTACTGAACCACATGTCACTGGAACTGAACCACCTGTCACTGATCCACATGTCACTGGAACTGAACCACATGTCACTGGAGCTGAACCACCTGTCACTGAACCACATGTCACTGGAACTGAACCACCTGTCACTTATCCACATGTCACTGGAACTGATCCACATGTCACTGGAACTGAACCACCTGTCACTTATCCACATGTCACTGGAACTGATCCACATGTCACTGGAACTGAACCACCTGTCACTGAACTACATGTCACTGGAACTGAACCACCTGTCACTGATCCACATGTCACTGGAACTGAACCACCTGTCACTGATCCACATGTCACTGGAACTGATCCACCTGGAACTGATCCACATGTCACTGGAACTGAACCACCTGTCACTGATCCACATGTCACTGGAACTGAACCACCTGTCACTGATCCACATGTCACTGGAACTGAACCACCTGTCACTGATCCACATGTCACTGGAACTGATCCACCTGGAACTGATCCACATGTCACTGGAACTGAACCACCTGTCACTGATCCACATGTCACTGGAACTGAACCACCTGTCACTGATCCACATGTCACTGGAACTGAACCACCTGTCACTGATCCACATGTCACTGGAACTGATCCACCTGGAACTGATCCACATGTCACTGGAACTGAACCACCTGTCACTGATCCACATGTCACTGGAACTGAACCACCTGTCACTGATCCACATGTCACTGGAACTGAACCACCTGTCACTGATCCACATGTCACTGGAACTGAACCACCTGTCACTGATCCACATGTCACTGGAACTGAACCACCTGTCACTGATCCACATGTCACTGGAACTGAACCACCTGTCACTGATCCACATGTCACTGGAACTGAACCACCTGTCACTGATCCACATGTCACTGGAACTGAACCACCTGTCACTGATCCACATGTCACTGGAACTGATCCACCTGTCACTGATCCACATGTCACTGGAACTGAACCACCTGTCACTGATCCACATGTCACTGGAACTGAACCACCTGTCACTGATCCACATGTCACTGGAACTGAACCACCTGTCACTGATCCACATGTCACTGGAACTGAACCACCTGTCACTGATCCACATGTCACTGGAACTGAACCACCTGTCACTGATCCACATGTCACTGGAACTGAACCACCTGTCACTGATCCACATGTCACTGGAACTGAACCACCTGTCACTGATCCACATGTCACTGGAACTGATCCACCTGTCACTGATCCACATGTCACTGGAACTGATCCACCTGGAACTGCTTGGGTAGAAGAGACTAGTGGAAAACAAGTAGTGTCAGTAAAGAGTAATGGACTTGCTGACTCCAGTCGACAGACATGCCAAGGTGGACTTGCTGACTCCAGTCGACAGACATGCCAAGGTGGACTTGCTGACTCCAGTCGACAGACATGCCAAGGTGGACTTGCTGACTCCAGTCGACAGACATGCCAAGGTGGACTTGCTGACTCCAGTCGACAGACATGCCAAGGTGGACTTGCTGACTCCAGTCGACAGACATGCCAAGGTGGACTTGCTGACTCCAGTCGACAGACATGCCAAGGTGGACTTGCTGACTCCAGTCGACAGACATGCCAAGGTGGACTTGCTGACTCCAGTCGACAGACATGCCAAGGTGGACTTGCTGACTCCAGTCGACAGACATGCCAAGGTGGACTTGCTGACTCCAGTCGACAGACATGCCAAGGTGGACTTGCTGACTCCAGTCGACAGACATGCCAAGGTGGACTTGCTGACTCCAGTCGACAGACATGCCAAGGTGGACTTGCTGACTCCAGTCGACAGACATGCCAAGGTGGACTTGCTGACTCCAGTCGACAGACATGCCAAGGTGGACTTGCTGACTCCAGTCGACAGACATGCCAAGGTGGACTTGCTGACTCCAGTCGACAGACATGCCAAGGTGGACTTGCTGACTCCAGTCGACAGACATCACAAGGTGGAATCTCTGACTCCAGTGGACAGACATGCCAAGGTGGACTTGCTGACTCCAGTCGACAGACATGCCAAGGTGGACTTGCTGACTCCAGTCGACAGACATGCCAAGGTGGACTTGCTGACTCCAGTCGACAGACATGCCAAGGTGGACTTGCTGACTCCAGTCGACAGACATGCCAAGGTGGACTTGCTGACTCCAGTCGACAGACATGCCAAGGTGGACTTGCTGACTCCAGTCGACAGACATGCCAAGGTGGACTTGCTGACTCCAGTCGACAGACATGCCAAGGTGGACTTGCTGACTCCAGTCGACAGACATGCCAAGGTGGACTTGCTGACTCCAGTCGACAGACATGCCAAGGTGGACTTGCTGACTCCAGTCGACAGACATGCCAAGGTGGACTTGCTGACTCCAGTCGACAGACATGCCAAGGTGGACTTGCTGACTCCAGTCGACAGACATCACAAGGTGGAATCTCTGACTCCAGTGGACAGACATGCCAAGGTGGACTTGCTGACTCCAGTCGACAGACATCACAAGGTGGAATCTCTGACTCCAGTGGACAGACATCACAAGGTGGAATCTCTGACTCCAGTGGACAGGCATGCCTAGGTGGACTTCCTAACTCCAGTGGACAGATATCACAAGGTGGAATCTCTGAGTTCAGTCAGACATGCCAAGGTGGACTCTGTAGTGACATCTGTATAGCCCTTGCAAGATATTCAAATGACGGTGTTGCAGGTCAAGCTTCAGACAGTGCGGTGGAATGTTGGGAAGCCATGCAGAAGTTGGACCAGCCACAACTGTCAACTCAAGCAGATGGAATGAACCTTCATCTGTCAGACGGAGATTTGCCAGGTCAGTCTTCATTTAATATAGCATACCAGCAGAAGACTGCTCATAATGTTCTCACAGATTTGGCTACACATGAAATAAGTGTAGCCTCATCAGCTGTAGCATGCCAGCACAAAACTGCTGATAATGTTGTCACAGATTTGGCTACACAAGAAATAAGTGTAGCCTCATCAGCTGTAGCATGCCAGCACAAAACTGCTGATCTAAACATGGAAGAGTTGATTCCACAAGAAATGGATGCTTGGTCATTCACTGACGAATGTCAAAATGGTGTTACAGATCTTGACATGTCAAAGTTGATTCCACAAGAAATGGACACCCTAACAGGAAGTGACGGAAGAGACATTCAGACCTCTGGCCAGCTTGAGCTTTGTACCTGTTGTTAATCATTCACTTCCAGAGTACTGTCCAGCAGACAACTATAATACAGAGCCAAAGAGATCTGGGTTTGTACTAACAGCAGACAGTAATAGATCAGTGCCAACAAAACCACAGTATGTGGTTGTGTCAAGTGAAAGTGAGCCATCTCAGGAGACATTGCATCACGCTGTTGTTTTTATTTAGCACTGAGTTAACTTCAAATACAATTGTGCACTCAGCCTCAACAAATGTAAATGGGATCAAATTCTATTCTGTGTCTCGTCCGTATCCACAGTACTTTACACTATTTGGTTGGGACATCATTTAAGCCATCTGTATTTTATTGGGACATCATAAACATCAGCCCACCAACAACCATATTACTGAAAAACACGTTCTACGTCATTTCCTCCTGCAACTTACAAAGGGATTCGATCCACACACACAGAGCCATCTCATGCATAGCTGGAAAATATGAGAGATGACGTCATTGGAAATGGGTGCCCACTCCTACTGGCATCACACGTGGTGTGAACATGGCGATGAGATCCATATCGGTCCAGGGAAGGGCCAATACCACATAGATGAAGTTGGTTTCGTTATCTCAAGCCACCATGTAAAAAACGTAATATCTGTGAAAATCATCTCCTACAAACTTGCCACGTTAGAAGTCCCTGGACAGAAGAAACCCTTCCTCATCCTACAATGCCTGGCACCCCATAGCGGCTACAACGATAATGTCGTGAGCTGTTCTATGAGAACCTTGAGCAACTATTACACCGCCCTCCCTACAAGAATGTTGCCCTGGTGATCTGAATGCCAGGTTGGGCCCCAGACAGGCAAATGAAGAATTTATAGTCTCAATCTCAGAAGACCAGCGTAGCAACCAGGGAGATTGACTGGCTATCTTCGCGGAGACGCAGAAATTGTTCGTAGCAAATATGTTCTTTAAAAAACCAGCTGGAAACAAATGGACGTGGCACTCTCCAGATTGGAAAACAAAAGAAGAAATTGATTATGTTATGTGTGATGACCTCCAATTAGTCACCAATCTGGAGGTACTACATCACTTACACAATCAGCGACCACAGTCCACACCAGATCTTATTAAACTTAAGCTGCCCTGATCACTAACACCGGTACAGAGCCATAACACAAGTAAATAGTACCAAGCTGGCAGATCAAATCTTAGGTCAGAAATGGCCCATCTCTGGCTCCCCAACAAGTATTTTTGGTCAAGTGGTGACAAGAATAACGAAATGTGTCGCTGCTGCCACAACTCTTACAACTATAGAAAGATGCTCCAGGATTGGAGAAGAAACTAGATGTTTACTTGAGATGAGGAGAAGGCATAAAGTCAAAGGCACACTCAACAAGATTGCGTTATGCGAACTGTGCAATAGAATACGTCATCTATTCAAAGCTGACTAGGAGCATCATCAACACGAGGACTGTTCAAGGCAGCTCAAAGCTGACTACAAGCAGCATCAAACACGAGGACTGGTCAAGGCAGCTCACTACGAGCAGCATCAAACACTAGGACCTGCCAAGATAGCTGAGTACAGGCACAGTATAGTAAGATGTTGTAAGAGCAGGGTGCAGAAGAAAACCATTTTTGAAACACTGAAATTGGCCGATAACACCATTTCAACAGACAGATGGACCATAGAGACAGCATGCCAGCAGTACTATACTAACCTTTTCTCATCAAAGGAGATGGTCCAAAAGGTACTGACGACAACCGAATTAGAACCTGTTCAATTGAATTAACCTGATGAGGTCACCAATGCGATCGAACAGAGTAGATGGAATTACCATAGACATCCTTAAGGCGGGAGGAGACATTCTAGCACTACAGCTTTCTAAGTTATTTAACAAGTGCTTCACAGACGAACGAATCCCAGATCAATGGAAAACCTCAAAAACTATACTCATCCACAAGAAGAACGACACAAGACTTCTGGAGAACTATCGCCCTATCTGCTTATTACCGATGATAAATAAAATATTATCCAAAGTCCTTATCAACAGGATCGGTCTACAACTGGACCTCCAACAACCCAGTGAGCAGGCTGGATTCAGAAGAGGGTTCTCCACTACTGACCACCTACACACAATCCACCAGCTGCTGGAGAGAGTACGTGAACCACGTCTGCCCATATGTCTAGTGTTTATAGATTATGAAAAAGCCTTATACAGTATTGAGATCAATGCTGTAATAAATGGCCTAAGAAACCAGGACGTGGCCGAAAATTACATGAGGATGATCGAAGAAATAAATGTAGGTTGTAGTACGGACATTACTCTGTAACACTGTTCAATTACTGTTCCTCTAGCAGAGGCGTACGGCAGGGCGACACAATTTATTCAAAGCTTCTCCGACCAGAAGAGTCACAGGCAGAGGCTTCTGACAGAGAGGGATGGCGTGGAGTTGTGAGGATGTCTTCATGTGTGCCCCAACGACCTTACCGGTTACGGGATGATCTGACCTTTCACAGCAGCGCTTGAGGACATCTTCCAACAGTTGGGCCGATAGAGGAATAAATATAGATGGGGAAAGGCTTACCCACCTACGCTTTGCGGACGACATTGTGCTCATCAGCCACACACCACCGAGGAGTCCCAACACTCCCTGAGAGAACTAGATGAGTTGGCAGAGTTGTCGGACTACCGATGAACAGAAAGAAAATACAATGTCTCCTAAACCCATACTACCTCAAATGCGAGATCAAGCTGGGAAATGAGCCTGTTGACCGAAGATGTCAGTGCCTACATATACTTGGGGCAGGAAATAAATACCACCCACACCCTAGACCGGGAAATCTCCAGGAAATAAATGCCACCCACACCCTAGACCGGGAAATCTCCAGGAAATAAATACCACCCACACCCTAGACCGGGAAATCTCCAGGAAATAAATACCACCCACACCCTAGACCGAGAAATCTCCAGGAAATAAATACCACCCACACCCTAGACCGAGAAATCTCCAGGAAATAAATGCCACCCACACCCTAGACCGAGAAATCTCCAGGAAATAAATGCCACCCACACCCTAGGCCGAGAAATCTCCAGGAAATAAATACCACCCACGCCCTAGACAGTGAAATCTCCAGGAAATAAATATTACCCACACCCTAGACCGAGAAATCTCCAGGAAATAAATGCCACCCACACCCTAGACCGAGAAATCTCCAGGAAATAAATGCCACCCACACCCTAGACCGAGAAATCTCCAGATGAAGAGCCCCAGCCTGGTCTAGCTTCAATACCATCAAGCCTATACTCCTGCAGCTGAACGACACCACGGCGAGGGCGCACCTTTTCAATTCTGCGGTCATATCAGTCATGATCTACGGATGTGAAGTGTACAATCTACGCAACATGGGTGGATAGAAACTACGCATTACCCAGCGAGTGATGGATAGACGCGTCCTAGGGATCTCGATCAGAGATCCAATCTATAATGCTGACATCAGAGAACACACCATATTTCGAGACGTCGTGGAGGCTGCGTTGTCTCACAAATAGCGCTGGGATGGCTACGTGGGGCGCATGCCAGATAACAGATGGACACTCAGAATGACGTTTTAGTGGTCATATAATAACACATGAGCACATGGTCGCCCGCCGATATGATGGGGAGATGGTCTGTTAAGAGACCTAGGTAAGAAATTATCCGACACAGCGAAAGATCGGAATGCATACAGGACATTGTTGACTATCTCGCATATAGCACACCTGTTGGACTGAAGTCGAAGATATTGTATTATATTGTATATATTTTATTGAGACATCATAAACCATCAATATTTTGTTGAGACTGCTGTTCACATATCTAGCTCATACATCAGTTCACATATCTAGCTCACAAAGCTGTTCATATATCTAGCTCATACATCAGTTCATATATCTAGCTCATACATCAGTTCACATATCTAGCTCATACATCAGTTCACATATCTAGCTCATACATCAGTTCACATATCTAGCTCATACATCAGTTCATATATCTAGCTCATACATCAGTTCATATATCTAGCTCATACATCAGTTCACATATCTAGCTCATACATCAGTTCACATATCTAGCTCATACATCAGTTCATATATCTAGCTCATACATCAGTTCATATATCTAGCTCATACATCAGTTCATATATCTAGCTCATACATCAGTTCACATATCTAGCTCATATATCTGTTCACATATCTAGCTCATACATCAGTTCACATATCTAGCTCATACATCAGTTCACATATCTAGCTCATACATATGTTCCCAATGTCCCCTTGTCACTCCCTGCGAAGCATATGATCACCTGAACTGTTTTGTTCTTAGGAATCAACTTCAGGACCAGTGTTGTACTTACTCACACAATGCTCCCCTCCCCCCTCCCTCCCAGTATAGAACCAGTGTTGTACTTACTCACACAATGCTCGCCCCCCCCCCTCCCTCCCAGTATAGAACCAGTGTTGTACTTACTCACACAATGCTCCCCCCCCCCCGCCCTCCCAGTATAGAACCAGTGTTGTACTTACTCACACAATGCTCTCCCCTCCCCCCTCCCTCCCAGTACAGAACCAGTGTTGTACTTACTCACACAATGCTCTCCCCCCCCCCCCCCCCCCGCCCTCCCAGTATAGAACCAGTGTTGTACTTACTCACACAATGCTCCCCCCCCCCCCTCCCTCCCAGTACAGAACCAGTGTTGTACTTACTCACACAATGCTCGCCCCCCCCCCCCGCCCTCCCAGTACAGAACCAGTGTTGTACTTACTCACACAATGCTCGCCCCCCCCCCCGCCCTCCCAGTACAGAACCAGTGTTGTACTTACTCACACAATGCTCCCCCCCCCCCGCCCTCCCAGTATAGAACCAGTGTTGTACTTACTCACACAATGCTCTCCCCTCCCCCCTCCCTCCCAGTACAGAACCAGTGTTGTACTTACTCACACAATGCTCTCCCCCCCCCCCCGCCCTCCCAGTATAGAACCAGTGTTGTACTTACTCACACAATGCTCCCCCCCCCCCTCCCTCCCAGTACAGAACCAGTGTTGTACTTACTCACACAATGCTCGCCCCCCCCCCCGCCCTCCCAGTACAGAACCAGTGTTGTACTTACTCACACAATGCTCGCCCCCCCCCCCCGCCCTCCCAGTACAGAACCAGTGTTGTACTTACTCACACAATGCTCGCCCCCCCCCCCTCCCTCCCAGTATAGAACCAGTGTTGTACTTACTCACACAATGCTCTCCCCCCCCCCCCGCCCTCCCAGTATAGAACCAGTGTTGTACTTACTCACACAATGCTCGCCCCCCCCCCGCCCTCCCAGTACAGAACCAGTGTTGTACTTACTCACACAATGCTCCCCCCCCCCCCCGCCCTCCCAGTACAGAACCAGTGTTGTACTTACTCACACAATGCTCCCCCCCCCCCCGCCCTCCCAGTATAGAACCAGTGTTGTACTTACTCACACAATGCTCCCCCCCCCCCGCCCTCCCAGTACAGAACCAGTGTTGTACTTACTCACACAATGCTCCCCCCCCCCCCCCGCCCTCCCAGTATAGAACCAGTGTTGTACTTACTCACACAATGCTCCCCCCCCCCCCGCCCTCCCAGTATAGAACCAGTGTTGTACTTACTCACACAATGCTCCCCCCCCCCCGCCCTCCCAGTACAGAACCAGTGTTGTACTTACTCACACAATGCTCCCCCCCCCCCCGCCCTCCCAGTATAGAACCAGTGTTGTACTTACTCACACAATGCTCCCCCCCCCCCCGCCCTCCCAGTATAGAACCAGTGTTGTACTTACTCACACAATGCTCCCCCCCCCCGCCCTCCCAGTACAGAACCAGTGTTGTACTTACTCACACAATGCTCGCCCCCCCCCCCCGCCCTCCCAGTATAGAACCAGTGTTGTACTTACTCACACAATGCTCGCCCCCCCCCCCTCCCTCCCAGTACAGAACCAGTGTTGTACTTACTCACACAATGCTTCCCCCCCCCCCCCCCCCCGCCCTCCCAGTATAGAACCAGTGTTGTACTTACTCACACAATGCTTCCCCCCCCCCCCCCCCCGCCCTCCCAGTATAGAACCAGTGTTGTACTTACTCACACAATGCTCGCCCCCCCCCCCCCGCCCTCCCAGTATAGAACCAGTGTTGTACTTACTCACACAATGCTCGCCCCCCCCCCCCCCCCGCCCTCCCAGTATAGAACCAGTGTTGTACTTACTCACACAATGCTCTCCCCTCCCCCCTCCCAGTACAGAACCAGTGTTGTACTTACTCACACAATGCTCGCCCCCCCCCCTCCCAGTACAGAACCAGTGTTGTACTTACTCACACAATGCTCCCCCCCCCCCTCCCTCCCAGTATAGAACCAGTGTTGTACTTACTCACACAATGCTCTCCCCTCCCCCCTCCCAGTACAGAACCAGTGTTGTACTTACTCACACAATGCTCTCCCCTCCCCCCTCCCAGTACAGAACCAGTGTTGTACTTACTCACACAATGCTCGCCCCCCCCCCCCTCCCAGTACAGAACCAGTGTTGTACTTACTCACACAATGCTCCCCCCCCCCCTCCCTCCCAGTACAGAACCAGTGTTGTACTTACTCACACAATGCTCGCCCCCCCCCCCTCCCTCCCAGTATAGAACCAGTGTTGTACTTACTCACACAATGCTCGCCCCCCCCCCCTCCCAGTACAGAACCAGTGTTGTACTTACTCACACAATGCTCCCCCCCCCCTCCCTCCCAGTACAGAACCAGTGTTGTACTTACTCACACAATGCTCCCCCCCCCTCCCTCCCAGTATAGAACCAGTGTTGTACTTACTCACACAATGCTCTCCCCTCCCCCCTCCCAGTACAGAACCAGTGTTGTACTTACTCACACAATGCTCGCCCCCCCCCCTCCCAGTACAGAACCAGTGTTGTACTTACTCACACAATGCTCCCCTCCCCCCTCCCAGTACAGAACCAGTGTTGTACTTACTCACACAATGCTCTCCCCCCCCTGCCTCCCAGTACAGAACCAGTGTTGTACTTACTCACACCATCCTCCCCCTCATCTCAGTATACCCTCTTCATCCAGTACCCTACCCAGCTCTTACATTGTGGGCCCAGCTCCTGCCATCCTAGACAATCCCCCCCCCCCTCCCCTACTGTGAACTGTGTTGTTGTAATACCTATGAAAATCAAATCAAATTGAATCCAACATGAAAATAACAATATTCAACTTCAATGTCAAGTTGGATCTATAGTATGGCGGTGAAATATGGACGGCCACAAACAAGATACTAACGAAGGTGAAGACTATCATAAATTCGAGGGACATTCAAATAAAACCCAGATTTTTTGTCCTAGTTCTACCTGAATGGGTTATAGCGTGCTGGAACTACTATCATTAGTTAGGGGTACTTGTGTCCTATTGGTGTTAGGTGGCCCACCTGCCATGGGCCAATCACTTTACAGATAAATAAATATTGCGAACAACACTGTTAGTGCTTGCATGGAACAGCGTGTTGTGATGAAGTTTCTTGTGAAATAAAGCGTGAAACCTGCGGAAATTTACAGAAGGCCACAATGACAATACGGGGATGATACACTCCGCCGCAGTAAGACATTTGGATGGTGTAAATGTTTTAAAGACATCATTCAAGTTGATTGTCCATCCCGTGGTGCCACTATCAACAGTACATAAACATTTTGAATAATGTGCATAATTGTCTGCGGAATAAATGGCCTGGTTTGATCAATAAGGGCTCCTGCAAGATAATGATCAACCTTATACAGCTATGTGCCGTCTGCAGCAACTCGACTAGGAGGTATCAATGATTTCCAACTGTTTTGACCCCTAAAGTAATTTCTGGGAGGTCAGCATTTGAGCACTGATGACGAAGTGAAACAGGCTGTCCTGGATTGGTTCAGACATACTGACAAATCGTTCTACGCTAAAGCTTTTAAAGCATTACTTAAATGCTGGGAAAATTGCATAATTATCTGTGAAGTTTGTTGATATGAAACTATCTGTGAAGTTTGTTGATATGAGCCTATCTGTGAAGTTTGTTGATATGAGCCTATCTGTCAATCTTGTTGATATGAGCCTATCTGTCAATCTTGTTGATATGAGACTATCTGTCAATCTTGTTGATATGAGACTATCTGTGAAGTTTGTTGATATGAAACTATCTGTGAATCTTGTTGATATGAGACTATCTGTGAAGTTTGTTGATATGAGACTATCTGTAAAGCTTCTGTTCTATTTCTGTTTAGAGACAATCTTATATATTTCTGTTTAGAGACAATCTTATGCATTGACGCGCTTTTGCTTTTATTTTCATTGATTCATTGGAACATCCTCATTACCTGACTGTGAGGAGGCACGCAATCTTAGGGGGTCATTATCTCACAGACATGTTGTACCATTACCTGTGTGTCCTAACATTATTGTTGACTTTAATGTAAATATTCTTATAAATGTCAAATTGTAAAGTTTACCTATCATTTTACAATTGTTTTCTGCATTTCCTTCTCGTGTTGAACCATCAGCCATTTCTACACGTGTTTCTCATCAAAAGTTTTCATACGGCAAGTTGTCTAAATATAATTGTTGCATTACATTGTTCAACCCTTAAGGCTTCTGAGACAATCAGTTAAACCCGGTTGTCAAACCTTTGAAAGTCATGGGTCATATTGTTTATTTTGTTGGACCGAAGGAGCCATACTTTAAATAACATTTGTCAATACACACTCATATAACAAGAAACAATGTCTGGTTAGAAATGTAAAAGGGAGTAATCACGGATGCATACTCTTCCCTTTTCTGTTCAACATATGAACAGCGAGTTAGAAATGTAAAAGGGAGTAATCAAGGATGCATACTCTTCCCTTTTCTGTTCAACATATGAACAGCGAGTTAGAAATGTAAAAGGGAGTAATCAAGGATGCATACTCTTCCCTTTTCTGTTCAACATATGAACAGCGAGTTAGAAATGTAAAAGGGAGTAATCAAGGATGCATACTCTTCCCTTTTCTGTTCAACATATGAACAGCGAGTTAGAAATGTAAAAGGGAGTAATCAAGGATGCATACTCTTCCCTTTTCTGTTCAACATATGAACAGCGAGTTAGAAATGTAAAAGGGAGTAATCAAGGATGCATACTCTTCCCTTATCTGTTCAACATATGAACAGAAACAATAATGAGAAATGTAGATGCAACAAAAATGACGAAAAGTTCACCCCTCTTACAATCACGTGGAAACGAAATACTAGAACTTAGATATACAATACAGATGGCACAGTTACGATCTCACAGAGGGACTAGAACAGATGATCATGGCTGTTAAATAACATAGCGAAGAACATCATCTCTTGCAGAAAAACCCAGATAATGACCTCTGACAAAACAAAACAGACCTAAATCTACTCTAGATAATGAGGAAATCAGAAATGTGACAAGTTTAGAACATCTCGTCTCTATTATCAGCAACAATGGCGGCATGCAAATATATTCAGGAGAAGGACGGCCACAGAGGCTATAAGAAACGTATAGCACATGAGCAAAACATTAAACAGAAACATTCTGAGGACATGCATCTTCCACGCGGCAACATCTTAGTCTTAGTCAACATGTGCCACTACAGGGCAGCTGTCGCTGTGCAGGTCCCACTTAGTCAACATGTGCCACTACAGGGCAGCTGTCCCTGTGCAGGTCCCACTTAGTCAACATGTGCCACTACAGGGCAGCTGTCGCTGTGCAGGTCCCACTTAGTCAACATGTGCCACTACAGGGTAGCTGTCCTTGTGCAGGTCCCACTTAGTCAACATGTGCCACTACATGGCAGCTGTCCCTGTGTAGGTCCCACTTAGTGAACATGTGCCACTACAGGGTAGCTGTCCTTGTGCAGGTCCCACTTAGTCAACATGTGCCACTACATGGCAGCTGTCCCTGTGTAGGTCCAACTTAGTCAACATGTGCCACTACAGGGTAGCTGTCCTTGTGCAGGTCCCACTTAGTCAACATGTGCCACTACAGGGCAGCTGTCCCTGTGTAGGTCCCACTTAGTCAACATGTGCCACTACAGGGCAGCTGTCCATGTGCAGGTCCCACTTAGTCAACATGTGCCACTACAGGGCAGCTGTCTCTGTGCAGGTCCCACTTAGTCAACATGTGCCACGACAGGGCAGCTGTCCCTGTGCAGGTCCCACTTAGTCAACATGTGCCACAACAGGGCAGCTGTCCATGTGCAGGTCCCACTTAGTCAACATGTGCCACTACATGGCAGCTGTCCCTGTGCAGGTCCCACTTAGTCAACATGTGCCACGACAGGGCAGCTGTCCCTGTTCAGGTCCCACTTAGTCAACATGTGCCACGACAGGGCAGCTGTCCCTGTGCAGGTCCCACTTAGTCAACATGTGCCACTACAGGGCAGCTGTCCCTGTGCAGGTCCCACTTAGTCAACATGTGCCACTACAGGGCAGCTGTCCATGTGCAGGTCCCACTTAGTCAACATGTGCCACTACATGGCAGCTGTCCCTGTGCAGGTCCCACTTAGTCAACATGTGCCACGACATGGCAGATGTCCCTGTGCAGGTCCCACTTAGTCAACATGTGCCACTACATGGCAGCTGTCCCTGTGCAGGTCCCACTTAGTCAACATGTGCCACGACAGGGCAGCTGTCCCTGTGCAGGTCCCACTTAGTCAACATGTGCCACTACATGGCAGCTGTCCCTGTGCAGGTCCCACTTAGTCAACATGTGCCACTACAGAGCAGATGTCCCTGTGCAGGTCCCACTTAGTCAACATGTGCCACTACAGGGCAACTGTCCTTGTGCAGGTCTCAGCTCTGGCATGAGCTGGATGTAGTCGGGAGGAGAATGTCCTGCTTAGTGGGCTAGGCTTGGGCAGCTTAATACTACACTACGTTGGGACAAATCGTGCGGAGGGAGGTTAACCGATATGTGAGTCCATCTTAATAGACTCAAGCACTAGAGCAAAGTAGACCCGCAGTTTGCTAGGCACCATCTATGCTGCTCTAAACACACCATCTAACCATGGCCGGTGTTATGCCATGTCACACAGTTAGTCACCTCTAACGACATGCTCTCTGTGGGGCAGTGGTGCTATTCTTGTCCTTGTCACACACAAAGACCACTACGGATGGATGCAAAATTTGGGCATAAATACTAAAGAAGAAAATGTAATCTTTCCAGTTAAAATGCAACACGAAAGTTCCTAAAATGCCGTGGATGGCGAAAAACACAGGCGTCCAAATAGATAAATTTGGCTAGCAAACAGCATTACATCCTGAAAACTAAAATACTTTGGTCACAATAGTCTGAACAAAACTATACTGGCATGTGTGGTACCTGAAAAACAAGGTAAAGGCAGATCGAAGAGAAGATGGACGAGACATGTCATCGAAGATGTTCTGAAGATGGCGGTGATGGAGGTTGGAGAACTGGCTAAAGATTGAGAGTCTAATAGGACGGCTGTGATATGAGTGACCTTCTGCAAAGGGCATGATGACACTTTCATAACAAAATGATCGTGATTAGTATAGATTAACACGCTGAGTGAAACAGATATTACAAATGATCGTGATTAGTATAGATTAACACGCTGAGTGAAACAGATATTACAAATGATCGTGATTAGTATAGATTAACACGCTGCGTGAAACAGATATTACAAATGATCGTGATTAGTATAGATTAACACGCTGAATGAAACAGATATTACAAATGATCGTGATTAGTATAGATTAACACGCTGAATGAAACAGATATTACAAATGATCGTGATTAGTATAGATTAACACGCTGAATGAAACAGATATTATAAATGATCGTGATTAGTATAGATTAACACGCTGAGTGAAACAGATATTACAAATGATCGTGATTAGTATAGATTAACACGCTGAGTGAAACAGACATTACACATGATCGTGATTAGTATAGATTAACACGCTGAATGAAACATATATTTTGTATACTTGCCGATTATATTTACGCCACGCTTTTTGTACATATCGCTGACATGTATGCAACCTTGACAGAATGGTTGTAGTATTTCTCGGCTTGGATCTGTTAAAATGATTTGTGGGCCCAGGAGTGTGGTTCACAAGCCATAGGTTGGACCACCCATGGATTCAAATGGCAGACAAATAACACTGTCATTCGCTACTGGTAAGTACACAAGCAATTTCAGAGCGGAGGCAGAGGCACTGAGGGCGGCAGTGGAAGAAATGGTGACACACAATGAAAATGAAAGCCATATAGTCCTGCTTACAGATGCTCTCGCCGTAGTCACAGCGCTAAAAAGCCAGAAAAACACTGAGCTTAATGACTTAAGAGCAGCACTCTGCAAACTGTGCCAGCAGTCCGCACCAAAAAGGGTAGTGGTACAGTGGGTCCCATCACACTGCAACATCCAAGGCAACGAGGAGGCAGACAGACTGGCAAAAGAAGGTGCAAGACTACCACAAACAGATACTAGTATGACGTACGAAGAGTCAAAACGGCTTATCAAAGCCAGATACATGACCAAATGGGAAACCGAACATACTGGTTACACCAAAAACGATGCCTATTACCAGTTGAACCGAAGAGAGCAGGTCGTTGTCTTCAGACTTCGCACTGGCCACAATAGACTGAGGTACCACCTATTCAACAAATTGAAGATAGGTGGTACCGACGAATGCCCGTGCGGTACTGGTAAAATGACCGCTGAACATCTGCTGCAGAACTGCCCGACATACGAGGATCAGAGAGAGCAGATATGGCCATCACCAGTGGAACTGCAAGAAAAGCTCTATGGCAGTGGTGACAGCCTCAGGATGACCGCCGCTTTTTTCGAAAAAATAATGGTTACTGTCTGACTGCGTACGAAGAAGAAGAAGAAGAAGGACCACCCATTGATTCAATCTTTAGAAAATAGCCTTCCTGATATCTAATACAAATGGTCACGGAGATCTAAAACTAAAATGGTTGATCATTTCACAGTAGAGGTTGTGTAGCTGACATGACTTACGCTTAGAAACATGACTTACGCTTAGAAACATGACTTACGCTTAGAAACATGACTTAGACTCTACTCATTCATGTTACACATATTTTCAGACAGCAACTGTTCAATAATCGGGCGGATGAAGGCGGACAGGGGTCCTCCAAGCGCTTGTGCTTTGATTGGCTCCATCTGCTGTAGCCTATCACTACTACTGGGATCACTTCAATCCCCAACTTGTTGTTAACTTGTTAGCCAGGTTGCCATAAAAACAGCGCGTGTTCAGGGACATCTAGGTGGAAGTGAAGCGGGGGTCTTGGCCACTATATTTCAACAGACACTGACTAGTATGTTTTGCCTGACACTGACTAACATATCTATCTAGTATGTTTTGCCTGACCCTGACTAACATGTCTGACTAGTATGTTGTTCTGACCCTGATTAACACATCTGACTAGTTTGTTTTGCCTGACCCTGACTAACATGTTTTGTCTGACCCTGACTAACATGTCTGACCTGTATGTTTTGCCTGACCCTGACTAACACATCTGACTAGTTTGTTTTGCCTGACCCTGACTAACATATCTGACTAGTATGTTTTGCCTGACCAGACGTTAGTCTCCTCTACCCTGCAGTCAACCTTAGATGTGGAATCCACAGCTGATCTAATCAAGTTCCATAGGAAATGGTTTTTAAAAAATTGGAGGGGTTGAAAGTGAATAAATGTCCAGGTCAAGATGGTATTCATCCAAAATTGCTGTATGAAATTAGAGACCAAATAGCAAAACCATTGGCTATATTATGTTCTCAATCACTTACAAAAGGAATTGTTCCACGGGATTGGAAAGATGCAGGAGTGATCCCCTTATTCAAAAAGGGAAAGAAATCAGATCCATAAAATTATAGACCGGTGAGTTTAACGTGCAAAGTCGATAAAATGTTAGAATCAATAATCAAAGGAAAACATTGTAATGCATCTAGACAAGGTTAATCTAATCAGAAATAGTCAGCATGGGTTTACTAGAGGGAGATCGTGCTTAACAAATCTATTAGAATTCATAGAGGAGGTTATTAAAATGATAGATAAGGGGGAACCAGTAGATGTTATTTATCTAGATTTTGCAAAGGTCTTTGAAGGAGTACCTCATCAAAGATTATTTTAAAAGTTAAAATCACATGGAATAGGTGGGGAAATTGCCAAATGGATTGAAAATTGGTAATTTTTTTTGTTTGTTCAATATCATTCCTAAACTAATATATATTGAAAATTGGTTAACGGGAAGAAGGCAGAGGGTGGGCATAAATAAGGAGTACTCTGAGTGGTGTGAGGTAAAAAGTGGAGTGCTACAGGGCTCGGTTTTGGGACCAATATTGTTCTTGATATATATAAATAAATGATTTGGACATTGATATGGATCCATGATTGAAACATTTGCAGACGACACAAAACTATATTGTAGTGTCTCGTCTATAGAAGAGGTGGATACATTGAGGTCGGATATAAATCAAATTCGAGACTGGTCTGTGAGATGGCAAATGGACTTTAATATAGATAAATGTACAGTTATCCATATGGAACATAATTGGCAAGAACAATATTAGAATGATAGATTAGGAAAGAGACCTAGGTGTTATAATAGAGCATACAGTTAAAGTGAGTGAGCAAGTCCATGTAGCAGTGAATAAGACAAATGCAATTTTAGGTATGATTAAAAGAAATATTAAACATAGGAGTAAAGAGATAATTGTCAAACTGTATAAAGCATTAGTTAGACCTATATTAGAGTACTGTGTACATGTGTAGAGTCCTTATCGTATAGAGAGTTTAATGTAGACCTGCACACATGTTTCATTGATTACACTAAGGCCTTCGACACGGGAAAACATCAACATCTGTGGAGAATCATGAAGGAAATGGGGTTTCCTTTGCACATAGTCCATCTCATTGAAACATTATACCAAGATCAACAAGCTGCTGTCTGAGTATCTGGGCAAACATCAGATTGGTTTGCAGTACAAAAGGGAGTCCGACAGGGATGTATCCTCTCACCTTATCTGTACAGCATATATGCGGAATGTATAATGAGAAATGTTCGAGAAGATGTGAACATTGAAAGTGTCGACCCATTTACGATTGGGGGTACGAGATTCCAGAGTTACGATATGCAGATGACACAGTGATACTATCAAGAAGTGCAGAAGGACTAGAGCAGCTACTTTCAGCCGTTAATGGACATAGTAAAGATCAAAATATCTTCATAAACATAAATAAAACAAAGATAATGGGCAGCTTTTATGGCTGTGAATCATAGACGATTACCAAAACTTCTAGACATAGAATCGAATCCTTCAAGTCAAAATGTTACAGAAAGATCCTCAGAATACCATGGACAGAGAAAAAAACAAATGCAGACACTCGGCAAGAGTTGGAGCATAGAAGAGAACTGGTTTATCAATTCCATTTTGGCTAGAAAATGCAAGTACTTTGGTCACATCAAGAGACACAGCGGTTTTGAGAGAACGGTGATGGAAGGTATGGTACCAGGCAAAAGAGGAAGGGGTAGACCAAGAAGACGATGGCACCAAGATATTCAGGAATGCCTGAGTATGACTCTGGCGGAGGCTGGAGTTTTGGCAAGGGAACGAGTTTCTTTCAGACAGACTGTAATGGGAGCGACGTTCTACAAAGGACATGCTACATGATGATGGCTGAATCTGAACTTTGAACATTGCCACGCTCTTTGACCTATGACACGAAGGGAAATTACCCACAAATCAAACCAATTTGACGTCTGCAGTATGTAAGATGGCGGGCGGCCCTTCAAACACATCTCAGGTAATTCATAAACTTTCGATGTGATTAAAATATGATAATTTGCAATATTTAAATAACTGAGAAAGAAGCATGTTTAAAATAGCTCTTCTCACATATAATAACAACAAACAAGCCGTACAATGAAACATAAGTATTTTAATGTCGCAGAGAACTTGAACTTCGTCAAGGCCGGCCGGCATTCAAATGATTCAGTTATTCTCCGTCCAGGTACTCGGCTCCTAGGACAATAATTGTGTTTCCACGAACCGTAGTGGTCTTCAACAACTGGATCCAGACGCTTCTACCTGAATTATCATGTGACACACGGCAAAAGCATTTTGTAAACAAGAAAACCATACTCATTGTTCATGTTTGAAACAATATAAATTACAATTTTCGATCAAGATACTGAGCAGTGCATGAGCTGTAGCAGTCAGCGACCCAAAGCTGACTGCCTGAGTCAGGGGCAAAGAACCAGAGCTACCTAGACCCTTCTACACGTCCACGGGGTGATCCTGGATAACAGGCTGCAATAGGGTAGACTAGCTAAGGAGAAGGGATAAAAGAGGGACGGCTAACCCTGCTGTACTAAAAAATGCATGTCAGATATATCCGACCGAACAGTGCAAGTATTGCAATCAAGCTGTAGACTTCGGCAAAACGCATTCCGTTCTACGGACTACATCTTTTTACTTTAAAAGCTCTTTTGAGGGCTTGGAAATTAGTAGCAGGAGCTTGAGAGTGAAAAAACGAAGAAAAAGAAACATTTGCCGAAAAATGAAACTAATGCAGTTCCGATATCGAAATTGACGATTAAAGATAGACAGGCAGCGCTATTTCGTGCTTGTTCAGAAACAGACACGACGGATCATTCCTACAGGTCAATTACAATTCTATTAAACTGAGTTGTTTAGCTCGTTGAAACCATCTGGGATGCTAGCCTTACAATTTTATGTTAGAAGCCTCAGTAATGTTTTTGTGCAATCTTGACCAGTCAAAGTTGTGTAGGGGAGCTATTCTGTCTGAGAAGAACTGAATAGGTGAAGATCAATCAAACCCTCTCGGAGCATAGACTATTCACAACATTTTGCCAATGCAAATGTTCCTAGACTACTCTTTCTGCCTCTCTTCAGGTGTAACCATTTAGTCATAGTTCTCTCTCACATTCTCTTGTATATAACTCTCTCTCTAGTTCTCTGATTTCTTGAGAATTCTATATGAAAGCGTGCCTAGCTATTTTGGACAACATCTTCCACATTGTATGTACTATTCAGGCTATTACTATTAAGACCCACAGGTCTTCATTCTTCACCAAGTCCTACCGATGTATACCAATTATCCTCTGTAGGCATCTGTAAGTGAAGGACTGGAATCTTTGTTGTATTCTCTTGGTTGTTCTCCATGCTTAGGCTCCCACAAGAACAACTGAGAAGATGATGTTTTATATTTTCAATCTCACTGTAATGATGCAATGAACAACATTTAAAGGTGGAGCTAGTACGGTGTTGCCAGTGCATGTAGTCTTCTGTGTGAACTGCCCTATTCAAACGATGACTTTGGCTAGATCCAACCAGATAACATGGATGTCTAGTCTCTCAAATGTTCTGTCTCAATTGATGCAAGCTCTAGACACCCTAGGTATCTAGTATTCTTTCCTTTTTGAACACCAGGAGTGTCCACAACCAGCAAGATTTGGGAACCATCAGCATTAATACTCTTTACCATTTGCTGAGCGAGATTGAACACATTGGGGGTGACTGGAGCTCAACATTGACTGAGAACAGAACAGGCCAGGATGGCAGTTGGGATGTCATCACTCTCAAGGAGGTAAGTCAAGAGCTTGTTTTATTGTCACTGAGAAGAACATCTTCTCTACTACAGTAATGATATTTAACTGAATTGACTGCATTGTGATAGGTTCAAACCATGTCTACATTGAAGTGGCTGGTCACACCAGAATGGCTGGTCACATCAGAGTGGCTGGTCACACTAGACTAGTTGGTCACACTAGAGTGGCTGGTCACACTAGAGTGGCTGGACACACTAGAATGGTTGGTCACACTAGAGTCACTGACCCAGCGGTTGGGATGTGTTTTAACTCCAAATTTATCAAAGACTTCTCTATTGCGGATGGAATAGAAAGCTAGTCTGCATACTTTATGGCAACTGCATGATGAACACTCTTCTCACACAAACTACAGACCATAGAAATGGGAACAGAACACTCTCCCCACAAAAACTACAGACCAAAGAAATGGGAACAGAACACTCTCCCCACACAAACTACAGACCATAGAAATGGGAACAGAACACTCTCCCCACAAAAACTACAGACCATAGAAATGGGAACAGAACACTCTCCTCACACAAACTACAGACCATAGAAATGGAAACAGAACACTCTCCCCACACAAACTACAGACCATAGAAATGGAAACAGAACACTCTCCCCACAAAAACTACAGACCATAGAAATGGGAACAGAACACTCTCCCCACAAAAACTACAGACCATAGAAATGGGAACAGAACACTCTCCCCACAAAAACTACAGACCATAGAAATGGGAACAGAACACTCTCCCCACAAAAACTACAGACCATAGAAATGGGAACAAACACCACAATGCGGGTTACATGTTTACGGAAAGGCTTCGGTGGTAACCCTGAGGCAAAATCTGCATCCTATGCTATCTCCAGTCGTCTCGATGAATGTCTTGCCACTGGCAAAAGGTAGCGTAGGCTCTGTGAGTGAGGTTGACAAAAAGGCGCAGTTTCTTCCTCACTTTAATCCAAATAACCGCGCGTCACCCATTTCAGCGGACACAGCAAGAGATACGACTGTCCACACGGCTGAACAAAGAGAGTGGTCTTCCTCACTTTAATCCAAATAACCGCGCAAGTCACCCATTTCAGCGGACACAGCAAGAGATACGACTGTCCACACGGCTGAACAAAGAGAGTGGTCTTCATCACTTGTGAATGACAACTATTATACATTGTTATCATTTTACCCATGTGTGCAGCCCTTCTACACACTCTTAAATCCTACCCAACTAAGACATACATTTTTTATATACTAATAATATATACAAAATATATATACAAATAAGCTAAAATGCATCCTGATTACGTCATATTACTGAAAAAATGTGACATAACTAGTAGTAGCCCCCTTTAGTCATGACTGACTATAGGATGATATGACGGAGTGGTCTAGAGAAAATACCTAGCTGTGGTTTTCTTTCTCCTTGCGGCGTTGTCTTTTCACCTATCCATGTTGCAAGACCTTCACTTCACCTTCAAGGCACACCTTGTCTTCACCTTCAGGCACACCTCCACTTGGATCGGTCTGCAGCTTCACCTTCAGGGCACACCTCCACTTGGATCGGTCTGAAGCTTCACCTTCAGGGCACACCTTGGCTTCACCTTCAGGGCACACCTCCACTTGGATCGGTCTGAAGCTTCACCTTCAGGGCACACCTCCACTTGGATCGGTCTGCAGCTTCATCTTCCCACGATGCCAGAGCTTTCATATCACGCTTACACACAGCTTTGAACCCCAACTGTGGTCGACTGACTGTTCTTTTTCCATCTGCCAGCTGTCCATAGAGGATATTTTTGGAAATGCAAGAAATTCTCATCCGAGGAACATGCTAAGCCATCGTATTCTTAGCTGCTTAAGGAGAGTGTACATGCTTGGGAGATCGGTGCGAGAAAGCACCTATGCATTCGTCACTCTGTCCCTCCATGTAATTCCAAGAATGGATCGCATGCGCCATACAGGGTAGGTGTTAAGCCTGTGCTCTTGCTTGGCATAAGTTGTCCAAGTCTTGCTGCCATAACGACACGTGCACTGTACACAATAGCCTTGATTTTAATTGCCAGTGTTTTTTTTTTGTTTTTTTCGAACATGTAGCAGCAGCTTTGCCAATGCGATTGTCATAACTAAATAACTAAAATATACATTTTCATCAATTTATATCTCATATTTGCTGAGATATATTATTTTAAAAATCAACACATATTTTGAACGCATTATAACTTGATACTGCATGTAGTCTCATCTATTGTACGTATAATCGCGAGTGGATTCGTCAATGGTTAGATTACAAGCCCTCTTATGTTGGTGGTATCTTTCCTAGGAAAGTTGTGTTACTGGACTGTCAAATCTTGCCCACTCAACATTAATGTGTATGCCCCTGATGAGGTGTGTGAATAATACACAGGAGAAAGTGAGTGCAACCTAGAGTGAGAACAACATATTTCGAGTGACTAGTAGTGTGTGCCTTGCATTGAATACATTCTGCAAAATTGGTGCTAGTAATGAATAAAATAAAAACACCACTCTGTAGCTATAGAATCTCTTTAATTCTGAACTGATAACAAGACAGAAATCATGTGTCTGTGCCACGTCAGTGGTTCCTTTTGATCATCATCCAAATGTCTAGTAAGGTTCAGGTAACCTGCTGGTCATAAAGCCGGAGAAAGAAGTGTAGACCTTATTTTCGCCACTATCGAGAAAAGACTCTCGATGTGCTTGAACGCGGACTGTGTCACCCTGTATCAGCTCTAAAGTCACTGTATTTGCTGAAAGAAATCACAAGATAAATTATCTGAACGTGTGTGCCATATTTTCAATCGTTACTTCGGGAGTTAGGAAATGATGACTATGTTATGAGTAGAAAGTGGATATAACTTGCTCATCCACTTAGCATAGGGCCCCCACTACAGTCGGCCCCCATTCCATCCTGCTTTTCAGGAAGCATATATTCGAGAACTTGCAGTAGTCGATGATTTAACATGATGAGCTTGTTAGCCTTGCACTCAACCTTCTTTAGTTGTCTTGTTTGATATGCTTGGACGGTGATAGTGGATATATTCTGTGTCCAGCACTGGTACCATTCATGCGGGACAGTGAATATAGTGGCCTCAAACCTTGAAGAGCTTGACTGGATCTGCTGTCCTGGGGTTTACCACCTTAACTACAAAATAATACTTAGAGGGGATGTTAAATATAGCTAGGGAAAACACTCGGAAACCAATGATGACCTCTTGCTGGATGATTGCGTTAAAACCAATCAATGACCACTTTCTGGATGGATAATAAACGGAAAGGATAAATTAGACTGTAACAAGTTTTTTTCAAAATACAGCCGCTTGCAGGAACAAGAGGGCACAGCCACAAATTAATTAAAGAGAAAGGTCCAGACTAGATACCAGGAAATATATTTTTAGTCAGAAAGTGGTGATTGCTTGGAATGCGTTACCACATAAAATAGTGGAGGCAGAGTCAATTAATGCATTCAAGAATAGATTGGATTCACATAGGCAGTTTTAGATAAAGTGAATGTCAAAGAAACTGGTTGTATACAGATTCTGCAGAGTCTTCTTCTTCTATGTTCGTTCTCAATCTCCCGCTACCAAGTCATAACTTAACTTAACTTAACGTCTTTATACTGGTTTAGAAGACTCTGCAGAGTCTGTATACAACCAGTTCCATTTACATCACCTTCCTCTAGAAGCTGTACGCATCCAATCTGTTCTTAAATGCATTGACCGTCCCAGCCTCCACCACCTCACTTGGCAATGCATTCCAAGCATTCACTACTCTCTGGCTAAAGAAATACTTCCTAATATCTAATCTGGACCTCTCTTGTAGCTGTGCCCTCTTGTCCTTGTTGGTGGTTGTACTTTAAAAAACTTGTTATAGTCCACTTTATCCATTCCTCTGATCATCTTATACACCTGTATTAAGTCACCACGAATTCTTCTCTCTTCTAGACACTGAAGGCCAGTTCTTTTTAATCTTTCTTCATAACTGTAATTCTGGAATCCCACTATCATCTTTGTCGCTCTTTTTTGTATTCTCTCCAGCATGTCTAAATCCCCTCTCTGATAAGGACTCCACACCTGTACACAGTACTCCAATCTAGGTCTAACTAATGCTTTATACAGTTTGACTATCACTTCCTTGCTCCTATGTTTAATATTTCTTTTTATCATCCCTAACATTGCATTTGCCTTTTTTACTGCGACCTGAACTTGCTCCCTCACCTTACATGTATGATCTATTATAACCCCTAAGTCTCTTTCTTTATCTATCTTTCTAATATTGTTCTCTCCCATTCTGTAATTATGTTCCATATTGGATCTACCCATGTGGATGACTGTACATTTATCTACATTAAACTCCATTTGCCAGATTACAGACCATTCTCAAATTTTATCTAAATCCGACCTCAATATATACACTTTAGATGAGACACTACTGCATAGTTTCGTGTCATCAGCAAATTTTGCAATAATGGATCCCATACCTATGTCCAAATCATTTATATATATCAAGAATAAAATTGGTCCCAAAACTGAGCCCTGTGGCACTCCACTTTTCACTTCACACCACTCAGAGTACTCCTTATTTATACCCACCCTTTGCCTTCTTCCCGTTAACCAATTTTCAATCCATTTGGCAACTTCCCCACCTATTCCATGTGATTTTAATTTTCGAAATAATCTTTGATGAGGTACTCTATCAAAGGCCTTTGCAAAATCCAGATAAATAACATCCACTGGCTCCCCTTTATCTAACATTTTGGTAACCTCCTCCATGAATTCTAATAGATTTGTTAAGCATGATCTCCCTCTGGTAAACCCATGCTGACTATTTCTAATTAGATTAAATTTGTCTAAATGCATTACAATGTTTTCTTTGATTATTGACTCTAACAATTTACAGACTATGCTCGTTAAACTCACCGGTCTATAGTTTGCAGGATCTGCCTTTTTGCCCTTTTTGAATAAGGGGATAACTCTTGCATCTTTCCAATCCAGTGGAACAATCCCTTTTGCAAGTGATTGAGAACATAATATAGCCAATGGTTTTGCTAGTTGGTTTCTAATTTCAAACAGCAATTTTGGATGAATACCATCTTGACCTGGACATTTATCCACTTTCAACCCCTCCAATTTTTTAAAAACCATTTCCTCTGTAATACAGATTGATCCTAATCCTGCTGTATCTATGTCTCTTTGAAAAATATCTACAGGCTCTGGGATCTTGGAGCAGTCCTCTTTTGTGTACACTGTGCCAAAGTAGTGATTGAGTAGATTTGCTGCCTCCCTATTTTCACTTATTTTTTTCCCTGTGCTGTCTATGAGAGGGCCTACTTTGTCCTTTGATCTTTGTTTATTTCTAACATAAGAGAAGAAGCTTTTACTATCAGTCTTGATCCTCTGAGCAAGTTTCTTTTCGAAGTCTATTTTTGCTGTTTTATTTGCTTTCTGAGATATGTTCTGCTTGTCCAAATATTTTAAATATGTTTCTTTTGATTTACATGCCTCTATATATTTTTTCCATGCTTTATTTTTAGCTCTTCTACATTTAACTACAATTTTAGTGATCCACTTTTTACATGAACAGGGCTTTGAAAGAAACATGATGTAGTCCGGAGAACGGAATGTGTTGTGTCTCTAGTTTGGGCTTGACTGCAATATTTGCACCTTTCGGCCTGACACATCCGTCTTCGGCACGGCAGAGTCTTCTAAACCAGTATAAAGACGTTAAGTTGAGTGTAATGTCCATTTTATTGGTATGTTTTTACTGTTACAATAAGCTCCAAGTCTAGTCTTTGCAGAAATAAGTACATTTTGGAATCTTCTGGTCACCACTGTGTAGTGAATCTTCTGGTCACCACTATGTAGTGAATCTTCTGGTCACCACTATGTAGTGAATCATCTGGTCACCACTGTGTAGTGAATCTTCTGGTCACCACTGTGTAGTGAATCATCTGGTCACCACTGTGTAGTGAATCATCTGGTCACCACTGTGTAGTGAATCTTCTGGTCACCACTGTGTAGTGAATCTTCTGGTCACCACTATGTAGTGAATCATCTGGTCACCACTGTGTAGTGAATCTTCTGGTCACCACTGTGTAGTGAATCATCTGGTCACCACTGTGTAGTGAATCTTCTGGTCACCACTATGTAGTGAATCATCTGGTCACCACTGTGTAGTGAATCTTCTGGTCACCACTATGTAGTGAATCATCTGGTCACCACTGTGTAGTGAATCTTCTGGTCACCACTATGTAGTGAATCATCTGGTCACCACTGTGTAGTGAATCTTCTGGTCACCACTATGTAGTGAATCTTCTGGTCACCACTGTGTAGTGAATCTTCTGGTCACCACTGTGTAGTGAATCTTCTGGTCACCACTATGTAGTGAATCTTCTGGTCACCACTATGTAGTGAATCTTCTGGTCACCACTATGTAGTGAATCTTCTGGTCACCACTGTGTAGTGAATCTTCTGGTCACCACTATGTAGTGAATCTTCTGGTCACCACTGTGTAGTGAATCTTCTGGTCACCACTATGTAGTGAATCTTCTGGTCACCACTGTGTAGTGAATCTTCTGGTCACCACTGTGTAGTGAATCTTCTGGTCACCACTGTGTAGTGAATCTTCTGGTCACCACTATGTAGTGAATCTTCTGGTCACCACTGTGTAGTGAATCTTCTGGTCACCACTGTGTAGTGAATCTTCTGGTCACCACTGTGTAGTGAATCTTCTGGTCACCACTATGTAGTGAATCTTCTGGTCACCACTGTGTAGTGAATCTTCTGGTCACCACTGTGTAGTGAATCTTCTGGTCACCACTATGTAGTGAATCTTCTGGTCACCACTATGTAGTGAATCATCTGGTCACCACTATGTAGGGAATCTTCTGGTCACCACTATGTAGTGAATCTTCTGGTCACCACTATGTAGTGAATCATCTGGTCACCACTATGTAGGGAATCTTCTGGTCACCACTATGTAGTGAATCTTCTGGTCACCACTATGTAGTGAATCTTCTGGTCACCACTATGTAGTGAATCTTCTGGTCACCACTGTGTAGTGAATCATCTGGTCACCACTGTGTAGTGAATCTTCTGGTCACCACTGTGTAGTGAATCATCTGGTCACCACTATGTAGTGAATCATCTGGTCACCACTGTGTAGTGAATCATCTGGTCACCACTGTGTAGTGAATCTTCTGGTCACCACTATGTAGTGAATCTTCTGGTCACCACTATGTAGTGAATCTTCTGGTCACCACTATGTAGTGAATCATCTGGTCACCACTATGTAGTGAATCTTCTGGTCACCACTATGTAGTGAATCTTCTGGTCACCACTATGTAGTGAATCATCTGGTCACCACTATGTAGGGAATCTTCTGGTCACCACTATGTAGTGAATCATCTGGTCACCACTATGTAGTGAACTTGATTGAGCACACTTTTTTCCAGGCTTGTCGATACCCAGAGGCGCCTATACTGATATCCAGAGGCGCCTATACTGATATCCAGAGGCGCCTATACTGATATCCAGAGGCGCCTATACTGATATCCAGAGGCGCCTATACTGATATCCAGAGGCGCCTATACGGGTTTTGAAACCATGTGGGTATCTTGTGATCATTTCATGTATTTTGGCTCATTGTTTCATTCTATCGCATCTTTTTTTATTTCCCACCAGTGATGTTCTGCACCTTCTCACCCCCCCCCCCCCACCTTTGCGTTAAAATCACAAAGAACAACTGTCAACTTGTCTTTCTTGCATTGAATCATGGCCATTTGAAGTCCACCATATCATTTGTCCACACCATTATGTGATCCCTTGACTGTTGGTGCGTATATTTGTATGAAGTTGATGTCGATAGGCTTGCCACTCAATCTGACCAATAGGATATTTCCCAAAAGCCTCTCACTGTTATTGTTCTTTCCATAATGATTCTGACTTCCCTGTTGTCCGTGTTTCCTCCTGAGTCAATTATTGTGTATGTCTCTGGTAGCATTTCCCTTGGACCAGTCCATCTCATTCCATTTAGTCCCATTATGTTTATGTTCATTCCAGCTTCCCTGTTTATCAGAATGTAAATTCCAGCTGCCAATATTTTGTATGTTTCTAGTTTTTATTTCAATGTAGGAGTAAATTCTTCAATAGTTTTATAGAGAATTAGTTCATCAATATTTTAGATAATTAGTTGACCAACATTTTATAGAGTTGGTTGACCAACATTTTATAGAGTTCGTTGACCAATATTTTATAGAGTTAGTTGACAACATATAGTAAATAGAAGGAAGTAATCTTCTAAAATGATATTCCTGAATGAACTATTGTCTGGATGTCCCAACCATCTAGCGTCCAGGTCAAAGTGCACTTCTCCCCTCACCTTCACCTAGGCCTAATCGTCCATTCCTCTGCCATCTCTTCCACACTTGAAAATAAAAGTGTGCGTTGCAGAAACAATCAAAAACTTACATTTTAAGGTTGAAGAACGATTCGTTTATTAATAACTTCTGAATCATCCAAACATTTTTACTTCCCAAATAATTCACGTGATGTACTTTTAAAAATATATCACTAAATAGTAAATGAACTCATCCCGGTATGGCCGAGAGGTCGAAGTTCAGGTCGCCTTCTACTTCTCCCTTCAACTACACCCTAACCACCCATCCCTCCACAACCTCTCTTCTATACTCAACCTGCCCAAATCCCTCAAACTTTAAATTAAAATTGTGCCTTGAAGAAACACATAATAAAATAAAAACTTACTCTTTGACATTCGAAGATAAATTAATTTACTAATTCGGAATTGACTTTCGTCGCAACTTTAAAGGTCACGCATGCTCAATTCTACCAACCAAATTTGTTTATGTTCCTCGTTTTGCCGATAAACAATATCTTGGCGCAACCGTATATTGTACATATCTCTTGAAAGAAATGACATATGAATTGATATACGTTACCGAACGCTGATCTACAAATCGGTCATAGAATGTTCAGTGAGAATGCCAGCTCTATTTGTCTGTCCACTCGCAAGTTTTAGCTTCCTTACATATACTTCTTCTTCTTCTTCTTCTTCGTACGCAGTCAGACAGTAACCATTATTTTTTCGAAAAAAGCGGCGGTCATCCTGAGGCTCTCGCCACTGCCATAGAGCTTGTCTTGCAGTTCCACTGGTGATGGCCACATCTGCTCTCTCTGATCCTCGTATGTCGGGCAGTTCTGCAGCAGATGTTCAGCGGTCATTTTACCAGTACCGCACGGGCATTCGTCGGTACACCCTATCTTCAATTTGTTGAATAGGTGGTACCTCAGTCTATTGTGGCCAGTACGAAGTCTGAAGACAACGACCTGCTCTCTTCGGTTCAACTGGTAATAGGCATCGTTTTTGGTGTAACCAGTATGTTCGGTTTCCCATTTGGTCATGTATCTGGTTTTGATAAGCCGTTTTGACTCTTCGTACGTCATACTAGTATCTGTTTGTGGTAGTCTTGCACCTTCTTTTGCCAGTCTGTCTGCCTCCTCGTTGCCTTGGATGTTGCAGTGTGATGGGACCCACTGTACCACTACCCTTTTTGGTGCGGACTGCTGGCACAGTTTGCAGAGTGCTGCTCTTAAGTCATTAAGCTCAGTGTTTTTCTGGCTTTTTAGCGCTGTGACTACGGCGAGAGCATCTGTAAGCAGGACTATATGGCTTTCATTTTCATTGTGTGTCACCATTTCTTCCACTGCCGCCCTCAGTGCCTCTGCCTCCGCTCTGAAATTGCTTGTGTACTTACCAGTAGCGAATGACAGTGTTATTTTTCTGCCATTTGGTAGGTTCAGGAATGCTCCTGCCCCTCCGTTCTGTGTAGTGTTTCTTACAGAGCCGTCGGTGTATGCATGGGTCCAGTCCATGCTTGGGTAGCTCTCACGTCTTTTGAGACCAGGGGATGCTCGAAACCTGCGGAAATAGAACACTACACTGTTTTGCGCTTTCATTTGTTGAGAGGCGAGCAGCTTACTCTTCAGCAATAGCGACCCCCAAGAATATGCTGCCTAGGTAAATCCGTATAAATACATTTGTTTATAATGATCTTCACATTATTGTCTTAATGCCAACGATTGTTTCTTCAACTATCTTGTTAGCATTTTAGCACGTCATATTATCTGCAGTAGCCAACCTTCTTGCTATGACGTCACATATATTCTTGATTGGCTACATCGGCCACTCTTTCATGGACTTCTCCAGTTGATTCCAGGTATTAGAGGTCCTCCTGTCAGAGTGAGTGTCCAGTGGATGGACACTATCATTGTTTGCTGCTACGTTTATATTTAGTCTAACTTAACATCTTTATGCCAGTTTAGAAGACTCTGCAGAGTCTGTATACAACCAGTTCCATTTACATTTCTTTGCTCTAAAAGCTATACGGATCTAATCTATTCTTAAATGTATTAATTGTCCTTGCCTCCACTACGTCCTGTGGCAATGCATTCCAAACATTTATAGTGAACCGTTGCTACAATTTTCTTGTCATTTATATCAATCGGATTTCTGGTCAGATATTTTCTATGTTAAGTCGGTTCTATTGTATAGCTCAGAAACAAACAAAACAGCAATAAATGTACATACTTTCGTCAATGGGTGCGGTGCATGCACAGAATAGAAGGATTGACATGATTTCATCAGATCAATAATGTGGGAGAATATGGGAGAGAACCAGACAGATACTGGCGGGACAGAACATGAAGCGGAAACGTTGACGCTGGATAGGTCATACATTACAGAAACCAATTGGCCGCGCTACATACAAATATCATCGAAAGTAGTTCTGGTCTAATAGAGTTGGGGGTGTTTATTAACCAAAGGTAGTGCTCTAGCGGGAACAAACGAACAAGTCAGAACAACAAAATAAGACATGGCATGTTGGGCTAGAAATAGTTCAAACGTATCATAAGAAATAATTAAACACGACCAGAAGCACGCAACCTAAGAATGGAACAGTGTTTAAAGAGAGAGAGAGAGAGAGAGGGAGGGAGAGAAAGAGAGGGAGGGAGAGAGAGACAGAGAGATATAGAGAAATATAGATATTTGCATAGACTTATAGAAAGAGGAAGTAGAGGAGAAACCTCAACCTGACAAACGCGTTACATCCACCCACGTCCATGAATATTTGTAAAGGTCAAGTAAAGTATCCCATAGCACTACTGCCGTAGGGGTGTGAGGTGTTAGCGATCTCACATTTCAAAGGCTCGGCTATATGAGGGCGGTAGCCATCTCCTCTCTCTCACCGCTATTACTTCCCGGACTGAACCGGTACCCATTTAAGGCTGGGTGACGCGGGAGCCATTGCGGTCTGAAAAAAACATTACCGCTTCAACTGGGGAATGAACCCAGGACCACTCAGATGCGAAGCCAGAGCGCTAACCACTGCATGCAGTCAGCACCATATTATTTGTTGTTGTTCAAAGCCTAACAATGAAAGATTTCATGACTAAAACTGACACAGGATACTACCTCGGCAAGTCAATGAACATTTGATAAATAACTGATATGTTGATGTTGAATCCCGGGGTTATCTCCAGTTGAGGAAATAATGGGACCATTTCACCTCTATGGATGCTGTAAAAGGTGAGAACAAAGAGAGTTGTGCGTGGGGTTAGCATTCTAATTGTGCAAAACAAAATGCTGTAGAAACTACAACAACAAAAGCGCAAAATGCTTTGGCGCAGGCTTCCTAAAGGAGGTCAAATAGGGTGAAAAAGAAAGAAGAATAATATGTTGATGACGTAAGTTCTGTGACGTCTCAATAAGACGAAGACAAACGGAGAAAGAGACAGACAGATGGCAGGACTGCTGATAGATGTGAACAAAATAGACATGACAACGGATAACATACAGTACAATAAACCAAAGCCCACCAAATGAATGTCGCTGCACAGTTTACAACTTAATAGGAAAGTAGCATTCATCAAGATGGAGGAAGAAACCAAATGAGCATATCCACATTTTATATATTTTACTGTTCGACTTATTTCTCTATTCCACAGGGGGTGTGCGTTGCACTATGCTTTTATTATAAGCCTGTCGACGACAGTGCTTCCGACTTCGGCATACATTTTATGTATGGGTCTGCTTCCTCCTGCATTTTCTGAGGGTTTGTTTCCCAGGGGGTAACGACCGGTGCTGTGATTGGCGAGCGAACACAGCACTTAGGGTTGCAAACCGTTTCACTTAATCACTAGACCACGTCGTCTCCTTTCATATTCATATTATGAGAATGAGGTTTGCTTTCAAGTCGTCACACATCAGTGAATTCAGTAGCAGCATTCTCGCACATATATAAGACTGTACTGGTAGCGCTGTTGTATACACATGTTCTACTCACAGACTCGTGTACATGACAGGAGCCATCAGTATCACACATAGACTGCAGTCCTATAGCAGTGTATGCATACCTGGCTGACTTTCATCAGATGGTCTTCTTGTGTGTTACACAGATAAGAACCCGACTATAGCACTACTGCTGCTGATGCAGAAAAACACGTGATGAACTTAAACCCTTCAGACATCTTATCCAATGGAAGCCACACGAACGGGTAGGAGCGCCTGGCGAAGACATGTCATTATATACTGAACATCATCCGGGGCTTGATGGACTGCGTTAAACAACATGACCAAGCAACTTCTTCTTCTTCTTCTTCGTACGCAGGACCAAGCAACTAATCATTAGAGGGTGACAGCAAACAATCAAAACGCAAGGGACTCATAATTAAGTGTATATTACATAATATCTACATAGCGAACTGAGTAAAGGAGACCGATCACAAAGATGTCCAAAAAAAAAAGCTCTTGAAGAACCCCTTAAGTGCTGTCAAATAGACATTAACACCTGGTAGAAAAAATCGCTGAATATGAAAGATCACGTTCCCAGACAGCGTTGAACTCAGCGAGGGTCTCAGTATCCAGGCAGCTCAGGATGAACGTGCAATCAGGAAGTCAAGAGCAGACCCCTGACTACGTTTGCCAGTCGTCTCATAGACTTTTCCAGGCTCGAATTGGCTTTACCAATCATGAGTGCGCACACAAACTCGAAGGTTGGATTGCGACATGTCATGGTGCTGGTGGTCCTCACCGACGACGATGGACGAATTATTATGACAACATAATGCCGTATTTCGTACAGTATATATAGTGAATGAACAAAAAACACAAGGTAATACGTATAGTGAATGAACAAAAAACACAAGGTAATACGTATAGTGAATGAACAAAAAACACAAGGTAATACGTATAGTGAATGAACAAAAAACACAAGGTAATACGTATAGTGAATGAACAAAAAACACAAGGTAATACGTATAGTGAATGAACAAAAAACACAAGGTAATACGTATAGTGAATGAACAAAAAACACAAGGTAACACGTATAGTGAATGAACAAAAAACACAAGGTAATACGTATAGTGAATGAACAAAAAACACAAGGTAATACGTATAGTGAATGAACAAAAAACACAAGGTAATACGTATAGTGAATGAACAAAAAACACAAGGTAATACGTATAGTGAATGAACAAAAAACACAAGGTAATACGTATAGTGAATGAACAAAAAACACACGGTAATACAGAAACACTGACAAGACATTAGCCAACTGTTACACTGAGGACGACAAGACTACCTTGCTTGCTGTGAATACTCCAGTTTGGGTGCTGTAGCCATTGCCTTCGTTAGTGACAACTTTCGTGAATCGAACTGTCTGACCAGCAATGACGCTGGCTTTGGCTGTCAGCCCGACAGTGAATGCTGATTGCTCAACTGGAGAACGAGCACACGGCAGTATTGTATACTTAGAGAGCGTAATTATGATGGAGATTAGTATATAATAAAACTAAGAACATGAGTTAGGTCAGGCAGGTCATCCTTTAACCGGTGAGGTCGTTGGGGCACAAATGAAGACATCCTCACAACCCCACGCCACCCTTCTCTGCCGACGGCCACTGCCTGTGCCTCTTCTGGTCGGAGATTGATCCATTCTTTTATGTTGTCCTCCCACCTCTTTTTGGGATGGCCTCTTGGTCGTCTGCCATGCACCTTTCCGTGCAGGATCTTATTTGCAAGACCATTTGATCTCGATATGTGACCGTACCAAGCGAGTTTCCTTCTTTTGACAGTTGCCAAGAGTAGGTCTATAGGCATACTATGGATACAACTGAGACATGATAAGTATGAAACTAAGATATAAAACGGATACAATAATGCCATGATAAGGATACCACTGTTAAGACTATAGTGATAAAACTGATACAAAAATAATCAAATTAAAGCGCCATAAAGATAACACTAAGGACATAAATTCATACAAATCTGACAGACAGACACAGCATCACGGGAATGGAGCAAAGAAACAATTCTGAAATGACCAGAACAAAAGGACGACCACACCGAATACAATAACTAGAGGAATAATTTGTCTCTCAGTATCCATCAAAATACTAATAATCCATTAAGAATAACATCTGCTCTAGAGAAACAGTATGCCAGAACATATCTTGTCCATCAGAAACAGAACAGAGTAATGCCCAGAATAGCAAAGACAATTGTACATACATTTTTCTGAGTTTAAAAATACATACTACAGCGTGCACTGGATAATCTGTTTGATACTAAGAGCGTACGGTATCCCCAGCTGGCTGATTTCAATCGTTATTCAAAAGTATTTTCAGAGCGACCAAACATTTTAGCTGAAAACAAGCGTACGACCATTCTCTTCCTGACATTGACTAAGTGATGCGGCAGGCCACTGATGATACAAACAGGCTGAATATCATGGACGAGGTGGTTGAAACGGTTTGCTGATTCTATTGACTCGTGACGGTTTTATTGTACACTGAACAACTGTACACTGTCTACGGCCTTCAGTCCCACCACTCATTTACATCCCCTGTCCATAGTGCTGACGGCACGGCACTATTGACTGACAAAGTCCATATTTTGAAGTGTTGGGCGTATACTTGTTTTCTCCATCCTCAATAGTCGGTCCATCATCAGCGAACAGCCATTTCATGTAGGCCCCAAGTCGCTATACCAGGGGCTTGACCTCGAGCCAAGTGAGGCTGAGATCAGAAACGCAATCAGCTCGATCTCCAGAGACAAAGCTCCTGGATAAGATTGCATCCCTTCTGAGATTTACCAATCTGGGCGTAGGTATCTCCCTGGCCTTCTGATTACAGACTTCCGTTGTACATGAGTAGTGGAACATGTTCCACAGGAGATGAAAGATGCCACTTTTGTATATCTGTACAAGCAAAAAGACAACCGCCAATTCTGCTAGGGGCATATCTGTGCTGCCAACTGCAGGCACAATTCTGGTCCGAGTCGTGCTCAACAGTCAAACTGGTCACCTTGAGCAGGGACTATTCTCAGAGAGCCAGTGTGGCCATAGAGCGGGTCGTCATATATACAGCACGTCAACTCCAAGATAAACGTAAAAACATCATTGTGACGTGTACACAGTTTTGTCGACCTGACCAATGCCGGTGACACTGTCAACAGGGAAGGGCTTTGATAAATCAAGGCCAAGTTTGGTTGTCAAGGCAGATTCATTGCAGTTGTCTACCAGTTACTTGATGGCTCGAGTACTGCACGAAGGAGTATTGTCTTCCCAGTCACAGACGGTGTCAAACAGGGATGTGTGCTGCAACCGTCTATCTTTAGCATGCTCTTTGCAGCATTGCTCTCTGATGCTGTATATGGCACTGCTACTGGCATGTATATTATGACGCAAGGTCGGCTGTTCAAACCGAGAAGCCTGAAGTCTTACACCAACGTTTCTGAAGCCACCATCTTGGATCTCCTATTCGCTGGCCACTGCAGTCCACCATGGCAGTACATGCCTGACCCAAGATTCTGTGCTCTCGCCAGTGCTGTTCGACATCTACACGATGATACACATGACTGTCCCCAGATTCTGTGCTCTCGCCAGTGCTGTTCGACATCTACACGATGATACACATGACTGTCCCAAGATTCTGTGCTCTGGCCAGTGCTGTTCGACATCTACACGATAACAGTGGCCAACATTCATTCGGCCGGGTCAGGGCGACCATTAACAGATGCTATCCTGGCGAACATGAAAGACTCATATAGGAATGAAATGGTCAGGGACTCGTATAGGAATGATATGGTCAGGGACTCATATATGAATGAAATGGTCAAGGACATCCAAACGACCTTGCAGACAATATCACAGAGGTATGGGGATTCTAACTTGCACAACGCTTTAACTAATGCTGACCTACCTGTCCTAATCCTGGATAGAGGGGCATTCAGCAAACTCGACAGATTGAAACACCGTGGAGTAACATTTGAATGCAGGATCTACAGGAGGTACCGCGTCGATCAAATCATGCACAGGTGCAAGTTACGGCTTTAAACCCCCAAGACAATGACAGATGCAAACGTGAAACATAAGTTACCTTTCATCCTATCCTCACACCGTCAAGAACAGTGGGAGAAGAAGACTGACGTCTGGTCAGACAAAACATACTGATTAGACATGTCTGTCAGGGTCAGGTGAGATGTTCATGCCAAGATCCCTACCTCGACTTCCTCCTACTTCTCCCTGGAAACAGGCTGTTCTTCTTGGCACCATGGCTAACGAGGTGGTGGGATCTACCCGATCCCCGTAGTAGTGAGCGACACGTAGTCAGGCATAGCACAACAGCCCAGAGGACCCTGGTCTACCTACACCAGCAAGCTCTGGATGTAAGGAAAGCGGTTGCAACCCGCCACTTATCGCCCTTTTCTGGGCAAACAAAAAAAGAGTAAACCTACACATTGTGATAGTTCACAACAATAACAACAAAATCATAGTGTGAAAGGTTGGAACGCATTCAGAATGAAGGAATGTCACTGGTTCTGGGTTGCACAAGGTATACTCTCATTTTGAAGATGTTGTACATGCTAGAACTAGTATCTGTGACATCCAATTCGGAATCGGCACAGGTCAAAGTCTATATGTGCGTCACCATAGACACGAGATATCTCTTGTACAATAACACCGCAGACATTATGGGACACGAATCTGGAGAGGGCTGTCATGGATGGCACGAGTACAGAGAACATTTGGACAGGTAGCCACAGTTTAGACGGTAGTCAAGGAAGAAGAATGGGGCCACACGGGTGATAGACTGACAGATTATCACATAGTCATCGTAATAATAGTGAAGGATTATAGAGAGCTCTGCAACGGGAGAGCAGAGTTTAAGGTTAACAACTGATAACACTCAGGATAGTGATGTCGTCTTAAATAGCATTGGATCTGTGCTGCGAAGGGAGCGAGAGGTGAGGTTTGTTATTGAGCGGGGCTGGACAGAGAGGCCACTAACCTCCAGTACGAGAAGGCAGACGGCGGCAGTGACCTCTGGGGTTGCTATTTGAGATCTCTTTAACAAGGGCAGTCGTCATGTCAGACTACCAATCATAACTTGGGAGGTGCAGAAGGGCTGGCTAAGGCAAGAGTGGATACCAGATATCGAGGCCTTAGACCTCCAGGGGCTGGTGTAGATCTACTGTCCTGGTCATGCTGAGGTTGAGGACATCGACATAGCTATCGCCATTGCTTCAAAAGCACACATCACGGGCACATTAGAGATGGATAGAGGGATATTTAGATGTCTATGACCACCTGGTGGGTCATGACAAAGCAATAGGTCAATCGGGCGGATGGCAGGGAGGCGGCTCAGAGGACGGAGCGGGAGTGTGTCCAACCAGCGTGCTACAGGAGCTATCAGTGTCCAAACCTTAAGCGTATGCTGAAACCAAATGAGTTTGAATGGTTATGCCTGGAGTACAGTAAAGTCGATTCCTAGAACACGAACAATGATTTCTTATTGTTCAGTCATTTATAACCCACACCTTATCTCTTGCTGGTTATTGCCATCTTTCCATTCTTTATCTTTCTGTCAATATATATTTAGTTAAATGCGTGAATTGTGGTGAATTGTTGTCTGACTTCCACAATCAATCAATGTATGTAGCTGTAAGATAATCTGCTAGAAAGATTGATGGATCAATGTGTGTAGCTGTAAGATTGATGGATCGATGTGTGTGGCTGTAAGATTGATGGAACGATGTGTGTGGCTGTAAGATTGATGGATCGATGTGTGTGGCTGTAAGATTGATGGATCAATGTGTGTGGCTGTAAGATTGATGGATCGATGTGTGTGGCTGTAAGATTGATGGATCGATGTGTGTGGCTGTAAGATTGATGGATCGATGTGTGTGGCTGTAAGATTGATGGATCGATGTGTGTGGCTGTAAGATTGATGGATCATTGTGTGTGGAAGGTCAAAGTGAGCCCCAGTGCAGCAATTCTTGTCGGGGATAAAGCTAACTTTTCACGCTCTAAGCCGCGGCCTATATGAGGTGGGGTGGCTAGTTCCCTTCCTTGCTGTTTTTACCTTCCCCAACTCATATGCCAGGTACCTATTTACAGCTGCGTCTACTGGAGGAATGAATGCATTACACAATACATAGGATGCGCATAGGTTTTAGAGCAAGGAAATGTAAATGAAACTAGTTCTATAGAGACTCTACAGTCTTCTAAACCAGCATAACGACGTTAAGTTAAGTTAAGGAGCAGTCGCATTAGGCACAAACCACGGTGCGGATTTTGTGTATGTTCGTCCGTGAACTCGAAACCTGACACGCTGTAATCACAGTCTAGTAAGCCAACTCACTGTCGACTAAGCTACACGATCCACTTTGTGTATCTGTGAAAACGATTGATAGATCACACAGAGGATGTCTGACCAGTTTGTGCGATACGTTTGATAAAACAAGCACATCACAAAGAAATACTGATAAGCTGACGAAGGATGACAAAGTGGAGCAATACGATGATGATGATAGAGAATCTGACATCAGGTTGTTACGACCAATATAACCTGCAGAACTTTGATTGTTTAGGCTCCATGTTTAATGGTGAGGTCGCTGTAACCGTTACCCCATCCTATAATTTATGCGCGCATAATCTCCCCCATCACCCTCATAATTCTTATCTCAGCTCTGTGCCGGAAATGTTCCTCAACTTCAGCCCCAGGTAACAGTCCTACCCACATCTGGCACCGCCCACATAATCTCTATCGCTAACAATTACCGGCAAACGGTTTACACTCTGGTCTCAGGTATAAACTGTCGAGTATTAAACACTGCACATTTCATCAGGCTGACTGACACAAGAGCCTCAACCATAACCTATCGTGACTTACATCTCCGATGGGAACTTGAGTCAGTCTTTGGAAAAGACTTACTCTTTCCTGATTTTGTTTTAATCTCGCTCGCCCTACTTTCACCTGCCATCTTATAGAAACATAAGGCTTCAATAGTCTCTCTCTCTCTCTCTCTCTCTCTCTCTCTCTCTCTCTCTCTCTCAATCTCTTCATCTCTCTCTCTCTTACTCTCTCTCACTCTTTATCTATTTCTAGCCCTCTTTCTCTCTCTCTCTCGCTGGGTCTCTCTCTCGCTCGGTCTCTCTCTCTCCATCTCTCTCTTACTATTTCTCATCCCTTTCCCCCCCCCCCCTCTCTCTCTTTCTTCCTGTTCTATGACAATTAGTTTAGCTCCACTTCTAAGACTCCAGTAGCTATGGTTTCTTTCTCCACTGTTCTTATTCACGCGTTTTTTGTTTCCTCATTCTTCACTTGCTCTGCCAGAAGAGCGCCCTTCTGCTTATGTTGAGGTAATTATTCTAGAGGATTTATGTGGTTCACCCTCTCCACCTCTTTTTGTTTTCCCGAGGATTTGTCCCGTTCACCATCTCCGCCTCTTTCTGTTTTCCCGATGATTTGTTCCGTTCACCATATCCGCCTCTTTCTGTTTTCCCGAGGATTTGTCCCGTTCACCATCTCCGCCTCTTTCTGTTTTGCCGAGGATTTGTCCTGTCTATGACCTCCGCCTCTTTCTGTTTTCCCGAGGATTTGTCCCGTCTATGACCTCCGCCTCTTTCTGTTTTCCCGAGGATTTGTCCCGTTCATCATCTCCGCCTCTTTCTGTTTTGCCGAGGATTTGTCCCGTCTATGACCTCCGCCTCCTTCTATTGCCCAGCGGTATTATCATTTGCCTGGACTTACAAGAACGATGCAACTGCTATTATATGCAGGAACTTGTCCCCGGAAGCAGCTGTCCTTCAAGTTCTGCAGTCTGTACACGTGTATGTCAGTCCTAGCTAAATGCCATATTTGGTCAGAACCATATAGCAGCATTGCTCTTACTGAAGTTGATCTTGTTGCACATCTTTAAACAGACCTTCTTCTCGCTGCTGGCCATTTGCCTTTGACATTGTCTTCATCTTCTTATCCCTTTTCACGCCAGCCGTAGTATTGGACCACCACTACAGTTTACCTTTGTTTAGGTTATCTCCGCCAACGAACTTTGCGTGATTTTGCGGTGGGGGTTTCTGTAACAGTTTGTTTAACACGATGAAATCGCTAGTCCCATGCACAACTCTCTTTAGTCGCATTTAACGACATAGTGTAGTGGAAAATCATTTCCTCCACAGTAAGAGTCCCCGAGTCCAATCGGCGAATTCATTTACCTCAAGCTGTCTAATTACAAACCGTATATTGAATATGTAATGGGGTGTCTGTTATAATCTCACTCAGCGATACGGGCTTGCTTGATGCTGTTAGATTTGTGGAATCAAATTTTATGTATCGGCCCATATCATCGAACGTTTCGCTGCCTCCTGCAATGAATTATCTCAAAAAGTTGCAATCAGAATCCTGGAAGTTAAATGTGGTACATAGTGAATTAATTCAACCAGGTAGCTTGTCACCTTTATAGTCTTAGTTATTATATCTAGCAGAATCGACATCACGGTATTCCGTCGGGCAGACCTATAGGTGTTCAGTCTTATTCAGGAGATGTCCAAGAATAGATTTGTTGAAGGTTAATGTAGAATGATGGTTGTAGGCAAACCTGTTCGTCCTCGGGGGCGTCCTTCCTTTGCTTGATCTAACATTCATCTTAACCTCCTGCATTTTCTGCTTGTCTGATTCACCGATAGCGGTTTTGTCAGCGAGCAAGGACACAATAAATATAGAAAGGTTAGGGCTCTAGAGCAGTAGTTTCTCAAAGAATGGAATATGTGCCACAAGTAGCCACCTCGATGTCATGAAGGTCCAGAGGAAAAACAAACTGTGTGTGTGTGTTGCATTGTATCATCGTCATGTCTGTATCTGTTTTAATGTCTCTTGTAGGAACGTCATGTCTGTATCTGCTATAATGTTTTTTGTAGGAACGTCATGTCTGTATCTGCTATAATGTTTTTTGTAGGAACGTCATGTCTGTATCTGCTATAATGTTTTTTGTAGGAACGTCTTGTCTGTATCTGCTATAATGTTTTTTGTAGGAACTTCATGTCTGTATCTGTTTTAATGTTTCTTGTAGGAACGTCATGTCTGTATCTCTTATGTCTTTTGCTGGAACGTCATGTCTGTATCTGTTATAATGTCTTTTGTAGGAACGTCATGTCTGTATCTGTTATAATGTCTTTTATAGGAACGCCATGTCTGTATCTGTTATAATGTCTTTTGTAGAAACGTCACTGCCTTTTGTAGTTCGCATAGAGGTGCATCACGTATGTCTTGCAGTGTTATTTTCCTTGGTCAGTGGGGTTGTCTCTTTTATCACATTCGGGAGGACGATGAGGCTAACGTCTGGTCAGGCAAAACACACGGATCAGACACTGTTAGTCAGGGAGGAGAACTATACTGGTCAAGGTCTTCACCTGACCTCCTCGTTGGTCGTCGGGCTGTTTTCGGGGAGAACAGCCTGGCTAACAAGGTGACTTTGACGTGATCTCCGTAGTACTGAGCGACATACATAGGAAGCCAAGCATAGCGCAACCGCTGGGTGGACCCTGGTCCACCTTCGTCAGCACACTCCGGATGTGAGGAAAGCTACTGCAACCCGCCACTTAACGCCCTTTTCAGGGCGCACAAAAGAGTAACATACTCATTGCGGGCGTTCCAAAACAACGTCATATTCGAGGCAGTTGTGACAGTACTAGCTGGAGCATGGGCGTTTAGGGCAGGGGAGATTGAGCTGGCGACTGTGTTCGCTAAGAATGAAAGGTTGCCTGAATGCGTTTAACGAACGCTGTCACGCCAGGGTCAAGCACCGTTTCGATGCCAGGTCGGCAAGGAGACGAGGGTTTAGGAACATGTTAGGTAGAAGACTTTGTCTGGTATAGGGGTGAGTGTCAGAACTGACCACTCTGACGTCAGACTTAACAAGGATGAGGGCTGTTGACAATCTGATACTTACACGACGGGCAACCACGTTTAGACTGAAAGTGACTCGTGGATAGGCAGTCAATAACATTTGAAATGGTATAGTTCCAAATTGGAGTGATAGCTAAATCAGCCAACCCACAGACCACCTTTGGACAGTCATATTGTTGCTTCACACTATCCTTATTATCTTCCTCATTTGACGTCTCTAATTTTCCGTGATTGTGTTCCCAAGATAGGAGAATGTCTTGATCCGTGTCAGTATTAGCCTGTCGTTGTCTGTAGGGAATCTGTGTCGTCTGCACGTTCTATCTAATGTATATATATATATATATATATATATATATATATATATATATATATATATATATATATATATATAGGTTCATCATCAAATCTTTCTTGGGTTGTGCGGCTTTGTCGAGTTACTTCTGCCTTTATCGTATCAGTAACGGTGCTTGACTGAGATTGAGGAAATGGGTGTGATAGTATAGAAGAGACAGAGGTAACACGAGAATGAGTGTGATAGTATAGAACAGAGACTGAGGTCATTACGAGAATGGGTGTAATAGTATAGAACATAGGCTAAGGTAACACGAGAATGGGTGTGATAGTATAGAACAGGAAAAAAACATGAAAAAAAACAACTTATAAAAGTTGATTAAGGTTCACTTTAATCAAAATTTAAAAATGGGTATGGTCAGATACCGCACCGAGACGAGAACACAAACAAAACCTACGTTACGACCAATAGGCCTTCATCAGGGACAACAATACTGAACTAACAAATCAACATATAAGAAAAAAGGGTCAACTCATCTGTTTCTGATAGTGGACTCAGTCTGTCTAAGCGACCGGTTGGGCCAGATGCTTGATTGAAACTGAATCGGAGCGGTCAAACACAAAGTGGCCAGGAGAGCGCCAGCAATGTGGGGGAATGTGCCGGATAAGCCAATGGTGGCCAAATAGTGGTCCAGATGGGAGAACAAAGAGAAGGCAATATAAGCCGGGAGGGCGTGAGATTGATATAGGGAGGGGGGGGGAACTGATAGAAGAATGGGAGGGGGGGGGGAGGAAGACACATAGATGGGGGTCAGTGTGAGGGTTTAAGAAAAAGTAGGGAAGATATTAAAGCCATGTGGTTGGAGACAACCCATGCTGGAGATAAGTCTATTCTCAAGGGTGAATCGATGACGATCGTCAGAGAAGCACGAAACTAGACCAGTGACACTAACGTCAGCCTTACCCCGGTGTCAGAGAAGCAAGAAACTAGATCAGTGACACTAACGTCAGCCTTACCCCTGTGTCAGAGAAGCAAGAAACTAGACCAGTGACACTTACGTCAGCCTTACCTCAGTGTCAGAGAAGCACGAAACTAGATCAGTGACACTAACGTCAGCCTTACCCCGGTGTCAGAGAAGCACGAAACTAGATCAGTGACACTAACGTCAGCCTTACCCCGGTGTCAGAGAAGCAAGAAACTAGATCAGTGACACTAACGTCAACCTTACCCCGGTGTCAGAGAAGCAAGAAACTAGACCAGCGACACTAACGTCAGCCTTACCCCGGTGTCAGAGAAGCAAGAAACTAGATCAGTGACACTAACGTCAGCCTTACCCCGGTGTCAGAGAAGCAAGAAACTAGACCAGTGACACTAACGTCAGCCTTACCCCGGTGCTCAGGACCATTGAAGTGGCTGGCAATTGGGGAACCAGTGCGGTTGCGGGTGTCGTTGAGGTGTTTGGCGGAAACGCTCCCGTAGTTCCATACCAGTTTCCCCAATGTAGGTCATACCACACTGGCGGCAGATGATAGAATAGATGAGGTTACGGGAATTGCATGTGAATCCCTCTTTGATAAAGAATTCTGCTTTAGGAAAGGTAATGGAGCGAGAAAGGATGATATGAGGGCAGGTAACACAGCCACGTGCATTTTCGCACGGCCTGGTGCCTGGGAGGATATGAGGGCTGTTGTGTAGGCGACTACTGACCAGCAAGTCCCTCAGGTCCCTGTCTCGTTTGTAGGCGACAAGGGGAGGATCGGGAAAAACTTTACGAGTGGCAGGATGATAGTGAAGAATAGGGAGATGACGGAATAGGATATCCCGGACAGAGACGTAATGAGGGTGATAAGTGAGGACGAGTTTCACACGGTCAGAGGGAGGACGGTGAGTGGGAGTGAGGGAGTCTTGACGGTAGATAAGAAGAACCCTCTGAACGGCGGAGGAGAGAGTGGTGTCAGGGTAGAGTCGCTTGCGGAAGAAGTCAAGCATCTCGTGGGCCCTGAGAATTAAGTCGTCGTCATCCTGACAGAAACGTCGGAGGTGGAGGAGTTGGGAGAAAGGAAGCAAATCGCGGCAGGATTGAGGATGGGAGGAAGTGTAGAGGAGGTAGTTGTGGGCGTCAGTGGGTTTGTAGTAGACAGTGGTGGAGAGGCCTGAAGGGCAGATAGAGACAGTGATGTCCAGAAAGTGGACAGACGTGAGGGAAATGTCAGACGTGAACTTGATCGAGGGATGGAAATCATTGACAAAGTCGAAAAAGTTTAGGAGATCCTTCTCCGACATGTCAATCATACCAATCCCATCGTCGATGCATCGATAATACATCAAAGGAATGGGGCCCTGGAATTGAAGCCAGATCAAGTGTTTCAGGTGACCCATGAACAGGCATGCGTAGCAGGGGCCCATTCTAGTGCCCATAGCTACACCACTGATCTGGTCGAAGAACTCGCCAGTGAACTCAAAAGGTATTGAGAGGAAGGACGAGTATAGAACAGAGACTGATGTCATTACGAGAATAGGTGTGATAGTATAAAACAGAGACTGATGTTTTTACTTAATTTAACTTAACGTCTTTATACTGGTTTACAAGACCCTACCGAGTCTGTTTACAACCAGTTTCATTTACATCACCTTGCTGTAAAAGCTATGCGCATCCAATTTATTCTTAAATGCGTTAACTATCCCTGCCTCCACTTCCTGCCCAGGCAATGCATTCCAAGCATTCACCACTCTCTGACTAAAAAAATATTTCCTAATATCTAATCTGGACCTCTCTTAAGTCAACTTGTAGCTATGCCCTCTTGTTATTGTGGGTGGCTGTATTTAAAAAACACTTTAATAGTCTATTTTATCTATTCCTCTGACCATCTTATAAACCTGTATTAAGTCACCACGAATTCTTCTCTCTTCTAGACACTGTAGGCCGGAAGTCTGTCCTCATAACTGTAATTCTGGAATCCCACTGTCAGCTTTGTCGCTGTTTTTTGTATTCTTTCCAGCATGTTTATATCACTTCTATGATAAGGGCTCCACACCTGTATACAGTAATCCAATCTAGGTCTAACTAATGCTTTATTCAGTTTGACGATCACTTCCTTGCTCCTATGTTTAATATTTCTTTTTATCATACCTAACATTGCATTTGCCTTTTTCACTGCTACCTCAACTTGCTCACCCACCTTACCTGTATGATCTATTATAACCCCTAGGTCCCTTTCCTTATCTATCTTTCTAATATTGTTCTCTCACATTCTGTAATTATGTTCCATATTGGATCTAACCATGTGGATGATTGTACATTTATCTACATTAAACTCCATTTGCCATTTTACAGACCATTCTCGAATTTTAATATTAATTTGATCTCAATATATCCACTTCCGCTTTAGATGAGACACTACCTTATCATAGAAGTGATATAAACATGCTGGAAAGAATACAAAAAACAGCGACAAAGCTGACAGTGGGATTCCAGAATTACAGTTATGAGGACAGACTTCCGGCCTACAGTGTCTAGAAGAGAGAAGAATTCGTGGTGACTTAATACAGGTTTATAAGATGGTCAGAGGAATAGATAAAATAGACTATTAAAGTGTTTTTTAAATACAGCCACCCACAATAACAAGAGGGCATAGCTACAAGTTGACTTAAGAGAGGTCCAGATTAGATATTAGGAAATATTTTTTTAGTCAGAGAGTGGTGAATGCTTGGAATGCATTGCCTGGGCAGGAAGTGGAGGCAGGGATAGTTAACGCATTTAAGAATAAATTGGATGCGCATAGCTTTTACAGCAAGGTGATGTAAATGAAACTGGTTGTAAACAGACTCGGCAGGGTCTTGTAAACCAGTATAAAGACGTTAAGTTAAATTAAGGAAAAACATCAGTCTCTGTTTTATACTATCACACCTATTCTCATAATGACATCAGTCTCTGTTCTATACTCGTCCTTCCTCTCAATACCTTTTGAGTTCACTGGCGAGTTCTTCGACCAGATCAGTGGTGTAGCTATGTGCACTAGAATGGGCCCCTGCTACGCATGCCTGTTCATGGGTCACCTGTACACAGTAATCCAATCTAGGTCTAACTTATGCTTTATTCAGTTTGACGATCACTTCCTTGCTCCTATGTTTAATATTTCTTTTTATCATACCTAACATTGCATTTGCCTTTTTCACTGCAACCTCAACTTGCTCACCCACCTTACCTGTATGATCTATTTTAACCCCTAGGTCCCTTTCCTTATCTATCTTTCTAATATTGTTCTCTCACATTCTGTAATTATGTTCCATATTGGATCTAACCATGTGGATGATTGTACATTTATCTACATTAAACTCCATTTGCCAGCTTACAGACCATTCTCGAATTTTAATATTAATTTGATCTCAATATATCCACTTCCGCTTTAGATGAGACACTACCTTATCATAGAAGTGATATAAACATGCTGGAAAGAATACAAAAAACAGCGACAAAGCTGACAGTGGGATTCCAGAATTACAGTTATGAGGACAGACTTCCGGCCTACAGTGTCTAGAAGAGAGAAGAATTCGTGGTGACTTAATACAGGTTTATAAGATGGTCAGAGGAATAGATAAAATAGACTATTAAAGTGTTTTTTAAATACAGCCACCCACAATAACAAGAGGGCATAGCTACAAGTTGACTTAAGAGAGGTCCAGATTAGATATTAGGAAATATTTTTTTAGTCAGAGAGTGGTGAATGCTTGGAATGCATTGCCTGGGCAGGAAGTGGAGGCATGGATAGTTAACGCATTTAAGAATAAATTGGATGCGCATAGCTTTTACAGCAAGGTGATGTAAATGAAACTGGTTGTAAACAGACTCGGCAGGGTCTTGTAAACCAGTATAAAGACGTTAAGTTAAATTAAGGAAAAACATCAGTCTCTGTTTTATACTATCACACCTATTCTCATAATGACATCAGTCTCTGTTCTATACTCGTCCTTCCTCTCAATACCTTTTGAGTTCACTGGCGAGTTCTTCGACCAGATCAGTGGTGTAGCTATGTGCACTAGAATGGGCCCCTGCTACGCATGCCTGTTCATGGGTCACCTGTACACAGTAATCCAATCTAGGTCTAACTAATGCTTTATTCAGTTTGACGATCACTTCCTTGCTCCTATGTTTAATATTTCTTTTTATCATACCTAACATTGCATTTGCCTTTTTCACTGCAACCTCAACTTGCTCACCCACCTTACCTGTATGATCTATTTTAACCCCTAGGTCCCTTTCCTTATCTATCTTTCTAATATTGTTCTCTCACATTCTGTAATTATGTTCCATATTGGATCTAACCATGTGGATGATTGTACATTTATCTACATTAAACTCCATTTGCCAGCTTACAGACCATTCTCGAATTTTAATATTAATTTGATCTCAATATATCCACTTCCGCTTTAGATGAGACACTACTGCATAGTTTTGTGTCATCAGCAAATTTTGCAATCATGGACCCCACATCAATGTCCAAATCATTTATTTAAATCAAGAACAAAATTGGTCCCAAAACCGAGCCCTGTGGCACTCACCTTTTAACTTCACACCACTCAGAGTACTCCTTATTTATGCCCACCCTCTGCCTTCTTACCGTTAACCAATTTTCAATCCATTTGGCAACTTTCCCACCTATTCCATGTGATTTTAACTTTCTAAATAATCTTTGATGAGGTACTCTATCAAAGACCTTTGCAAAGTCTTGATAAATAACGTCCACTGGCTCCCCTGTATCTATCATTTTAGTAACCTCCTCCATGAATTCTAATAGATTTGTTAAGCATGATCTCCCTCTAGTAAACCCATGCTGACTATTTCTAATTAGATTAAATTTATCTAAATGCATTACAATGTTTTCTTTGATTATTGACTCTAACAATTTACAGACTATGCTCGTTAAACTCACTGGTCTATAATTCGCCGGATCTGATTTTTTTGCCCTTTTTGAATAAGGGGATCACTCCTGCATCTTTCCAATCCCGTGGAACAATCCCTTTTGTAAGTGATAGAGAACATAATATAGCCAACGGTTTTGCTAGTTGGTCTCTAATTTCAAACAGCAATTTTGGATGAGTACCATCTTGACCTGGACATTTATTCACTTTCAACCCCTCCAATTAAAAAAAATCAATTTCCTCTGTAATACAGATTGATCTTAATCCCGCTGTATCCATGTCTCTTTGAAAAATATCTATAGGCTCTGGGATATTGGAGCAGTCCTCTTTTGTGTAGACTGCCAAAGTACTGATTGAGTAGATTAGTTGCCTTCCTATATCGCTTATTATTTTCCCTGTACTGTCTATGAGAGGGCCTTCTTTGTCTTTCGTTCTTTGTTTATTTCTAACATAAGAGAAGAAGCTTCTACTTTCAGTCTTGATCCTCTGAGCAAGTTTTTTTTCGAAGTCTATTTTTGCTGTTTTATTCGCTTTACGAGAATGTGTGTGATAGTATAGAACAGAGGCTGGGGAGACACGAGAATGTGTGTGATAGTATAGAACAGAGGCTGGGGAGACACGAGAATGTGTGTGATAGTATAGAAGAGCGGCTGAGGTAACACGAGAATGTGTGTGATAGTATAGAACAGAGGCTGGGGAGACACGAGAATGTGTGTGATAGTATAGAAGAGAGACTGAGACCATTACGAGAATGGGTGTGATAGTATAGAACAGAGGCTGAGGTAACACGAGAATGTGTGTGATAGTATAGAACAGAGGCTGAGGTAACACGAGAATGGGTGTGATAGTATAGAACAGAGGCTGAGGTAACACGAGAATGTGTGTGATAGTATAGAAGAGAGGCTGAGGTAACACGAGAATGGGTGTGATAGTATAGAACAGAGGCTGAGGTAACACGAGAATGGGTGTGATAGTATAGAACAGAGGCTGAGACCATTACGAGAATGTGTGTGATAGTATAGAACAGAGGCTGAGGTAACACGAGAATGTGTGTGATAGTATAGAAGAGAGGCTGAGGTAACACGAGAATGGGTGTGATAGTATAGAAGAGAGGCTGAGGTAACACGAGAATGGGTGTGATAGTATAGAAGAGAGGCTGAGGAGACACGAGAATGTGTGTGATAGTATAGAAGAGAGGCTGAGGAGACACGAGAATGTGTGTGATAGTATAGAAGAGAGGCTGAGGAGACACGAGAATATGTGTGATAGTATAGAAGAGAGGCTGAGACCATCACGAGAATGGGTGTGATAGTATAAATCAGAAACGTCATGTTTTCCAGAAAATCTCTTTAATTCAGTACTGATATCGATCGATATATATGTTATATTGGTCTGTACCTCGCGAGTGGGTCTTGTAAACCAGAATAATCTTCTTGATGTTTGGATTAAATACCGATCAAGTAGCTGGTGAAGGTAGCATATATTTCACCTGGTCGCTGGTACGCTGTTCTGTAAGCCTTGATGTAGACTGTATGATATTTCTTCAGTCTTAAACTGACGGTATTTCCTGAAATAAGTGTACACAAGAACACGTTTACTGACGTCATCGTTATTTTCTATCGACTAAAATAGAAAGAGTAGCATATATTGAAATAATCATTCCCTGTTATTATCTTTCATTTTAAAAATAAGTGATGCACAAAATAAAAGAGAGGTTTCGTTTGTCGGTCATCTGACCATGAGGATATATGTTCATACCTTGGTAGAGCGTTTTATCAAATGAATCAAATATACAAGAAAAAACATGTCATGTTCAGTGTGCGGCGGTGACTGCTGGGCTACTATCAATCCAGATGGTCGAACTCAGCAATGGGAGGAACCGCTGTGGTGGAAGTTGATACACTGGACAACATATTTTGACTAGCTTTCTCTCTCTCTCTCTGTGTGTGTGAGAGAGAGAGAGAAATTAAATCAGGTGACCTTTATATGTTTGGTCTGCTAAAAATGATAAACAAGGTAATTAAAACAACAGATTAGTGTAACAGTTCCAACCGGTGCATGAGTGTTTAAGACAGGGGTGATGTGGTCAGCGACTCTGAGAACAAAGGTACTTGAATGTGTGCCAAGGTCCCTCTCCGTCTCGACACTACGCCAAGGTCACTCACCGTCTCGATACTAAGTCAACACAGGAAAACGGAGGGTTGGGGGAAAGAATGTGTCTATTACAGGTAAGGGCTAGGTACTGACCACTCTTGCGTTCCGATTTGGGTAGTATGGGGTTAGTGACAGACAGAGGCCAGCAGAGCTCGCTGCGACATTTTGAGTGACAGGAATTCAGAATGATTCGCTCCAATAACGACTAAATGGAGGTAGATCCAAACTAGGTGATGGCTGGAGCAGACATCGCACAGAGGTCGATTGGATAGCTCTGATACTGCTTGAGACTATATAATACTAAACAAAATTTAACTCAAGCAGACTGGCCATGGAGAGAGATAGAGAGAGAGAGTAAATAGATAGATAGATAGAGAGAGAGAGAGAGAGAGAGAGAGAGAGACAGACAGACAGACATACATAAGTTAGCTAGGAGTCTGTTTAGCTCGCCGACTTTATAGAAGAGCGATTGATAGGCTGTTTGACGAATGTTAGTGAGATAGAATGGATTACTGGGTGGCTCAACCAGCATACGCCTTTGAGTCTTGGCCAGTCGCTCTATAAGGTGTGTGTTGAGGCGCCCTGTGTCTAGCAGAGATCTGAATGTGTGTTGTACGTGCAGGACACCTTGTGAACGATGCATGTTCCAGAGTGAGTGTATACACAGATCACATGTGAGTATACGTTGAATAGATTGAATGTATTATGACAAGATAACTTCCTTTAGGGAATCTGATTGTGAGTGAATGCATAGAATACGATAGTGAAGACGAGTTTTTGAGAGTGTGTTGAGGGTGCAGATAAGGGGAGGGGAGTGTGCGGCTAGAGCTGGGTTGGATTGGTTGGGGACAATATTCAATAGCCTTTGCCTTTCAAACCCAGCGAATCTATTTAATTCAGATGTATTTCTTGTTTGTAATCTCATTGCACCTACTTTAATAGTTCAATGAATTTGATGTCATAAATGTGCCACCTGCTGCGTGCTAAGTTATTTGCTCAATGTGGCGGTGAATGATGTGGATACATTTGGTAAAATTCTAGATAGAAAAACCCCAGTGACAACCTGGACTCTGCTACATTAGCACTAGCGTTTAAAACACTGTGTTAGCCTCATTAAAATGGCAATGACCTTTAGGTGACCACAAATCTGCAACTGATACATGTCATAGTTGATGGCGTGCAACATTTCTTTCATGCGGACCGCATACCCGATTGGAACATATGATACATCGTTACCCTTATCGAGCAGCTCAGTTTCGGAGAATCAGTGAACAGACTCCAAGCATCATCGGTGTAGTTAATGTTCAGTGCTGTTATCAGACCCACTATACCAACGCAAGTAATGAGGTCATCTGTCATTTCGGAATGTGGAAGCATATCTTTTTGTCGAGCACCAAACACAGAAACATGCTCAATTCTCTGCTAGAAGACTCCATTGCTGCAGTCTAGAACCCCAAACATTTCTGTTCAGTTGGTAATTCCAGATCTTCGACTAGGTCATTCAATTCACTCTGGATAATTGTATGTGGCGGTGCAGACTTCAATAGGCACAACATCAGTATCTCTTGAAGTAGATGTGTCCACATGGCACATATGTTTACTGGCATTATTGTTCATCGTCCAGGGTATACGATTCTGGTGGGACAGAAGCAGCAAGTCCTTCCCCGTTAGCGCACATCTCTTCCTGGTATCCAACACTGTAGCATCAATACGATGTAGGGCTTTATGTATTTGCACATCTCTTCCTGGTATCCAACACTGTAGCATCAATACGATGTAGGGCTTCATGTATTTGCACATCTCTTCCTGGTATCCAACACTGTAGCATCAATACGATGTAGGGCTTCATGTATTTGCACATCTCTTCCTGGTATCCAACACTGTAGCATCAATACGATGTAGGGCTTCATGTATTTGCACATCTCTTCCTGGTATCCAACACTGTAGCCTCAATACGATGTAGGGCTTCATGTATTTGTACAATATATGTTCCGATTTTTTGTAGCTCAGCATATAAGATGTCTAAGTGAGGCATGACATTGTTGAAGAAATGCAACCAGAATTGAAAAGTGGCATTATTCAGCCACTTAATAAATCCAGCTGCTTGGCACATTGTTTCTGCTTTGTAGGTTTCCCCTCCCGCCCCCAGATTTAATATTTTGAAAACATTTCAAAATTGAATATTTTTTGTTGTTAAAAATTATTTGTACTTATATTGATGATGCTATAATTACTGATGATGCTATAATTACTGATGATGCTATAATTATTGATGATGCTATAATTACTGATGGTGCTATAATTACTGATGATGCTATAATTACTGATGATGCTATTTTTAATAATGGTGTTTTCATTACGTATGTTCTCTTTTCTTGTTTTTTGTCTATATTGATTTGAACAAAATCCGAATTTGCTAAAATATGAATGTATTTGGATAGAACACCCACCAAAATGTAAATACATTGAGATTATATTATATAGCACCTAACAAAAATATGTAGCAATGTTGAATTGTTGACGTGAAATAAACTTTTTAACCTAGTAGACACCACCTTTACTGTTTGTCCTATATTTACTAACCACCATATTGAAGTCAGCTCACCAAATTCAAGTCATCTACTAGTCTTATATTTCCTAACCACCATATTGAAGTCAGCTCACCAAATTCAAGTCATCTACTAGTCTTATATTTGCTAACCATCCTGTTGAAGTCAGCTCACCAAATTCAAGTCATCTACTAGTCTTATATTTGCTAACCATCCTGTTGAAGTCAGCTCACCAAATTCAAGTCATCTACTAGTCTTATATTTGCTAACCATCCTGTTGAAGTCAGCTCACCAAATTCAAGTCATCTACTAGTCTTATATTTGCTAACCATCCTGTTGAAGTCAGCTCACCAAATTCAAGTCATCTACTAGTCTTATATTTCCTAACCACCATATTGAAGTCAGCTCACCAAATTCAAGTCATCTACTAGTCTTATATTTGCTAACCATCCTGTTGAAGTCAGCTCACCAAATTCAAGTCATCTACTAGTCTTATATTTGCTAACCACCATATTGAAGTCAGCTCACCAAATTCAAGTCATCTACTAGTCTTATATTTGCTAACCATCCTGTTGAAGTCAGCTCACCAAATTCAAGTCATCTACTAGTCTTATATTTGCTAACCATCCTGTTGAAGTCAGCTCACCAAATTCAAGTCATCTACTAGTCTTATATTTGCTAACCATCCTGTTGAAGTCAGCTCACCAAATTCAAGTCATCTACTAGTCTTATATTTGCTAACCATCCTGTTGAAGTCAGCTCACCAAATTCAAGTCATCTACTAGTCTTATATTTGCTAACCATCCTGTTGAAGTCAGCTCACCAAATTCAAGTCATCTACTAGTCTTATATTTACTAACCACCATATTGAAGTCAGCTCACCAAATTCAAGTCATCTACTAGTCTTATATTTCCTAACCATCCTGTTGAAGTCAGCTCACCAAATTCAAGTCATCTACTAGTCTTATATTTGCTAACCATCCTGTTGAAGTCAGCTCACCAAATTCAAGTCATCTACTAGTCTTATATTTGCTAACCATCCTGTTGAAGTCAGCTCACCAAATTCAAGTCATCTACTAGTCTTATATTTGCTAACCATCCTGTTGAAGTCAGCTCACCAAATTCAAGTCATCTACTAGTCTTATATTTCCTAACCATCCTGTTGAAGTCAGCTCACCAAATTCAAGTCATCTACTAGTCTTATATTTGCTAACCATCCTGTTGAAGTCAGCTCACCAAATTCAAGTCATCTACTAGTCTTATATTTGCTAACCATCCTGTTGAAGTCAGCTCACCAAATTCAAGTCATCTACTAGTCTTATATTTGCTAACCATCCTGTTGAAGTCAGTCATTATAAGTCTTATATCTATTAGCCACCATATTTAAGTCAATTACTATAGGTCTTATATTTACTAACCACGCTATTGAAGTAAGCTATTATAGTGTAACAGTTTCATGTGTCAGGGACATTATATGTGAAAGGACCTGTGGGGAGCAAAGGATTTGTCACTTGGACTCGGAGATCCGATATTAGCTGAGAAAATAATATATTTTTCAGCACAGGTGGGGACAGTTCAAATAAAGGTCACACATGTCGCGCATTCATTGATATTGCCGGGTTGTGATTAGCGACTTCAGCATGCATGGGAAATGGTTACTACAGTAAGTTGGTGACGTCAAAGATTGTTGGGAGCGGGGTACTCTACCAGCCCATTTTCGTATGGTAGATATAGACGCAAACAAAGGATGGAAATATTTAAGTCCATTGGAAGTTGAGGCCAGACTGTCACTATCAGATTGACAGCGGTGAGAATGGAGTTGATTGGGAGTAACTTGTTAGACTGACAAATGTTACAGACACAATAGTGATTCCAGTGACTCGCTGGGCAACGGGGTAGGGACAGAAGTAGCTGGTGATCAGCGAACATGTTGTATATGGTTGCGCCTAGAGGGCCAATAAAACCAGGAGTAAGTTATATTTCAAGCTTATCTGCGAGAAGGCTATCCCACTATATTCCAGTGCCAATTGGAATGAGTGGTGACTCTTCTATACTAGCGAGACGAGAGTCGGTAAACTCAGAGGCAACAACGAAGCGAATAGTGGTAAGGTGTTGCAAACATCTGAAATACTATCCAACAGAGAGTGGTCAAAAGGTGTTGCAAACACCTGGTATGCAATCCAAAAGAAAGTGGTCGTAAGGTGTATCAAATACCTAGGATAGTCTCGGGATACAATCCCAAAGAGAGTGGCTACAAACTTACTTGGTTCAGTTCAGACAGGTCGTAAGTATTGAATTGTAACTTGAACCCTAAGAGAACTCGTCCTCTGAGAAAAGGTGTACCCTCTCAGAAAAGGTGTAACCTGAACCCTCAGGGAACTCCTCCTCTCAGAAAAGGTGTAACACGGGCACCATGCAGATCCGTCAACGGAAGTGAGCAGACCGTCAGAGATCAGCCACGCTGCGAACTGCCGAAGTGCACTATAGGGACCACAATATTAAATAGTTAAAGTCTAAGTGAAATTTGTAGATAGTATAAGAAGCATAGGGTATACAATAGAACTGGGTTTAGATCCACGAGTTCTTATCAGCTAATGCCGACAACCCCCTGAGTTAGACATATTTAGTCATATTTAGTTTAGTTTGATAAAGTTGAAAATGACTAGATTTGTAATAAATGAATGATCTTGTATTTTATTATTGTCGTCTCTTAATGTTTTCTATGTTGAACAACTGGGAGAAGTGAGATATGTCATACTGTATAAAGCTTTAGTTAGACCTAGATTGGTGTACAGTATACAGGTGTCGAGTCCTTATTGTAGAGGGGATATAAACACGCTGGAAATGATACAAAGAAGAGCGATAAAACTGAAACAGACTCTGCAGTGCCTTTTAACCAGTATAATGAAGTTAAGAAAAGCCCGAATGAGCTCGCGAGGGCAAGCGTTGCAGTAGGTCTACAAATCAATAGAAAGAAAACCGTTTATCCTCAGCACCTCACATTCATACCACCCCCCCCCCCCCCCACCCTCAAAAAACAAAGAAAGGAAGATATGCGCCTTGGTAATTGTCCGGTCGAAAACGTGGACTCGAATATTCAATTGGGCCAAGAGAGCACGAACTCCAATTCAATAAATCTGGAGATCTCGCAAAGGATAGCAGCGGACTGGCTCAACTTCATCTCTGTTACACATGTGCTGCAACAGATCCGAAACGACAGCGCTAGGGCTCACATCTTTAACAGTGGGGTCTAGGGCTGACATCTTTAACAGTGGGGTTAGTCCAGGCATGGTTAATGGTTGGGAGGTGTGCACTCCACGGAAAGTTGATGCAGAAAGGATCCGCGTTGTCCAACGAGCGTAGAACACTGACAAGCAATAATCATAGATATTCTTGCCGATGTTATGCACACATACATACACACATATACACTCACACACGGACACATACATGCACCCACATACACACATACTCACCAACACACATGCTCACATACTCACCTACAAACATGCTCACCGCCACACATACATTTACACGTAGACACGTACATACATGAGCACACACACATAATATTCTCCTCGGCCTGCCTCTGCCCCACTATCCAGGCACCATACCCTCCAGGCACCATACCCTCCAGGCACCATACCCTCCAGGCACCATACCCTCCAGGCACCATACCCTCCAGGCACCATACCCTCCAGGCACCATACCCTCCAGGCACCATACCCTCCAGTATTGTTCTCTCCAGGCCATTCAGACGTCTCATGTGGCCAATATCATTTTGCTTTATGGACACGATAATGTTTACTAGCCAATTTTCCTCAATGTTCAGTTGTTTGAGATCTCTGTAGTTGTCTGACAGTGTCTGTCTAGACTAGCTCTCTGTCTAATTGTCTCATAGTGTCTGTCTAGACTAGATTTCTATATAATTATCTCTTAGTGTCTGTCTAGACTAGATCTCTGTCTAATTGTCTCTTAGTGTCTGTCAAGACTAGATCTCTGTATAGTCTCACTTTGTCTACTCAGATTTTACCTGGTCTTCTAGATGTTTCGTTGAGATCTGTGTGGTCTTGGAGGTTGATGGTGCATTGGGCAGAAGAAAGATTCGAAAGATAAGAGAAACAGTTGACAACATTTACCATGCAGAGTACAGGATGATCACAAACAAAGAGAAGAGAAAATGTACGTTACATTCAACATCATGGCTTCGCAGAGGGCGAACAATCAAATTTATGAGCAACACTATATACAAGTATCATGACAGAAAGAGAAAAAAGTAAATTTTGCAATCGGTGCAGTTTACAGAAAATTGGCTCTGAGACAACATCGAAAGACACAAATCGGAGATATTTCGGTTTTGGAAAGAGACACAACAGTCTGAAGAGAGTGATAATCGAGGACACGTTTTCTTGACGGTCGAAATGGAGTGAACTACGAGGAAATTGACATCAGGACATTACGGACATTCAGGGCATGCCTTTGGGATGACGTGGGAAAACTCGCCTTTAATGCACCACGAAGCTGTCGTGACGGAGATTACGTTTTGGAAATAATATGTCACATGATGATGGCTATACAGTAATTGTTGGGGAGACTCGTGGTCCTCTACGCCAGTCGGATGGCTACAGTAACAAGAATTAGATTAGATGTGTGAATAAATGTGTCAGGACATTTCCTTACTTGAGATGAGGGGACAACAATCAGGAGCAGGTCAGGAACACCAGCTGTCATCAACATGTTGCATCATATGCGTTTGTAACGGTTCTCTTCTGTACTGCAATCCAGACACACCTATAGATGCTCTGTATCTGTCAGCAAATATTGAAGACTGCCGATACTGATTGTTCCTGGAACTCGTTGCTTGTGCACACTCGTGCTCTGTAGTCGTGTAGCCCACTCCGATCAAACCTCGAATGATTTCAAAGCTCTGCAGTCTGTTAATTACAGATTCACCTCTTGCGGTAACATAATCTGACAGACTGTCATTGAAAGACTTCAAAAGGTCACTCATATCCATACATAAGGTGCCCTTAATTGTGACAGCCGAGCCATGATGTCAGCTCTTTCTGTTTTCTGAGTATCAGCATGGCTAGGACATTAGATCAACCTCAGCCCGTGGAGGTTCCAAGTCGCTTTAACTGCCATACACTCATGCGTTATGTAGCCCTTATGTACCCTCCAAATTAAAGCGGTCCCAGAAAGCCATCTCAGAGCTCTAGTCGCTGCTTCCATGCTCATTCTTGCACTGGAGGTTACTGTTCTGTGTGCCCCGATCTGCTCAACAAGAATCTAATCTATAACTCCAGCAGAGAACCACAGCCAAATATCTCACCGTGTAACATAGGTCTATTCCTATATACAATGGCATAACTGCACTGAATGTTATCATTTATCAGATGGTTAACCACGCTCTCTATCCTTCTGTTGCACCACTATCTGCATTACCTGCCTATGATTATGATGACTCTGTGGTAATCTGTCACTGGATATCACCAGTGTGGACCCATTCTTCTCCCTTGACTATCACCTCAAATGTTGCTACCTGCCCAATTGCTCTTACTGCCTGTACTATTGGTGACATCCCCCTCTTGAATCTCGCCCCCTTGATGTCTGAGGGGTTGTTGTACAGTGTGTTCCCCCTCTTGAATCTCGCCCCCTTGATGTCTGAGGGGTTGTTGTACAGTGTGTTCCCCCTCTTGAATCTCGCCCCCTTGATGTCTGAGGGGCTGTTGTACAGTGTGTTCCCCCTCTTGAATCTCGCCCCCTTGATGTCTGAGGGACTGTTGTACAGTGTGTTCCCCCTCTTGAATCTCGCCTCCTTGATGTCTGAGGGGCTGTTGTACAGTGTGTTCCCCCTCTTGAATCTCGCCCCCTTGATGTCTGAGGGACTGTTGTACAGTGTGTTCCCCCTCTTGAATCTCGCCCCCTTGATGTCTGAGGAGCTGTTGTACAGTGTGTTCCCCCTCTTGAATCTCGCCCCCTTGATGTCTGAGGGGCTGCTGTACAGTGTGTTCCCCCTCTTGAATCTCGCTCCCTTGATGTCTGTGGGGCTGTTGTACAGTGTGTTCCCCCTCTTGAATCTCGCCCCCATCTGGCTGTGAAAGACAGAAGCTCCATCATGTACTCAATCTTCAAATCGATGTCTCTCTTGTGCAACCCAGAACCAATCGTATACCTTCCTTCAGGATGCATTCCAACCGTTCACACTATGGCCTAGATAATGTGAAGATGACCAGTCCGTAATCAGCAACTGTCAGTACCAGCTGACGATATCCGATGGAAAATTGTCTCAGGTCATCCCGTAACCGGTGAGGTCGTTGGGGCACACCTGAAGACATCCTCACAACCCCACGCCACCCCTCTCTGTCAGATGCCGCTGCCTGACACTCTTCTGGTCGGAGACTGGTCCATTCTTTTATGTTGTCCTCCCATCTCTTTTTGGGCCGGCCTCTTCGTCGTCTGCCTTGCACCTTTCCGCGGATGATTGTATTTGCAAGACCATTTGATCTCGATATGTGACCGTACCAAGCGAGTTTCCTTCTTTTGACAGTTGCCAAGAGGTCTTCGAAAGGCCCTATTGCTGTTGTAATTCTATCTCGTATTTCCTCATTTGTAACTCGATCTTTGTACGTGACGTTTAAAAGTTTTCGGAAACATCTCATCTCCAAAGCCTGTATCCTTCGTTGAAGGTCAGCTGTAACTGTCCATGCCTCACACGCATAGAGGAATATTGACAGGACCAGTGTATGCATTGATCTGATTTTCGTGCATAGTGCTAACCGTTTATCTTGCCAGATTTAGTTAAGCCGTGCAAGCGCCGCTATTGTCTGTGCTATTCTGGCCAACACCTCACATTTTGATCCTTCATCACTGACAATCGACCCAAGATATTTAAAACGGTCAACCACTTCGAGTTCCTGACCGTTAGCTTTTATCCTGCTGTTGAAGCCTGTGGCGTTGTTGGTCATTCATTTAGTCTTTCCAGCGTTTATCTCCATACCATAGTCAAGAGCTGTTTCATCGAGCCTTCTGACCTATTCCTGGAGTTCTGCTTCTGAACCCGCCAACCAGTCGATATCATCTGCAAAACAGGTTGGTAATCGTTCGGCCCCCTATCTTGACGGTACCAACGTGACCTCCAAGTGCCTCACTCATAATTCCTTCAAAGAATATATTGAAGAAAAGAGTTGGAGAGAGTGTACACCCCTGTCTCACACCAACTGATGTGCGCAACCAGTCCCCTCGGCTCCCATTCACAAGAACTGCGCTACACGCCTTGTCATACAGGTGTTCAAGGACCGTTATAATATTTCCGTTGATATTATACATCCTCATGGTTGCCCAAAGCGCTTTATGCCATACCCTATCAAACGCTTTCTTAAAATCCACAAACACATACAGTGTTTGCTGCTGTTATAGATATTTTAGAATTGTCTATGTTCCACGTTTACTACTGCCACAAACTTGATGGTTGCCAGATCTCCCTTACATCTGCGTATGGTTGCCAGGTCTCCCTTACATCTGTGTATGGTTGCCAGGTCTCCCTTACATCTGTGTATGGTTGCCAGGTCTTCCTTACATCTGTGTAATGTAGCTAGGTCTCTCTTACATCCGTGTATGATTGTCAGGTCTCTCTTACATCTGTGTATGGTTCCCATGTATTCCTTACATCTGTGTACGGTTGCTAGGTCTCCCTTACATCTGTGTATGGTTGCCAGACCTCTCTTACATCTCTCCTCACATTGTCCGCTGCTGTCATGATCACGCCACGGGTGCACGTTTTGCTAAAACTCGCGTTTGACGTTGACAATAGGTAGAATCAAGCTGCTTATTTATATGTGTTTTCTATCAAGCTCTCTGTCAACATCTCTATTCCCAGTAAAAAAAAATGGTCACTTAAACAAAGAACAAGTGGTCTGTGTCAATAATAAGCCTGATCAAGACATTGGCTTCCAGCACGGTAACATCTCAATAACCTGTCCATGACAAAAACAATTGATTGTGGACAAGGTTTTAGAGCTGCCCGTCTGGAAATTCTATAAAACGGAATCTTGGATGATCCGTTCTTGTGCTTACTAGGGACCAATTTCTCTGTCATATACATTTGGTGGCCCGCTTCATATTTCTCTCAAATGTTCACACATTTTTCTCTCAAATGGTGACACATATTTCTGTAACAGTTCCCGCCGGAGGAAGGGGAGTTTAGGACAGGGGTGATGTGGTTGCTGATAACAAAGGTACCTGAATGCGTGTCAAGGTCACTCACCGTCTCAACAAAGGAGAACAGAGCCGGGGCAAGGAATGTGGACAGGTAGGAGCTGACCACTGGCCTTCCGATTTGGGTAGGGAGAGAATGATTGACAGACAGATTGGCAGCGGGGCTTGCTGCGAGAGAATGAGTGACAGGTGTGCAAAGTGTTTCGTTCCAATAAGACTGAATATAGCCCCCCCTGAGATCCATTGGTCAAGCTCTGACTTTGCTTGAGTGTATATAACTCGAGACAAAGTTTATCTCAAGAGGCTGGATGAAGAGGAGGGATAGAGATATGAGAGAGAGAGAGAGAGAGACATAGAGAGAGAGAGACTGAATTTAGATAGTATGATTAACTCACCGACTTAGATAGAGGAGCGATTGATAGACTGTTGCACGAATGTTAGTGATAGAACAGGATCGCTCAAGTAGGTGTGTGAGTTTTGTATTAAGTGATAATCTGAACGTTGTGTTGTAAAAAGGACACATTGTGAACGAGGTATGTCCAGATCGCCCACCTGAGGGGATTTGAGTGAGGAAGAGTATTTGATAAGGTGTGTTGAGGACGCAGTTAAGGCGAGGGGTGTGTGTGATGTAATTGCAAGGCAATAGAACTGGGTTTTAGATAGTTGGGAATTCCATCAATAGCTTATGCTTACAATTTCCACTTTATTTAATATTTATATTAGCTTATATATAACATAGGAATATTTAGTTAAGATGATTTGTATTGAATTGTGTTTGTAATTCCACTACTCATTTTTACGATATGAATATTATGTAATAAATATGCCATCTGATGTGTGCTATATTATTTGAAATGTGTGGTCGTGATGATGTGGATGAGTGTGAGAATGTTCTAAGTTAGAATAACGACCAGGGCAAACAGCGGGGTCTGTTACGTTTCTCTCAAATGTTCACACATTTGTCTTTCAAATGTTCACACATATTTCTCTCAAATGTTCACACATTTGTCTTTCAAATGTTTACACATATTTTTCTCAAATGTTCACACATATTTCTCTCAAATGTTCACACATATTTCTCTCAAATGTTCACACATATTTCTCTCAAATGTTCACACATATTTTTCTCAAATCTTCACACATATTTCTCTCAAATGTTCACACATATTTCTCTCAAATGTTCACACATATTTCTCTCAAATGTTCACACATATTTCTCTCAAATGTTCACACATATTTCTCTCAAATGTTCACACATATTTCTCTCAAATGTTCACACAAATTTATCTCAAATGTTCACACATATTTCTCTCAAATGTTCACATATATTTCTCTCAGACAGTTCTTGGTCTTTCTCATGCTTCTCAAATAGTCGCATCTATTTCTCTTAGAATTTATCATGTCCATCGCACGCTTCTCTTGTAGAGCGAATGTTTATCTCTGAAATAACTATCTCTGTTACTTTTATTAACTTGCATCATGTTAATCCACATAAATCACCTCTATTTAATCAACTTGCCATATGTTTCTCCCTATAAATCACCTTTTAGGTTTTTTTTAAGAATTGAACAATCACCCAGTCCGATTTCTGTGAAGCTCTCCAATATTGAGTGTATTATCTGATGAATAGTCCAACACTGAGTCATTTTTATAGGAAGTATCCTAATATTGATATTCTTTTCTGAGAAGCTTCCAACTCTTGAATGTGTTCTCTAGGAAGTACCTCAACACCAAATCAATTTTCTCAGAAACACCTGAACATAGTCAGTTTAGATTTATGTGAATCAACCCTATAATTAGACATATTTCTCAGAATCATCCTCATAATTAGACATATTTCTCAGAATCATTCTCATAATTAGACATATTTCTCAGAATCATTCTAACAATTAGACAAATTTCTTAGAATCATCCCCATAATTAGACATATTTCTCAGAATCATTCTCATAATTATACATATTTCTCAGAATCATTCTCATAATTAGACATATTTCTCAGAATCATCCCCATAATTAGACATATTTCTCAGAATCATCCCCATAATTAGACATATTTCTTTCTCAATCAGAGGATATCAGACCTTCCGTCTAGATAGAGAAGGCCACAAAGGAGGGGTCCTGATACTGACCAGAAACTGCATACCGAGTAGCGCGGTATCTGTCAATCACACCGGACAAGCAGAAATTGTAGGAGTTGACATAATGGCTCAAGAGACGAAGCTCCGCATTTTCAATCTGTACGGACCACCAAACAGAGACCTATCGCTCTCGAGTATGGAGGTCAGAGACTCCAACTGCATAGTAGTTGGAGATTTCAACAGCCACTCGGAGAGATGGGTATACTCTGACACAGACAGCAGAGGTGACGAAGTGGAAGATTGGGAGATAGATGCAAATCTCTCCCTAATCAATAGGCCGGAGGATAGCCCTAGCTTCTATTCAAGAACATGGCATACCACCTCGACTCCAGATTTGGCCTTCTCCACACAGGACATACACCATAAAATAGACCGCCAGGTGCTAAACCAACTGGCAGGTAGCGACCACAGGCCGATCAGGCTAACCATTGACATGGAAGTAGGCCCACAGGAAACAGAACGGCTCCCACGTTGGAATTACAAACGAGCCGACTGGGACAGATTTGCAATTCTGACAGATGGGCTGTGTGAAACCATCAACACACGAAACACCAAAATGAAGCCCATGGTAGAGAGCCTAAGCAAGGCAATAATGCAAGCCGCCACTGAAACCATCCCAAGAGGAGCTAGGAAAAACTATAAGCCCTACTGGAATGATGAGTTGCAGAAAGTGGAAGATGCAGTAACAAATGCTAGGAACATGGCAGAGCGAGAAAAATCCATGGAGGCAAACATCGCCCTCAAAGCCGCTGCGGCGAAGTACAAACACACTCTCAAACAAACAGCAAGAGAAAGCTGGAAAGATAAAACGGAAAGTCTAAACCTGGACAAAGACGGGAACAAGCTATGGAAGCTAGTCAGAGCCATGAACGACGAAACCCCGTCAAATAAACAAATTACTATCAAGCAGGGCGAGAACTTGATCACAGGTAAGAAAGCCGCAAACGCCTTTGTCGATCACTATGCCAGAGCAAACCACATCGAGGTCCCTGCAGAAAAGCATACAGACATTAGCGAAGAGCTAAAGGGACACGAAAACATAAATACGGCTCCCGAAGAGCACATGATGGCCAAACTTACAATGCGCGAAATGGAAGAGGCTATGAGAACACTAAAGAAAAGGAAATCTCCCGGAAAAGATGGGATAACAAACGAAATGCTGATGGGGCTGGGCCAAACAGCGAAGAGGAAACTACTGTCAGTCCTGAACCAAAGCTGGAAAATGGGTATTGTACCCCAGGCATGGAAAGATGCAATACTGGTACCAGTACCAAAAACAGGAAAGGATAAAACAGATCCAAATGGATACAGGCCCATCAGTCTACTGAGCTGTGTCGGCAAGCTGATGGAACGGATGATAAACACCAGACTGATGTGGCATCTGGAAGAAAAACGAATACTAATTCCACAGCAAGCCGGCTTTAGACAGCACAGATCCACTGAGGACCAGGTCATCCTCATAGCCCAGGAGATAGAAGATGCCTACCAGGCACAGAAACACACAGTAGCTGTTTGGGTGGATCTGGAAAAGGCATTTGACAAAGTCTGGAAAGATGGACTTAGAGTCAAGCTAAGAAGAAGTGATGTTTGTGGGAAAATGTACAAGTGGATCAACCACTACCTCAAACAAAGAACGGCCAGAGTCCAAGTACAAGGGCAGATGAGCAAAAAGGTGACACTCGAGCAGGGAGTACCCCAAGGGGGAGTACTGTCACCCACACTCTTCCTGGTATATATAAACGATATTACAGAGAATATACCAAGAAGAGTCCATAGCTCAATGTTTGCAGACGATCTGGCTATGTGGACCTCTGAAAAGAATCTCACCATAGCAAGAAATCGGATGCAGACGGCCCTAACATCGCTGGAAGAGTGGGCGAACTCATGGCTGGTCAAAATAAACGAGGAGAAAACCACGTGCACAATATTCTCGCTTTCATTAAAACCCCAAAGTACCAAATTAAGTCTAAATGGCAAAATCCTGCAGCCAAACGACAACCCAACCTATCTGGGAGTCACATTTGATCGGCGCATGACATGGAAAAGTCAGATTGAGAGAAACCGAATGAAAGCCAGAGAAAGAATGGCAATCATGAGGAAACTTGCTGGCACAAGCTGGGGAGCAGACGAAGGCATACTAAAGAAACTGTACACTGGAAGAGTAAGACCAGTTCTCGAGTATGGCATTGCGGCATGGACAACAGCAGCGAAGGCGAACTTCGATAAAGTTAACAAACTTCAAAACCAAGCCATGAGAATTATAACAGGTGGCATGAAGTCAACGCCAATTGTACAAACACTACACAGAACGGAGGGGCAGGAGCATTCCTGAACCTACCAAATGGCAGAAAAATAACACTGTCATTCGCTACTGGTAAGTACACAAGCAATTTCAGAGCGGAGGCAGAGGCACTGAGGGCGGCAGTGGAAGAAATGGTGACACACAGTGAAAATGAGAGCCATATAGTCCTGCTGACAGATGCTCTCGCCGTAGTCACAGCGCTAAAAAGCCAGAAAAACACTGAGCTTAATGACTTAAGAGCAGCACTCTGCAAACTGTGCCAGCAGTCCGCACCAAAAAGGGTAGTGGTACAGTGGGTCCCGGCACACTGCAACATCCAAGGCAACGAGGAGGCAGACAGACTGGCAAAAGAAGGTGCAAGACTACCACAAACAGATACCAGTATGACGTACGAAGAGTCAAAACGGCTTATCAAAGCCAGATACATGACCAAATGGGAAACCGAACATACTGGTTACACCAAAAACGATGCCTATTACCAGTTGAACCGAAGAGAGCAGGTCGTTGTCTTCAGACTTCGCACTGGCCACAACAGACTGAGGTACCACCTATTCAACAAATTGAAGATAGGGAGTACCGACGAATGCCCGTGCGGTACTGGTAAAATGACCGCTGAACATCTGCTGCAGAACTGCCCGACATACGAGGATCAGAGAGAGCGGATGTGGCCATTACCAGTGGAACTGCAAGACAAGCTCTATGGCAGTAGCGAGAGCCTCAGGATGACCGCCGCTTTTTTCGAAAAAATAATGGTTACTGTCTGACTGTGTACGCAGAAGAAGAAGAAGAAGACATATTTCTCAGAATCATTCTCATAATTAGACATATTTCTCAGAATCATTCTCATAATTAGACATATTTCTCAGAATCATCCCCATAATTAGACATATTTCTCAGAATCATCCCCATAATTAGACATATTTCTCAGAATCATCCCCATAATTAGACATATTTCTAAAAATCATCCCCGCAATTGGACATATTTCTAAAAATCATCCCCATAATTGGACATATTTCTAAAAATCATCCCCATAATTGGACATATTTCTAAAAATCATCCCCACAATTAGACATCGTCACCCAAGAAGAAGCATTAAATAAGCCTTGTGTTAATAAACGTCCCTGCCGTAAACTTGTTCTGATTGTAATTACACTTGTTATTTCCCCTTGAGTGCTATATTCGCCTTTTTTATTTTCATATAGTTTTTGTATTAGGTTAATTATTGCTTTATACGCCCTATTAAGTTCATTTATTATAGTTCTTTTATTTACTAACCAAATTGTCGTTGAAGATACGTTATTGTAGAAGATCGGAAATAAATCATTGAAATGTCAACTACAGTCGTGATTTTATGCTTCTGTGGGATCCAACAAGGAAGAGCAATTTTAGTTTGTGTGTGCTATTGATGAGTGGGGGACTGTGACATGACCGCATGCTTGTAGGATTCAATACTTTCATGAGTGGGTTAGTAGAGGTGTACAGGTGAGCGTGAGAGAGAACACGTATATGTCTGGGTGGGTATACGAGCATGCATTAGGGATAGAGAGATACAGGGTAAGAATGCGTGTGTGAGAGAGAGAGAGAGAGAGAGATACAGAGAGGGAGATATGAATTGACCGAGCAACGCTGTTTGAGTTTGAGAGTGTGATACATGAATCCTGAAATGCAGTCTTGCAGACCAAAGACTATGGTATGTAGATTAACGCTGGAAAGACACAATTAATGACCAACAACATCGAGGGCTTCAGTCGTTGCCCCAAAGATCTGACCGGTTACGAGAGGACCTGAGACCAGTAACTGTTGTCTGCTAGCCGTCTGATTGGCGCTTAGGATGTACCATCTCGTGTCTTGTCTAGTTGCTCTTTCGACTCACATTTGGCTATTGGTAGTACGTTTGTGTGTGGTTTCTTTCTTGCAGTTTACCAGTTCTTGGGAAGGTGCAGCTCTGGGGGTGTCCAGTCTACAGGATTTATCCTGTAGACATTTAGTCTACCTAGCAGTACATGACCTGAACACTGCCTTGAGTAGTGCTACTATGCTCTAATCTGTGATTGCAAGAAGCGTTTGCCCGCCACAATGCTCTATCTGTGTTAGTAAAGAATAGAAAAAACCCTCGTGTCGAGAAATCTGTTTATTTCTGAAGTGATAAAGGCACATCATTCATATGTGCCACGTGATAGTTCTTGCACGTGATCATCACCTTATTGAGCCTTGATTAGTTCACCAAACATTAAGCCACTGAAGGTAGCGTAGACCTCATCTGGTCCACCGTAAAGATTCAATATTCGACGAGTCTTCACGTAGACTATATCGCCCTTTTTCAATTGTAATATGGCAGAGTTTGCTGAAATAAATCCATACGTTAAAATTACATAATGTGAAATCATGTTTTATGGTGTAAGAAAAGGCATAGCAGTAAAGGTTTAGCCTTTCTTCTTATGTTGTGTGTGCACATTTGATGAGCAGATTCCGATACAATCGTACCGAGGATAGGCACATGTACTGGAGAATTGAACAAACACGGTATATCAGGACATTTGGGACAAGCGTGTGGTAGAATGGATTCGATGTCTGTCTGCTGACAGTAATGACATCCGATCGAATCCTTGATAAGACAGATGTTGTTTTCTGTTGGAATGAAATAAGCAAAGATATCCAGCACACCACGTTGCGACAGCAGTGTGGATGTGGCCTGTAGTCGTCAGCCTTTAAAAGTCTTGTTCTTCCCTAGCAATGGGAAACATGTCGAACGACGGTTGTTGTAATAAATTGAATTATGAAATGTGTATAGAGATGTGGATTTGTGGAGGGAACAGATCGCATAAGAGAGTCGACACTACACCACCAGAAGAAGAAGAGGATTATGATGAAGAAGAAGAAAAAGAAGACGATGATGAAGAATAAACACATTCACCCAATGCAGTTTCTAATTCCAGTATCACATTTTTTTACATTATTGAGTATCAGGCTGACAGTGACTGACCATCTTGTATCATGTCGACAGTGACTGACCATCTTGTATCATGTCGACAGTGACTGACCATCTTGTCGACAGTGACTGACCATCTTGTATCAGGCTGACAGTGACTGACCATCTTATATTATGTCGACAGTGACTGACCATCCTGTATCATGTCGACAGTGACTGACCATCTTGTATCATGTCGACAGTGACTGACCATCCTGTATAATGTCGACAGTGACTGACCATCATGTATCATGTCGACAATGACTGACCATCCTGTATCATGTCGACAGTGACTGACCATTTTGTCGACAGTGACTGACCATCTTGTATCTGTCTGACAGTGACTGACCATCTTTAATCATGTCGACAATGACTGGTCATCCTGTATCATGTCGACAGTGACTGACCATCTTGTATCTGGCTGACAGTGACTGACCATCTTGTATCTGGCTGACAATGACTGACCATCCTGTATCATGTGAACAATGACTGACCATCTTGTCGACAGTGACTGACCATCTTGTATCTGGCTGACAGTTGCTGGCGATCTTGTATCATGTTCAGAGTGGCGGGCCATCTTGTATCTTTGGAGTCCTGAATCACATGTATGGACATTTTGCATACGAATACATCTTTACCATAATTTCTGTCTCTTCTCTCTCTCTCTCCCTCTCTCTCTTTCTCTCTCTCTCTCCCCCTCTCTCTCTCTCTCCCGCTCTCTCTCTCTCTCCCTCTCTCTCTCTCTCTCTCTCTTTCTGCGTGTTCTATGTTCTCTGTTCTCCTCTAATTCTCCATTTGTATTCTTGTTTTTCAAACTGTAGAAATTCCTTTCATCTGCTGCATGTCATTGTGAGTGCCAGACTGTTGAACGATATTTCTCTACATTTTATACGACGGTAGCCTCACTTTGTTTTCCGTTAGCTTGTGTCTAGTTATCTCTTCTACTCTCTGCCATGGCAGATGGGGGTAGATGGAGAAGCTAATGTTCACGTGTCTGGTCTGCTGTCACACCTTGCAGGTGATAAAAGAACACGACAGAGTTTGGTATAGAAAACAGTCAACTCATCTTAACATAAGTTCTCTGAGAAAATCAAACTGGCAACATTCATATTTAAGCTCTGACAATTTTTACATCTAAGCTCTGACAAAATTCACATCCAAGTTCTGACAATATCACATCTAAACTTTGACAAAATTAAAATAAAAGCTCTGGTAATAAGCTCCGACAACATTCACATCTAAGCTCTGACAATATCGCATCTATACTTCGACAATATCACACCTAACGTTTGAAAATATTCACATCTAAGTTCTGATTTATGGGCGGTTATCATCGGCCCCATAGTAGGTAGGCTAAAGAGTACAGATCACCCTACGAGTCAACCACCTTAGGTCACCAATGAGCACCTTTATCAATCTCATCAATGGAAACACTGATTTCTTATTGATGGTGAGAGGGAGATCATGGATAGTCTGTAGTCTTGGCACAACATATCGCCGTCAGAAGAGATGGAGATTATGGATAGTCTGTAGTCTTGGCACAACATATCGCCGTCAGAAGAGATGGAGATTATGGATAGTCTGTAGTCTTGGCACAACATATCGCCGTCAGAAGAGATGGAGATTATGGATAGTCTGTAGTCTTGGCACAACATATCGCCGTCAGAAGAGATGGAGATTATGGATAGTCTGTAGTCTTGGCACAACATATCGCCGTCAGAAGAGATGGGGATTATGGATATTCTGTAGTTTTGGCACAACATATCGCCGTCAGAAGAGATGGGGATTATGGATATTCTGTAGTTTTGGCACAACATATCGCCGTCAGAAGAGATCTGTGATTATTGCGGTTGAGGGGAGTAAAGGACACCCTTTTTAACTGCGGACATATTTTGCTGGGTTCTATCAGAGCGTATGATCACATTCCTTATAAAGGAGTCGCAACTTGGACTATACCGAGAGTCACGTCATGATGGAGTGCTACGTTTTATGTGGACACCCTGGACCCTCCACGCAAGACGCGTTTGAAGGTTTGTCTGATAAGAAGACGTAGCTGAACAAGTCACTATTAAACGAGTAGACATCGTCTAACTGGACAAGTCACCATGAAGCTTAAGTAGACATCGTCTAGCTGAACAAGTCACTATGAAACGAGTAGACATCGTCTAACTGAACAAGTCACTATGAAACGAGTAGACATCGTCTAGCTGAACAGGTCACTATGAAACGAGTAGACATCGTCTAGCTGAACAAGTCACTATGAAACGAGTAGACATCATCTAACTGAACAAGTCACTATGAAACGAGTAGACATCGTCTAACTGAACAAGTCACTATGAAACGAGTTGACATCGTCTAGCTGAACAAGTCACTATGAAACGAGTAGACATCGTCTAACTGAACAAGTCACTATTAAACGAGTAGACATCGTCTAACTGGACAAGTCACCATGAAGCTTGAGTAGACATCGACTAGCTCGAGAAGTGACTGCAGCTTTAGAAAACACTGAACTTCTCGTAGAGATAATCTGCAGCCTGAGTGGACACTCCTCAGTTTGTTAACTGACTTTAGAAAACACTGTGTAGTTTAATAGGACACAGTCCAACTTGAGAAGAAACTTTTTAGCTTGGACAGATACTATGCGGCTTGAGAAGTCAATGTGTAGGTTTATAAGATCGTGACAGACTTAAGAAATAAAAGCCTCACGGTTTCATTGAACAGTTTTATAAACTAAACTCGTATGAAGTCGAAGTGGGCTTCTTCCAAACATTATTTAGAACAAGTCGATAAGTTAGGAAGAATCATTCGTTTAGTCCCACGCTAAGAATTGCGTAAAAGTCTGGGGAAATTATCCACGTCACTGCATCGTTGACATGGAAAAGACACATAGGAGGAGTTAATTCTGTCCAGTTTGGTTACATGCAATCTGGCGCATGGATAGAAGGCTTTAATCAATAATGAGAGGAGTCCCGGATTATGTGTTGCATGACGGAACGAACCTAGGGGCGGAGTTCCGGATGAGGATCTAAAGAAGGATTGATGCGTCTTTGGAGAAAAGACAGTGTACCGTTTGAGAAGAAGACTGTTCACGGACTAGAAAAAAACCCACACACAAACCATTATAAATATTAATATGTTAGAACCTACCTGCAGTGGCGAATAAAGCACCGTTATTTCCGTAACCAGAAACCACAGATACATGATTGCGATACAGGTGAATCCATGCGTCTCCATGTGGGGGAGCCAATGCATGCATTAAGAACAAGTAAAGTCCAGCCTGCAAGACATGGTTTATTCTTAAAATGATTAAACACGCAGTGAAAGACAGAAGACAACTGGTTAAATGGACTGAACATTCACAGATACACATGCCATTTACAAACTGGGACAGGAGAGGCTTTTAAAAAAAAAGGTGAAATAATTATGACGAAAGAAACTAAAATAGCACACATGACATTATTCTTTAAACAATTTGGTGCGTATGTTGCTGTTGAATGCCTATGATGAGTATATTTACAGGTCGGTGTGTATGTTTTTGTTGTTAAATACCCCTGTAACAGTTCCAGCTGGAGCATGGGAGTTTAGGGCATGGACAATTGGGCTGGCGGCTCTGGAAATAAAGGTTGCCTGAATGCGTGCCAAGGTCAACCACAGACTCGACCCAAGGTCGACGACAAAGAAAACGGTTTTATGTGGAAGAATTTGTCTAGTACAGGAGGGGTGTTCGGAGCTGAGGTGGGGATTCGGAGCTTACCACTCTGGCCTTCCGGTTTAGCGTAGTGGGGGTTGGTGACAGTCAGATGCCACCACGACCGGCTACGACATTTAGAGTGACAGGGATTCGAGGTTATTCATCCAATAACAACTAGTTGGGGGTAGTAACAAATTATAGTGATGGCTAGGTCGGACAACCAACAGTAGACCATTGAACAGCTTGTTGTTGCTTGAGACTATACAATACTCTCCAAAGATGAACTCTGCAGGCTGGCTAGGGGAGTGAGAGTGAGTTTGCAGGGTGACTGAACCAGCATACACCTCGGGTTTTGGCCAGTCGCTCTATAATTGTTTATGTTTGACACCATGTTAACAGTAAGAGATCTGATTGTGTGTCGTACGTGCAGGACACCTAGTGAACGATACGTGATCTAATTACAAATTGACGAATATATTCGTGTGAATACGTGAAATGATCGAGGCAATTGTGAATGTACAGATCACCTAAGGACTAGATCTGAATGTCCGGTATTGTGCAGGACAATTTGGGAGCGTTGTGTGTTGTGAGTGTATGTGTATGCACAGATCGACTGAGTGACCACAAGTGAGTACGTGATCCGATTTAGTTTAGATGTATTTTTTGTTCTTTTTTGTTAATATTATTTTGTTGATTTGCATAATAAAATGATAATGTCCTTAGTGTGGCAGAAGAGTGTTTACTGTGTTATTTACCGTGTGAAGTCGTGGCGTGGTGTAGATACATGTTGTAACTCTTTAGATAAATAACTACTCAGCTAAACATAGATTGCCACACATCTTTATTTTGGTCTCGTGATTATTTAAAAAAATATATATTTGTAGCTATGTGTAAGGTAGCAGCTAGTAGTTAGAATAGAGTGTTAGTGCCATATACCCTATCAACCATCAAAACGGATGCGTTTTTGACATTTCTTATCCATTGTTTTGATTACAGTCAGACTTGACATTTTGTTTTGGTGTTAAACAATGTTATCATTGTTTAACTTTTAGACACTTGAGAGTTGGGTGTGTAAATCTTTTACACAACTTTCATTGGATAACTACGAAGCAAGATGACAGAAGTTGACCTTGCATGGCAGTATCTGAAGTAAATATGCCAAAAGATGATAAAGCGGAGGACGAACGCAGACAGTTCCAAAACCAGTTTAAATAATTAATGGTCAGCATTGTACTGCTAAAAAAGCATGAAAGAAATAGCAATGACAAGTTGCAACAAGTCATACAACAATCGGAAATCAGAATGATCAACCTGACAACGAGGAGCGAGAGATGCAAAAAAAGGAAGAAAGAAAGGAATAGAAAATGTAAATATGACCCCACGCGTTGGTAGCAAGGATATTTGCAGAACTAACCTACCTACGCATTCCAAGCGGAGTGGAGGAGAGAGGAGACCGTTAAGGTCGACGGTGGTTCGACCACTTCAAGGGATGATTGGTTGAGACGGAAGATATCACGCCGGTCAGATTTAGACCGCAGGAAATGTGCGTGGCAAAATCGAGAGGAGCGAAGCACAGGTAAAATGCCCTGCGTTGAATTTACTTAGGCAAATCGTTCAAAATAAAATTGGATCAGGTAGACTTTGAAAATATAATAAAATGCGGTTCGCAGAGAAACAAGTCAGGAACAATAAAAGAGACATTGAAGGCAAGAGACAACAAAAAGGAAAAAATGTCGGTTTTATTTAGTGGAGACTGCTTTAGACTTCCAAGTTAAGGGTTCCTCTTCAGATGAAGACACTAATTCACGAATGGAAGTGATGTTTCCACACGACAGACAGCGATTGGGCGGATTACGAAGCATAGAAAGAGATGGACATCATAGAAGTGATGGAAATAAAGGACGGTCAAACAAACAACGTGAAACTTCCTTTCCACAAAAATGTAACACAGCTAGCGAAATCCTGAAGGCGCATTTATCAACGGAATCAAGGATAATAACATGATGGAACCAATCGAGAGGAACAGACAAACCGGGGGATCACACAGTCCAGCAGTTAGAGACATCTACCGAGGTGCACAATGAGGTTGCGTTGAGTTTGGTAAACACTACACAGATTCAATCAGAAGCCATTGCCGCGAGCAAAGAAATAATGATGGCAATGCTAAACCACATGAAATAAATGTTTGCGGCTTCCGGGACAGGTTTCTAGAAACTATCGGACAACTAACTTCTAATGTAAGAGAAACTATCTCAGAATGGATAGACAATTAGGCATTGACGTGGAGCAGATATACGGACAGTAATACAAGTTGTAGGGTTATTATTAGAAACTCGGGTTGTCGCATAAATGTACATAAATTCGTTTTATGTACCGTTATCGGTGTGTAGGCGGAGATTTGGGAGAGGATGGGTAAGAATTGAGGATGACCAAAGGTTAAGATTCCTTTGAAGTGATTGTCTGATAGACACGCCAGACAATGAACTCTCACCGTTATCAGACTGAATCTAGTCTGAGCGGAATTAAAGAAATATCTTGCACGGTTGATTCTCGGTCGCTCGACCTAAAATCAAAGGAAAGTCTCGGACATCGGATTCACAGTCGCTCGAAATAAAAGTCAAAGGAAGGTAATGTTACATGCGGCGGGTAATTTTAACGGCTGATAAACAAGGGAACAGGACGCAGTAGACCGGTTGTGTTTGATATAGGGATTTGGGGGGAACAGCGTTAAAATTGTTTGATCCTAATACTCGATCATGGTTACTTTGATACAGCAGCGACCAGTTTTTAGTAACGGAGCTAGTTAACCCAAACGATAGTAGAGTGTGTCTGGACGGGCTAGTGTTACAATCATTACATAATCAGACAGTTCGACGTGTCACGACTGGACACAGACAAGTGTTTGCAGTGGCTGTAATCAGATTAAGTTAGAAGTTAACAAGTTATGTAATCTACTGTGGGGGGTCATTGTCAGGTACTGACATATGTATCCAGAGTTGACGCTAACGAAGTGAAGTGTTGATCTCATAATTGTTTTAGGAATATATGTTGGTAAAAACACTTATAAATTTTATGTTGATAATGGTGTCCATTGTATGCTTTGAAGTTTTGTTTTGCTTATTTATATACGTTTACTGGTACTTTAACAAACAGTACAGTTAGGTTTTTGAGATTTGAACGGCTGGAGAATGAGGCTGCTCAGAAGATTTGATTGTGGATATTGTTATTTAACTTTGATTATCGGTTATGTTGGTAAATACGCTTTTGTTTGTTACAATATTCAGCCGAGGATAAAAGTTAGCTTGCTCAGATGGAAGATGTATACATTGCAAAGCCTAGGAGAAAGACGGTAGTGGATAGGTGTCAAGAGAGACACGTGTTAACTAGCCTTAGGATGAACCACGTCAATTCGTGGCCTAACGGGACTTAGTATTCGCGGAGACGTCTGCCATGAGACGTAAACATAGGGAAATGCATATGGCAACAGTCCAATATGTACACATACCAATGAGTTGTAATGAGAAGCATGTTTTTAATATCGCCGACAGGTCAATGATCTAGTGAAATTGGCCTGAACAGTTCGGGTGTAGCCCTGAAGGGTCATGTCCTTGAAGCCATATGCACGGGATCCGGGACAGTGTAGGTTACCGCAAAGGTGGAGGGGCAATCTTTGAGGGGAGTGTTTCTCTGGGTGGAAGTTCATACAGCAACAAATGCGGATAAACGAGTTTACGTTTTTGTTGTTGTTGTCGTTGGTTGTATTTCAAGAGTTGAAATTGAAGATGGTCTTTTTGTATTAAGTGAAATGTATGCATGAATGTATTAACTTGTCAATGTAAATTTTGTTTCCGTTATGGATAATTAAGTCAAAAATGGTGATCATTTTGCAGATGTAAAAGGACCATCCATGTGTTGATCTATGGGGTGGGGGGTATGGAACAATTACAGACAGACATATAGACAGGCAAACAGACAGATAAAGACATCCATACATATATACAGACACTGGCAGGCAGATAAATAACGATTCAGGACTAACAACTGTATTTACTCTCCTCGCTAACTTGACCACCGAGTCTGTCGTCGGTAACCTGACTCCATTAAGTTTATCTTGTTCTATCATGTGCTGTAGAGGACTTCGTTTGTTGTCTCAGAACTTACAGCTGTTGTGAGTACAACATCAACACCAATCTACTACAACAACTGCTGCTACTACTAATACTACTGGTACTACTACAACTACTACTAATACTTCTACTGCTACTACTAATACTACAACTACTACTACTATAACTAATGATACTGCTACTACTACTACTACTAATACTACTACTACTGGTACTACTACTACAACTACTAATATTACTACTACTACTACTGCTACTACTAATACTACTACTATTAATACTACTACTGGTACTACTACTACTAATACTAGGAAAAAATGAATGAAAAAAATGTGTAAAAGTTAATTAAAGTTTAGTTTAATCAACATTTAAAAAATTGGTATGGTCAGATACCGCACCGAAACGAGAACACAAACAAAACCTACGGTACGACCAATAGGCCTTCATCAGAGACAACAAATAACAACAAAGCTGAACTAGCAAATCAATATATGAGTAAAAAATGGTCTACTTATCTTACGTAGTGTCTGTCTTCGCGACTGGTAGCGACAAAAGCTCGACTGAAAATGAAGGGCAGCGATCAAGTAAGGTGGCCAGGAGAGCGTAAGAAGTGAGGGGGAATGGCCCAGATAAGCCAGTGGTGGCCAAATATAGAAAAGGCTAAATAGTGATACAAGTGGCGGAACAAAAAGAAAGCGATATAAGCCGGGAGGGGGGTGTGTAGATTAATATAGGAGTGATTGGGGGGGGGGGAGGGGGGAGGCAGAGGAAGGCAAATAGTTAAGAGCCAGTATGAGATTTTAAGAAAAGGTAAGGAAGATATTAATGCCATGTGGTTGGAGGCAACCCATGTTGGAGATAAGTCTTTTCTCAAGTGCGAATCGATTACGATCGTCAGAGAAGCAAGAAGAAAGTGACACTGACGTCAGCCTTACCACGATGCTCAGGACCATTGAAGTGGCTGACAATTGGGGAACCAGTACGGTTGCGGATGTCGTTGAGGTGTTGGCGGAAACGCTCACGCAGTTCCATACCAGTTTCCTCAATGTAGGTCATACCACACTGGCGGCAGATGATGGAATAGATGAGGTTACGGGAATTGCGTGTGTATCCCTCTTTGATGAAGAATTCTGCTTTGGGAAAGGTAATGGAGCTAGAGAGGATTACAGGAGGGTAGGTAACACAGCCACGTGCATTTTTGCACGGCCTGATGCCTCTAAGGCTAGGAAGGCTGGTGTGTAATCGACGACTACTGCTACAAATATTATTACTATTACTACTGCTACTGCTACTACTACTGGTACTATTACTACTGCTACTACTACTACTACTACTACTACTACTACTGGTACTATTACTACTACTACTGGTACTATTACTACTGCTACTGCTACTACTACTACTACTGGTACTATTACTACTGCTACTACTACTACTACTGGTACTATTACTACTGCTACTACTACTACTGGTACTATTACTACTGCTACTGCTACTACTGCTACTGCTACTACTGGTACTATTACTACTACAACTACTATTACTACTAGTACTATTACTGTTTCTACCACTGCTACAACTACTACTACACTACTACTAGTACTTCTACTGCTACTACTACTAATACATGAACCTTTGGTGCAGTAAAGATTCCTGTGTTACTGTTGTAGCCACTGCCGAAGTTGATAGATACATCTGGGTAGATAACGATTTGTCCACTACCGATGGTCTGTGTCGACCGGAACCCGGCTGTGAACGCCACGTATGCCACTGAGGAGCACAACAAATCATATTCCAATCATTTAGTATTGTCCAATTGTTGTTATCAAAATAGGGGAAGTGTGTGTGAGGTTGATGTTCTCAGATGACTTGGGGCAACAAGACAATAACTGGTAGAACATGTAGAGGATCGAATGCAAGACTTAACACAATTACCAACAGGGATAGGTGGATGTAACGAGGACATCTATTGGGTGATAGTTGCACTGAGCATGGGTGTAACAATGAGCGATCTTGGGTGATAGTTTCACTGAGCATGGGTGTAACAATGAGCGATCTTGGGTGATAGTTTCACTGAGCATGGGTGTAACAATGAGCGATCTTGGGTGATAGTTTCACTGAGCATGGGTGTAACAATGAGCGATCTTGGGTGATAGTTTCACTGAGCATGGGTGTAACAATGAGCGATCTTGGGTGATAGTTTCACTGAGCATGGGTGTAACAATGAGCGATCTTGGGTGATAGTTTCACTGAGCATGGGTGTAACAATGAGCGATCTTGGGTGATAGTTTCACTGAGCATGGGTGTAACAATGAGCGATCTTGGGTGATAGTTTCACTGAGCATGGGTGTAACAATGAGCGATCTTGGGTGATAGTTTCACTGAGCATGGGTGTAACAATGAGCGATCTTGGGTGATAGTTTCACTGAGCATGGGTGTAACAATGAGCGATCTTGGGTGATAGTTTCACTGAGCATGGGTGTAACAATGAGCGATCTTGGGTGATAGTTTCACTGAGCATGGGTGTAACAATGAGCGATCTTGGGTGATAGTTGCACTGAAAATGGATGTGACGGCAAACTATGTTTTTTAATATATGTGTTAACAATTTATGGAAGTTGTGGTGGCACTAAAGGTGAACAATTGAAAATAACGTTTACAGACATGGCTGAGATAACTAGCCAGAATAGAAGAAAGCCAAACCTACGTCGGGGGTAAAGAACACTGTCACATAAAGTTATGTTTTGTATTGCCCATCGCAAACGATGATGGCCACAGCAACAGATGGTTTTGTTTTAATAATGTGATGTGCACTGTATTTAGATTATAGTGTGGGTGACAATGCGCTGATCATTAATCTCACTCTTGATCCGAGTTACCTTGGATCAGTGGCAAGATTATTGATGGAGACGACTGGAGGTAACTCGCGGTGCAGGTACTCTGGTCTTACCTCACGTGAGACCAGGGATGGCTTGAAACTTGCAGGGTTCGATCGCCCACTGTTTCCGTTCATCACTGTATGTTGTTGTTGTTGTTGTTGTTTGTGAAGGACCACAATGAGTAGGTTTACTCTTTTGTGCGCCCTGAAAAGGGCGTCAAGTGGCAGGTTACAGTAGCTTTCCTCACATATCCAGCGTTCCCATGAAGGTGGATTGAGATCGTCCAGGCGGCTGTGATATGCTTGGCTTCATCTGCGTGTCGCTCACTACTACTGGGGTCACGTCTATACCTCACCTAGTTGGCTAGGCTGCTATGAAAACAGCCCGTTTCCAAGGAGGGTTGCTGGAAGCCGAGGTGAGGGTCTTGGCCAGCATTTTCTGCCCTCCCCCTGACTAACATGTCTGATCAGTATATTCTGCCCTCCCTTGACTAACATGTCTGATCAGTATATTCTGCCTGAGCCTGACTAACATGTCTGATCAGTATATTCTGCCTGAGCCTGACTAACATGTCTGATCAGTATATTCTGCCTGAGCCTGACTAACATGTCTGATCAGTATATTCTGCCATCCCTTGACTAACATGTCTGATCAGTATATTCTGCCTGCCCCTGACTAACATGTCTGATCAGCATATTCTGCCTGACCCTGACTAACATGTCTGATCAGTATATTCTGCCCTTCCCTGACTAACATGTCTGATCAGTATATTCTGCCTGCCCCTGACTAACATGTCTGATCAGTATATTCTGCCTGCCCCTGACTAACATGTCTTATCAGTATATTCTGCCATCCCTTGACTAACATGTCTGATCAGTATGTTTTGCCATCCCCTGACTAACATGTCTGATCAGTATATTCTGCCTGCCCCTGACTAACATGTCTGATCAGTATATTCTGCCTGCCCCTGACTAACATGTCTGATCAGTATATTCTGCCTGCCCCTGACTAACATGTCTGATCAGTATATTCTGCCCTTCCCTTACTAACATGTCTGATCAGTAAATTTTGCCTTCTCCTGACTAACACATCCGATCAGTATATTCGGCCCTTCCCTGACTAACATGTCTGATCAGTATATTCTGCCCTTCCCTAACTAACATGTCTGATCAGTATATTCTGCCCTCTCTTGACTAACATGTCTGATCAGTATATTCTGCCCTTCCCTTACTAACGTGTCTGATCAGTATATTTTGCCTTCTCCTGACTAACACATCCGATCAGTATATTCTGCCCTTCCCTTACTAACATGTCTGATCAGTATATTTTGCCCTCCCCTGACTAACATGTCTGATCAGTATATTCTGCCATCCCTTGACTAACATGTCTGATCAGTATATTCTGCCTGCCCCTGACTAACATGTCTGATCAGTATATTCTACCCTCCCTTGACTAACATGTCTGATCAGTATATTCTGCCTGCCCCTGACTAACATGTCTGATCAGTATATTCTGCCCTTCCCTAACTAACATGTCTGATCAGTATATTCTGCCCTTCCCTTACTAACATGTCTGATCAGTATATTCTGCCTGCCCCCGACTAACATGTCTGATCAGTATATTCTGCCCTCCCCTGACTAACATGTCTGATCAGTATATTCTGCCCTTCCCTTACTAACATGTCTGATCAGTATATTCTGCCTGACCCTGACTAACATGTCTGATCAGTATATTCTGCCTGACCCTGACTAACATGTCTGATCAGTATATTCAGCCCTCCCCTGACTAACATGTCTGATCAGTATATTCTGCCCTTCCCTTACTAACATGTCTGATCAGTATATTCTGCCTGACCCTGACTAACATGTCTGATCAGTATATTCTGCCTGACCCTGACTAACATGTCTGATCAGTATATTCTGCCCTCCCCTGACTAACATGTCTGATCAGTATATTCTGCCCTTTCCTTACTAACATGTCTGATCAGTATATTCTGCCTGACCCTGACAAACATGTCTGATCAGTATATTCTGCCAGACCCTGACTAACATGTCTGATCAGTATATTCTGCCTGACCCTGACTAACATGTCTGATCAGTATATTCTGCCTGCCCCTGACTAACATGTCTGATCAGTATATTCTGCCTGCCCCTGACTAACATGTCTGATCAGTATATTCTGCCTGCCCCTGACTAACATGTCTGATCAGTATATTCTGCCTGCCCCTGACTAACATGTCTAATCAGTATATTCTGCCTGCCCCTGACTAACATGTCTGATCAGTATATTCTGCCTGATCCTGACTAACATGTCTGATCAGTATATTCTGCCTGCCCCTGACTAACATGTCTGATCAGTATATTCTGCCTGCCCCTGACTAACATGTCTGATCAGTATATTCTGCCTGCCCCTGACTAACATGTCTGATCAGTATATTCTGCCATCCCTTGACTAACATGTCTGATCAGTATATTTTGCCATCCCCTGACTAACATGTCTGATCAGTATATTCTGCCATCCCTTGACTAACATGTCTGATCAGTATATTTTGCCTGCCCCTGACTAACATGTCTGATCAGTATATTCTATCCACCCTTGACTAACATGTCTGATCAGTATATTCTGCCCTTCCCTTACTAACATGTCTGATCAGTAAATTTTGCCTTCTCCTGACTAACACATCCGATCAGTATATTCGGCCCTTCCCTGACTAACATGTCTGATCAGTATATTCTGCCCTTCATTAACTAACATGTCTGATCAGTATATTCTGCCCTCTCTTGACTAACATGTCTGATCAGTATATTCTGCCCTTCCCTTACTAACGTGTCTGATCAGTATATTTTGCCTTCTCCTGACTAACACTTCCGATCAGTATATTCTGCCCTTCCCTTACTAACATGTCTGATCAGTATATTTTGCCCTCCCCTTACTAACATGTCTGACCAGTATATTTTGCCTTCTCTTGACTAACACATCCGATCAGTATATTCTGCCCTCCCCTAACTAACATGTCTGATCAGTATATTCTGCCCTTCTCTATCTAACATGTCTGATCAGTATATTCTGCCCTCCCCTGACTAACATGTCTGATCAGTATATTTTGCCCTTCTCTATCTAACATGTCTGATCAGTATATTCTGCCCTCCCCTGACTAACATGTCTGATCAGTATATTCTGCCCTTCTCTATCTAACATGTCTGATCAGTATATTCTGCCCTCCCCTGACTAACATGTCTGATCAGTATATTCTGCCCTTCTCTATCTAACATGTCTGATCAGTATATTCTGCCCTCCCTTGACTTACATGTCTGATCAGTATATTCTGCTCTCCCTTGACTAACATGTCTGATCAGTATATTCTGCCTGACCCTGACTAACATGTCTGATCAGTATATTCTGCCTGACCCTGACTAACATGTCTGATCAGTATATTCAGCCCTCCCCTGACTAACATGTCTGATCAGTATATTCTGCCCTTCCCTTACTAACATGTCTGATCAGTATATTCTGCCTGACCCTGACTAACATGTCTGATCAGTATATTCTGCCTGACCCTGACTAACATGTCTGATCAGTATATTCTGCCCTCCCCTGACTAACATGTCTGATCAGTATATTCTGCCCTTTCCTTACTAACATGTCTGATCAGTATATTCTGCCTGACCCTGACAAACATGTCTGATCAGTATATTCTGCCAGACCCTGACTAACATGTCTGATCAGTATATTCTGCCTGACCCTGACTAACATGTCTGATCAGTATATTCTGCCTGCCCCTGACTAACATGTCTGATCAGTATATTCTGCCTGCCCCTGACTAACATGTCTGATCAGTATATTCTGCCTGCCCCTGACTAACATGTCTGATCAGTATATTCTGCCTGCCCCTGACTAACATGTCTAATCAGTATATTCTGCCTGCCCCTGACTAACATGTCTGATCAGTATATTCTGCCTGATCCTGACTAACATGTCTGATCAGTATATTCTGCCTGCCCCTGACTAACATGTCTGATCAGTATATTCTGCCTGCCCCTGACTAACATGTCTGATCAGTATATTCTGCCTGCCCCTGACTAACATGTCTGATCAGTATATTCTGCCATCCCTTGACTAACATGTCTGATCAGTATATTTTGCCATCCCCTGACTAACATGTCTGATCAGTATATTCTGCCATCCCTTGACTAACATGTCTGATCAGTATATTTTGCCTGCCCCTGACTAACATGTCTGATCAGTATATTCTATCCTCTCTTGACTAACATGTCTGATCAGTATATTCTGCCCTTCCCTTACTAACATGTCTGATCAGTAAATTTTGCCTTCTCCTGACTAACACATCCGATCAGTATATTCGGCCCTTCCCTGACTAACATGTCTGATCAGTATATTCTGCCCTTCATTAACTAACATGTCTGATCAGTATATTCTGCCCTCTCTTGACTAACATGTCTGATCAGTATATTCTGCCCTTCCCTTACTAACGTGTCTGATCAGTATATTTTGCCTTCTCCTGACTAACACTTCCGATCAGTATATTCTGCCCTTCCCTTACTAACATGTCTGATCAGTATATTTTGCCCTCCCCTTACTAACATGTCTGACCAGTATATTTTGCCTTCTCTTGACTAACACATCCGATCAGTATATTCTGCCCTCCCCTAACTAACATGTCTGATCAGTATATTCTGCCCTTCTCTATCTAACATGTCTGATCAGTATATTCTGCCCTCCCCTGACTAACATGTCTGATCAGTATATTTTGCCCTTCTCTATCTAACATGTCTGATCAGTATATTCTGCCCTCCCCTGACTAACATGTCTGATCAGTATATTCTGCCCTTCTCTATCTAACATGTCTGATCAGTATATTCTGCCCTCCCCTGACTAACATGTCTGATCAGTATATTCTGCCCTTCTCTATCTAACATGTCTGATCAGTATATTCTGCCCTCCCTTGACTTACATGTCTGATCAGTATATTCTGCTCTCCCTTGACTAACATGTCTGATCAGTATATTCTGCCTGACCCTGACTAACATGTCTGATCAGTATATTCTGCCTGACCCTGACTAACATGTCTGATCAGTATATTCTGCTCTCCCTTGACTAACATGTCTGATCAGTATATTCTGCCTGACCCTGACTAACATGTCTGATCAGTATATTCTGCTCTCCCTTGACTAACATGTCTGATCAGTATATTCTGCCTGACCCTGACTAACATGTCTGATCAGTATATTCTGCCTGACCCTGACTAACATGTCTGATCAGTATATTCTGCCTGACCCTGACTAACATGTCTGATCAGTATATTCTGCCTGACCCTGACTAACATGTCTGATCAGTATATTCTGCCCTCCTTTTACTAACATGTCTTATCAGTATAATCTGCCTGACCAGACGTTAGTATTCCTCCCCGTCATCGGTGTAAGAGGCTAGTGCTTTAACCTCATTACTACAGCGACCTCTTGTCACATACGGCCCAACAAATGACAACTACTGGAATATACATCGACTTGAAACAAAGTATTCATTTACCAGTTGCATGTCATTGTCAACTCTTGGTTCTGTTCTCTAGGACGGTATCTGAGCTGCACCTGTCTATGTTGTTGTTATCTGTCTTCTAGAAGGTGTTATCATGTTCTCATACACTTGATTTGCGACTCTCCTTAAAGATCGTCGACCCGTCCAGGGAATTTAGTGACCTTGCCACTGCGGCAAACCATTGTGTGTGTGTGTGATCTTGCATGTTTAAAAAGCACTCGAGCTGTAGTAACATCAACATGTGCCATTGTACTTTTGAGCGGTTGATTGAATAATCTAGAATGTCAGTTTGGACAAATACTCTCTACCAGAATATCGGTTTAGACCAATACTCTCTATCAGCATGTCAGTTTGGGCCAATACTCTCTATCAGCATGTCAGTTTGGGCCAATACTCTCTATCAGCATGTCAGTTTGGACCAATACTCTCTATCAGCCTGTCAGTTTGGACCAATACTGTCTATCAGCCTGTCAGTTTGGACCAATACTCTCTATCAGCATGTCAGTTTGGACCAATACTCTCTATCAGCATGTCAGTTTGGACCAATACTCTCTATCAGCATGTCAGTTTGGACCAATACTCTCTATCAGCATGTCAGTTTGGACCAATACTGTCTATCAGCCTGTCAGTTTGGACCAATACTCTCTTTCAGCATGTCAGTTTTAATCTCTTTCAGCATATTTGTAACAGATAATGTTGTTGTCCATCTTCTACTGATGAGACTGATATGATGTTTCAATAGATGATAATGATAACGTTTTCTTTGATTCCCGAAACATGACTTACCTCCAGACTGACTAGCTACTACCAGAAACATGACTTACCTCCAGACTGACTAGCTACTACCAGAAACATGACTTACCTCCAGACTGACTAGCTACTACCAGAAACATGACTTACCTCCAGACTGACTAGCTACTACCAGAAACATGACTTACCTCCAGACTGACTAGCTACTACCAGAAACATGACTTACCTCCAGACTGACTAGCTACTACCAGAAACATGACTTACCTCCAGACTGACTAGCTACTACCAGAAACATGACTTACCTCCAGACTGACTAGCTACTACCAGAAACATGACTTACCTCCAGACTGACTAGCTACTACCAGAAACATGACTTACCTCCAGACTGACTAGCTACTACCAGAAACATGACTTACCTCCAGACTGACTAGCTACTACCAGAAACATGACTTACCTCCAGACTGACTAGCTACTACCAGAAACATGACTTACCTCCAGACTGACTAGCTACAACAGAAAGGAGGAGAGTAACGCCAACAGCTACTACCAGAAACATGATGATGATTTCCTGTAATAGAAAACAGGGAGATCTTGTACACTCCCAGCGGTACACATCGCAGCAACATAGCAAGACATGCCCTGGGTGGAAGCACACGAAGGACGGGTACAGCTGTGAAAGATGAAACTACTAGTGGCGTGCAACAGTAGAACTGAATTGTAAGGTCCAGGCATGTGACATGAACAGAAGTAGACAGAAGGTAAGGTCCAGTTATGTGACAGGAACAGAAGTAGACAGAAGGTAAAGTCCAGGCATGTGACAGACGTATGCAGAAAGTAAGGTCCAGTCATGTGACAGAGACAGAAGTATACAGATAGTAAGGTCCAGTCATATGACAGAGACATAAGTATACAGATAGAAAGGTCCAGTCATGTGACAGAGACAGAAGTAGACAGAAAGTAAGGTTCAGTCATGTGACATAAACAACTAGACAGCAAGTGGTGTGTGACTTGAGTGGTCCACTGGGATCTTTGTGTGTGACTTGAGTGGTCCACTGGGATCTTTGTGTGTGACCCGAGTGGTCCACTAGGATCTTTGTGTGTGACCCGAGTGGTCCACTGGGATCTTTGTGTGTGACTTGAGTGGTCCACTAGGATCTTTCTGTGTGACAAGGATAAGAAAAACACTACTGCCCCCACAGAGAGCATGTCGTTAGAGGCGACTAACTGTGTGACATGGCATAACACCTGCTACGGTTAGCTGGTTTGTTAATATTAGCATAGATGGCGGCTAACAGACTGCGGGGCTACTTTACTCCTCTAATGTTTGAGTCTGTTAAGATGGACTCGCACATCAGTTAATCACCTTCCGTGGCCCGTGTCGCAACGCCATGGAGTAATAAGCTGCTCGAGCCTAGCTCGCTAAGCAGAAAATCCTCCTGCCTGCTACATCCTGCTCACACCAGAGCTGGGACCTATACAGGGGCATCCGCCATTGTAGAAGTACAGGTCGACTAAGAAGATGAAGACGTATGACTGGCGTAGACCAATAGAACAAATTTACTATAAAGGATAAATATACGAAATACTAAATAAATCAAGACAGAAAACAACAATGTAAAAACAAAGATTCGTAGCGGTTGTATTTGTATTGATAGCGTTTCTATATATTTAAATATTGATTGAATCGTTCCTATAATTTGGATGGGACCGCTAAGGTAGTTCTAATAATGATTCCTATAATAATTCTTGCCATTTAAAAACATTGTTGAATCATTCATACATCTTTTGAAATTGAGAGAATCTGTCTTGCAGATTGAATAATACGGGAACACAAAGTCAGTCCTACAGTGTTAGATGTATAATATTGTATTCTCTACTGTTACCTGTTGCTGTCTTGATCTACAATGTATGCTCCCCCGACGTACGACAACTCGACAAATGATATAATGCCTGTCTTGATCTACAATCTATGCTCCCCCGACGTATGGCAACTCGACAAATGATCTAATGCCTGTATTGATCTACAATCTATGCTCCCCCGACGTACGACAACTCGACAAATGATCTAATGCCTGTCTTGATCTACAATCTATGCTCCCCCGACGTACGACAACTCGACAAATGATCTAATGCTTGTCTTGATTTGCAATGCATGCTCCCCCGACATACGGCAACTCGACAAATGATCTAATGCCTGTATTGATCTCCAATGTATGCTCCCCTGACGTACGACAACTCGACAAATGAACTCATGCTTGCCCTCTCAGAAAGTCAATGACCTTCCTGCACATGTCCACCCTAATCTACACACCCACACCAGGACCACACATCATTTTTAGCTAGATCTGGTGAGTAGGTTTCCTGATGTATCATCGTGTCGCCTTGAAAGAGTTGCGCATGTTTCCCTGAACATAAACTATAGACCTTCACGTACGGGACGCTTTGATATTGTTGTATCCTGTTGGATGTCCACACTGAGTCAGTTTATGCTTTTGTGTGCCCTGATAAGGGTGTTTAGTGGTGCTACCCGCAGTTGTGCTGCGCTTGGCTTCATCTGCGTGACGCTCACAACTACGGGGAATAAAGTCGATCCACATCTCGTCAGCCATACTGAAAATAACCTGTTTCCAGATAAAGCTACATGGAAGAGGGAGAGAGAGAGAGAGAGAGAGAGTGAGAGTGAGAGAGAGAGTGAGAGAGAGAGAAAGTTGTATTGGTCAGTTGCTCGTTTATTGTGCCTGACCAGACGTCCTGGACAGTATCTTGTGCATGGCCAGAATAGAGTCTCAGTTTCCCACCTCGTGGTCAACATTAAAACCATTTTTAATGACTCGTGTAAGAAAAAAACTGTTAAAGTATCCCGTCCTAAGTTCCTCTGATAAATCAAACAGTGAGAGCTCTCAGAACATCCTATATTGTCGTAAATTGCGTGGGATCGGCACGTCAATCAAAACGTCCAGTTTCTGACTCTAGTAGTTTGCGTAGGATCGGCACGTTAATCAAAACGTCCAGTTTCTTACTCTAGTAGGTTGCGTAGGATCGGCACGTCAATCAAAACGTCCCGTTTCTGACTCTAGTAGGTTGCGTAGGATCGGCACGTCAATCAAAACGTCCCGTTTCTGACTCTAGTAGGTTGCTTGAGATTGGCACGTCAATCAAAACGTCCCGTTTCTGACTCGAATAATTTGCGTAGGATCGGCACGTCAATCAAAATCTTGATCCCAAATGATGTTGGTATTTAAGAGTACACTATTTACGTGTTGAAACTCATTGTCGTCAGTACATTTCTTAACAGCTATGATCCGTAGGAGCATGTGAACCTAAGTAGTTGCCCTAACTCGAGAAAAGCATGTAGCCCTCCATATGTGTGGCATCCTAAGAACAGTTGCCCCTCTCGCGAGAAGCATGTAGCCCTCCATATATGTGGGGACTCTAAGTACAGTTACCTTAACTCGAGAAAAGCATGTAGCCCTCCATATATGTGGGGACTCTAAGTACAGTTACCTTAACTCATGAGAAGCATGTAGTCCTAGGTTTATGTGGATAGTAACGGTATTTTCTGAAAGCCTCTAATTTACATGATGAGGTTACCAACTATAAGCACAACCCTCTTCAGCGCCCATTCCGACATATACAGCTTGGTTCAGTGGGCCTCTTCTTTCATTCGCAGAAAGTGGTTCCATGATCCAGGCGAAGAGAATTGCCGAGTTATGAGAATTGATAGAGGGTTTATACACACACTGTTGGCCAGAGACATGAGAATTGATAGAGGGTTTATACACACAATGTTGGCCAGAGATATGAGAATTGATAGAGGGTTTATACACACAATGTTGGCCAGAGATATGATAATTGATAGGGGGCTTATACACACAATGTTGGCCAGAGATATGAGAATTGATAGAGGGTTTATACACACAATGTTGGCCAGAGATATGAGAATTATTAGAGGGTTTATACACACAATGTTGGCCAGAGATATGAGAATTGATAGAGGGTTTATTTTTTAAAATGTGTGTAAAGTTAGTGAAAGTATTAAATGGTAAAATACAATTGTGTGTAAAGTTAGTGAATATATTAAATGGTAAAATACAATTGTGTGTAAAGGTAGTGAATGTATTAAACTTATTTAGCATCATTCTGTCTGATATGATAATGTATGTTATCTCGTGTGGTACTAGTAGGGACATGACAGTCATGACTTACCTTAGCTTCCTGTTCACACTTACCCTGTACTGTTGTAACCAGGAGAATTTATACTGCTCAGAACGTGCTCATCTAGTGCTAAATGTTTTACAGATAGGGGTCCAAGTTTGAGTTGTTGACACATTGATGGATGTTAGGACGTTTTGATGAGCTATTGACGTCTGTCAGGGAATCAACCAATCAATGTAATGTCCCACATGTGCAGTCGCGTGCAGCCCTATAAAATATTGTTTTGTCGGTGCAGTACTAACTGATTGAAAGTTTACACTTTTATTAGGAAATTAATCATGACAACGTGTGTCTCTCTCTGACAGAACGCATTCTAGCATTCAGGTAACAGATACCAATGTTTGGATGTAACGTTCTAAAGGGTATGTTGTACAGACATGGTATGTTGTACAGAAACGGTATGGTGTACAGACACGGTATGTTGTACAGACACGGTATGTTGTACAGACACGGTATGTTGTACAGACACGGTATGTTGTACAGACACGGTATGTTGTACAGAAACGGTATGTTGTAAGACACGGTATGTTGCAAGACACGGTATGTTGTACAGACACGGTATGTTGTACAGACACGGTATGTTGTACAGACACGGTATGTTGTACAGACACGGTATGTTGTACAGACACGGTATGTTGGACAGACACGGTATGTTGTACAGAAACGGTATGTTGCACAGACACGGTATGTTGCACAGACACGGTATGTTGTACAGACACGGTATGTTGTACAGAAACGGTATGTTGTACAGACACGGTATGTTGTACAGAAACGGTATGTTGTACAGAAACGGTATGTTGTAAGACACGGTGTGTTGTAAGACACGGTATGTTGTAAGACACGGTGTGTTGTAAGACACGGTATAACTGCGCTCGAAACGGAACAATACCTACCTGTTCCGTTCGTCGTTATGAACACGCGCTCTGTACTCTAACACAAACCCGTCCCTGTTTCCTTCTGTCCCATACACACGTATCAGTCCAACCTTTACAACATTCCCACCTTTGTATCAGTCCCACCTTTACGTCAGTCTAACCTTTACATCAGTCCCACCCTTACATCAGTCCCACCCTTACATCAGTCCCTCCTTACATCAGTCCCACCCTTACATCAGTCCCACTCTTACATCAGTCCCACCCTTACATCAGTCCCTCCTTACATCAGTCCCACCCTTACATCAGTCCCACTCTTACATCAGTCCCACTCTTACATCAGTCCCACCCTTACATCAGTCCCTCTTTACACCAGTCCCACCCTTACATCAGTCCCACTCTTACATCAGTCCCACCCTTACATCAGTCCCTCCTTACATCAGTCCCACCCTTACATCAGTCACACCCTTACATCAGTCCCACCCTTACATCAGTCCCTCTTTACATCAGTCCCATCCTTACATCAGTCCCACCCTTACATCAGTCCCACCCTTACATCAGTCCCTCCTTACATCAGTCCCACCCTTACATCAGTCCCACCCTTACATCAGTCCCACCCTTACATCAGTCCCACCCTTACATCAGTCCCACCCTTACATCAGTCCCTCCTTACATCAGTCCCACTGCAGAGTCGACTAAATAATAGACTGAGAATAGTAGGTGAGAAGGACGTCAGATCGCACGAGGAGAGAGGCAGAAAGAGAAGCACAGAAACGTGCATGTCTGCAGGATGTTGTCAGTGGTCTGTGCACCGATAGGGATGGCGGCTTTGGTTGATTGATTGTCAGTGGTCTGTGCACCGATAGGGATGGCGGCTTTGGTTGATTGATTGTCAGGGGTCTGTGCACAGGAGAGGGACGGCGGCTTTGGTTGATTGATTGTCAGTGGGCTGTGCACCGAGAGGAAAAACGGGATTCGGTTGATTGATTGTCAGTGGTCTGTGCACCGAGATGGACGGCATGCTTTGGTTTATTGATTGTCATGGGTCTGTGCACCGAGAGAGACGGCGGGCTTTGGTTGATTGATTGTCAGTGGTCTGTGCACCTATAGCGACGATTGAATATTTCAGTAGACGTGGGACCATTTATTCTCATACCTAAGCGGGATGCAGGTTAGACATCTCAATCATAATAAATGTCTCTCTTAATCCACAATGTTGTTCATGGAACATTTGTTTTCCGGTAATTGTTATTTACACTCGACCAAAATTAATTCGACATGTATAATTTATTGATAACTGCATTTATTGGCTGCATATTAATTGTCTTTTTATTGACTTGATCTGTAAATGTCACAATGATTAGCTATAGATGCTGTGATAGTTCCAGCTTGAGCATAGGCGTTTATGGTGTAGCGGAGTCCAAGTTTCCACTGAGGTTATTCTTTCTAACATGTTACCACACTCATCCACATCATTCCCGACCACACACAGCAAATAACATAGCACACATCAGGTGGCATATTTATTATATCCTACTCATACAACAACTATTCAAGTGAGTGCAATGAGATTACAAACAACACAAGAAATACATCTTACCTAAATAGACACACGGAGTTTAAAAGCATACGCTATTGATGTTGCTCCCAACTACCCCAACCCAGTTCTAGCCGCACACTCCCCTCCCCTTATCTACACCCTCAACACACACTTAAAAAACTCGTCCTCACGTTCGTGTTCTGTGACACTCAGATCCCCTCAGGCGGATGATCTGGACATTATGCATTCAATATATTCAACTTATACTCACATATGATCACACACTCAATCGATCTGCGTTTTCTTTGTTTAAAGATGTGCCTTTCTCGATCCACTGGCGAAGACACAACCTTAACACCACAGACCATAGTGTTTTATGTTGCATCAGGATGCATGGACCAGTGTATGAATGTGCCTGTATCAGTGTGTAATGTGTTGTATGTGTGTGTGTGTTTGTGTCAGTGTGAAATGTGTTGTGTGTGAATGTGTGTCAGTGTGTAATGGGTTGTGTGTGTATGTATCAGTGTGTAATGTGTTGCATGTGTAGCAAAGTCCAGGTTTCCACTATCTATAATGTTACCAAATGTATCAAAATCATTCATGACCACACACAGCAAATAACTAAGCACACATCAGGTGACCTATTTATTATATTATACTCGCTCAACAACTATTAAAGTAAGTGCAATGAAATTACAACAATATAAGAAATACAATCTTATCTAAACAGATACTCAGAGTTTATAAGCATAAGCTATTGATGTTGCTCCAGACTAATCCAACCCAGTTCTAGCAGCACACTTCCCTCCCCTTATCTGCACCCTCAACACACTCTCCATAACTCGTTCTCACGTTCATATTCTGTGACACTCAGATCCCCTCAAGCGGGTGATCTGCACATAATGCATTCAATATATTCAACGTATGCTCACATATGATCACACACTCAATCGATCTGCGTATACACGCGCTCTGGAACATACATCGTACCCTCGGTGTCTACACTCACCACACACACATCCAGATCTGTCGATCTGTGCACTTGCGTAACTCATCAGAACATACCTCGTTCACAATGTGTCTACACACACCACACATACATCTAGATCTCTGTTAGACACAGGGCGCCCAACACACACCTTATAGAGCGACTGGCCAAGACTCGAAGGCGTATGCTGGCTCAGCGACCCTGTTCTCACACATTTGTAAAAACAACCTATCAATCACTCTTCTATTAAATCGGTAAGCTAACCAGACTCCTAGCTAAATTTTGTCTCTTTCTCTCTCTCACATGACCAGTCTGATTGAGCTTAACTGTGTCTAGTATTATATAGTCTCAAGCAATATTAGAGCTGTCCAATGGATCTCACTTTGGTATATGATATAACATAAATGTATGAAAGCTGTGGTGGTACTGAAGGCCATAATTTCATAACATAGATTTGGTCCAGTACGTCGTCGGCACAAAAAATGAACACACATACGTTACGGCCACAACACCTTCATCAGAGACAGAGAACACACTACGGCAATGACTAACAGCTTACAACAGCAATGATGAACATAGAGCTGAAACAAAGTATGCATGTGTCAGGGGCCATTTTCAAGCTTTAGTTTCGGTTCTGGGGCAGCGTCTGAGCCACGCTTGTTAATGTTATTGTACACTTTATTTGAAAAGGTGTTATCAGGTCCTCAAGGAATGTTAATTGTGTCCTTCACTCTCGTCTAAAAAGTGTTATTAAGTCCTCACAACACCTACCTATGTTATTGTTTTCTCTCGTCTAAAAGTGTTATTAAGACCTCACATCACCTACCTATGTTATTGTTCCCTCTCGTCTAAAAGTGTCATTAAGACCTCGCAACACCTACCAATGTTATTGTTTCCTCTCGCCTAAAAGTGTCATTAAGTCCTCACAACACCGACCTATGTTATAGTACACTCTCAGGCAGAAAGTTGTGGAGGAACATGATCGCCTGAGAGAGCCTAAAAGATACCACGAAGAGTGGAATAATAGTGAAGACATTCAGCCAATGCAGTTTAGCATTTCAGTTTTTTGGTCACATAATCACATCCTTGTCTTGAGCTGCTTGTGGCAAGTGCATTTGGATAGTATGCCCCTTGGGAGATCGGATAAGGGGTAGAGTTGTTCTGTCTCTCACTGGGACGTCACACCCTGGAGCATTAGAAGCTAAAAAAAGAAGTACCTGCCAACCACAACCATCTCATCTGGACTCGTGAGATCGTCGCCTGTGGCGTTGTGTGCTACTCAGTTCATTGTTCACATCTCAGCTATCACAGTGTCCCCATCACAGCTATGGAAATGTCCCCACCTCAGATATGACAATGTCCCCATCGCAGACCTAACATTACCGGCCCAGCCCTAACAATATTAACCTGTGCGATCCGTTTCTTGAAGTCGCTACCAAATGTCCCCATCTCAGACCTAACATTAGCAGCCCAGCCATTAACCCGTGAGATCCGTTTCTTAAAGTCACTACCAAATGTCCCCTTCTCAGACCTAACATTACCAGCCAAGCCCTAATAATATTAACCCGTGAGATCCGTTTCTTGATGTCGCTACCAAATGTCCCCATCTCAGACCTAAAATTATTGATAGTGTGATAGGATGTAGTCTGGTACAACTTGGGGATATGATTTAGTCTGGTACAACTTGGGGATAGGATGTAGTCTGTTACAACTTGTGGATGGGATGTAGTCTGGTACAACTTGGGGATAGGATGCTGTCTTGGTACAACTTGGGAATAGGATGTAGTCTGGTAAAACTTTGGGATAGGATGTAGTCTTGGTACAACTTGGGGATAGGATGCAGTCTGGTACAACTTGGGGATATGATGAAGTCTGGTACTACTTGGGGATAGGATGTAGTCTGGTACAACTTGGGGGTAGGATGTAGTCTTTTACAACTTGCGGATAGGATAAAGTCTTGGTACAACACGGGGATAGGATGTAGTTTAACACAACTTTGGGATAGGATGTAGTCTGGTACAACTTGCGGATAGGATGTAGTCTGGTACAACTTAGGGATAGGATGTAGTCTGGTACAACTTGGGGATAGGATGTAGTTTGGTACAACTTGGGGGTAGGATGTAGTCTGGTAAAACTTAGGAATAAGATGTAGACTGGTACAACTTGGGGATATGATGTAGTCTGGTACAAATTTGGGATAGGATGTAGTCTTGGTACAACTTGGGGAATAGGATGCAGTCTGGTACAACTTGGAGATAGGATGTAGTCTGGTACAACTTGGGGATAGGATGTACTTTGGTACAACTTGAGGATTGGATGTTGTATGGTACAATTTTGGGATATCATGTAGTCTGGTACAACTTGGGGATAGGATAACGTCTTTGTAAAACTTGGGGATAGGATGTAGTCTGGTACAACTTGGGGATAGGATGTAGTCTGGTAAAACTTGGGTAAAGGATGTAGTCTGGTACAATTTGGGGATAGGATATAGTCTGGTACAACTTGGGGATAGGATGTAGTCTTGGAACAACTTGGGGATAGGATGCAGTCTGGTACAAAGTGGGGATATGATGTAGTCTGGTACAACTTAGGGATAGGATGTAGTCTGGTACAACTTGGGGATAGGATGTAGTCTTGGTACAACTTAGGGATATGTTGTCGTCTTGGTACAACTTGGGGATAGGATCTAGTCTTGGCACAACTTGGTTATAGGATGTAGTCTTTGTACAACTTGGGGATAGGATGTATTCTTGGTAAAACTTGGGGATATGATCTAGTCTTGGTAGAACATGGGGACATAATATTGTCTTGGTAAAATATGGGGATAGGATGTAGTCTTGGTTCAACTTGGGGATAGGATGTAGTCTTAGTGCAACTTGGGGATAGGATGTAGTCTTGGTACAGCTTGGGGATATAATGTTGTCTTGGTACAACTTGTGGACAGGTTGTAGTCTTTGTTGAACATTGGGACATAATATAGTCTTGGTACAACTTCGGGATAGGTTGTATTCTTGGTAAAACTTGGGAATAGGATTTAGTCTTGGTACAACTTGGGGATAGGATGTAGTCTTTGTACAACGTGGGGATAGGATGTAGTCTTGGTACAACTTGGGGATAGGATGTAGTCTTGGTACAACTTGGGGTTAGGAAGTAGTCTTACAAAGAAAAGGTAAATTGAGAAATATAACAAAAAATTGAACCAGAGAGAGAGAGAGAGAGACAGAGAGAGAGAGAGAGGAGCGAGAGAGTGAGAGATAGATACAGAGAGATGTATAAAAAAGGTTACAGAGAGAGAAACAGAGATATATAGATCGGGATAAAGAGACATAGACGGGGGATAGAGAAAGAGAGTTGCAACTTGGGAAATAGATAAACAGAGAAATATATATATATATATATAGAGAGAGAGAGAGAGAGAGAAAGAGAGAGAGAGAGGGACAAACCAAGAGAACGAGAGAGAGAGGTACAGAACAAGAGAAAGAGAGATAAAGCGGTACAGAACAAGAGAGAGAGAGAGATGCACAGAACAAGAGGGAGAGAGAGCGAGGTACAGAACAAGAGAGATAGAGAGGTACAGAACAAGAGAGAGAGAGAGGTACAGAACAAGAGAGAGAGAGAGGTACAGAACAAGAGAAAGAGAGATAGAGAGGTACAGAACAAGAGAGAGAGATGTACAAACAAGAGAGAGAGAGAGAAGTAGATCCGTAATTGGCACATGACATAGGACATGGAAATACTGACAACCATCATCTAGTGCTATAAGACAACAGAACACCACCATATAAATGGACGCAGAACTTACGCAACAAGCGCTGGGTTGGAGCCATCTGGGGCCGAGTTGTCAATGGTGAAGGTTACCAAACTGTGGATGTCGTTGATGTTACTGGATTCGCAAAAACCTGGATATAGCAACGGAGATCTGGTGTCATTATTTGGTGAGGAGACATGTCCAGCCACTCTGTTATGTGTTCATGCAGTCCCACAGAATGACACGTGTCATTCAGAAAAAACACGGATATTGCTTTCACTTCACTCACTGCCACATGTCATTCAGACTATACATACTCTCATATGTCAGATATTGAACATCGCCACATGTCATTCAGCCTTAAATTGACGGCCACATGTCATTCAGCGTTAATTAACTGCCACATGTCATTCAGTCTTAAACCACTGCTACATGTCATTCAGTCTTAATCAACTACCACATGTCATTTAGACTTAATCCACTGCTACATGTCATACAGACTGAATTCACTGCTACATAACATACATAATCAACATACTGTCATGTACACTCAATCGGGGCCTGAATTCAAAGAATCACTGCAACCTTCTAAGCGTATCTCGATATATGGCCAGGTGTCATGTAGGAAATGTCTAGCAACCTCATCGTAAAACACCATTGCTGTGGAAGCTGACTCCACAATTTTCTGGTACATACTTCCAGTAAGGGGGCTCATCTATACTGGTGGCCCTATGCCTCAGCTTGAGCCAACTGGCGTATCAATCGACATATCACTTACCTGAGTTTGACAACTAAAGAAAGCTTGACTTGTGACAGAGGGCCACCCACCACTACGACCAGCTTACCTTTCTCCTTCCAGAATGATGTGTCGTAGTAGAGGAAGGCTTTCATCACACACCCCATGGGCACTCGCTGGATCAGGTTATTGCGGGCCAATGGCAGGGGCGGATTGAAATTGATTTGGGCTTGAAGAGTCAGGGGCGTTGTCACTATGACCTGCTTGCACTGAGAACAGGACAACGGAAGTGTTCATTACATGAAGCAAACTCATTCATTCATTCCCATTGTTGTTAGTTTAGTTAAACCGGCCATTATTTCTTTTTCTTCCTCTTTTTCTTTTCTTCTTCTTTATCGACTTTTTATTCGTCTTGTTATAAGTTATTATCATATTCTTCATCCTCAGTTCTCCATTGTCGTGAACCTGCTGACTCATATGTCATTGCTCTACAGCCAGGAAGGCTCAAACTCACCTTGTTTAACCAATATGTAAGTCACGCACCTGTGCACGGTTCTGGTCTGTGTTGGAATGTGTGGTGGTCTGTGCTGTGATGGGTGCTGGTCTGTGTTGGAATGTGTGGTGGTCTGTGCTGTGATGGGTGCTGGTCTGTGATGTGTGCCGGGTGCTGGTCGGTGATGTGTGCTGGTCTGGGATGTGTGCGGGTACTGGTCTGTGATGTGTGCTGGTCTGGGATGTGTGCGGGTGCTGGTCTGTGATGTGTGCCGGGTGCTGGTCTGTGATAGGTGCTGGTCTGTGATGTGTGCCGGGTGCTGGTCGGTGATGTGTGCTGGTCTGGGATGTGTGCGGGTACTGGTCTGTGATGTGTGCCGGGTGCTGGTCTGTGATGTGTGCTGGTCGGTGATGTGTGCTGGTCTGTGATGTGAGCGGGTGCTGGTCTGTGATGTGTGCTGGTCTGTGATGTGTGCCGGGTGCTGGTCTGTGAGGGGTGCTGGTCTGTGATGTGTGCTGGTCTATGATGTGTGCCGGGTGCTGGTCTGTGATGTGTGCTGGTCTGTGCTGTGATGGGTGCTGGTCTGTGTTGGAATGTGTGGTGGTCTGTGTTGTGATGGGTGCTGGTCTGTGATGTGTGCTGGTCTGTGATGTGTGCCGGGTGCTGGTCTGTGATGTGTGCCAGGTGCTGGTCTGTGATGTGTGCTGGTCTGTGATGTGTGCCGGGTGCTGGTCGGTGATGTGTGCTGGTCTGGGATGTGTGCCGGGTGCTGGTCTGTGATGTGTGCTGGTCTGTGATGTGTGCCGGGTGCTGGTATGTGAGGGGTGCTGGTCTGTGATGTGTGCTGGTCTATGATGTGTGCCGGGTGCTGGTCTGTGAAGGGTGCTGGTCTGTGTTGTGATAGGTGCTGGTCTGTGTTGTGTGCTGGTCTGTGTTGGGTGCTGGTCTGTGTTGTGATAGGTGCTGGTCTGTGATGTGTGCTGGTCTGTGATGTGTGCTGGTTTGTGATGGGTGCTGGTCTATGATGTGTGCCGGGTGCTGGTCTGTGATGTGTGCTGGTTTGTGATGGGTGCTGGTATGTGTTGTGTGCTGGTCTGTGTTGTGATAGGTGCTGGTCTGTGATGTGTGCTGGTTTGTGATGGGTGCTGGTATGTGTTGTGTGCTGGTCTGTGTTGTGACGTGTGCTGGTCTATGATGTGATGTGTGCTGGTCTGTGATGTGATAGGTGCTGGGCCGTGTTGTGATAGGTGCTGGTCCGTGTTGTGATGTGTGCTGGTCTGTGATGGGTGCTGGTCCATGTTGTGATAGGTGCTGGTCTGTGATGGGTGCTGGTCTGTGTTGTGATGGGTGCTGGTCTGTGTTGTGATGTGTGATGGTCTGTGTTGTGTGCTGGTCTGTGTTGTGATGTGTGATGGTCTGTGTTGTGTGCTGGTCTGTGTTGTGATGTGTGCTGGTCCGTGATGTGATGGGTGCTGGTCTGTGATGGGTGCTGGTCTTTGTTGTGATGTGTGCTGGTCTGTGTTGTGACGTGTGCTGGTCCGTGTTGTGACGTGTGCTGGTCCGTGTTGTGATGTGTGGTGGTCTGTGTTGTGTGCTGGTCTTTGTTGTGATGTGTGCTGGTCTGTGTTGTGACGTGTGCTGGTCCGTGTTGTGATGTGTGATGGTCTGTGTTGTGTGCTGGCCTGTGTTGTGATGTGTGCTGGTCCGTGTTGTGATGGGTGCTGGTCCGTGTTGTGACGTGTGCTGGTCCGTGTTGTGATGTGTGGTGGTCCGTGTTGGGATGTGTGCTGGTCTGTGATGGGTGCTGGTCTGTGTTGTAATGGGTGCCGGCTGCTGGTCCGTGTTGTGATGTGTGCTGGTCTGTGTTGTGATTTGTGCTGGTCCGTGTTGTGATGAGTGCTGGTCTGTTTATTTCTTGTACGAGAGTAAGGTCCGGTTTGTATATTTCTGTGACAGCTGTTAGTAGCTTCCGGAATAGACCACAGATGTATATTCTGCCATGCTGTTTGTTTATTATTATATTAATGTAATTGTCGACGTTGTTGTAATGTGAGGAATGTGTGAGTGTTAAGAAACGTAATTTTCAAAGGCGTTGTCCATTGGAACAATGATTTTAGTACTTGTCTCTAGCTGGATCCCCTATGTGGCGATAAGTGTTTATTTGGAGATCTGGTTGTTATAGTTACGCCGTTTGTGTTCGGGGTCATAAAAGCAGGACTGCGAGTCGTACCTCCCTTTCGGTAACAGGTTGTTGAGATGGAAGATCTGTGCAGTATTTGGGCCTTAAGCAGACTAGCTATTGTTGGTATTGAAATAAATTTTACTTCGCTGTTTGTAAGAGTCTATATTCGAGACTGAGGAGCGTTTTGGATGTGGATAGCAGCATCATCATGTTACATGAAATGGCTGAAGATAAGAAAATTGTATCATGTCAGATACTGCCGTCAGAGATGGTGTTGAAGTCTTTGTTCGAGTAAATGTTTTGCTAGTTCAAGTGGGACATCAAGTTTCGATCTTAGATCTTTGTTTTCTATAACAAAATGTCAAGTCTCTATTCACAGCTGGGTAGACGGTTCTGTATTATACGTTTACGATACTAAGATGACGGGAGTGTTTTTTGTTTTGCTATTTGAATCAGAGTAAAAATAAATAAAATTCTAGTTTCCTGTTACAATAGTTACCAAACTTACACAGAAAAGCGCTATAAACAGCATAATTCATCATATAGTGACCTAAACTAATCAATAACCGGTCACACGACCCGCAAATTGACCGTTTGGACATGAGGACTGAAAAGGCCTAAGAAACTGTTATCGTAGAAACTGTTCACCCACTACCTTGAGGGATACGTTTTCACGAGAGGGGCTTCGGGAGTAAACCGTGAGGAAGGTTCCGGAGCTAGTGTCAGTAAGGCAGTCTAATGGTGGTTCCATCGCGTTTCTGGCAACTCCTTTGACGTCGCTGATTCCAGGCTGTATCGGCTAATGGTGGTCCCTGGATCAATTAGTTACGTGAAAAGGGGGGGGGGGGGTGGGGCTGCTGTACGGGCAACAGTGTGTTCTCCATAAAGACGATGCCCAACCTTATGACCTGGAGAGAAAATCCTTTCTAAAGTCGGTTGCCCAATCAAACTGTTACAACTAATAATATCGTTCTTTGAGGGCGTGACAAGAACACTCCAATCTGATGGTAGCATATAGGCTCTATTCTGGCCCCGACATTGTTCGGAATCTTATTTGCTCTGTTACTGAAACATGCATTTGGTAACCCAAGAAAATGAATCTGCCTTCACACTACGTCGGATGGTAGCCTGTTTAACCTTGCAAGGCTCAAGGCCAAAACGAAGATCGTGGAGATCACCATCAGAGACTTGCTTTTCGATGATGATGCTGCCATTGTCTCCCACAGTCAGCAGGAACTTCAAAGATTGATGGATCGCTTCTCCAAGGCTTGCAAAGATTCTGGGTGTCACAATAGGTCTCAACAAAACAAATGCCAAGTCTTACCATCGAAAATTGTGAACTGGCATGTGTGTATCAATTTACATACCTGGGATCCCTGATCAATGACAAGCTAGACCCAGAAATAGACCTCAAATACATGGGATCCCTCACCAATGACAAGCTAGACCCAGAAATTGACCTCACAGACCTGGGATCCCTGATCAATGACAAGCTCTCTCTAGATCCAGAAATAGATCTCACATACCTGGGATCCCTCACCAATGACAAGCTGAACCCAGAAATTGACCTCACAGACCTGGGATCCCTGATCAATGACAAGCTCTCTCTAGACCCAGAAATAGACCTCACATACCTGGGATCCCTCATCAACGACAGACTCTCTCTAGACCCAGAAATAGACCTCACATACCTGGGATCCCTAATCAATGACAAACTCTCTCTAGACCCAGAAATAGACTTCACATACCTGGGATCCCTAATCAATGACAAGCTCTCTCTAGACCCAGAAATAGACCTCACATAGCTGGGATCCCTCATCAATGACAGCCTCTCTCTAGACCCAGAAATAGACCTCACATACCTGGGATCTCTCATTAATGACTAGCTCTCTATAGAACCAGAAATAGACCTCACATACCTGGGATCCCTAATCAATGACAAGCTCTGTGTAGACCCAGAAATAGACCTCACATACCTGGGATCCCTCATCAATGACAGACTCTCTCTAGACCCAGAAATAGACCTCACATACCGGGGATCTCTCATCAATGACTAGCTCTCTCTAGAACCAGAAATAGACCTCACATACCTGGGATCCCTGATCAATGACAAGCTCTCTCTAGACCCAGAAATAGACCTCACATACCTGGGATCCCTAATCAATGACAAGCTCTCTCTAGACCCAGAAATATACCTCACATACCTGGGATCCCTCATCAATGACAGACTCTCTATAGACCCGGAAATAGACCTCACATACCTGGGATCTCTCATCAATGACTAGCTCTCTCTAGAACCAGAAATAGACCTCACATACCTGGAATCCCTGATCAATGGCAAGCTCTCTCTAGACCCAGAAATAGACCTCACATACATGGGATCCCTCATCAATGAAAGACTCTCTCTAGACCCAGAAATAGACCTCACATACCTGGGATCTCTCATCAATGACTAGCTCTCTCTAGAACCAGAAATAGACCTCACATAACTGGGATCCCTGATCAATGACAAGCTCTCTCTAGACCCAGAAATAGACCTGACATACCTGGGATCCCTGATCAATGACACTCTCTCTCTAGACCCAGAAATAGACCTGACATACCTGGGATCCCTGATCAATGACAAACTCTCTCTAGACCCAGAAATAGACCTGACATACCTGGGATCCCTGATCAATGACAAACTCTCTCTAGACCCAGAAATAGACCTGACATACCTGGGATCCCTGATCAATGACACTCTCTCTCTAGACCCAGAAATAGACCTGACATACCTGGGATCCCTGATCAATGACAAACTCTCTCTAGACCCAGAAATAGACCTGACATACCTGGGATCCCTGATCAATGACAAACTCTCTCTAAACCCAGAAATAGACAGTCGCATGGGCAAAGCTGCTGCTACATTTGCTGAACTGACAACGCGTGTTTGGAAAACCAGAAACTGACAATTAAAGACAAGGCCATTGTGTACAATGCATGTGTTGTAAGTACACTTCTAGATGGTAGCCAGACTTGGACAACTTATGTGACGTCAGCACACTCCTATTTGGTAGCCAGACTTGGACAACTTATGTGACGTCAGCACACTCCTATATGGTAGCCAGACTTGGACAACTTATGTGACGTCAGCACACTCCTATTTGGTAGCCAGACTTGGACAACTTATGTGACGTCAGCACACTCCTATATGGTAGCCAGACTTGGACAACTTATGCCAAACAAGAACACAGGCTTAACGCCTTCCATCTACGGCACCTGCGATCCATTCTTGGAATTATGTGGAGGGCACAGTGACACATACAGAGGTACACTCCCACACTGGTCTCCCAGGCATGCACACTCCCACACCGGTCTCCCAGTCATGTACACTGTACTTAAGCAGCGAAGACTACGATGCCTTGGGCATGTTCATCTCACGGAAGATGGTCGTGTTCCCAAAGATATTCTCTATGGACAGTTGGCGAATGGCACAAGAACAGTTGGCGAATGGCACAAGACCAGTTGGCGAATGGCACAAGAACAGTTGGCGAATGGCACACGAACAGTTCGCGAATGGCACAAGAACAGTTGTCGAATGGCACAAGAACAGTTGGCGAATGGCACAAGACCAGTTGGCGAATGGCACACGAACAGTTCGCGAATGGCACAAGAACAGTTGTCGAATGGCACAAGAACAGTTGGCGAATGGCACAAGACCAGTTGGCGAATGGCACAAGAACAGTTGGCGAATGGCACAAGAACAGTTGGCGAATGGCACACGAACAGTTGGCGAATGGCACAAGAACAGTTGGCGAATGGCACACGAACAGTTGGCGAATGGCACAAGAACAGTTGGCGAATGGCACAAGAACAGTTGTCGAATGGCACAAGACCAGTTGGCGAATGGCACACGAACAGTTCGCGAATGGCACAAGAACAGTTGTCGAATGGCACAAGAACAGTTGGCGAATGGCACAAGAACAGTTGGCGAATGGCACAAGAACAGTTGGCGAATGGCACAAGAACAGTTGGCGAATGGCACAAGCACAGTTGGCGAATGGCACAAGAACAGTTGGCGAATGGCACAAGAACAGTTGGCGAATGGCACAAGAACAGTTGGCCTACCACAGTTGAGGTTTCAGAGATGTGTGTACGCGTGATATGGAAGCTCTGGACATAAATCTGACTTCCTTTGAAGACGAAGCTGCAGACCGAACTAAGTGCAGATGTACCCTGAATGCCAGCTCACGCTTGGTGAAGCGAAGTTCTTGTAACACAAATAAGTGAAAAGACAACGCCGTAAGTAAAAAGACAACAAAAGCTAAGTATAAATTATTTTGTTGACCACTCCAAGTCATATCATCCTATAGTTAGTTATGACTGGAACTAACTCTATCATCCAATATTCAGTCAGGACTGGAGCTACAAGTCATATCATCCTTTTGTCAGTCATGACTGGAGCTAACTCCAAGTTATATCATCCTATAGTCAGTCATGACTGGAGCTAACCCCAAGTCATATAATCCTTTAGTCAGCCATGACTGGAGCTAACCCCAAGTCATATCATCCTATAGTCAGTCATGACTGGGGCTAACTCTATCAGCCTATAGTCAGTCATGACTGCAGCTAACCCCAAGTCATATCATCCTATAGTCAGTCATGACTGGAGCTAACCCCAAGTGATATAATCCTATAGTCAGTCATGACTGGGGCTAACTCTATCAGCCTATATTCAATCATGACTGGAGCTAACCCCAAGTCATATAATCCTATAGTCAGTCATGACTGGGGCTAACTCTATCAGCCTATAGTCAGTCATGACTTGAACTAACCCAAAGTCATATCATCCTATAGTCAGTCATGACTGGAGCTAACCCCAAGTCATATCATCCTATAGTCAGTCGTGACTGGAGCTAACTCCAAGTCATATCATGCTATAGTCAGTCATGACTGGAAGGGGCTACTGCTACACTAGCCCGTTCAGATGTAGAGATCACAGATTGATCCGTGTACGCGCACTGTGAGAAACAAGCTCTCTAACTACACTTCCACTCAGACGCTACAAAAACCACATTAAAAAACACTTTCACAATCAGTTTCACAAACCACCTTCATAAATCACTTTCACAAACCACCTTGATAAACCGCTTTCAAAAACTACCTTCATAAACCACCTTAAATAAGGATCCGTGTGTCTGTGTCCAGGCCTCCTGCAAGGACGCTAATTGTAATCCTATGATTTTATTAAAGAGATCAAATTTGTAGGGGGAAATAACAGATACATGCAACAGAGTGGTTTAGTTTTCGTAATTTAATTCAGTCTTAGTTCTGTACCATTTCTTCTCTCCGCTACAACAGCACATTCACAAGAGATATCATACACCAACTACATCTTTCAGGAACGGCAAAACTTCCATTGGTAAGATTGTGTCCTTGGCCGGAGACGCTACGGTCTCCGTGACCAGGCCGTGAGAGACTTGCTTGTATCACACACTTCTTGTTGGTTCTTCGTGTTTACCTGACCTTGTCTGTAGCAAACATTGCTGATGTGGCAGGCGGAGTTCTGAGGAAAACATGGAGACAGGAACCGATAATTATTTTGGGATGTCCAACGTTATTCGTGTTAATACTGTATGATTAAGTTCAACTATATTTTAGTTGGAAGGACACATATGTCCTACCCAATAAGTATTAAGTGACATTAATGTCCTATCAGATAATTATTGTTTGACATGAATGCCCTATGAAATACATAATACGAGAGCAAGACGCTGAGCAGTGCATGAGTAGTAGCGGTCAGACACCCATAGCTGACTGCTAGCGTCAGGGTCAGCGAACCAGAACTGTGCACTGCATGAGTTGTAGCGGTCAGACACCCATAGCTGACTGCTAGCGTCAGGGTCAGCGAACCAGAACTGTGCACTGCATGAGTAGTAGCGGTCAGACACCCATAGCTGGCTGCTAGCGTCAGGGTCAGCGAACCAGAACTGTGCACTGCATGAGTTGTAGCGGTCAGAAACCCATAGCTGACTGCTAGCATCAGGGTCAGCGAACCAGAACTGTGCACTGCATGAGTTGTAGCGGTCAGACACCCATAGCTGACTGCTAGCGTCAGGGTCAGCGAACCAGAACTGTGCACTGCATGAGTTGTAGCGGTCAGACACCCATAGCTGACTGCTAGCGTCAGGGTCAGCGAACCAGAACTGTGCACTGCATGAGTTGTAGCGGTCAGACACCCATAGCTGACTGCTAGCGTCAGGGTCAGCGAACCAGAACTGTGCACTGCATGAGTAGTAGCGGTCAGACACCCATAGCTGACTGCTAGCATCAGGGTCAGCGAACCAGAACTGTGCACTGCATGAGTAGTAGCGGTCAGACACCCATAGCTGACTGCTAGCGTCAGGGTCAGCGAACCAGAACTGTGCACTGCATGAGTTGTAGCGGTCAGACACCCATAGCTGACTGCTAGCGTCAGGGTCAGCGAACCAGAACTGTGCACTGCATGAGTTGTAGCGGTCAGAAACCCATAGCAGACTGCTAGCATCAGGGTCAGCGAACCAGAACTGTGCACTGCATGAGTTGTAGCGGTCAGACACCCATAGCTGACTGCTAGCGTCAGGGTCAGCGAACCAGAACTGTGCACTGCATGAGTAGTAGCGGTCAGACACCCATAGCTGGCTGCTAGCGTCAGGGTCAGCGAACCAGAACTGTGCACTGCATGAGTTGTAGCGGTCAGAAACCCATAGCTGACTGCTAGCATCAGGGTCAGCGAACCAGAACTGTGCACTGCATGAGTTGTAGCGGTCAGACACCCATAGCTGACTGCTAGCGTCAGGGTCAGCGAACCAGAACTGTGCACTGCATGAGTTGTAGCGGTCAGAAACCCATAGCTGACTGCTAGCATCAGGGTCAGCGAACCAGAACTGTGCACTGCATGAGTTGTAGCGGTCAGACACCCATAGCTGACTGCTAGCGTCAGGGTCAGCGAACCAGAACTGTGCACTGCATGAGTTGTAGCGGTCAGAAACCCATAGCTGACTGCTAGCATCAGGGTCAGCGAACCAGAACTGTGCACTGCATGAGTTGTAGCGGTCAGAAACCCATAGCTGACTGCTAGCATCGGGGTCAGCGAACTAGAACTGTGCACTGCATGAGTTGTAGCGGTCAGAAACCCATAGCTGACTGCTAGCGTCAGGGTCAGCGAACCAGAACTGTGCACTGCATGAGTTGTAGCGGTCAGACACCCATAGCTGACTGCTAGCATCGGGGTCAGCGAACCAGAACTGTGCACTGCATGAGTTGTAGCGGTCAGAAACCCATAGCTGACTGCTAGCGTCAGAACCAGTGAATCAGAGCTGCCTAGACCTATCCACACCTCCAATCGGCGATCCTGTATAACAGGCTGCCACAGAGCAGTCTGACTAAGGAGAAGGGATCAACGAGGGAAGGCTAATTCCGTACTCAAAAAATGCTTACTGAAGGATGTGTCAGAACGAAAGGTGCAAATATCGCAATCGGAGCTGTAAACTACGACACAATGCATTCCATTCTCTGGACTATATTATGCTACTTGCAAAGCCATTTTTCAGGGCTTGGTAGTGGGAGATTGAGAACGTTCAGGGCTTGGTAGTTGGAGATTGAGAACGTTCAGGGCTTAGTAGCGGGAGTTTGAGAACGTTCAGGGCTTGGTAGTGAGAGATTGAGAACAAACGAAGTCAAGTTAAATAACTATTGTCTGACCTGATTGTCCTACCAGAGAACTATTGTCTGACCTGATTGTCCTACCAGATAACTATTGTCTGACCTGATTGTCCTACCAGATAACTATTGTCTGACCTGATTGTCCTACCAGATAACTATTGTCTGACCTGATTGTCCTACCAGATAACTATTGTCTGATCTGATTTTCCTACCAGATAACTATTGTCTGACCTGATTGTCCTACCAGAGAACTGTTATCTGACCTGATTGTCCTACCAGATAACCATTGTCTGACCTGATTGTCCTACCAGATAACTGTCGTCTGACACGGATGTCCTGTAGAAAGTATCGTTTTTACATGGGTCGCTGGGGTAGAGAAAGATCTTTTGCGCAAAGTAAATAAGAGCGCTGCCTGTTTAGTCGCCGGGGAGTGTGTTAACAAGATTTATATTGTATCCCGGACAGAGTAAACGTATGCTTGACCAAAGAATTGAAACTACAATCGTTCGGTTACCAGGCCGATATCCCAAGGGCTCAGAATCTGGCCACCCTCCCCCGTCACTCCCCTTGTGATTTTACTCACCCAAAAAGAGGTGACCTACTTGAGTACTCACCTTCTGCTTGCACTCGGTCACACTGACACAGTCCAGGCAGGTGTGGTCAAACGCGTGCACCGGCAGTGCATTGCCATAGCTGATGCCGTCAGCGCTGATTGAGATCAAGAACTTCTGCGAAGATAGTTCTGAAAATACGAACAAAGACAAATGAGCAATTAAAGTGTTGTCATATTTGTTGCACATTTGCTGGCGCAGGCGATCAAGTAGCTCCATAACGTCTTGTCCCTGGTAACTTATCGAGTATTTGTTTAATTACATAACGTTATATTCGTTTAATTTTGTTTCAGTTCCTAATTATTGTTTTGTTTTGTTTCTTCTTTCAAGCCCTTGGTAAAGACTAATTGAGGTAGAAACGTTGGTACACGCCTAGCAAAGTTCTTGTGTCACACAATGTTCTTGTGTCTTGTATGGTATCATCAGTGGGATAACTGGCAGTGATAACTACCAGGTGATAAGAATGTGCTGTTTGGGAGCTGCCCTTTTTGTTTTATTTATTATCGTCATCATTCGTATCCGTTCTGGCTCCAGTTGGAGCAAAGGGACATTATTAAAGATGGATTACTACAGGAAGCCTGTATCAAAGCATGTGTACCCTCTTACAGTGGTGATTGCTGTGGCACTTTTGCATAATGGTATTGCAAGCCTCATGCACAACCTTATTCAGTCCTCATTTATGACATGAATAGTATGGTGCAGACCTTCCTACCTATTGCTCTCTACGAAAAACGTCTCAATATTATCATTAGCTTTACACATATACAGATGTTAATACTATTGCTACTAATAATAATAATAGTTTCCCAAGGCAAGCGGATATGGTGACAGTGTAAGACATGTTTATTCAGATTGACCCCATGTGACTGTACTGTCCAATCGGAGCGTGACAAACTCTACCACACATGGGCCACGCTGGGTTCAGAGTTAGTCATTAGGGCGTCTTACGTTCAGTCCTTTCGTGCAGCTCACTTTGCCTGAATCTCACTAACGGTGCTCTTCTCAACTATGCGAGCACGGTAGTGCCCCAGGCTGAGCGGTTCAGAGTAAAGCAATTCAGAGGAGAATTGAATGAAAAAACTGTTCAAAGAAACTACCAGAGCGAATATTCTTTGATCTCTTCTATGGTTAAATCGGTGACCTATAAGGGTGGATTTCAACTTTGGGAACACACAACGTCTGCAGGGACCAGATCCGGAGGAAGAGTTAACTATGGGACAACAATTGTCTGATGCGTTGATAAAAGAAATCTTATGCTACTTGATAGGATACATGTAGGCAGTGAAAGGCCTAGAGGCTATAAGTCTGGCATATCGTAGAAAGAAACCGTATGTTACTTGATAGGATACACGTAAGCAGTGAAAGGCCTGGGGGCTAGAAGTCTGGCATATCGTAGAAAGAAACCACACACAAACTTACTACTAATAACCAAATGAAAGTCCGAAATTCTAACCAGGCAAGACACTGGATAGCACCTTATATAGGCTGCTCAGATGTATGTTCTGAACATGAGAGCTTTTGATAACCTGGCATCCACTTCATATCTATATGATTGGATACCTGGATTCTAACTGTATCAGTTGCAGTGTCTGGACCTTATCATTTGGTACTCTATTTCTGTGCCTTATCATTTGGTACTTTATTTTTGTGTCTTATCATTTGGTATTCCATTTTGTATGCGCTATTATTTTGTACTCTATTTCTATACCTTATTAATTGGTACTCTAATTATTTACCTTTTCATTTCGTACTCTATTTCTGTACTTTATCATTTGGTTCTCCGTTTCTATACCTTATCATTTGAAATTAAATGTATAGTTAACTTATCATTTAATCATCAATCTATATAGTCAATAATCTGAGGTTTATTTTCATTTGAGAAGAGAGATATATGGTCACATGAGAGATGAAAGATACACAGAGAAGAGATATAACACAATTAGAGCAGCGATACATAAGAGATGGAGAGAAGAGATATATAAGAGAGGAAGAGTAGAGATATATAAGAGAGGAAGAGTAGAGAGATATAAGAGAGGAGTTGAACTTACCTGTTCTTGGTAAGTAGCAGGTCACCTGGCCAGGTAGCCCACGGATAGCTGGCAGAAATACTACTGTTGCGCACTGACTTCCTTGGTTCTGAATAAATTCATATTTGGTAAAGTTCATTTGGCTAGCATAAAGATCTCCTGATAGGTTGTAACTTAAATGCGATTAGCAATTGATGGGCACAGTGTTTCCAGTGGCACAAAGATGAGGTGAGAAATGAGGTGATGTTTGTTTGTGTTATTAGCTGATAGAGTGTAGTCATAGAGCTATACACACAATGAGGTGACGTTTGTTTGTGGTATTAGCTGATAGAGTGTAGTGATAGAGCTATACACACAATGAGGTGATGTTTGTTTGTGGTATTAGCTGATAGAGTGTAGTCATAGAGCTATACACACAATGAGGTGATGTTTGTTTGTGGTATTAGCTGATAGAGTGTAGTCATAGAGCTATACACACAATGAGGTGATGTTTGTTTGTGGTATTAGCTGATAGAGTGTAGTCATAGAGCTATACACACAATGAGATGATGTTTGTTTGTGGTATTAGCTGATATAGTGTAGTCATAGAGCTATACACACAATGAGGTGATGTTTGTTTGTGGTATTAGCTGATAGAGTGTAGTCATAGAGCTATACACACAATGAGGTGATGTTTGTTTGTGGTATTAGCTGATAGAGTGTAGTCATAGAGCTATACACACAATGAGATGATGTTTGTTTGTGGCATTAGCTGATATAGTGTAGTCATAGACCCACACACACATTGAGGGATGCTGATAAACATACATACACGCATACAGAGGCTTGAGTTGACCAGGACAGTAATGGATACTCTACAGAATGGGGTAGAGACAGAACTTTGGGAACATGAATATGTGCAGAGGTGATAGGTCTAGGAGTGACTAGGGGAGAGGGGAGAAAGTGTGTCCTGTCTGGAAAGATCCAAAGATCTGGTTTAACAGTTCCCGCCGGAGCAGAGAGTTTAGGACTGGGGTGATGTGGTTGCTGATAACAAATGTACCTGAATGCGTGTCAAGGTCACTTACCGTCTCAACAAAAGAGAACAGAGTTGGGGGAAAGAATGTGGACAGGTAGGAGCTGACCACGGGCCTTCCGATTTGGATAGGGAGAGAATTATTGACATACGGATTGGCAGAGGGGCTTGCTGCGAGAGAATGAGTGACAGGCGTGCAAAGTGTTTCGTTCCAATAAAACTGAATATTGCCATCCCCTGAGATCTACTGGTCAAGCTCTGACTTTGATTGAGTGTATAAAACTCGAGACAAAGTTTGACTCAGGAGGCGGGATGGAGAGGAGGTTGGATAGGGAGATGAGAGCGAGAGAGAGAGAGAGAGAGAGAGACTGAATTTAGATAGTATGTTATAACTCACCGACTTAGATAAAGGAGCGATTGATAGACTGTTGCACGAATGTTAGTGATAGAACAGGATCGCTCAAGTAGGTGTGTGAGTTTTGTATTAAGTGATAATCTGAACGTTGTGTTGTAGGCAGGACACAATGTGAACGAGGTATGTCCAGATCGCCCGCCTGAGGGGATTTGAGTGAGGAAGAGTATTTGATAAGGTGTGTTGAGGACGCAGTTAAGGCGAGGTGTGTGTGATGTAATTGCAAGGCAATAGAACTGGGTTTAGATAGTTGGGAATTCCATCAATAGCTTATGCTTACAATTCCCACTTTATTTAATATTTATATTAACATATATAAAACATAGGAATATTTAGTTAAGATGATTTGTATTGAATTGTGTTTGTAATTCCACTACTAATTTTTACGATAAGAATATTATGTAATAAATATGCCATCTGAGGTGTGCTATAATATTTGAAATGTGTGGTCATGATGTGGATGAGTGTGAGAATGTTCTAAGTTAGAATAACAACCAAAGCAAACAGTGGGGTCTGTTACACTGGAAGTGACTAGAGGAGAGGGGAGAAAATGTGTCCTGTCTGTAAAGATCCGAAGATCTGGGAGTGACTAGAGGAGAGGGTAGAAAATGTGTCCTATCTGGTAAGATCCGAAGATCTGGAATGACTAGAGGAGAGGGGAGAAAGTGTTTCCTGTCTCGAAATATCAGAAGATCTGGGAGTGACTAGAGGAGAGGGGAGAAAGTGTGTCCTGTCTGGAAAGATCCGAAATTCTGGGAGTGACTAGAGGAGAGGGGAGAAAATGTGTCCTGTCTGGGAAGATCCGAAATTCTGGGAGTGACTAGAGGAGAGGGGAGAAAATGTGTCCTGTCTGGAAAGATCCGAAATTCTGGGAGTGACTAGAGGAGAGGGGAGAAAATGTGTCCTGTCTGGGAAGATCCGAAAATCTGAGAGTGACTAGAGGAGAAGGGAAAAAGTGTGTCCGGTCTGGAAAGATCCGAAGATCACAAAATCAACACCTGACTGGGACTCTGAGTAGATATACGATTGGCTGGCTGTTTGGAGGGAGAACGGAGCAATTATGGGAATGACCCCTGTGTGATGATGTTGGTTTTTTAAATCAAGAAGACGCATACATACATATAGATAGACATGCAGATAGAAAGACTGACATCTAGGAATAGAAATCGACAGACACTTAGGAAGAGGTCAAAATAGATATAGATACAAAGAGACAGACATAGAGATATGCAACACACATACAGATAGACAGTATAACAACATACGGTCAGGCATTAGGCAAACAACAGACATACAGACATGCAGAAAGACGAACAACAGACAACCATGCAAACTGGCAGACCTTTGTGCAGAAGACTAACAGCAGAGCTACAGGCAGTAGACAGACATACAGCAGACCAACAGACAACATATCGACTGTAAACAGATCTAAATCAGACTGACAAGTAGAAAGAAAGAAAACAGACCGTCAGTTTGCAGATAGACATTAGACCGACAGACAGAATTAGATCAGACTGGCAGAAAACAGACCGTCAATCTCCAGAAAAACATTAGACCGACAGACACGCAGACTGTAAACAGACTTTTAACAGACAGGCTGACTGCTTTCAGACTTATAACAGACATGCAGAAAGAAATGTATGCAGAGAGACCAACAGAAAACTGACCAACAGGTAGGCAGACACCAGACTGTCAGGCAACAGACAGGCAAACGAGTTAGGCGGCAGGTAGACAAAATACAGACATAAATGCAGACAGAAGGAGAAGTAGGGAATCAGATCTTCTCCAAGATACATCAGGGATAGGTGGACGGATATAAGGGTGAACAGACAGACATCCAGACAAATAGATACATACATAGACATTAGTCAGACAGAGAGATAGATGGTGAGGTAGGACATGGTCTACTTTAGATAGGCTGTCTGACTCACACGTAAAACCCCTACAAAAGTCACATTCCATCGCGGACTAAATAACGGAACTCATAATGTGACAAGGTTTATAATCGATCCATGCTCCACACAGAGAAATAAAACAAATTCACGGTACAAAACACAACAAATCACTGCTGAGAGTGATCATTTGACAGAATCCTGCCCTGAAACCAACTGCATATCCATCTGTTTCCCAAACACGCTATTATTGTTGCACTGATAGTTGACACATGCAAGTTCCGTTATTTAGTGAGCCATGGGATGTGATGTTTTAAAGGGATATCTCCGTGAGCCATTAGGCCTGCATCTACAGTAGGCTGTGGGTAGGATGTACACATCGTGTAAATAGTTAATACATCCGTACACTCACGTCGATTGGCTGGACACGGCACGTGAGCTTCGAGAAAATATCCTCATAGGAAATGCCAAAGGTCACATTGTCACATGTCTGGTCACTTGCATAACAAGCTGCCCCACTGCGCAAGAGAAAACACACAACAATGGCATTACAACGCATGAATATACTGTTAGCAGACGGTATTGAAAGCCACTTCATATTCATCTCAACCATATTTGACCTTCTAAACAAATAGATTCTAACTTCAGTTCGATTAGTGGTTCTCAAACGGTTTGAGGGATCGCACTAATGTGCCACCTAGACATGTTTTGTGAAGTGTTTTTGTTCATACAGAAGCTTACAAAACAGGAAGAGCTGGCTACAGGGCACGAAGAAGAGCGCGTGGTATATTATAGATGTAAGAGTTAGTAATATGTACTTTGCAGAACGTAGCTATTATCCGCGCCAACATATTTAGCGGTTTCAAGTTTCTTTGAAGGGGGGACATTGCTATTCGTACTTGGAAAAGTGATCGTACCAAGAAAAAAATTCGTGTCTGTCAAACTTTATAAGACGGGATTCACATCTGGTGGGTTGTAATTGACATGACATAAACCATTCCCCGACACTTGCCTGCAATGACTGACATAACATAAACCATTCCCCGACACTTGCCTGCAATGACTGACATAACATAAACCCTTTCCCAACACTTGCCTACAACGACTGACATAACATAAACCCTTTCCCAACACTTGCCTACAACGACTGACATAACATAAACCCTTCCCCAACACTTGCCTACAACGACTGACATGACACACTTGTCTCAATTCTGTCAACGCCGCTGAACGTCACAGATGGACAGTAAGGTCTGTAGATATGATTAATTACCAGAACAATAGTATTTTAGATTATAGCAATTAATTTATCTAGACGTGTTTAGGTCAGGAGGATATAATTTTCCTACTGCCCTTAAAGTAGGCAATACAAGGAGACAAAACATAATTTGGTCCTAGAAATATCTTCACGTTACAGAAATGTTTGCGTGGATCACATCATTATATGAACTAGTGAATGCTTTCACCTAATCTTCATTTCAGGAGCCTTCTAGCAAGCACATGATGATAACAAAATACTCATGTGCCCAATTACTTTGGGACTTTCTGTAGCAATTAACTTTACATGAAGTCGTTGCTAGTACAATGGACAATCCTCTTTAGTCTCTCCTTACGATATATTTGGAAACCACAGGGGTTCGTGCTCTTGTCTGATCCAGTCTTTGTCATTATTATCTTCACACCAACATGAGCCAACAATCCACATCCAGATATATCCACCAAACAGAGCAAGCAAATGTATCAATCATCGAAGGGGCCCACCCAATGCTACTGGTGGTCACCCACTCATGTGCTGTTGAGTCAAGGCACAAGGTGATGGGGCAAAAACTATTGACTAAAACCAAAGACCCTCAGAATACTACAGTGGAATACGGAGGGAGTCATTAACAAAAAGCTTTCCCTAACACACCACCTGCATGAAGGTAAGATTGACGTGGCATGAATCCAAGAAACGCACCTCAACAACAACCACAGATTCTCAATCAGAGGATACCAGACCTTCTGCTTTGATAGAGAAGGTCACAAAGGAGGGGTTCTGATACCGACACGTAACTGCATACCGAGTAACGCGGTAGCTGTCAATCACACGGGACAAGCAGAAATTGTAGGAGTTGACATAATGACACAAGAAACGAAGATCCGCATCTTCAACCTGTATTGCCCACCCAACAAAGACCTGTCACTCTCGAGTATGGAAATCAAGGACTCCAGCAGCCTAGTAGTTGGAGATTTCAACAGCCACTCGGAGAGATGGGGATATTCGGACACAGACAACAGAGGTGATGAAGTAGAAGACTGGGAGATAGATGCAAATCTCTATCTTATCAATCGGCCGGAGGATAGCCTTAACTTCTATTCTAGAACATGGCATACCACCTCTACTCTAGACTTAGCCTTTTCCACGGTGGATATTCACCACAAAATAGACCGCCAGGTGCTCAACTAATTGGCAGATAGCGACCACAGGCCAATTAGGCTAGAAGTTGATATGGAAGTAGGCCCACAGGAAATAAAACCGCTCCCACGTTGGAACTATAAACGAGCCGACTGGGACAGATTTGCAATGCTGACAGACGGGCTGTGTGAAACCATAACACACGGAATAACAATATGAAAGCCACGGTGGAAAGCCTAAGCAAAGCAATAATGCAAGCAGCCACCGAAACCATCCCAAGAGGGGCAAGGAAAAACTACAAGCCATATTGGAATGATGAACTGCAGAAAACGGAGGATGAAGTCTCAAAAGCTAGGAACATGGCAGAGAGAGAACAATCTATGGAGGCAAATATCGCCCTCAAGACCATCAATACAAAAGAATACTAAACCAAATAACAAGATACAGCTGGAAAAACAAAACAGAAAGCCTCAATTTAGATAAAGAAGGGAACAAACTATGGAAGTTAGTCAGAGCCATGAATGACGAAACTCCATCAAATAAACAAATTACAATCAAGCAGGGCGACAACATGCTTACTGGAAAATAAGCAGCAAACGCCTTTATAGAACATTATGCCAGAGCAAACCACATTGATGTTCCTACAGACAGGCATACAGACATTAGGGAAGAACAAAAGAGCCACAACAACATCAAGATGGCACCAGAGGAGCACATGATGGCAAAACTAACCATGAATGAATTGGAAGAGGCTATGAGAACTTTAACGAAAAAGAAATCGCCCGGAAAAGATGGGGTAACAGACGAAATGCTGATGGGGTTGGGCCAAACAGCAAAGAGGAAGTTACTATCAGTCCTGAACCAAAGCTGGAAAAGGGGAATTGTACCGCAGGCATAGAAAGACGCTGTAATTATACCAGTACCAAAGACAGAAAAAGATAGAACTGATCCAAATGGATGCAGGCCTATCAGTCTATTGAGCTGTGTAGGAAAACTGATGGAGCGTTTGATAAACACCAGACTCATGTGGCATCTGGAAGAAAAACACATACTAATTCCACAGCAAGCAGGCTTTAGACAGCGCAGATCCACCGAGGACCAGATCACTCTCATAGCCCAGGAAATAGAGGATGTTTACCAGGAGAAAAAACACACAGTAGCGGTTTGGGTGGATTTAGAGAAGGCATTTGACAAGGTGTGGAAAGAGGGACTTGAAGTCAAGCTACGAAGAAGTCAAGTTTGTGGGAACATGTACAGATGAATCAGCCACTACTTCGAAAACAGAACAGCCAGAGTTTAAGTACAAGGGCAGATGAGCAAAATAGTGACACTTGAGCAGGGAGTACCCGAAGGGGGAGTACTGTCACCAACACTCTTCCTGGTGTATACAAACAACATAACAGAGAATATACCAAGAAGAGTCCACAGCTCCATGTTTGCAGACGATCTGGCTATGTGGACCTCTGAAAATAATCTCACCATAGCAAGCAATCGGATGCATCAGGCCCTAACATCGTTTGCGAGTGGGTGAACTCATGGCTGGTGAAAATAAATGAGGAAAAAACAACATGCACCATATTCTCGCTTTCAAACAAACACAAGAACACCAAAATAAGTCTTAACAGGAAATTCCTGCAGCCAAACGACAACCCAACCTATCTGGGAGTCACATTTGATCGGCGCATGACATGGAAAAGTCAGATCGAGAGAAACCGAATGAGAGCCAGACAAAGAATGGCAATCATGAGGAAACTTGCTAGCACAAGCTGGGGAGGAGACGAAAGTATACTAAAGAAACTGTACACTGGAAGAGTGAGACCAGTTCTCGAGTATGGCATTGCGGCATGACCAAGCCATGAGAGTTATAACAGAAGGCATGAAGTCAACGCAAATTGTAGGACTTGAAAAGATTACAAATCTGCAATCCATGACCGACAGAAGACACTGCAGAGCCCAGCAGCAAGCAGAGAAACTCAGATGACTGACAGACCATCCAATGCATCAGAGACTAAATAGATTCGGAAATGGGAAACTAAAGCGGAGAAACTTTGCAGAAATAGCCAAAGCAAAGATGAGCGAAGACCCTATGAACAGATTAACAACACCAAGCCCATCACTACTGTACGCAAACCTACCTGGAAGCAGCATATATTTCCGGAGCTGGTAGAAAATATACCAGGTATTGGAAACAAGAACAGCCAGACTGAAAAAGAAAGAAGAGACATAACCCTGAGGTACATAACGAAAAACTACCCAAGCATGGACTGGACCCATGCATACACCGACGGTTGTGTAACAAACACAACACTGAACGGAGGGGCAGGGGTATTCCTGAGCCTACCAAATGGTAGAAAAATAACACTGTCAGTGGCAACTGGAAAATACTCAAGCAATTTCAGAGCGGAGGTAGAGGCACTGAGGGCTGTAGTAGAGGAAATGCTGACATGCCAAAGAAATGAAAGACAGATAGTTTTGTTTACAGATGCCCTGGCCGTAGTCACAGCACTAAAAAGCCAGAGAAATACTGAACTTAATGATTTAAGAGCAGTACTCTGTCAACTATGCCAGCAGTCCGCACCAAAAAGAGTAGTGGTACAGTGGGTTCCATCAAACTGTAACATCCAAGGCAACGAGGAGGCAGACAGACTGGCAAAAGAAGGTGCAATACTACCACAACCAGATTCTAGTGTGAACTACGAAGAGTGCAAAAGGCTTATTAGAGCTAGATACATGGCCAAATGGGAAACAGAATATACTGGCTACACAAAAAACGATGCCTATTACCAGTTGAACAGAAGAGAGCAGGTCGTGGTCTTCAGACTTCGCACTGGCCACAATAGACTGAGGTACCACCTATTCAATAAACTGAAGATAGGGGGCACTGACGAATGCACTAGTGGTACCGGGAAAATGACCGTTGAACATCTGCTGCAAAACTGCCCGACACGAGGACCATAGAAAGCACATGTGGCCATCAACAGTGGCAACACTAGACAAGCTCTATGGTAGTGTCGACAGCCTTAGGATGACAGCTGCTTTTTTCGAAAAATTAAAGGTTGACAGCGTATGAAGAAGAAGAAGAAGAAGAATTAACTCTACAATATGTCATCTACAATAATAGCAGAGAAGCAACACAATTCCTATCTTGTTCGTCGAGAGCCACATATGAGACGCTTGCCGCTGTCAGTTCCTTCATCGATGCATCTTTGTCTCAGGAACAGAATCTTCTTCTTATTTTGTCGTCTCACTTTCTACCGAGTTGTAGCCCAGTGTCGTCTCACTTTCTACCGGGTTATAGCCCAGTGTGGTCTTACCTTCTACCGGGTTGTAGCCCAGTGTCGTCTCACTTTCTACCGAGTTGTAGCCCAGTGTCGTCTCACTTTCTACCGGGTTATAGCCCAGTGTGGTCTTACCTTCTACCGGGTTGTAGCCCAGTGTCGTCTCACTTTCTACCGGGTTATAGCCCAGTGTGGTCTCACTTTCTACCGGGTTGTTGCCCATTGTCGTCTCACTTTCTACCGCGTTGTACCCCAGTGTGGTCTCACCTTCTACCGGGTTGTAGCCCAGTGTAGTCTCACTTTCTACCGGGTTGTAGCCCAGTGCCGTCTCACTACTGTTTACTAGGCTCCACACTTCACTGGCGTTGTAGGTTATATTCATTGGGGTGAATCAAACACTGACCGTCTGTATCTTTGCCCCAGGTAGAGAATCAAACCTCCCTATCCCTCACACCGAGAAGCAATTGAAGAGGAAATCTATAGTTCACTAACTTTCACAGGGAAGAGAGTTACTCCTCTCCAACTCCAACTCCCTTTGAAGCGCCACTACACTACAGAAATACAAGCTCTTCTACTTGCCACAAGAGAGTTACTCCTCTCCAACTCCAACTCCCTTTGAAGCGCCCCTACACTACAGAAATACACGCTCTTCCACCTGCCACAAGGTGAGCACAGAGCTAATCTCTTTAACTGGATGATAGAAAAGTCAAAGGTCATGGTCATAACATGTATTATCAAGATTATTACCCAATATCTTTTATCTGTGGTCCTTCCTGGTTAATCTGGCACGTCTCCCCGGTCCATCCAGTGGAACATTCACATTTTCCGGCTGGCCCACATGTTCCATGTTGTGTGCACTCCGTAGGACACACATTGACAGTAATATCGGGATTTAAGAACAAGTTTCCTTTTATATTGATGTAGTTTTTCTCCTGCGTAGCCATTTCCGCCTGGCAGTTGCTGGTGAATGAGGAGGTAATAGCATCTAGAGCTTCTGTTGTGCCGCCAAGCTAGGAACACGTTAACGAGAAATAGTTAGAATACTAGAGTTAACACAATGCTAAGTTATTTAATTGAGAAAGACAGTAGGGCATTGGATTGTAGAAACTATATTAAACAATAGCATATTATGGTTGTAAATCATGTAAATGGAGAAACAGAGAAACACATTTCTTTATCTTCTTCTACTTCTTCTTTTTCTTCTATTTTTTTTCTTTTTCTTTTTAAACTTCTTTTTTTTTCCATTTCTTTTCGATACATCAGATTTTAGCACGGCTATTATGGGGACAAGGTTTGCCTTGCCCCTTCGATGCCTAATCTCTTAGTCAGGCTGTATGGATGCAGTCTGTTTCTAGAAATAGGGGGTGAAATAGGGTCTTGGACAGTTATGGATCACTGAACATCATGCAAGCAGTCAGTTATGAGTCGCTGGCTGCTGTCAGGTTATTCAGTGCTGTATCCTAGGATGCACTATACGTTTGATCATAAGGAGAACGCCACGCATAACTGCCACGGATACGTCAGATCAATCACTAAATAATCGAGACCTGTTCAGCTCCCCGCAGAGCATAGGCCTTCACCAAATACTTGCCAAGTCCATCTGTTGACAGATTTATAAGTTTTTGTGCCTAAAAGTTTCTAAAAAATCAGTTAGCCAGCCAATTGGCTCTTACAAATGCTTGGTAGGTTACAGTGTTACTATGATGTGCGCCCTTATCTGTCCCTCGTTAGCAAATATATTAGTAATAGATAGCATAGTGAATAGATGACGGGTAAGTATAATAACAGGGAAGAAGAAGATGAGCTAAGTAGACATCTACTTTGAAGTGAGGGTCTAGATCGGTTCGTCACAGGGAGAACAAAGGGACTAAGTAAAGATCTGACAACGCATTCCAACCTGGTTGGGGGGACCTTCTACAGTCAATCACAAACAATCCTGACATTCGTCTGTCTACCATAATCTAGTCTCATCTAAATACGTCTCCTCTCTTCTAATGTCATCTGTACTCATATAATGTCATCTCATTTCATCTATTCTCATATCATCTCATCGTTTTTCAACATTTCTTCTTTCTCATATTTTATCAATTTATTTTTACAAGACATCCCATCTCATTCTATCTATTCTCATCTATTATCATCTCATGTGTGCTCTGATCCTTTCATCTCATGTCATATGAACCACTTCATCTCAATCTATCTATCTATCTATCTATCTATCTATCTATCTATCTATCTATCTATCTATCTATCTATCTATCTATCTATCTATCTATCTATCTATCTATCTATCTATCTATCTATCTATCTATCTATCTATCTATATCTCTATCTATCTATCTATCTATCTATCTATCTATCTGTCTATCTATCTATCTATCTATATCTCTATCTATCTATCTATCTATCTATCTATCTATCTATCCACTTACCAGAATATCTGACAAACAATCTGACATAGCAATGACAGCCCGATTGGCGAATTCCTTACACTGTGAGAAGATCTGAGACTTTTGTATGGCCTTGTCGCACATTTCCCTGGCCTGTGCCTCTGTTACTCCTTGATCGTTAGGCCATTGTTTGTTGGGATCAACAGCTGAAAGATAGTTAGTTGTACTACAACATTATCATTGTTGGTTGAGATCAACAGCTGAAAGTTAGTTAGTTGTACTACAACATTATCATTGTATCGGTAACGTTGCAGTTTGACCTTGATCTTTCTTCCCATCATCAACAACATTTCTAAACATGCAAATATGCAACAACAACTGTTAATATCTTCGTGAGTACTTACACACACAAACATCAACCCGTCAGTCTGTACACACACAAACTTCAACTCGTCAGTCTGTACACACACAAACTTCAACTTGTCAGTCTGTACACACACAAACTTCAACCCGTCAGTCTGTACACACACGAACTTCAACTTGTCAGTCTGTACACACACAAACTTCAACCCGTCAGGCTGTACACACACAAACTTCAACCCGTCAGTCTGTACACACACACACTTCAACCTGCCAGTCTGTACATACACAAACTTCAACCCGTCAGGCTGTACACACACAAACTTCAACCCGTCAGTCTGTACACACACAAACTTCAACCAGTCAGTCTGTACACACACAAACTTCAACCCGTCAGTCGGTACACACACAAACGTCAACCAGTCAGTCTGTACACACACAAACGTCAACCAGTCAGTCTGTACACACACAAACGTCAACCAGTCAGTCTGTACACACACAAACGTCAACCAGTCAGTCTGTACACACACAAACGTCAACCCGTGAGTCTGTAAACACACAAACGTCAACCAGTCAGTCTGTACACACACAAACGTCAACCCGTCAGTCTGTCTCAGAGAGGACTACAAAGATAAGACCAGCACAACGATGGAGATGGAAGCGGTTGAAATGTCTGATTAAAGGACGCCATGTTTCTACTCCTCATTTATTAATATTCTTTATTTGTACTGTTCTTTGTCTCCTACGAAGCCCTTCTGATGGTGAGGTAGGTTTCGTTCTTGCTTTTGTCCCTATGTGGTATCTGAACCATACTTTGTCATGTTTACGCCCGCCTTAAACTACTGGATTCATTTATTACTAAATTGTGGCTTTGTTATAGACAAGAACGACAATCTCCAGAATAAACAAATCGATATTCTCCCCCTTTTCAGTACACGTTCTTGGTCGTAATAATGTGTTTGTTTCTTACTGCTGCGTGCTGCAGTTATTTTATTTGTATCATTTAATAATGTTTAAGTGTACAGAGTAAGTGCTCAATTTGTCTCTGATAGGTGTCACTCTGCTAGTCTCATACAGGTGTCACTCTCCTAGTATCAGACAGGTGTCACTCTCCACGTCTCAGACTGGTGTCACTCTCCTAATCTCAGACCTGTATCACTCTCCTAGTCTTAGACAGGTGTCACTCTCCTAATCTCAGACCTGTATCACTCTCCTAGTCTTAGACAGGTGTCACTCTCCAAGTCTCAGACTGGTGTCAATCTCCTACTCTCAGACCTGTATCACTCTCCTAGTCTTAGACAGGTGTCACTCTCCTAGTCTCAGACTTGTGTCACTCTCCTAACCCCAAACAGGTGTCACTCTTCTAGTTTCAGACAGGTGTCAGTCTCCTAGTCTCAGACAGGAGTGAGTCTGTTAGTCTCAGACAGGTGTCAATCTCCAAGTTTCAGACAGGTGTCACTCTCCGAGTCTTAAACATGTGTCACTCTCCTAGTCTGAGACAGGTGTCACTCTCTTACTTTCAGACTGGTGTCAGTCTCCTAGTCTCGCACAGGTGTCAGTCTCTTAGTCTCAGACAGATGTCAATCTCCAAGTCTCAGACAGGTGTCACTCTCCGAGTCTTAAACAAGTGTCATTCTCCTAGTCTCAGACAGGTGTCAGTCTCCAAGTCTCAGACAGGTGTCAGTCTCCTAGTCCTAAACATGAATCACTCTCCTGGTTTCAGACATGTTTCAATCTGGGGTAGGTCTCTCGCCGCCGCGATTTACTTTCATCCAGTATTCGTACAGCGATCTCAGTCCGCCAGACGGAGCGATAGCGCGGGCTTGCCGAAAACGCTCGCCCGCCTCTCCCCGGCCATGTAGCAGGATGAAATTTGTGGTGTCGTACCGATGGCAACGGTGCGTTACTGTGGCCCGTATCGAGAAACTTTGACAGTCAGTGGTGCTTTTTCGAAGACTTATAGGAGACCTCGACAGTTCGTCTCGCAAAGAGCTTGTGACCGGCAAATGGAAAGCAGGAATCGTGCCTAAAGGCCCTGTCCTCGTCCGACCAACCCTCGGGAGAAGGGCAGGCCGGCAGGCAAAAATCGTCTCCAGTCCCTGTGAAATTTATCGCCGGGGCCGATGGGATCCGAATTGCACAGAGCGCTGCCATCCCTCCCCGAGCGAGCCCGGTCTGTCGGTCGTCTGGTGCGTGTACGGGCCCCTGTCAGGCGGTCCTAGGTCGACGGATTGAGGGACGGAAAAACCGTCCGTCCGCCAGTCGGTCCCTGCAGCCGACCTAGTGAGGCTTTTTGCACATCCGTCATCCGCCGACCGCTGTGTGTGGTTCGTACGTCTCCGACAGATCTCTGGTTGATCCTGCCAGTAGTCATATGCTTATCTCAAAGATTAAGCTATGCATGTCTAAGTTCACACTGTCTCACGGTGAAACCGCGAATGGCTCATTAAATCAGTCGAGGTTCCTTAGATAGCACGATCCTACTTGGATAACTGTGGCAATTCTAGAGCTAATACATGCTTACCAAGCTCCGACCCTCGCGGAAAGAGCGCTTTTATTAGTTCAAAACCAATCGTCGTTTCCACTCGCGGGGTTGCGGCGTCCCCACTGGTGACTCTGGATAACTTTGTGCTGATCGCATGGCCTCATGTGCCGGCGACGCATCTTTCAAATGTCTGCCCTATCAAATGTCGATGGCACGTGACATGCCTACCCTGTTTGTAACGGGTAACGGGGAATCAGGGTTCGATTCCGAAGAGGGAGCATGAGAAACGGCTACCACATCCAAGGAAGGCAGCAGGCGCGCAACTTACCCACTCCCGGCACGGGGAGGTAGTGACGAAAAAAAACATATAAATATTTTAACGAGGATCTATTGGAGGGCAAGTCTGGTGCCACCAGCCGCGGTAATTCTAGCTCCAATAGCGTATTTTAAAGTTGTCGCAGTTAAAAAGCTCGTAGTTGGATCTCAGGCGCAGGCGTGCGGTCCGGCTCGCGCCGGTTCACTGCCCGGTGTCTCCTGCCCTACCGTCTGCCGGCTCTCTCCCGCGGGTGCTCTTCGCTGAGCGTCCCGGGTGGCCGGCGCGTTTTCTTTGGAAAATTAGAGTGTTCAAAGCAGGCCTCGGCTGCCTGAATAATGGTGCATGGAATAATGGAATAGGACCTCGGTTCTATTTTGTTGGTTTTCGGAACTGTAGGTAATGATTAACAGGGACAAACGGGGGCATTCATATTGCGGCGTTAGAGGGGAAATTCTTGGAAGGCCGCAAGACGAGCTACTGCGAAAGCATTTGTCAAGAATGTTTTCATTAATCAAGAACGAAAGTCAGAGGCACGAAGTCGATCAGATACCGTCGTAGTTCTGACCATAAACGATGCCGACTAGCGATCCGCAGGAGTTGCTTCGATGACTCTGCGGGCAGCTTCCGGGAAACCAAAATGTTTGGGTACCGGGGGAAGTATGGTTGCAAAGCTGAAAATTAAAGGATTTTGACGGAAGGACACCACCAGGAGTGGAGCCTGCGGTTTAATTTGACTCAACACGGCCAACACTGAAATGATTGACAGGTGTCACTCATCTAGTCTCATACAGGTGTCACTCTCCTAGTTTCAGAGAGGTGTCACTTCATACTCTCAGGTGTCACTCTCCTAGTCTCAAACAGGTGTCACTCTTCTAGTTTCAGACAGATGTCAGTCTGCTAGTCTCAGACAGGTCTCCCTCTCCAAGTCTCAGACAGGTGCAAGTACATATATTTCCTGGCTTACCCATAGTAAAATTGAGGATGCTGTCTATCAGTCCTTAGTTAATAATTATTCCATTAAAATAATTACAATTCTGACTTCAAACGACCTGTTGCCATTCGAATGTTAAGTTTGGAAGAGTTAACTAGAATAAACTGACTTGCTATAATCGAATATACGGCGTTGATAAGCGCAGAAATCGGTCTTTAGGGGCCAAATGTTACATAGTTTATTGAACGCTAAACTAAAGAGATCTAGCGAAATGGCAACTGAAGAATAAAATAACCACTTGAAACAGAATCAACAAAGTCTGACCTTTAACTGGCGTGTGCACATAATCTGTCTGCTCTTGGTCAGGCTGTCCCCAAGGGGCAGGTTGTAAGGTCTCGGTGATCACTCGACAGTTGGGGCACTGGAAGAGATACGTGAACAAGCATTACAATAACATGTGTAAAGGCTCAGTGCACCTGAGCGTCCCTTTCTGTGCCCAGCCTCTGTCATTGCTGAAAGGGCCGCTGACAGGCAGAGTATTCAGGAAGGTCACTGGTCACTTCAACTCATAAACGATGACAATTAGCGTGTCTTTAACACTGTCAACCCACCATTAAATAAATGACACCTGGCACATTGATGCCGCTCAACACTGAAATAGTAATATTATTAAAGTAAGTTCTAGTCTCCCATCCTCTTCACTCCCCAGTAAGCTCTAGTCTCCCATCTCCTTCACTCCCCAGTAAGCTCTAGTCTCCCATCACCTTCACTCCACAGTAAGCTCTAGTCTCACATCTCCTTCACTCCACAGTAAGCTCTAGTCTCCCATCTCTTTCACTCCACAGTAAGCTCTAGTCTCCCATCTATTTCACTCCACAATAAGTTCTATTCGCCCATCTCCTTTACTCCCCATAATGTCTAGTCTCTCATCTCCTTCATTCTCCATAGGTCTAGTTATGTCTTCTCCATCACTCGCCGTAAGGTCTAATCTCGTCCTCCTTCACTCCCCATAAGGTCTAGTTATGTCCTCTCCTGCACTCCCCAGTAACGTCTAATTTCGTCGACTCTTTCACTTCCCAGTAAGGTCTAGTCTCTCATCTCCTTCACTCGCCATAAGGTCTAGTTATGTCCTCTCCTGCACTCCCCAGTAACGTCTAATCTCGTCGACTCTTTCACTCCCCAGTAAGGTCTAGTCTCTCATCTCCTTCACTCCCCATAATGTCTAGTTATGTCCTCTCCTTCACTCCCTAGTAACGTCTAATCTCGTCAACTCTTCCACTCTCCAGTAAGGTCTAGTTATGTCCTCTCCTCCACTCCCCAGTAAGGTCTAGTCTCGTCAACTCCTCCACTCCCCAGTAAGGTCTAGTTATGTCCTCTCCTCCACTCCCCAGTAAGGTCTAGTCTCGTCAACTCCTCCACTCCCCGGTAAGGTCTAGTTATGTCCTCTCCTCCACTCCCCAGTAAGGTCTAGTTATGTCCTCTCCTCCACTCCCCAGTAAGGTCTAGTCTCGTCAACTCCTCCACTCTCCAGTAAGGTCTAATCTCGTCAACTCCTCCACTCCCCAGTAAGGTCTAGTTATGTCCTCTCCTACACTCCCCAGTAAGGTCTAGTCTCGTCAACTCCTCCACTCCCCAGTAAGGTCTAATCTCGTCAACTCCTCCACTCCCCAGTAAGGTCTAGTTATGTCCTCTCCTCCACTCCCCAGTAAGGTCTAATCTCTTCAACGTCTTCCCTCCACAGAACACAGTTAACTGACAGAACATAAACTACTAGACACTGGAAGCCAGTCGGTACAGATTAACAATTAGAAACGTTGTTACGATCAGCAGATTTTAGTCAGCAGCCAACAACAACGCCGATGAATATAACTAGCTGTTGATAACAACTGTAATGAAATGTTGTTGTTATTGTGGTTATGGGTGTTGTTGTTGCTATTGTTGTTGTTCCGGATCCAGCAGCCTCGGCAGCCTCGTCCTTCGGCCCAATGCCATTTAATGGTGTCAGCTTATTGCTGTCAGTCCTGGTAAAGTACCACACCCAGTTATTCATTTATCTGGCAACGGTGCAGGAGGACAACGCCTTACAGAAACTCCTTGAAATTCTATCTGAAACGCTACCATATTGATGTCACCTCTTGGCAGATGCTTGATAACCATTCTACCAGACACGCTTGCTTCACACAAGGTGCTCAGATCGCAGAGGGTAGCTCCATAGCCAAATCTCAGTGAAAGCGTGTAGCCCGAAGAACAGAACGCGAGCCGCTACCAAGGCCGACTCATCGCATGTCTGCGTCGAGAGCTTCAGGGTCTGCCCTGACAGGATCGGTCTTCACAGGCAAATGAGAACAAGTCTCGTAGCACTCGTCTGAAGCTATTACCGTCTTCACGTGCAGTGAAAAACTATTATTATTCGTATTCTGCTTCTTATTATTAATATTATATTATTATTCTGGGCGCATGTGTTGCAGTGGTCAGCTACCCATAGCTGACTACTAGCGTCAGGGCCAGCGAACCAGAGCTGCTAAGACCCTTCTACACCTCCACGCGGTGATCCTGGATAACAGGCTGCAGCAGGGCAGACTGGCTAAGGAGGGGGGATCGAAGAGGGAATGCTACCCCGGTACTCAAAAAATGTTTGCTGAAGTCGGATGTGTTGGACCGAAAGGTGCAAATTCAATGCCCAACTGCAATGCCCTATTCAATGCCCAAAGGCTGAAAAACCAGACCAAAATAAACAGAGTGCTTGGTGAGAGAACCGCTCTTTGCCGATGATGACGCAATTACGACTCCCTCAGAGGAGGAACTGCAAAGCTTACTATCTGCATGTCCGGATGCCTGCTGTGAGTTCGGGTTAACAATCAGCAAACCTAAAACACAAGTTATGGTCCAGGGTGCAAACAAACCACAAGTAATCTCCATTGATGATGAGGATCTCGATGTAGTAGATCACTTGACTTACTTGGGATCCTCAATCAATAATAAACTATCCCTGGACCAAGAGATCAATATCAGGATAGGAAAGGCAGCAACAACAATGAGCAGATTAACAAAAAGGGTCTGGAAGAACAAGAAACTCACTGTTAAAACAAAAACAGTTGTTTACCAGGTCTGTGTCCGCAGCAACCTTCTTTTCGGCAGTGAGACATGGATTACCTACAGGCACCATGACAGGCGGCTAAACAGCTATCACATGAAGTGCCTGCGTAGAATCGGGTGTTGGGTGGCAAGACAAGATCACCAACGCGGAGGTGTTGGAGAGAATAGGCACTGTCACAATCTGTTACATGCTTAGTCTTTGAAGGTGCGTGGGACACATTCGAAGGATGGATGATGGCAGAATACCAAAATATCTTGTCTATGGGGAATTACAGTTGGGGAAAGGGTCTCGGGGCCGGCAACTACTTCGGTACAAGGATGTATGCATCGATTTGGAATCATGGGACCAGGTCGACATGGATCGTGCTACATGGAGGGGCAGGATTAAGCATGGAATACAGACAAAGGAGATACTGATTGCTGATAGGCTAAAGACTCAGACTTTGAAAAGACACGCCACACCAGTCGATGCCGCAAACGGCCCTGAATTTCCTTGCACACACTGTGGAAGACGCTGCACAGCACGGATTGGTCTTACGAATCACATTCGTTATCGGCATGAACTGTAGCTGTGTACCTTTTCTTTCAAATCATAATTACTGTCGTCTGACAAGACGGAAAGAGCTGATGGTTAATGTTAATATTACAGATGAGCAAACCTTGTAGAAACGATGAATGTTGACTCTTCGCTTCCTGACTTGCTCACACGGTTAAAGGTCGTAGATAGCTCTGTAATGTTGGACGCGATCGATGTACGCTCCTATTTACGCAGCTGGAAATTGATGTCTCGCTATCCACTGATTTAGGAAAGACAACTTGGGGTGCAAAGTAAGTGAAAAAGCTGAATGTAATGAATGATTTAACACTTCATTGACTACGGCTGTTTTAGCAAAGGAACTACCAAACCAAATCTTGCAATGAGCAGAGAAGCATCGTACAATGTGGTTTGGCACAGACTTCTCCTTCTTCTACTTCTTCTTTGGACGCATGTGCTGTTATTGTTTACAGGGAGGCTGCGATAGCTGCACCTTTCGGCACGAACCATCTAAGACAATGGTGGGACTGGGTTTGTCTTTCTTGTTTGATTACTAATCTACTAGCCAGACTGCATAGCTGCATCCTGTTTCCAGGGCTGCCACTTGGACGTGAAATAGAATCTTGACCAGCTATGGTTCCCTGACCCTGATAAAAGCAACCATGCAGCTATGAGTCGCTGGGAGCTGTGAGTCGCTGGGAGCTGTGAGTCGTTGGGAGCTGTGAGTCGCTGGGAGCTGTGAGTCGCTGGGAGCTGTGAGCTCATACACAGCTGCATCATCAGCAGGCTTCCAGAAGGGGGCATTAAAAGTGAAGGTCATGTGCTTGTTACGGAGCGTAACGGAGACAGGGAGAAAAGGTTGGCTGGTTTTACTGTACTGAACGGAGACAGAGAGAAAAGGTTGGCTGGTTTTACTGTACTAATCGGAGACAGAGAGAAAAGGTTGGCTGGTTGTACTGTACAAAACGGAGACAGAGAGAAAAGGTTGGCTGTTTTACTGTACTAAACGGAGACAGAGAGAAAAGGTTGGCTGGTTTTACTGTACTAAACGGAGATAGAGAGAAAAGGTTGGCTGGTTTTACTGTACTAAACGGAGACAGAGAGAAAAGGTTGGCTGGTTTTACTGTACTAAACGGAGACAGAGAGAAAAGGTTGGCTGGTTTTACTGTACTAAACGGAGACAGAGAGAAAAGGTTGGCTGGTTTTACTGTACTAAACGGAGACAGGGAGAAAAGGTTGGCTGGTTTTACTGTACTAAACGGAGACAGAGAGAAAAGGTTGGCTGGTTTTACTGTACTAAACGGAGACAGAGAGAAAAGGTTGGCTGGTTTTACTGTACTAAACGGAGACAGAGAGAAACGAATGGTCGTTCTGCACTGACGGTCACGGTCAAGAGGCTTATATTGCTGCACTAAATATAACCAGGGAGAAGAGGCTGGTCTTCCTACACTAAATGTAGCCAAGGAGAAAAGTATGGTCTTCCTACACTAAATGTAGCCAGGGAGAAGAGGATGGTCTTCCTACACTAAATGTAGCCAAGGAGAAGAGGATGGTCATAATACACTAAATGTAGCCAGGGTGGAAAAGAGGATTGTCTTACCGCACTAAATGTAGCCAGGGAGAAGAAGCTGGTCTTACCGCACTAAATGAAGCCAAAGAGAAGAGGATGGTCTTACCGCACTAAATGTAGCCAAAGAGAAGATATTCTTTCTGTACTAAATGTAGCCAAAGAGAAGAGGATGGTCTTACCGCACTAAATGTAGCCAAAGAGAAGAGGATGGTCTTACCGCACTAAATGTAGCCAAAGAGAAGATATTCTTTCTGTACTAAATGTAGCCAAAGAGAAGAGGATGGTCTTACCGCACTAAATGTAGCCAAAGAGAAGAGGATGGTCTTACCGCACTAAATGTAGCCAAAAAGAAGATATTCTTTCTGTACTAAATGTAGCCAAAGAGAAGAAGCTGGTCTTACCGCACTAAATGTAGCCAAAGAGAAGAAGCTGGTCTTACCGCACTAAATGTAGCCAAAGAGAAGAGAATGGTCTTACTACACTAAATGTAGCCAGGGAGAATAGGCTGGTCTTACTGCACTAAATGTAGCCAAAAAGAAGAGGTTGTCTTACCGAACTAAATGTAGCCAAAGAGAAGAGTCTGGTCTTACCGCAATGTTAGTCTCTTGTATGTGTTGTCTTGGCGAGCATGACTTCTGGGACTTTCCCTGAAAATCGACCTTACACGAGCAGTATTGTGTGGGAGGCTTTTCCTCGACCAGACCTGGTGCCGTCACAAACATGCTGGCTTGGTCTTTAACTCTGTTGGTGATATTAGGAGAGACAAGATGGCTGCTGCCTGAATCACATCTTATTGGACAAGCTGAGAATAGTAGCAGAGAGACAGAAGATATGGGACTTCCAAACAGAACATATATAAATGTTGTCTATGTCGCAAATTTTCTAGTTTATAAGTTAGAGTTATCTACTCTTGTTTATAAGTTGGCGTTATTTATTCTTGTCTATAAAATGCCATGCTCCCTAACTGCTATTCCTATCCAGACTTGTTGGTGTTCCTAACACACATGCGGAGCTCACATGAGGTGGTCCATAAACTAGACTTTGACCCTATCTAGATGATGGAACAATTATATCTTATCTCAAGCGGACAATGTTTGCAAATTGATCTACGTCCCGTGTGCTCAGCCGGGGTCTTTGTGTATGACAAAGAATAGCACCACTGCCACACAGAAAGCATGGGGACTAACTGTATGGCAAGACATAACACAGGCCATGGTTAGTTAGTTTGCTTAGAGCAACATATACGGCGCCTAACAGACTGCGAATCTACTTATCTCTAGTGTTTGAGTCTATTAAGATGGACACGCACATCGGTTAACCATCATCCACGGCACTTGTTCCAACACAGCAGAGTAATAAGCTGCTCGAGCCTATCCCACTTAGCAGGAAATCCTCCTCCCGACTACGTTCAACTCAGAGCTGGGACCTACAAAATGGCATCTGTTCCTGTAGAAGTACAGGTGGACTAAGACTAAGAAGATTAAGACCTACGTTAGTCACTGGTTTTGTGACTACTCTCACTCATCACACATCACATACACACCCACATATACACACATACACATACACACACACATACACACACACATACACATACACACACATACACACACACATACATACACACATATACACATACACACACATACATACACATACACATAAACATATACACACATACACACATACACACACATACACATAAACATACACACACATACACACACATACACACATACATACACACATACATACACATACACACATACACACACATACACACACACACATACACATACATACACATACATACACATACATACCCATACACATACAAACACACACACACACACATACACACACACATATACATACACATATACATACACACACACATACATACACATACATGCACATACACACACATACACACACATACACACACACACATACATACACCCATACACATACACACACATACACATACACACACATACATATACACACATACACATAAACATACATACACATACAGATACACACACATACACATACACACAAACATACACACACACACACATACACACAAACATACACACACACATACACACATACATACACACATACATACATATACACACATACGCATACACATACATACACACACATACACACACACATCCACACACTTACACACACATACACATACACACATACACACGCATACACATACATACACATACACACACATACACATACACACACATATACATACACACATACACATACATACTCACACATGCACACACACATACACACACACACCTACACACATACACACACATACATACACACATACACACACATACACACACATACACATACACATAGACACACATATACATACACACATACACATACATACACACATACATACACACACATACACGCACATACATACACACATATACACACACACATACACATACATACATACATACACACACACACATACACATCACGTACACACATACACACACACACACATAGAGATACTGACATACCTCCAGGACTCCGTGAATGGTACAGGAATACACCTGCCAGGGCCTGTACAGGGTGGGGTGACTGTGCCATCAGGGTGGGTGAAGTCGTTAGCTGAGGAGATAAGGCATCATTTTTCATATGTTTATACACACACAACTCTGTGCGTGTACATGTGTACAGAATTTACTTTATCTGTCTTAATGGCTAGGAGATAAATGGTTAAGATTTGCATGATTAGGACATAAATGATTAAAAGATAAATGGTTTAAATATAAATGGTTGGGAGATACATATTTGTTAGATAAGTGGTTGGGAGATAAATGGTTTAGAGAAACAAATGTTTGGAGATAAGAGAGAATGAATTTGTAGAAGAGGAGAACTAGAGATGTACCAGGGTTTCCGTCGTTAGTTCCACAGATCCCAAAAGCTTTGCCCCTGTCGTAGGCTGGGGTGCTGATGTAGACGTTCATGTGGATGTAGCCCATATTAATCTTGACTTCTGAACCTGACGGCAGCAGGATCTGGGAAATGAAAGTATTACTTGTACACTTCTTCTTCTCCTTCGTCTTAATTTTTTTTTCCTTTTTCTTTCTCTTTTTGTTCTTATTATTATTCATATGCTTCTTTTATTTCATCATCATCTTCTTCGTCTTCTTTTTCTTCTTCTTATACTTTTTCTACTTCATCATATTCTTTTTCTTCCTCTTTTTCTTCGTCTGCCTCTTTTCCTTCTTTTTCTCCGAATTGTTCTTCTTCTTCTTCTTCTTCTTCTTCTTCTTCTTCTTCTTCTTCGTCTGATGCCAGCGAAAAGAACAAGTTGTTTAGTCTTCAGTTCCCAATCTGTTACAAAAAAACATCAGTTTTTGAAAAGAGATGTTACAGAAGAGTACTTAACATTTCATGAACTTAAAGATGTTACAGAAGAGTACTGAACATTTCATGAATATAAAAAAGACAAATATATCAAAGTTACAGTCGCTGCACATTACAGAAGATTGACTACTAGAGACCATCGCTAGAAAGAAGCTTACATAATTCTGTTCTGATAAGAAACATAACGGTTTGGATAGGGTGATAATAAAGAAACATATCGGTCTGGGTAGAGTGGTAATAAAGGACATGGTTTTTGGAAGGAGGTAAAGATGTCGACCCTAGAGAGAATGACGTCAGAACATTTTGGACAGCCTAGAAATGTCTTTGTATGACGCCGACAGACTCGCCCTAAACGGACTGACATACAGGCAGAGCTGCCCTCACAGAGGTTACGATCTGAAAAGGACATGCAACTTGCTGATGATTCCCACTTTAAGTTACTGCATTGATTTGTTTCTTGAATTTTCTTTTCAAAACCACACAAGGCTACTCCATTTATGTTCTGGATGGCGATGCCATGCCAGATTGACAGCTTTCTATAGTTCAAGTATTATTTACGCATGTGTATACATATATATATCTTGGTCTCAGTCGACCTGTACTTCTACAGGGACAGATACCCTTGCGCAGGTGCCAGCTCTTGCGTGAGCTGACGTAGAATGAAAAAGGATTTCCTGCTTAGCGGACTAGGCTCAAGCAGCTTATTATTGCGCTGATTTTGGAAAAAGTGCCGCTCACCGGAAGTCTATCTTAATAGACCCAAACACTAGAGAAAAGTAGAAAACCTAACCATGGCCGGAGTTATGCAATGTCACTCAGTTAGTCGCCATTTACGACATGCTCAGTGTGAGGCAGTGGTTCTATTCGTGTACTTGTCATACACAAAGATCTCGGCCGACCACTCGGGACAATATAATGAGAAAATACGTGTATATACCTTCTATGTATACTCTTTATAAACATGCCCTATTAGATAGAAGCAAACTCAAGATTCAGACTTGGGAGTTACATTATGTGTGTGTATATGTGTGTGCGTGCGTGCGTATGGACGTACACGTGAACGCACATACACATACTCATTTTGAAATTATGAAAATAAACATCGTAATGTAAGGATACTATCACTCCCTTCTGATTCATATCTACAGCATTGGATACATCAATCTGGGACACTTCCCCCCTGACAGCAGTGACTGCTAGAGGACCCACTTTTGCTATGAATCCATCGTTAATCCATATATGACACATGGATACATAATTGGCTAAATTATTACGTCTGGATGAGAATGACAAGCAAGCTATCTCAGGTACAGAATTAAGTGCCGAAACCTTCAAATGTTCACAACAAAATATCATCATTTCACAACAAAATATCATCTTTTCACAACAAAATGTCATCATTTCACAACAAAATATCATCATTTCACAACAAAATATCATCTTTTCACAACAAAATGTCATCATTTCACAACAAAATGTCATCATTTCACAAGAAGACACTGACCCCAACATGCAGACCGTTAGCTGATTGCTGCACCACAGCACCTGGACTAAGTTTGTAGGGAATGTCCACCGTTGCTAAGATGACACGATCGGGTTTGTCACATCCGTCGACTCTGAAATAATATCATGTATTGGCTAGAGCAGGCAGACATATTAACGGAGATATAGCCTCACCAACATGTTAGCAGCATCACCAACCCTTTAACAGCAAAATCAATATTGTAACAGCATATCCAACATTATAACAGCATGACCAACATTATAACAGCACGACCAACATTGCAGCACGATCCCCAACATTGTAACAGAATCACACACGCTACTCCTAGCCATTACATTGATACAAATCAACTCTTCAAACTCAGAAGAGTCTACGTAATATCTGCAATATATAGATAAGGCAACGTCATCAGAGTGTGGAGTAGCCTTCTAGAAGTGACAGACAGCTGTACATAAAATGTCAGTCTGAGCAGTAGAGTGGTAGATTGCTTCAACATATTGTGTCTCGCTTCTCTGTTTTTCCCTGACTTAAGTTACAAGATTCCTTCTACATATGTTGTGTCCGTTTCTGCTGTGTCAGCCTAACTGTCCAGCTCTTGTAACATGCTACACTTGTTTTGTATCAAGACTGCTTGTAGAGGAATCCCAATCTGAAGTGTTGCCTGGGGTTATATGCTCAGACAAAGAGATAGTTGGCCTCTTGTATCGTTGAATGATTGAGAGCTCCCATCTTCTTGGTCTTCATCCGTCACCAAAAAGGTAGGATTTTCTTAGAAATTGTATGGTGAATAAAGACAAACAGACAGCGCTTTTCGGTTTTCAATTGCGAATGGTTATTTTACAAGTGCAACATGTATGGAGAATAAATGTGGCGCTTTTGTCCATGTCCAAGAGGACTAGGCGACGATCTCACCATCCATTAAGGCCCGAGGACGCTTGGAACAGTTTCCGTTTCGCGCTTTCGTTCCTTTGTTTTGTGAGAGGCGAACGCCTTATCTATTAGTTATAATGCACCCTCCCCCCGTCTGGCATGCAACCACCTCACCCCTTCCCAAATTCCTTAATTAAAATTAAAACTACCACTGTTCCGTGTTTGTCTACCTGCGATACAGCAGGCATTTAAGTCCTGTATCAGGTCTGTGCTTGATGAAATAAAGGTTAGCAAGTAATTGATTCTATTAAATCTGTTTGGATCGAACTCGGCCTATACTCTATCGTTGCAAGTGTTGAATGACAGAAGACTTCCCCAGTTGTGACACACTTGTAGGGGTGTCTCGCTAGTCTGGTACATAACTCATCACTCTCATCTCTCTTGTGGTAAGGCGTCTCCATCATCTGGAGGTCCGGTGTTCGAATTTCCGGCTACGCAATATTTCACTTGATGTTCTGATGTCCATTACTGTAATGACTGCTACTCGAGTGAAGGATCACTGCTGTATTGTGATCCTTGTCACGAACAACCATTCTGTAAAATAAATACGAACAACGAGTAAGAGATGCGACCTATTGTCCCGTGAAGCTAGCAGAAAGGTATGAGGCCCACACAATACCTGACAATGTTATTCTTCTCTCTGACAACAACGCCACACACACAGGTGACGGCCCAGCACGGCCATGTTCTGATCTGGACCATAAAGTTCCGGTCTTTCACCACGTAGGCTGTGAAGTCACCTGTGTCATAGAGGTCGTAGTTTTTCCTGGATGGATGAGGAACAGGTACACGTACAGGTGGGTGGGTGTGTGGCTGGTTGTGTGGGTGGTTGCGCGGCTGTGTAGTTTCGTGAGTAACTGTGAGGCGGTTTGTGTGGATGAATGTCGTTAGTTTTGTCAGTGGTTGTGTTGCCATGAGTGGGTAGTTGGTTGTGTGGGTAGTTGGTTGTGTGGGTGATTGGTTGTGTGGGTAGTTGGTTGTGTGGGTAGTTGGTTGTGTGGGTAGTTGGTTGTGTGGATGAAGTATTGACTGGTTAATTGGTTTTGTGGGTGATTGGTTGTGTGGGTGATTGGTTGTGTGGAGGATTGGTTGTGTGGGTGATTGGTTGTGTGGGTGATTGGTTGTGTGGAGGATTGGTTGTGTGGGTGATGGGTTTTGTGGGTGATTGTCTTCTTCTTCTTCTGCGTACGCAGTCAGACAGTAACCATTATTTTTTCGAAAAAAGCGGCGGTCATCCTGAGGCTGTCGCCACTGCCATAGAGCTTGTCTTGCAGTTCCACTGGTGATGGCCACATCTGCTCTCTCTGATCCTCGTTTGTCGGGCAGTTCTGCAGCAGATGTTCAGCGGTCATTTTACCAGTACCGCACGGGCATTTGTCGGTTCCACCTATCTTCAATTTGTTGAATAGGTGGTACCTCAGTCTATTGTGGCCAGTGCGAAGTCTGAAGACAACGACCTGCTCTCTTCTGTTCAGCTGGTAATATGCATCGTTTTTGGTGTAACCAGTATGTTCGGTTTCCCATTTGGTCATGTATCTGGCTTTAATAAGCCGTTTTGACTCTTCGTACATCATACTAGTATCTGTTTGTGGTAGTCTTGCGCCTTCTTTTGCCAGTTTGTCTGCCTCCTCGTTGCCTTGGATGTTGCAGTGTGATGGGACCCACTGTACCACTACCCTTTTTGGTGCGGACTGCTGGCATAGTTGACAGAGTGCTATTCTTAAGTCATTGAGCTCAGTGTTTTTCTGGCTTTTTAGCGCTGTGACTACGGCGAGAGCATCTGTAAGCAGGACTATATGGCTTTCATTTTCTTTATGTGTCACCATTTTTTCCACTGCCGCCCTCAGTGCATCTGCCTCCGCTCTGAAATTGCTTGTGTACTTACAAGTAGCGAATGACAGTGTTATTTTTCTGCCATTTGGTAGGTTCAAGAATGCTCCTGCCCCTCCGTTCTGTGTAGTGTTTGTTACAGAACCGTCGGTGTATGCATGGGTCCAGTCCGTGCTTGGGTAGTTTTTCGATATAAAGCTTAGGGTAGTATCTCTCCTTTCTTTTTCAGTCTGGCAGTTTTTTTTTCCAATACCTAGTATATTTTCTACCACTTCTGGAAATATATCCTGCCTCCGGGTAGGTTTTCGAACAGTAGTGATGGGCTTTGGTGTTGTTAGTGCGTTTATGGGATCTTCGTGCATCTTTGCTTTGGCTATTTCTGCAAAGTTTCTCCGCTTTAGTTTCCCATTTCCCAAATTGTTTAGTCTCTGGTGCATTGGATGATCAGTCAGTCTTCGGAGTTTCTCTGACTGCAGCTGGGCTCTGCAGTCTCTTCTATCGGTCATGGATTGCAGTTTTGTAATCTTTTCAAGTTCTACAATTGGCGTTGACTTCATGCCTCCTGTTATAACTCTCATGGCTTGGTTTTGAAGTTTGCTAACTTTATCGAAGTTCGGTGTGTGGGTGATTGGATGTGCGGAGGATTGGGTGTGTGGGTGATGAGTTGTGTGGGTGATGGGTTGCGTGGATGAATCGTTTCATAGGTGACTGGTTGCATTGTATACAAAATGTAATTTCCTGAACCAATATATGTTGACATTAGGCGTGATTTAAACCTTTATTGCCATCCGTTTTATACCATTGCATTAATTTCATAATCATCTTTTTGCATCTTTCACATAAACTTTAGTATCATTTCTGTTACTCCTTTACAGAGACTATGTTATCATCTTTTTCGCACATTTACTTATTAGAAAATTGTTCCCGTAGGCGTCAATGGTCGTTGCATCGATCGACACCTACTATGTCCATATGCTGAAGCTGTGTTCATGCGTAGCGTGTTAATCGAAATCCCTACATACTCCCCAGGTGAAGCCGTGTACTCCGCTGCTTTGGTATGAGGGCCGCGAGGAGTGTGTTAGACCAATGTTTGTTTCAGCCGTTCCGTGTCTGTCCCTGTCAAACTCCATGATTTTACGTGTCCCGCCGCCGAGGCTTCTGATTGTGTCCACCTTTTGGTCAGCGTGATCCTTGCTATGCTGAGAATACGAGGTATGGGGAGGTATCGTGTAACCTCCAGTGGAGGAGGGGCGGGCAGAAGGAAGTCGGCTTCAGTCCGAGCAGAAAGGTCCTGAGTAGTGATAATCTGGACTGATTTCTGCAGTGCAGTTAAGGAACGTTGAACTCCACCATGGACTGGTCTCCCATGGCTCGAATCAGGCATGAAATACAGCATAACAAACATAATAAACGACCGAAAGCACATCAATTCCACAGAATAAAGTCCTTGATACCACCTGGTGAAGGAGTTGTGAAAAATAATCCGAACAGGAACCACCAAACGTCAGAAAACGACACAAACATGGGAGCGAGTCAAGAGCACAGCCACTAAGGCGTGACAATCTTACTTTTTACTTATTTTCATTTACTTTTGCTTGTTAGAAATCTATTTCACATATTTAAAAAAAATACTTTGTTATCATCCTTTGTGCACCTTTTATATAACATTAGCTATCATCCATTTCGCCTATTTGCATTTATTTTATCATCCATTTTGCCTATTTGCATTTATTTTATCATCCATTTTGCCTATTTGCATTTATTTTATCATCCATTTTGCCTATTTGCATTTATTTTATTATCCATTTCGCCTATTTGCATACACTTTATTATCATCTAGTTCGCCACTTTGCATTCACTTTATTATCATCCATTTTGCACATTTAAACAGCTTCTGAACAACTCTGGTATAAAAGGTGTTACATGGATCTACTGCCTGGGCCATGCAGACCTCAGGGACAACGAAAGAGTTGATGCAGCGGCAGGACGAGCTGTAGTGAGCGACGCGGTGCTGACGAGAGACAGGGATTTGTTGATAAGGGCAGTCATGACCAGTCTACAAAATGATGAAGAGACAGGGTTGAGTTGATAAGGGCAGTCATGGACAGTCTTCAGAATGACGAAGAGACAGAGGGTAGCAAAAATGCATATATGCAGAGGATGACAGATTTGGGAGAAGGTGTGTTCTGTCTGGAAAGATCAGAAGAACACGAAACCAACACCTGACTGGAACTCTGAGTATACGCTTGGCTGGACGTCGATCGGAGCACTAATAAGAATATCAAGAAACAAATAAACAACTGTATTAGCATCCTTTTCACAAATTTACATACACTTTAATTTCATCTTGTTTGCACATTTGTAACAGGTCCAGTCGGAGCATGAGCGTTTAGGGAAGGGGTAATGTTGTCAGCGACTCTGAGAACAAAGGAAACTGAATGTGTGCCAAGGTCACTCTCCGTCTCGACACTACGCCAATGTCACTCACCGTCTCGATACTAAGTCAACAAAGGAAAACAGGGGGTTGGGGGAAAAGAATGTGTATAGTACAAATAGAGGCTAGGTGCTGACCACTGGCGTTCCAATTTGCGAAGTGGGGGATTAGTGACAGACACAGGCCAGCAGATATTGATGCAGCATTTTGAGTGACAGAAATTCAGAGTGATTCGTTCCAATAACGACTAAATGGGGGGGGGGGGGGGTTACTAAGGGTAGGGGGTTGATCCAAACTAGATGATGGCTCGAGTAGACATCCCCCAGAGGGTCGATTGGACAGCTTTGATACTGCTTGAGACTATATAATACTAGACAAAGTTTAATTCAATCAGACTGGCCATTGAGAGAGAGAGGGAGAGGGAGAGACAGAATTTAGCTAGGAGTCTGTTTAGCTCACCGACTTAATAGAAGAGTGATTGATAGGCTGTTTTTACGAATGTTAGTGAGATAGAACAGGATGGAACGCCTTTGATTCTTGACCAGTCGCTCTATAAGATGTGTGTTGGACGCCCTGTGTCTAGTAGAGACCTGAATGTGTGTTGCGCGTGCAGAACACTTTGTGAAGAGTTACATGAGTTTACAGATCGATTAGGAGAGATATTGATGATGTGTGTGTGGTGTGTAGACACCGAGGGAACGATGTATGTTCCAATGTAGGCGTATACGCAGATCGATTGAGTGTGTGATCATACGTGAGCAGACGTTGAATATATTGAATGTATTATGTCTAGATTACCCGCCTGACGGGATCTGGGTGTCACAGAACACGAACGTGAGGACGAGTTTTTAAGTGTGTGTTGAGTGTGCAGAAAAGGGGAGGGGAGTGTGCGGCTAGAACTGGGTTGGATTAGTCTGGAGCAACATCAATAGCTTATGCTTGTAAACTCCGAGTATCTATTTAGATAAGATGTATTTCTTGTATTGTTTGTAATTGCATTGCACGCACTTTAATTGTTTTTGTATGAGTGTGATATAATAAATCTGCCACCTGCTGCGTGCTGTTATTTGCTGTGTGTGGTCGGGAATGATGTGGATGAGTGTGGTAACATTCTAGATAGAATAACCTCAGTGAAAACCTGGACTCTGCTACATATTACCACATCCCTTTCTATCATTATTTTCGAACATTTACATTCACTTAATTTCATCCGTTTTTGCACATTTAAACAACTGTATTTTCATCATTTTCATACATTTACAGACACTTTAATATCATCTTTATTGCACATTTGTACATCACTTTGTATCACTCTTTTTGAACATTCACATACACTTTAATATCATCCTTTTGGCACATTAGCACATCACTTTGTATCATGCTTTTTACCCCTTTACATCCACGTTATTACCATTCACTACACACATATATCTTTACACTTTGTCATTGTCGCTTTCTAACTTTTCACATAAAATTGATTGAAACTACCACAGTCACTGCCGTGGAGGATGATTTGAAAACACCCTTGCAGGAAGTTTAAGTTTGTTTTAGCTGGACTGACATTTCCATTACCCCTGCTTTGCCTTCCATGTAAGTCTGGTACCTATTGAGGGTTTACAGACATTCATCCACGTAAATCTACGTTGAGATGGACGTATCATTATTTTCATAATCATCTTTATCGCTTAGACCAGTTAGTTATTTTTATTTGTGCTAATTATTCTTCTTTTTAATTTTCTTTATCTCTGACGAAAACCATTAGGTCGTAATTTAGGCTTCTGTTTCGTGTTAGTTGTGCTCACACCGAATTAACTCATACTTGTTCATGTAACTTGCTGTTTTAGCTCTATTGCAGCCTGATTTCTGATTGTGTCCAGATTGTTTATTTGTTCGTATTTGTCTGCAGAAACAAAATTGGGACCGAGTGGTCAAGAGGTCAGTTGTTCGCCTCGGGTGCTGGAGGCCGCTGGAGGCCGCTGGCTCAAATCCCGGTGGAGACACCGGTACTTTTTCACGTGGATCATCCGGTAAATATTTCCTCTGATTTCTGAGTAGTGAGATCAGACACCCGTGTACAGTGGCGCACACGTTAAACATACCTTAGCAGTTAGAAATCGAAAAGAGTAGACCTAACGGCCGCTGCTTGAGAAAAATTCAATGAACAAATTTACTGAAATTATTCCAGGGATTCTCGCCTCACAGAGAATATGTGGCGAAAAAAGGGGGACTGTGTGGCCATAAGAACTGGTCTTGGTTATGTGGTTAGCGGAGCTGCTTAGATGGCGCCTGAGAGGCTGCGGGTCTACCTTGCTCTAATTTACGCTTTTATCTCCACCAGTCTCAAAAATAGGCGATCATATATTCCAAGGGATAACAGATGCTGGGATTGACCTGGCAAGTCGTATTCGAAACTTACTTATAATCAAATCCTTCCATATGTGGATCGCCTGTTATTGGACACATGAAACCAGCCTCTAGTATGACCACAATCTGAGGACGGTATCGATATATAATCATATCAATAATGCTTTTTAGCGATGCAAGAAAAGTTAATAGTTACATGTTAGATACATATTTGTATGGTAGAACGGTATCCTGGCTGGTCAGGATAAGCAGCATCTAGAGCCACGTTTACCATTGACAAGAAAGAAAGTCTCAAATAATAAACTATATGAGAATGGTTATATATTCTGTAGAGATTGGCATAAGCCATTGCACATACACACATACATTCAATGATATATTTATATACACACGTAGATATGAGTACAAAAGAAAAGGAAGAAGAAAAAGCAGAAGAATAAAAAGGGGAAGAACAAGTAGAGGACGAATTACAAAACAGAGAAAAACAGGAAGAAAAAGAAGAGGAAGAAAAAGAAGAAAGAGAGGAAAAAGTTAATTTGATTTAAGCAGAAAAAATTCACATATGAGAATATGAAGATTAAGACGAGCAATATGAGGTAGACGAGCAATATGAGGAAGACGAGCAATATGAGGAAGACGAAGACGGACAATATGAGGAAGACGAGCAATGTGAGGAAGAGGAAGACGAGCAATATGAGGAAGACGAGCAATATGAAGAAAAGGAAGACGAGCAATATGAAGAAGACGAGCAATATGAGGAAGACGAAGGCGGACAATATGAGGAAGACGAACAATGTGAGGAAGAGGAAGACGAGCAATACGAGGAAGACAGACGAGCAATATGAGGAAGACGAGCAATATGAGGAAGACAGACGAGCAATATGAAGAAGAGGAAGGCAAGCAATATGAGGAAGACGAGCAATATGAGGAAGACGAGCAATATGAGGAAGACAGACGAGCAATGTGAGGAAGAGGAAGGCAAGCAATATGAGGAAGAGGAAGACGAGCAATATGAGGAAGAGGAAGACGAGCAAAATGAGGAAGACGAGCAATATGAGGAAGACAAAGACGAGCAATATGAGGAAGAGGAAGACGAGCAATATGAGGAAGAGGAAGACGGGCAATACGAGGAAGACGAGCATTATGAGGAACTGGAAAACGAGCAATATGAGGAAGAGGAAGACGAGTATTATGAGGAACAGGAAGACGAGCAATATGAGGAAGAGGAGCATTAAAAAGAAGAGGAAGACGAGCAATATGAGGAAGAGGAGCATTAAAAAGAAGAGGAAGACGAGCAATATGAGGAAGAGGAAGATGAGCAAGATGAAGTAGAGAAAGATGAAGTAGAGGAAGATGAGCAAGATGAAGGTGAAGTAGAGGAAGATGAAGTAGAGGAAGATGAAGTAGAGGAAGATGAGCAAGATGAAATAGAGGAAGATGAAGTAGAGGAAGAGAGCAAGATGGAGTAGAGGAAGATGAAGTAGAGGAAAATGATGTAGTAGAAGATGAAGAAGAGGAAGAGAGCAAGATGAAGAAGAATATATCGATAACCATCTTGATGATAGTTAATAGAAGTTATAAGAAGGAGACGAAGAACAAGAAGAAAAAGGTTGACAGTCAAACTGCTCATGATTGACAGAGACTAGGAATTCAATCTGACAATTTGTCTGTGACAACCAATAACACTCGCACATATGATGATACAAATGAGAATGTGAAAAAGAGATTGGATACACAGAAAGGCATGATAGACAATGATACACTGAGCACTGCTGATACAGTTTATGATACACACCTTCACAGGATTTGGCCGATATGTCTTAAAGATATCAAGATAGAGGCCAGTTCCAGAGAGGACGAACCCTCCAAATGTCAGCACAGCTTCCCTGCGACCGGTGCTGATAGCATTTCTTGACGGGACAACGGTGATCTGGAATATTGAGATCGATTATCCGTGTTGATATCAGGAAGCAAAGATTAGGGCAATTGGTATCTGTCAAGTGATTAACGAGGGTTGTGCATTGGGCTAGCAAAAAATTACTCAAGAACCATTTCCTAAGGAACATTTAACTAATATGTAATCCACAAGAGTTGAAACCTATTGAAATTTATCAAATGAAGGTCCAGTAGGGTGATGTTCGTCTTTCTCTCAAGCAAGTGAATGAGTGGAGTAGGAGGTTCCAAAACGCCATGAGTTCTTTGACAGACAGTTCACGACCGGGTCAGGCACACCGAGTAGAGACCCCAGAGTCTATTGCAGCCGTTAACCACTTTGTAAATGAAAATCGCCGATTGACTGTGAATGAAAGGCATGCATCACCGTACTGGACTTTTATTCGATTAAATTCAATAGGTTTCACGCCTTTCTTGCTAAACAAAACGGATTACTAAACGCTGCTTCTCTTTGGTGCATAACGATAGTGATGTGGGCATCTTTTAACTGCCAGTATGACGTAATGTTGTTCATCTGCACCGTGATTGCACGTGAAAGACACTCATGACATCTCTAGCATTCAGGTATAACAAGGGTAAAGGGCCCTAACACAATAGTGGGGAGGCCATCGTTGGACTGCAAGTATGACAAGTGTAAAGACCCCTACACTGCGAAACTAACTGTATGCCCCATACACATAGAGACGAGAACATACTGTCACTGATGCTTGCTTCTTCTCATCGTCCCAGTCGCTGGAGCATATCGTGTAGCCGCAGGAATCCTTGAGTGACACCACTAGAAGGACACATGAGAATGTTTGAATATGAAAGATAGGGACAACAGTAGTCAACAAAGGTGTTTTATAAGATCTCTGGAAACACCAGACAACAGAAAGCATGCACACCAGACAACAGATAACGTACATACCAGACAACAGAAAGCATACACACCAGACAACAGAAAACATGCACACCAGACAACAGAAAGCATACACACCAGGCAACAGAAAGCATACACACCAGACAACAGATAACGTACATACCAGACAACAGAAAGCATACACACCAGACAATAGAAAACATGCACACCAGACAAGAGAAAGCATACACACCAGACAACAGAAAGCATACATACCAGACAACAGAAAGCATACACACCAGACAACAGAAAACGTACATACCAGACAACAGAAAACATGTACACCGGACAACAGAAAGCATACACACCAGACAACAGAAAACATGCACACCAGACAACAGAAAACATGTACACCGGACAACAGAAAGCATACACAACAGAAAACATGCACACCGGACAACAGAAAGCATACACACCAGACAACAGAAAACATGCACACCAGACAACAGAAAACATGTACAACAGACAACAGAAAACTTGTACACCAGACAACAGAAAACATGTACACCGGACAACAGAAAACATACACACCCGACAATAGAAAACATGCACACCAGACAATAGAAAACATACACACTATGTAACAGAAGATAAACTGGCAAGCGGACAATTCAAATCTATATATTCTAGATTGAACGATTTTGAAGCAAGTTTTCTCAGCTGTCTGTTTGGCAGCATTTAATGGAATCTTTCAGATATTTCTTGAAATGCTTTTTTGGACGTACCTGTGATTGTGCTCCATCATTCAATTCACTATACAGGAGACTTTTTGGAAAGATGTAAGCGCAATCAAGAAGTTTAGAGCAGAGAGAATACCAGCGAAAGCTGTGGATTATGTTTGCCAGTCCATTAAGCTGGACTCGTACATCCGTTAACTACCTTCTACGGCACGTCCCAACGCAGCAGAGCAATAAGCTAATCGAGCCTAGCCCACTAAGCAGGAAATCCTCCTCCCGGCTACATCCAACTCACGCCAGAACTGTGCCCTCCACAGCTGCATCCACCCCCTTAGATGTACAGGTCCACTAAGACTGAGACTACATATATTTGTGTCGTGAACATCGATGGCTGTCCAATGATCACCCACCATTATCTCATCTGTGACGTCATGTTGTTAAGTGTCGCGGGGGCGAGCGACCGTCTTTCAGTTGCTAATTGTGTGGCGGCTGTTGTTACGTTGAATTCCTGCGTCTGAAGTGTACCTTTACCAATATCAATCCACTATTTGTTTGGGCTCCAGTAGATTCTATCACAGGACCAGCCAATCAGGGAGTCCAACTTGGCACGACTACCAACTCACACAATTAGAAGACAGAAAGCCGATAACGGCAAACTGACCTGCGTTATTGTTGATCGTGGCATTGAACCTCAAACAGCAACCTTCACCTTGGTCACAAACAACCGGGATAGTGGACGTCACAGTGATGGTCTTCTCACCTTCGCTGTCCTTGATCTGAAGATCGGTAGTGCTTACCTGGAGGATTAGATACAGGAAGATGTAACAGTTCCAGCCGGAGCAAGAGAGTTTAGGGCAGGGGTGATGTGGTTGACGACTCAGAACAAAGGTACCTGAATGCGTGTCAAGGTCACTCACCGTCTCAACAAAGGAAAACGGAATTGGGGGCGAAGAATGTGGACAGGTAGGAACTGGCCACAGGCGTTCCGATTTGGTTAATGGGGGGTGAGTAACAGACACGACGGCTGCGGACCTTGCTGTAACAGATGAGTGACAGGGGTTCAGAGTAATTCGTTCTAATAACGACTGAATAGAGCCATCCCCCTGAGATCCATTGGTCAGATCTGATACTGCTTGAGTGTATATAACACGAGACAAAGTTTAGCTCAGCAGGCTGGATGAGAGAGGCTATATGGAGAGGAGAGTGAATGGGAGACTGTAGATAGGAGTCCGTTTAGCTCACTGATTTGATAGAGGAGCGATTGACAGACTGTTGTACGAATGTTAGTGATAGAACAGGATCGCTCAAATATGTGTGTGAGTTTTGAATTAATAGATAATCTGAACGTATATGGTAAGCAGGACACATTGTGAACGAGGTATATCCAGATCGCCCGCCTGAGAGGATTTGAGTGAGGAGTAGTTTTTGATAATGTGTGTTGAGGATGCAGTGAAGGAGATGTATGTGTGATGTGTGTAGGCAATAGAACTGGGTTTTAGATAGTTGGGAATTTCATCAAGAGCTAACGCTTAAAATTTCCGCTTTAGTTAATAGTTATATCAACAAATATATAAAATAGGAATATTTAGTTTAGATCATATATTGTATTGTGTTTGTAATTTCACTACTCATTTTTCTGGTATGAGTATTATATAATAAATATGCCACCTGCTGTGTGCTATATTATTTGCTGTGTGTGGTCAGGAATGATGTGGATGAGTGTGATAATGTTCTAAGTTAGAATAACCCTAGGGCAAACAGTGGGATCTGCTACAAAGACATACCTGTACAATTAGTGCTTACCTGGAGGATTAGATACAGGAAGACATACATGTACAATGTGTAGGGTATACAGCCATCGTGGTTCTGCCGTGTACACTATCTGTGAGGTCCTGCCATAGACACTAGCTGTGAGGTCCAGCCTTGTACACCAGCTGTGAGGTCCGGATTTGTACACCAGCTGTGTGTATTTTATGTTGGTTGTGTAGTCTTCTAGACCATGAAGGAAATCCTAAGCAACATGACCTTGTCACTGGAACTGGGAAAGATAGTCTGCGGATGGTGCGTGGAGCCAGTACTTACATGGCAGTCAATCATGGACAATCAACAGACAAGCGCATATATCTTTGGAAGCAGCGAAGGTGTAGTTCTACAGAAGAATGCTGCTGATCCCATGGACTGCCAGGAAGACGAATGATGCCGTACTCGAGGAGGCACGAAGACAACTCATTTCAAGGATCAGAACAAGCCAGCTATCATTTTCAGGGCATGTTATGGGAAGAGGTGGCTTGGAGCACGTTGTGACAACTGCAAAGATATCAGGAAAGAGAGAAAGAGGAAGGCCGAGAGAGAAGATGTAGGACAGCCTGAGGAAATGGCACGGGCGACAATCAAGAACAGAGTTCGTAAACGACACACGTGATAGACGTGGATGGAGGCCCACGATTGCCAACCGGAAAGGCACCTGAAGATGATGAGGGATGGACGGACATTACTGACATTTATAGCTTGGTCGTCTTTATTATTTGAATTGTATTCTAGGTTTAACATCAAATGTTGGTCAAGCAAGGAGTTCACATTTATAGCTTGGTCGCCTTTATTATCTGAATTGAATTCTAGCTTTAAGATCAATTGTTGGTCAAGCAAGGTGTTCACATTTATAGCTTGGTCGCCTTTATTATTTGAATTTTATTCTAGGTTTAACATCAAATGTTGGTCAAGCAAGGTGTTCCACTTGAGATGACAAGATAGAATGTGTACAGGTTACGAGAACCGTCAGCATCAATGTCCCTCGCCATTAAGAGGAACTGAGCACATTAGAATTTTCCAGGTGTACAACTGTGACGATTGTGTAGAGTATAACATACTTGTATTTTGTGTGCCCCTTTTTTACTTGATCTTTTTCTGTTACTGATTGTTGCCTGCGTTCCAACTTTGTGAGTTTATAACAACAGTTTTATGGTCAATATACAATTAAACACACATTAATACAGGATGGCCAACAGCTAACACGTGGACAAGTCTAAGACAAAGATGAAGAAGATGATGATGATGATGATGATGGTGGTGGTGGTGAAATGAAGAAGAAAAGAATGCCAAGAAGACATTAACTAGACAGAAAAAATAAGAAGGAAAGGAAAATGAGAAGAAAAACGATGACATGAAGGAGATGAAAGAAGAAAGATAAAGAAAACGAAGAGGAAGAGGTAGAAGAAGATGATGAAATGAAACAAGAGACAGCATTAGATGATAGAGAGACAGAAGGGACAGAAAAAAAGATGATGAAGAGAAAGAGGAAGATACAGTAAAGAAGAAGCCAATAAATACGAATAAAAAAGAATAAAGTGAAGATAGGTGGCACTGACGAATGCACCTGTGGCACAGGGAAAATGGCCGCTGAACATCTGCTGCAAAATTGCCCGACATACGAGGCCCAGAGAAAGTACATGTGGCCATCACCAGTGGCAACACTAGACAAGCTCTATGGCAGTGTCGACAACCTCAGGTTGACCGCTGCTTTCTTCGAACAAATACAAGTTGACGTCTGACAGCGTACGAAGAAAAAGAAGAAGAAGAAGAATAAGAAAGAAAAACTAAATGCACTCAATGAACCACAACAAAACGTGGTCTTTGTCTTGCCTATCTGTGCTTGAGGTGGCTTGTACAACCTTTACCAGACAAAATAAAACACTTAAACTGTGAATACAACATAGAGAGTTACCTGTATTCAGAGGTGGCTTGTACAACATTTACCAGACAAAGTAAAACACTTCAACTTTGACCACAACATAGAGAGTTACCCGTATTCCAGCGAAGTAGGTATTGCTCTGGCGAAAAGCTGTTTTGATGTCCAGCGTGCCATATATTAATCTAGCTTGACAGCCGACCTGAAGTGTACACAGACATTTACACATATTAAGTGTACACATATATTTACACATATTAAGTGTACACAGACATTTACACATATTAAGTGTAAACATACATTTACACATATTAAGTGTACACATACATTTACACATATTAAGTGTAAACATACATTTACACATATTAAGTGTACACAGACAAATGCATATATTAGGGCATGTTTATGTGTCCGCTTGAAATTACACAAACTGTAGTTTTAATTAGCTTACAACACGCCATAGCTGGAGATGTCTTAGATAACTATAATTATATCCTTCTATCTCAGTAAATGAGAACAGGATGACCTCCATTATCTCAAGAGAAGGAGCACCAACGTCTCGTCAGGCACAACAAACTGATCAGACATGTTAGTCAGGGTCAAGCACAACATACTGATCAGACATGTTAGTCAGGGTCAAGCACAACATACTGATCAGACATGTTAGTCAGGGTCAGGCACAACATACTGATCAGACATGTTAGTCAGGGTCAGGCACAACATACTGATCAGACATGTTAGTCAAGGTCAGGCACAACATACTGATCAGACATGTTAGTCAGGGTCAGGCACAACATACTGATCAGACATGTTAGTCAGGGTCAGGCACAACATACTGATCATACATGTTAGTCAGGGTCAGGCACAACATACTGATCATACATGTTAGTCAGGGTCAGGCACAACATACTGATCAGACATGTTAGTCAAGGTCAGGCACAACATACTGATCAGACATGTTAGTCAGGGTCAGGCACAACATGCTGATCATACATGTTAGTCAGGGTCAGGCACAACATACTGATCATACATGTTAGTCAGGGTCAGGCACAACATACTGATCAGACATGTTAGTCAGGGTCAGGCACAACATACTGATCAGACATGTTAGTCACGGTCAGGCAAAATACACTGGCCAAGGCCCTCATCTCAGCTTCTTAGTATCGCTCTTTAGAAACGGACTGTTTTTATGGCATCTTAGCTAACTGGGTTAAGGATCGACTTGATCCCCGTAGTAGAGATGGAGACAACCATAACACAACTGCGTGGAGGACCCATGTCCACCTTCATCAGCACGCTCAAGATTTGAGGAAAGCCCCTGTAACTTGCCACTTAACATCCATGCCGCACAAAAGAGTAACCTACTGATTGTGGTCATTCACAAACAACGATCCCCAAGAGACATAACTCTAAAGATGTATGTTTATACATGAAATAGTTACGTATTACTTCTACCGTTTGCGTGTATGCTCGTCAGAAATACGTGTTTTAAACACGCAAACTATAGAATAACAAAACACCATGTGCGCAGTAGGATTGTGCGCATGTTGATATCCACCAAGAGAAGAACTACATTGTGGTGTAGGATAAACCTGTGTATATATAAGGTGGTGTGGTTGAGTCGCTTGCCTTCCCTGACTGTAGGTCATGTGCTTGGTTACAGCTGGGTAAAGGAGATCATTGGAAAGTCTGAAGCGAGGCTTATCTAAATGTCACAAGAGGCAAGCGATCTAACTATTCTGCCACGCAAACGCTCTAATAGGCATTACGTCCAACATAAACCAATCAATCAGACGATGGATCATTAATCAACAGCTTAGCAACTACATGTGGAGCACATGTCTTCAACACATACAGGTCATGTCCTGCTGTCCTGATGTTCCAGCTATATCTAGGCCCTTCCCCATGTCCTGAGACCACAGCCCCAGCTATATCCACTCCCTTCCCCATGTGCTGAGACCACAGCCCCAGCTATATCCACTCCCTTCCCCATGTGCTGAGACCACAGCCCCAGCTATATCCACCCCCTCCCTGAACTTAGACCACAGCCCCAGCTATATCCACCCCCTCCCTGAACTTAGACCACAGCCCCAGCTATATCCACCCCCTCCCTGAACTTAGACCACAGCCCCAGCTATATCCACCCTCTCCCTGAACTTAGACCACAGCCCCAGCTATATCCACCCCCTCCCTGAACTTAGACCACAGCCCCAGCTATATCCACCCCCTCCCTGAACTTAGACCACAGCCCCAGCTATATCCACCCCCTCCCTGAACTTAGACCACAGCCCCAGCTATATCCACCCCCTCCCTGAACTTAGACCACAGCCCCAGCTATATCCACGCCCTCCCTGAACTTAGACCACAGCCTCAGCTATATCCACCCCCTCCCTGAACTTAGACCACAGCCCCAGCTATATCCACCCCCTCCCTGAACTTAGACCACAGCCCCAGCTATATCCACCCCCTCCCTGAACTTAGACCACAGCCTCAGCTATATCCACCCCCTCCCTGAACTTAGACCACAGCCTCAGCTATATCCATGCCCTCCCTGAACTTAGACCACAGCCCCAGCTATATCCACCCCCTCCCTGAACTTAGACCACAGCCCCAGCTATATCCACCCCCTCCCTGAACTTAGACCACAGCCTCAGCTATATCCACCCCCTCCCTGAACTTAGACCACAGCCTCAGCTATATCCACCCCCTCCCTGAACTTAGACCACAGCCTCAGCTATATCCACCCCCTCCCTGAACTTAGACCACAGCCTCAGCTATATCCACCCCCTCCCTGAACTTAGACCACAGCCTCAGCTATATCCACCCCCTCCCTGAACTTAGACCACAGCCTCAGCTATATCCATGCCCTCCTTATCTTTAGACGCCAGCTCCACCTACATCTACGTTTTCATGTTCCTCTTATGTATGTCTCGAACTCTCTTCCCCGTTTGTGTTGAACGTCTTTTGTCGTGCGGATTCCCAGCTGGGCCATATCTGTTGCTGCTTTGGACATTAACTTTTTTCCAGAAAAGGGCAGCGGCTTTGTTATGGATTCCCAACTTGACCATATCTATTCCTGATTCGGGGCTTAACTTTGTTTTAGGAAAGGGCAGCTGGCCTTCTTATGGATTCCCAACTTGACCATATCTATTCCTGATTCGGGGCTTAACTTTTTTTCAGGAAAGGGTAGCTGGCCTTGTGCTTCACATTCTGTAGCCACTTTTTCAGACAAGTTTTCGGGTTGTGCTACTATTCGAGACTCCTCTTTCAGGACCCGGTTCTACTCGTGCAAATCATCTAAGATACAATATGGATTTGTTAGAAATTTCAAAGGGACGTACGAGACGGCCGAGTAAACAAACAAAGATGGCTTACGTTTGTGTTTAAATGATCTTTCAGGGCAGCTCCATCAAGAGTCAATTTTCTGTCTTTTCCCGTAATAATCTGGGGCTTGATCTGTGGGTCTTGATTGCCATTGAATGTCCAGATCACTTCGATCTGTTGATCTGGGTCGGTGGATCCAAAAGTCACTTCACACTCAAAGTCAAATGACTTATTGTTTCGCACGTTAGGCCCAGTCAGGTTGACTGCCTGCAGGTAGAAAAGAGAATACTAATCAGTAAAATAATTAGTCCTGTATGTCAATGCAGTACGATAACAGTTACTGCTATCGGGGATGAAGTGTTAGGGGTATCATTGTACTAAGCCACAGCTTGTTTATATTGGGGGGGGGGCGGTTCCTTTCCACGCTACTTTTCCTTCTCTAACACCATGGCAGGTACACACTTACAGATGGGTTGACTGGAGCGTATCAATAACAGGAATAGATCTCTGAACATTGGCTGTGAGACGCAAAAGCTCTGTCACTCTGCCACTCTGTTAAGTAAAACCTCCAAAATAGAGCGTCTTGCCATACGAATTTCCCCCTTCCCCCACTCACCCCCCCCCCTCCCATGGCATTCCTCTACAGTCCTTTGATCTATTAGAGAGAATCGCTGAGAAAAAAAACGAGAGAGAAAGAGTGACAGTACGACAGAAAGAAAGACAAATGGAGAAAGAGAGAGAGAGTGAGAGAGAGACAGAGAAAGAGAGAGAGAGAGAGAGAGAATTGATAGCATAGTACAAAATATGTTTACATTGATGGCTGTTATTGCTTCCTGCCATCCGTTCGCTCGTTTCTTGACTTGGCAAGCGATTTATCTTTCACCAACAGCGACAGCCTGCCTTACTTTTGTCAATGGTAATCAATTACTTATTTACTGCTGAGTAAACTTCATTATTTCGAGACCGGTAATTAACCCATAGCTCAGTCCGGTATTGATATGTCCTGCTAATATCACAAGCAAATCATGCATTCGATATAATGTGTAGCAGATCCCACTGTTTGCCCTAGGGTTATTCTAACTTAGAACATTATCACACTCATCCACATCATTCCTGACCACACACAGCAAATGATATAGCACACAGCAGGTGGCATATTTATTATATAATATTCATACCAGAAAAATGAGTAGTGAAATTACAAACACAATACAATACATATCATCTTAACTAAGTATTCCTATATTAGATATATGTTAATATAAATATTAACTAAAGCGGAAATTTTAAGCATTAGCTATTGATGAAATTCCCAACTATCAAAAACCCAAATCTATTGTCGCACATACATCTCTTTAACTGCGTCCTCAACACACCTTATCAAAAACTCTTCCTCACTCAAATCCCCTCAGGCGGGCGATCTGGACATAATCCATTAAATATATTCTATGTATAATTACTACTCTAGAACATACATCGTTCCCTCGGATTATCTCTATACAAAACGCCCACACACACATATTTGAGCAGCTGGCCCCGACTCAATGGCGTATGTTCTATCTCCAACATTCGTACAACAGTCTATCAATAGCTCCTCTATCTAAGTCGGTGAGCTAAACCAGACTCCTATCTACATTCACTCATCCCCTCTTCCTGCCAGCCTCCTTGAGCTAAACTTTGTCTCGTTATATACTCTCAAGCAGTATCAGAGCTGACCAATGGATCTCTGGGGGATGGCTCTATTCAGTCGTTATTGGAACGAAATACTTTGCACACCTGTCACTCATCTCTCGCAGCATGCTCCGCTGCCGTCCCGTCTGTCACTCACCACCAACTACCCAAATTGGAACTCCAGTGGTCAGTTCCTACCTGTAGATTCTTTTCCCAACTCCGATTTCCTTTGTTGAGACGGTGAGTGGCCTTGGCGTAGTGACCAGACAGAGAGTGACCTTGGCAAGCATTCAGGTACCTTTATTCCCAGCAAACAACATCACCCCTGCCCTAAACTTTCTTGCTCGGGGTGGAACAGTTACACTAACCGTTTTCCAAAATTATAAATACGTTTATCAAATTCTATTCCTGTCTTTCTTACCCTCGTATTTAAATTGTTGTCAACCACAGAATTGATCAAACCAGTAAAATGTTTACCTGTACTCTAAACAAATTTGTTGTCAACCATAGAATTGATCAAACCAGTAAAATGTTTACCTGTACTCCAAACAAATTTGTGGCACTCTGATATGTTTTCTTGTCCTTTTCACGTCCGAGATAATATGAGCTGACTTGACATCCCACCTGAGGAAAGATGATATGTGGTGATCAGTTCCGCTCTACCTGTTATCTTGTCTATGATCCTTACATATTTCTATTCAACAAAACGGTTGTCTTAAGCTCTATGACCATCAGGGCTGATATCAAAGGTGATACAAGCAAGCAGATAGAGTTCTCATTGGAGAATTAAACAGATCCAAGCCTGAGAGGAACCGAAGGTTGAAAGGTGATACAAGCAAGCAGATAGAGTTCTCATTGGAGAAATAAACAGATCCAAGCCTGAGTGGAACCGAAGGTTAACATGCGATACCAACGTATATAGGTGATGTCTTAGTGGGGGCACCAGAACAAAAGAAAACGGTGCTTTCGTTACAGCCACATAAGTCTTCGTCAGGGACACTAAACGTACAAAAAGAACTAGGAAATGACAAGAAACAACAAGACATGATTAATATGAGCGGTTTAACTTAGCCGTCATTAACCACGTCACTTAACTTCTTTATGCTAGTTTAGAAGACTATGTAGAGTCTTTATACAACCACTTTTATTGACATTCACTTGATCTAAAACACATTTGCGCATCCATTCTATTGTTGAATGCATTAACTCCACTATTTTCTGTCAATACATTCCAAACATTCAACATTCTGTGACTAAAACAATATTTCATAATATCTAATCTGAACATGTATGCAATTAATTTGTAGCTGTGTCCTCTTGCTCTGGTGTGTGGTTGTATTTGGAAAAATGAACATGTTATAGTCTAATGTACTCTTTCTGTTGATTATCTTATAAACCTGTATTAAGTCACCTCGAACTCTTTTCTTATCTAGACATAGTAGGCCGGTTTTTATTTCCTAATAACTGTAATTCTAGAATCCCTCTATCAGTTTTGCCACTCTTCGTTGTATCCTTTCCAGCATGTTTATGTCCCCTCTTTGATAAGGTCTCCACACCTGTATACAATACTCCAATCTAGCTCTAACTAATGCTTTATACAGTTTGACTATCACTTCCTTGCCCCTATGTTTAATATTTTTTTTGGGTCATTTCTAACATTCTATTTGTCTTAATAGTTGCTACCTGGACTTGCTGACTCACCTTACCTATACGATCTATTAAACCCACTAGGTCACTTTCCTTTTCTATCCTTCTAATATTATCCTTCCCATTCTGTAATTATGTTCCATATTAGATCCACCCATGTGGATGACAGTACATGTATCTACATTAAACTCCATTTACCATCTAACAGACCATCCCCAAATTGTATCTAAATCCCACATCAATGTACCCACCTGTGTTTTTGATGAGATATGTGCCAGGAATGTGTGAGAGACGATGTGCCAGATATGTGTGAGAGACGGTGTGCCAGATATGTGTGAGAGACGATGTGCTAAATATGTGTGAGAGACGATGTGCCAGATATGTGTGAGAGACGGTGTGCCAGATATGTGTGAGAGACGATGTGCTAAATATGTGTGAGAGACGGTGTGCCAGATATGTGTGAGAGACGGTGTGCCAGATATGTGTGAGAGACGATGTGCCAGATATGTGTGAGAGACGATGTGCTAAATATGTGTGAGAGACGGTGTGCCAGATATGTGTGAGAGACGATGTGCCAGATATATGTGAGAGACGGTGTGCCAGATATGTGTGAGAGACGATGTTCTAAATATGTGTGAGAGACGGTGTGCCAGATATGTGTGAGAGACGGTGTGCCAGATATGTGTGAGAGACGGTGTGCCAGATATGAAATAGAGTGGGTTTGATTTCCCCTGACGAAGGCTTTGTGAATGTAGTGCGATCGTATAATTTTGTTTTTGTCCCTGTGTGGTCACTGAACCATTACCTATGTTTGTTTATTATCGTTAGGTCCCTTTAGTCGTCTTTTAAGGGCACGCACAGGTTGAGATGTCGATGGTCACTCTCTCTAGTAAGTGACGTCAGCTTACACATGAGGAACCCATCTCTCATTTCCAGTAAGTGACGTCAGCTTACACATGAGGAACCCATCTCTCATTTCCATTACGTGAAGTCAGCTTACACATGAGGAACCCATCTTTCATTTCCAGTACGTGAAGTCAGCTTACACATGAGGAACCCATCTCTCATTTCCATTTCGTAAAGTCAGCTTATACATGAGGAACCCATCTCTCATTTCCATTACGTGAAGTCAGCTTACACATGAGGAACCCATCTTTCATTTCTAGTACGTGAAGTCAGCTTACACATGAGGAACCCATCTCTCATTTCCATTACGTGAAGTCAGCTTACACATGAGAAACCCATCTTTCATTTCCATTACGTGAAGTCAGCTTACACATGAGGAACCCATCTCTCATTTCCATTACGTGAAGTCAGCTTACACATGAGGAACCCATCTTTCATGTCCAGTACGTGAAGTCAGCTTACACACAAGAAACCCATCTTCCATTTCCATTAAATGACGTCATCTTACACATGAGAAACCCATCTTCCATTTCCATTAAGTGACGTCAGCTTACACATTGGAAACACATCTTTCATTTCAAGTGAGTGACGTCAGCTTACACGCGGGATACCCATCATGCATTTCCAGTGAGTGACGTCAGCTTAAACACATGAAACTCATCTTTCAACATCACGAAACTGTTGATGTTGTAACAAGTGAAAAACATTTGAGAATCAGTTCCCATATCATCAAAGTCTAAACTTACATTTGTGTCCAGGTGACCTTTCAGCTTGTCCCCACTCAAGGTCGCCACCTTCTGGCCACCAGTCAAGGTCTGGGGCTTGATGGAAGGGTCAGTTTTGCCATCGAAGGTCCAGAGAACATCAAATATCTGATCAGGGTCATTTGGGCCGTATGTGATCTCACAGTGGAATTCAAATGATTGGTTGGGACTGACGATTGGTCCTTTGACGAGTGGCAGAGTGGCTAGTACCGGAGCTGGATCTGTATGTGTCGGAATGTAAGCATACATACATACGCAATACAAACAGACATAAGCATTCCAACCAGACAGATAGAAGCAACACACACAGATACTTGATTTGGTTTTAAGTTGATCTGTTGATTATTAAAATATTGATTTATAAAATTATAAAGGATTGACCTGTAATGTGTTCATTATTAAATATTGATTCGTAAATTATTCGTTAGCAAAATATAGTTGCTAATTATTAGTTGTCAAATTATTAATCGGTTAAACTATTATTTTGCTGAAATATTGATTGATAAACTCTGGATTGGTAAAACTATTATTTTGCTGAAATATTGATTGATAAACTCTGGATTGGTAAAACTATTATTTTGCTGAAATATTGATTGATAAACTCTGGATTGGTAAAACTATTATTTTGCTGAAATATTGATTGATAAACTCTGGATTGGTAAAACTATTATTTTGCTGAAATATTGATTGATAAACTCTGAATGATAAAACTATTATTTTGCTGAAATATTGATTGATAAACTCTGGATTGGTAAAACTATTATTTTGCTGAAATATTGATTGATAAACTCTGGATTGGTAAAACTATTATTTTGCTGAAATATTGATTGATAAACTCTGGATTGGTAAAACTATTATTATGCTGAAATATTGATTGGTAAAATATTGACCCCAGCCATTTGCAATTATTCGCCTGTCCGCCTTTCCCTCACTTCCACTTTCAAAGATAATTCAAAGGATTCGTTTGATTGCACAATCAAATTTCAAATGAAATATTTGTTGTCTCATTTTGATTGCAAAGCTTTTTTTTTTCCAGTCACGTCCAGAATCAGGTTCCAGTCTGTCTTTCTATCCTTTTGCTTCAAGTGTCTATCAATCCATCGCCCTCACCTTTGTGTATCTATATATGTCACTTTCCCTCATATATGGGTGTCTATATATCACTTTACCTCACCTTTGTGTATCTCTATATCACTTTACCTCACCTTTGTGCATCTATATATCACTTTACCTCACCTTTGCGTATCTGTATATCACTTTTCCTTACGTGTAGGTAACTATATGTATCATTCTATCACTCACCTACACTTATCTATCTATCATTCTATCACTCACCTACACTTATCTATCTATCATTATATCACTCACACACGAGTATCTATTTATAATTATATCACTTACATACGAGTATCTAACTATCATTCTATCACTCCCATACGAGTATATATGAATCATTATATTACTCACACACGAGTATCTATCTATCATACTATCACTCACCTACACTTATCTATCTATCCTTCTGTCACTCACATACGAGTATCTATTAATCAGTATATTACTCACATACGAGTATCTATCTATCATTCTATCACTCACATACGAGTGTATATCAATTATTGTATTACTCACATACGAGTTTCTAGCTATCATTCTATTACTCACATACAAGTATCTATGTATCATTCTATCCCTCACATTAAGACATCTGTCTATTATTCTGTCTCTCACTTTTTTCTATCACTCACCCTATTTCCATCACTCACATATGTCCATCACTCACCATATTTCTATTACGCACCCTGTTTCTATCACTCACCTTATTTCCATCACTCACCTTATTATATCACTCACCTCTGCATGGCTCGATGTTTGTAACTGACCACTTGCCGACTGGACACCTTTGAGCAGCTCCTAAACGAAGACATAACCGGTTTGAACTGACTACACAACACCAAGCTCACTTACAGCTCATCATTGTACACGGTAGAAATGTTGGGTACCAATAGTTATGGTTTTGTAAGAATTTTCAATGTTCATTTGTCCATTTTCTTCTTCTTCTTCTTCTTCTTCTTCGTACGCTGGTTACAGCGATATACGTTGCACTGTGTTACTTTGTTAGCCTGTGGCTCAGTACATTCGATTTCAACAGGCGTTTCTGTAGGGATGCTCTCCTAAAACCTCCTAAAACCTCACTAGTTTCATGAAGCACCCAGTGTTTCAAGAAACTCCGAGAAAAAAGACACACAAAAATGAAACGAGAATAAAACATGAAACCATTCGTTTTAAATTAATGGAAGGAGAAGAGACAGAAGACGAATTTGAAGAAGAAGGTCAATTAATGTATCCAAGAATAGATTTGATGCACATATTTTTAGATCAAGGAAATGTAAAAGAAACTGGTTATATACGAACTCTGCAGAGTCTTCTAAACGAGTATAAAGACGTTAAGTTAAAAAAAAAAAGAAATACGCAGAAGTTGAAAATAAAAATAGAAGATAAGGAAGAAGATGAAGGAGAATAAGAAGATAACCCACCTGCGCAGTAACCACTAGCACAATCAAAGGTCGGGGTCAGGAAGTAAACGAAGAAGTCGTCACACTGTTGTACAAACACCTGATCCTCTACCTCGCAGCAGTCGACTGTAGGTGGCGTTCGACGAGTCACACCACACAAGCGATTATCAGCAATATCCCCTGCGAAAAGTTTGTCATATTATACTTCCAGGTGGTGGGACATATGTGTGTAAGCTGTATAGTCACTGGCTCTGACATACAAAAAAAAATAAAGCGATCTCCAACGTTAGCAGCACAATCGTCATTACTAACAGCAACAACACCATCGCATGCGCCATCATTCCAATATAAGATGGCACACTGGATTTATAAACCTGATTGTCAGGTCTTTTAACTTAATATTCCAGTTAACTACAAATAACTTAACTTAAATCTCAATTTAACTAAACGAACTTGATTTACATTTTACAAAAAATTTACAAAGAGCTAAGGTAACAGTGGTGATTGAAATAATTATAGAGGGTTCTCTCTCCTGAGCTTTACTGGCTGGGTTTGTGCTTGCATGCTACTCAACAGGCTGAGATTGTTCACGGACAGCGTGTGCCCAGAGCCCCAGTGTGGCATTGCTGGCTGGGTTTGCGATTGCATGCTACTCAACAGGCTGAGATTGTTTACGGACAGCGTGTGCCCAGAGCCCCAGTGTGGCATTGCTGGCTGGGTTTGCGATTGCATGCTACTCAACAGGCTGAGATTGTTTACGGACAGCGTGTGCCCAGAGCCCCAGTGTGGCATTGCTGGCTGGGTTTGCGATTGCATGCTACTCAACAGGCTGAGATTGTTTACGGACAGCGTGTGCCCAGAGCCCCAGTGTGGCATTGCTGGCTGGGTTTGCGATTGCATGCTACTCAACAGGCTGAGATTGTTTACGGACAGCGTGTGCCCAGAGCCCCAGTGTGGCATTGCTGGCTGGGTTTGCGATTGCATGCTACTCAACAGGCTGAGATTGTTCACGGACAGCGTGTGCCCAGAGCCCCAGTGTGGTTTTGGTGGCTAGATCGATAACGGACATGATTTTCTTTCTTCGCCATTTCCAGGAAAAGTGCAGATAACAGGACCAGCCACTCTATATGTTTCTAGACCTCACCGAGGCATTCGACTAGTTAGTAGAAAGGGTCTATTTGAAGTCCTAAAGAAGATCCACTGCCCTCCCCCCCTCCCCCCGAAATACAGGCGACAGAGCTGGACAAAATTCACAGAGCCCCATGCGCATAGTCTATAGAGACTGAAGCGCCAATAATGATGAACATGATGATGATTAATTTAAGTAAACGAGCATTATTTAAATTTCAATTTGTACGAGTCATGACCGCAGGCATAAAACAAAATTCCTTTTGGCTCCCCAAGTCATGAGTGTGCGCCGGGTGCATTTATCATTAATTAACATCCGAGTTGCCATAGAAATGGACTCAATTCAACATTGTTTGTTATCATAAAAACGTCACTTCCTTCTTCACAGATTTCAACACTGAACAACCGTTTGTGTTAAATTCATTTTGAATTTAAAGCTCTGTATTATGATCTTCACGTGGATTGGAACCAGCCAATTTTTCATAATACTGAAGTAAAGTAGTTGCAAAAGATGTTTGTGAGTTTGATCTGTTTAATTTGTCTATGTAGATATAACGAATGCGAATGAAGTGGAGACCAACAGATATTGTGATTGTATAAAAGAACAGTCTCAGTGCTTTGTGGTGATTTCAATGGATTTATTGATGATCGACGTTCCTTAATCTGTGAGTCTAAATGTTTGTGTTTTAAAAAATCTATTTTCAATATCATCTTCTTGCATCTCAGGAACCAGCACACACAACAAAAACAATACGACCACCAAGTTCTTTACTAATGTATGCCTCTACACACACACAACAAAAACATGTATGTCTCTACACACACACACACACACAATCATATTTATGGCCACTATACAACAACAAATGAAAAGTTACAGTGACAACTATAGTTAAACGTGACGTACTGGAAAGTGGATGCAGGTGAATTGCGTCCATTTTTTTAGTGTGGGGTGGTACGAAGAAAATTGAAAATTAATTCAAAGTAGACGAACAGTTTAAATCTCAAATTAAGTAAACTAAACTAACTTTAATATCAATTTAACTAAACATAACTTAAACTTAAATCTCAATTTAAGTATCTACAACTTAACTTGAATCCCAACTTAAACAAAGATCAGGCTAAAATAGAAACCAAATCCTGTAAACAAAACTCAATGATATCAATCCAATGAATTCATTAACACCCTCCTGATGCTCACGTTGATGACAACCATTTCGTGTACGAGTTCTTGGATTTCCTTGACTAACTTCCTTATAGTGTGTATCGATAGTCCTTGAAAATAGTTCACTATTTTCTTGTAAAGTTTGTGTCTGTCCAGTCAATGATAACAACTTATTTGGGGTCAAATCGTCGAATTGAACTGTAACAGCTCATACGATGAAACTATTTGCTGTCCGTGTATGTCGAATCGTCGGCCAAGAACTGTAACAGCTCATACGATGAAACTATTTGCTGTCCGTGTATGTCGAATCGTCGGCCAAGAACTGTAACAGCTCATACGATGAAGCTATTTGCTGTCCGTGTATGTCGAATCGTCGGCCAAGAACTGTAACAGCTCATACGATGAAGCTATTTGCTGTCCGTGTATGTCGAATCGTCGGCCTGAAATGTAACAGCTCATATGATGAAGCTATTTGCTGTCCGTGTATGTAACTGAGTGTCGCTACTGGACCTTACTACAGTCTGTACTGCAGTCAAACAAACATGGAGTCTGGGTCTGAGGATGTTATGTGCTACAGGGTGTGACCACTGTTAGTACTTACAGAAAACATGTCTGCAAGTCACGATGAAGACCGCGAGGCAAAAGAATTGATGCTATCAACATATATCATACACCGTCATGGAACGTCGCTTCTTCCTGTAAACGTTCCAGGTTCGATCTACGATGCCAACATGTTCTAGTCCACCCAGCTGTAAATGGGTTCTTGGAAACTGAGGCCTAGTGCAATGGTTCCATACATTTCATCCCCGACAGCAGTTTCTTCAATGGGCTGTCTTTAACTGACCTGACAGTCATATTGGCTACAACAAGCAGCAGACCACTCGTGACTGAGAATCAGAAAGACTTAAGTTATCTTTGAGTGGCTGTTTCTTTGTGTTCTCGTGTAAGAGTTGAACTGTCCAATAACTGTTTTTGTTAGCGATAAAACATACTGACTAGGACCCCACCTAATATCCACACTGTGCAGCTGTTTCTGTTTTTAAGAATTTACGTCACTGCATTCCGGGCATACCCATAACTGCTCTGTTTTTCTCAGTAAATGGAGTAGCGTATGGATGCCGATGGTCCCTGTAGCTCGCTGGTTGTACACTCTCCTGCTCCGTCCTCTCATGCGCCCCACTCAGCTCGAACCTCGTTTAATGTCGAAACTTTGCAGTCTGTGGATTGCTGCTTCATCTATTGCGGTGTCCTCATCCAGCAGGCGGTCATTGATTGATTTCAAAATGTTACTTCTATCCATCACTACTAATGTGCCCATGATGGGAGCTTGTGAAGACATGATCTCAACTCTTTCATTGTCCTGAACCCCAGCATGAGCAGGATAATAGATCCATGTCAACCCCTGGAGGTTTCAGGCCTCAACAGCTGCTATCCACTCGTACCTAAGCCATCCCTTCTGTACTTTCTGCGCGTATGTCACGATGACTGCCCTTGTTATAAAAGTCTCAGATATCCTGAGCATCTTCTTCTTTCTTCTTCTTCGTACGCTGTCAGACGTCAACCTGTATTTTTTTCGAAAAAAGCAGCGGTCATCCTGAGGCTGTCTACACTGCCATAGAGCTTGTCTAGTATAGCCACTGGTGATGCCCACATCTGCTTTCTCTGATCCTCGTATGTCGGGCTGTTTTGCAGCATATGTTCAGCGATCATTTTCCCGGTACCACACGTGCATTCGTCAGTGCCACCTATCTTCAATTTATTGAATAGGTGGTACCTCAGTCTATTGTGGCCTGTGCGAAGTCTGAAGACCACGACCTGCTCTCTTCTGTTCAACTGGTAATAGGCATCGTTGTTTGTGTAGCCAGTATGTTCTGTTTCCCATTTGGTCATGTATCTAGCTCTAATAAGCCTTTTTGACTCTTCGTATGTCACACAAGGATCTGGTTGTGGTAGTCTTGCACCTTCCCAATGTGGTGTGGAACCAGTCCATCCGACTTCGGCATACATTTTCTGTAAAGGTCTGCTTTCTCCTGTATTTTCTAAGTGTTTTCTTTCCCGGGGTAACGGTATATTGTTACACTATATCTAGCAGTATCCAGGTTTACCTTCATCAGTATTATTAGAAGCATGAGAATAGCCACTGTAACCTGACACTTAAGAAAGGTCTTCGAGACTAGTGAGCTCATATTTTGGTGACGACATACTGACCTTTACCACTTGGTTGAGGACCGTCCATCCAGAACGGCATATTTGTTCCACAGGTGTCTGGGCCAGGACATTTTGTCGGCATCTCAAGAGATTGTCCATCGTGTCCTATAAATCTGTACCAACCTTTCCGAAGCCTGTTGTCACATTGTGGAACATCCTCTGGTCTGACATCCCATCCTGCAAGTAAAACACATAGGCTAACAACAGCGCGCACACAAACTTAGAAAACAGGAATTGTCACGAAATAGTGCCAAGCTTGAAAGCCTATTACAAAATTAATGCGCAGAATACACATTCAGGATGTTGTTTGTCCTCAACTTCCAAGCTGGTCATTAATGTAAAGAGTAAAGTAACTTAACTCTACGTCACGATACTGACTTAGAAGACTCTGCAGAGTCTCTGTACAACCAGTCTGTGCCTTATCTTTACCCGTAACTCAGTAGGCGTAGCTGGAGGAGCTGGGGTCTTAGGCTGGGGAGTAAACTGTTAGTAGCATCTCGCGATATGCTCTCAGTGTGTCAGTGGGACTATTCTCGTTCCTCACACATACACGCGCACATACACATATGTACACAAACACACACGCGCACTCACATATACACACACACACACACAAATACGTACATACACACACATGCACAAAGACACACACACATCTACAAGCATTCACACACACACACAAAACATACACACACTCATCACACATACCCACACCCACACACACCCACACACACACACTCACACACACACCCACACTCACACACACACCCACACACCCACCCACACCCACATCCACACACACACACCCACCCACACTCGCACCCACACACACACCCACCCACACCCACACCCAACCACACACACACCCACACACACACACATCGCTCGCCTAGAATCAACTCAGACAATATAACGATCTAAAAGATGTGTGAATTATCGGACTAGCCAATTTATCTTTAATCATCATCATCATGTGGCATGTTCTTTGCAGAACGTCGCTCTCATGACAGCCTGTCTGTAGGAAACTCTACTTTCGCCAGTCTTCCGGACTGCGCCACAGTCAAATCCAGCGTCTCCTTGATGTCCTGAGACCATCACCTTCTCTGTCAGCCCCTGCCTCTCTTCCCAGTGACCATCGCTTCCATAACCACTCTCTCCAGTCCGTTGTGTCGGTTGACGTGTCCCAAAAAAACCTCTTTTTTTTGTCATTACGTCATTTATGAGCCATTTCTCCTCTACAGTCAGGTCCTGCAGGATGGATTTGTTTCTTTTTTTCTGTGTTCACTGAATTTTCAGGACTCTTCTGCAGCACTGTGTTTCAAAAGCACCGATCTTAGCTCTTATTGCTTTTGTGATCGTCCATGTTTCACATCCATAGGTTGCCATAGGCAAAAATGCATCTTCTTAGGATCTTTAGTTTTAGTTCCTTGTTTCTATTATGCCATTGGTTCTGCATATTCGTATCTTCTGCATTGCCATAGTCAGTCGTCTTCTTACTTCTTTTGTACAGTCTCCATTGTTGTTCAGTGTTGATCCCAGATATCCGAAATGTGCAGCATTTTCAATCTCTTTGCCAGCTATCTCGATTTTAAGTTGGTGTTTTGTCTTATCAGTTGTCATTATCTTTTTTTTCTTTGCATTCAGGTAGAGATTCTGGTTTTCACTGTGTTTCTGGGCTGATGTAATTATTTGTTCTAGGCCATTGACGCTGTTCGAGAGAAATACTGTGTGGTCGTCAGATCATATTTCCGGTATCTCCTTTCCTCCTATTGTGAAAGGATCGAAGTCTGTAGAAATTGGATCTGCCTTTACATTCCTGATAATGTTTTCTGCATAAATGTTGAACAGGTATTATGAAAGAATGCAGCCCTGTCTGACCCCCTTGTGTATCTGAAACCAATCTGAGGTTTCACCATGTATTCTGAAAGCTGCTTGCTGCCCCCTGTAGAGGGTTTCTATTAGTTGAGCCAGATGTGTTGGGAAGCTCATATCTTTCATAATGTTCCACATTTGTTGATGTTTTACGCAGTCATAGGTCTTGGTTAAATCTATAAAACAGACATACAGGTCCGTATTGAATTCTCTGCATTTCTCGAAGACGTTTCTCCCGTTGAAGATATGGTCTCTCGTGCCTCTTCCTGGCCTGAACCCTGCCTCTTCCTGGCCTGAACCCTGCCTCTTCCTGCCCTGAACCTTACCACTTCCTGGCCTGAACCCTGCCTCTTCCTGGCCTGAACCCTGCCTCTTCCTGGCCTGAACCCTACCTCTTCCTGCCCTGAACCCTGCCTCTTCCTGCCCTGAACCTTACCACTTCCTGGCCTGAACCCTGCCTCTTCCTGGCCTGAACCCTACCTCTTCCTGCCCTGAACCCTGCCTCTTCCTGGCCTGAACCCTACCTCTTCCTGCCCTGAACCCTGCCTCTTCCTGCCCTGAACCTTACCACTTCCTGGCCTGAACCCTGCCTCTTCCTGGCCTGAACCCTACCTCTTCCTGCCCTGAACCCTGCCTCTTCCTGGCCTGAACCCTACCTCTTCCTGCCCTGAACCTTACCACTTCCTGGCCTGAACCCTGCCTCTTCCTGGCCTGAACCCTGCCTCTTCCTGGCCTGAACCCTACCTCTTCCTGCCCTGAACCCTGCCTCTTCCTGCCCTGAACCTTACCACTTCCTGGCCTGAACCCTGCCTCTTCCTGGCCTGAACCCTACCTCTTCCTGCCCTGAACCCTGCCTCTTCCTGGCCTGAACCCTACCTCTTCCTGCCCTGAACCCTGCCTCTTCCTGCCCTGAACCTTACCACTTCCTGGCCTGAACCCTGCCTCTTCCTGGCCTGAACCCTACCTCTTCCTGCCCTGAACCCTGCCTCTTCCTGGCCTGAACCGTTCTTGCGTTTCGTTTAATTCCTAGTCCAACTTTCTTTCTCTTATTTTCATAATGAAACACAAAAATATCTTACTGGCGTGGCTTATCAAGGGGATAGTTTGTACATAACTTTAGATTCCCTTTCTAATGAATGGGGATGTACACAGATGGTGTCCATGCTTTAGGTCATTCTGTGTTTGCCCAGATCGTATTACAGACTGCATGGTATATGTGGATGCTTGCGTCTCCTCCCGCTTGTATGAGTTCAGCAGGTATATCATCGCAACCTGGGGGTTTAACCTTTTTTCAGCGCCTTAACCGCTGTTCGAACTTCGCTGAATGTGGGCTCTGGTTCTTCCTCTTCATTGTTTCTTGGGATGTCTTCGTTTTTTGTGTTGTCTCCGTACATCTCTCTGCAATATTCCACCCCCCTTCCCTCCCCCGTTCATCTCTCTGCAATATTCCACCCTCCACTCCCCCGTACTTATCTCTGCAAAATTCCACCCCCTCCCCACTCCCCCGTACACCTCTCTGCAGTATTCCACCCATCTTTGTAGAATGTCTTTGCTTGCTGTCATAGTTGTTCCGTTTCTGTCATGTTTTGCCTCCTGTAGAGATGACCGGGATTCTCCAGTCAGGGATCTAATCTCATTGAATGCTTCACGTCCCTTCCCCTGCCGCTGGAGTGTATTCCCTTGCCCGTGGAGTTCCTTCCCTTGTCCATGGAGTCCCTCTATTTTGTTACATGTTTGCTGTTTCCTGTCTTGCATAAACTTTCTCCTGTGCAATTTCTGAATTTGTCGGTGTGTCGTTCTGTTCCTGCCTGTCTCAGTTTCCGTCTTGCCTCTTCGAGGCGCAGTGTCTCCTCCGTAATATAGTTCTGTTTCTGACGCACTTTCTTATAAAAGTGTCCTTTGCTGCTGAGATGAGTGCGCCTCTCACATTTGACACCAATTCACGTGACACTAATTTATCTATAAACAGACGAGATATCTGTCTAATTATCTCATTTTGTCTGTCTACTCTTGTTATTGATTAAACTGTTGTGACAGTTTTGTCATCAAATTCTGTGTCGCTGAATACCCCTACCCCCTTCTCTGTGACTATTCTTCATATAACAAATAGACTGGGCTAGAAGCCCCATCATCTTTGACAACAGTATCCAACTCACTTACAGTAAACATGTCTCTCCCTCTCTCGGGTTACTTATCGAAACCTCGCTTTGTCCATGACGGCACGACGTGCGTGACCTTAGCTTGACCTGCTCCTACCTGACTTGAAATATCATATTACATTTCGACGAAAATAAGTTGCTAGCCCAAAGTCCTCTGCTCGTCGTGGAACAGTTAAATTTCTTAATTCATCTATAAACAGATTAGATCTCTAATTGTCTTACGTTGTATGTCTACTCTTGTGTTAAGTACTGGACGACTCAATTCATCTATAAACAGATTAGATATATGTCTAATTGTCTCCCGATGTCTACTCTGATGTTACCTGTACTTCTAAACGTCTGATTGAGTACGGCGTGTCCTTGAGGCTGGCAGGGGTCTTTATCACGGTTGGGTTGACCAGAGCAAAGTGCTGGAAAATAGGAGACAACATTTTCCAGTGAGAATATAGTCTCCATAGTCTTAGTCCTAGTCTTAGTCCTAGTCGTAGTCCTAATCTTTATCTTAGTCCCAGTCTTAGTTTTAGTCTTAGTCCTAGTCTTAGTCTTAGTCCTAGTCTTAGTCCTAGTCTTAGTCCTAGTCTTAGTTTTAGTCCCAGTCTTAGTCCTAGTCTTAGTCTTAGTCTTAGTCTTAGTCTTAGTCTTAGTCCTAGTCTTAGTCCTAGTCTTAGTCCTAGTCTTAGTCCTAGTCTTATTCCTAGTCTTAGTCCTAGTCTTAGTCCTAGTCTTAGTCCTAGTCTTAGTCCTAGTTTTAGTCCCAGTCTTAGTCCCAGTCTTGGTCCTAGTCTTAGTCTTAGTCCCAGTCTTAGTCCTAGTCTTAGTCCTAGTCTTAGTCGACTTGTACCTCTACAATGGCGGATGTCCCTGTGCATGTCCCAGCTCTGGCGTGAGCTGGATGTAGCCGGGAAGATTTCCTGCTTAGTGGGCTAGGCTCGAGCAGCTTATTACTCTGCTGCGTTGGGATAAGTGCTGCGATGCGTGGTTAATCGGTGTGCGAGTCCATCTAAATAGACTCAAACACTAGAGGAAATTAGACCAGCAGCCTGTTAGGCGCCATCTATGATGTTCTTCACAAACCACCTATCATGGCCGGTGGTACTCGATGTCACACAGTTAGTCGTCTCTAACGACATGCTCCCTGTGGACCAGTGGTGCTATTCTTCTCTTTGCCATACACAAAAATCCCGGTGGACCGCTCGGGACAATATCATGAGAGAAAATCATGATTTCCTGTAGTCCCTTTTTCCTTCCAGTCGGAGTAGAAGTCCCCCCAAAACAGTTGGCCTTCTGAAGGAAACGTGAACTGTGTAGGGGTACGTGCTTGTGCAGTGGTGGTTCCTGCGGCAATTTAGTTTTACAAAGCGAGGTTGCCAGTCCCATGCACAACTTTCTTTAGTCGCCATGTACGATATACATGATGGATGTGCAGGTGTTCTATTCTTTCTTCTCCAGTTCAGCTCGTGGGGTCATGGATTAGATGCGTCAATCTTCTCTTCTAATGATGTGATGCCGGAGAAAAATATGTGAGTTCATAAAGAGGGCCATTCTCTTGTTGAGTACAAAGGTGTGCTCTCGTGTACTGGGGGGATCCTAGGAGTATCAGTCGGTCGATATCACATAAATAACGTGTGATATGGTTGTGATGGTCGCCTTAGAGAGAAAAGTGAGGATGTGCTACATTAAATGGCTGATCTGGAAGTGTAAGTAGACATTACCACCTTGGTCCAAGACAGCGATAGTAGACATTACCACCTTGGTCCAAGACAGCGATAGTAGACAATACCACCATGATCCAAGACAGCGATAGTAGACATTACCAGCTTGGTCCAAGACAGCGATAGTAGACATTACCACCTTGGTCCAAGACAGCGATAGTAGACATAACCACCTTGGTCCAAGACAGCGATAGTAGACAATACCACCTTGGTCCAAGACAGCGATAGTAGACATTACCACCTAGTGCACTAGTGCCAATGAGATCATACTAAAACATGTAGGGTTGTATATACATGGACACTCTAGTAACATCAGATAGGTGATTTAGCTAGGAAATAGATGACAGAGCATACCACGTATAAACAACCTGCTGGCACTGACTTGTAGAACTGACATTACATCTGTAAGGGATACAACCTGCTGACACTGATTTGTAGAGCTGACATTACATCTGTAAGGGATACAACCTCCTGCCACTGACTTGTAGAACTTACATTACATCTGTAATAGATACAACCTGCTGCTACTGACTTGTAGAACTGACATTACATATATAAAGGATACAACCTGCTGGCACTGACTTGTAGAACTGACATTACATCTGTAAGGGATACAACCTCGTGGCACTGACTTGCTAATCATTTCTGCAGGTATAGCTGGTGTCTGTACTTCAGTTTGTTCAGTTTAGGTGCCATCTCCGCATCGAAGGTCGGTCCTGCAATGGCTCTCCAGTGAACCCTTTCTCTTGCCGTAATTGTACAATCTGAGAGACTTTTCAGTCCATCTCCTGATGTTATCCACCCACTTAAAGCGTTTCCTGCCTCTCGAACGACCGCCTTCCACCCTACCATCTAGTATGGTCTCCAACAAAGAGGCGTGTCTTGTTATATGACCAAAATAACGTAAATGTCTAACCCTGATTTCGGTCATTAATTCTCTTTTTACGCACAAGTTCTCCAATACCTCTAATTTGTTTTCTTCTCTTTCCAAGAAATGCGACCCAATCTTCTATATACCCATTTTTTTAAGGCTCCAATACTCTTTTCCAACTTGTCATTTATTGTCCATGTTTCTGCGACATAAAGTAGTGTGGAGTATACATAACACCTGACAATACTTTTTTTCAAATTCTGATTTATCAGTTTGAATGTCAGTATGTGTCGCGTGTTGCTGAATACCATCTTGGCCATATCTTTTCTCTTTCTGTCTTCTTGTTCACAGCTGTTATCTTCCGTTATTATATGACCTAGAAAGCAGAAACTGTGTACCTGTTCAAGTAGTTGATCTCATTAATGGTTTCTTGCCACTTTTCCTAATGATCATCGTCTTTGTTTTCTTTTTATGTCTAATCCAAACTCTTAACTTATTGTGTATATTGTTGTCACAAGCTCCTGTAATTCCTGGTCACTTTTTAAACTCAAAACTGTATCATCCGCATATCTTAGATGGGCCATTGCCACTTCTCCAAAGAGAAGCCCTGGCATCCCCTCTTTCTGTTTGAATGTTTGTTCTGTGTAGATATTAAAAAGACAAGGGTGTAATACACATCCCTATCTCACTCCTCTTTTTACATCTATCCTTGGAGAGCAGAACTTTCCTGATTTTATTGTAGCAGTTTGTTCCCAGTACAGTTTACGGAGCAGTCTTATGTCTTTACCAAAAGCCATCTGTCAAAAGCCTTCTGGTAGTTTATAAAGCAAATATAAATGTCATTATGTATTTCTATATATTTTTGTGCCAGAGTTCGCAAACAGAAAATGGATTCCCTTGTGCCATTAAACTTTCGAAAACCAAATTGTTCTTCTGAAACTGCCCTCTCTATTTGACCTCTTATTCTCTCTTGTATGATCTTGAGTAGTATTTTAATTGTGTGACTCGCGAGACTTATTGTTCTAAAGTCTGAACATTCTGTTACATGAGGTATTTTCGGGAGCGTTATAAACGTAGATGTTTTCAGGTCTGTTGGTATGCATCCAGAATTGTATGTGTCATTACACAGATCAGTAAGAATTGTATATGTCATTAGGTAGATCAGTAAGTATTGTATATGTCATTAGACAGATCAGTAAGAATTGTATATGCCATTATTTTTTGTTTGTTCCTCAGATGTTTGCCTCACTAGTTTCTACTGGCGGAGGCGCGCCATTTTCCACCCCAGACCGTAGTCCATTGGGCGATATCAGGACGCATAAACCAGTGTTTGGGTGCATGTGTGCGTCTGTATGTACCTATGCTAGGTTTGTGCGCCCTCAGAAGCTAGCCCAACCAAAGTGCAATGGAAGGGCCTCACCATGAGGGCGCGTGTGAAAGTTGTGCAAGGGTGTGACTGTAGGACAGAGTCAAATGAAACAGAGTGAGGTGAGAGAAGAGAGAGAAGGGGAAGAGTGGGCCCCCAGGGTGAGCCTCCTACTGAACAGATCAGGAAGTATTGTATATGTCATTAGACAGATCAGGAAGTATTGTATATGTCATTAGACAGATCAGGAAGTATTGTATATGTCATTAGACAGATCAGGAAGTATTGTATATGTCATTAGACAGATCAGGAAGTATTGTATATGTCATTAGACAGATCAGGAAGTATTGTATATGTCATTAGACAGATCAGTATGTATTGTATATGTCATTAGACAGATCAGGAAGTATTGTATATGTCATTAGACAGATCAGGAAGTATTGTATATGTCATTAGACAGATCAGGAAGTAGTGTATATGTCATTAGACAGATCATCAAGCATTGTATATGTCATTAGACAGATCAGTAAGTATATCTATACCAACTCCTCTGGGGAATGTTTGTGGAGTCCGACCTGCTGCTTCCCCCTTTGTCATAGTTTTTATCACATTTACCGCCCGTACTTCAGCCGAGTAGTTTGGGCAGACATTTTCTGTAGATGAACTAGTGGTTTCGATTCGTGTTAAGGCTACATTTGTATTTCCCCTTTGAGTAGTCAGAAACTTACCTGCAAACAGTAAAACTGCCAGATGTTGGACAGCTCTCATCTTTTGGTTTCTGTTATTGTAATGGCACAGCCCGGTCTGCACAAGCTCACCTGAATAAGTTGCTTTTATACCCAAAATACCGGATGCTTGTACCTGTGTAACAGCCTGCCTCGTTTTTCAGCTTTCTGCAAAACTGTGCACATTTTCTCAATTCAAGACATAAACATATCAAGACAGCACGTAGGTGAAGGTCAACATATGAGACATCCTGCTACATAAAATTGTCGATTGATCGTGTGGGAGTTTATCCTTCAAGCTCTATCATTCTCAACTCTCCCTCTATTATGTCTAATCTCAGTTCGTACGCCCCTTTCCTCTCTCCCTCTGTTATTTCTTATCTCAGTTCGTACGCCCGTTTCCTCTCTCCCTCTATTATTTCTTATCTCAGTTCGTACGCCCCTCTCCTCTCTCCCTCTATTATTTCTTATCTCAGTTCGTACGTCCACATCCTGATATTCTCTGTCCATCTGTACACGCAGTCAAACTGTGTCCACATCCTGATGTATGTCCATCTGTACACGCAGTCAAACTGTGTCCACATCCTGATATTCTCTGTCCATCTGTACACGCAGTCAAACTGTGTCCACATCCTGATATTCTCTGTCCATCTGTACACGCAGTCAAACTGTGTCCACATTCTGATATTCTCTGTCCATCTGTACACGCAGTCAAACTGTGTCCACATCCTGATTTCTGTCCATCTATACACGCAGTCAAACTGTGTCCACATCCTGATATTCTCTGTCCATCTGTACACGCAGTCAAACTGTGTCCACATTCTGATATTCTCTGTCCATTTGTACACGCAGTCAAACTGTGTCCACATCCTGATATTGGCTGTCCATCTGTACACGCAGTCAAACTGTGTCCACATCCTGATATTCTCTGTCCATCTGTACTCGGAGTCAAACTATGTCCACATCCTGATATTGTCTGTCCATCTGTACACGCAGTCAAACTTTGTCCACATCCTGATAGTGTCTGTCCATCTTTACACGCAGTCAAACTGTGTCCACATCCTGATATTGTCTGTCCATCTGTACCTCTGTCGCCCGTTAGCTCGCTTGCCCTCTACTCTGCCCTCTAAAATAGTCTTTATCAGACTGTCATGGCGCTTAAGATGACCAACATATTTTATTTATCTGATTTGTGTTTCCTTCAGCAGTATCTTCTCAACCTGGAGTTGTTCCAGAACCTCATTATAGGTTTTCCTATCTTCTCCAGCTGGAGTTGTTCCAGAACCTCATTTTAGATTTTCCTATCTTTCCCAGAAACTCGTCCAAGTCTTCTGAACACCCACATCTCAAAGGCTTCAATGCGCTTCTCTGTTTTCTTGGTCAGGGTCCAGGTTTCTACTCCATACAATAAAACTGAATGCATTTTGTTATTCTCATTTCTCAGAGCTGAGATATCTGCTTTTGTATCAGAGTCCAGGTTTCCAATATCTATAATGTTATCACACCCATCCACATCACTCACGACCACACCCATCCACATCACTCACGACCACACTCATCCACATCACTCACGACAACACTCATCCACATCACTCACGACCACACTCATCCACATCACTCACGACAACACACAGCAAATAATACGGCACGCAGCAGGTGTCATATTTATTATATTATACTATTACAACAACTATTAAAATAAGTGCAATGAAATGTCACTCACTTTAAGAAATACAATCTTATCTAAATAGACACTCGGAGTTTATAAGCATAAGCTATGGATATTGCTCCTAACTAATCCAACCCAGTTCTAGTCGCACACTCCTCCCCTCCCATTATTTACACCCTCAACACACTCTCAAAAACTTGTCCTCACGTTTGTACTCTGTGACACTCAGATCCCCTCAGGCGGGTGATCTGGTACATTCAATATATTCAATTTATACTCACATATGATCACACACTCAATCTATCTGCGTATACCCATGCTCTTCAACATACATCGCTCCCTCGGTGTCTACACACACCACATACGCATCTAAATCTCACCTAGTCGATCTGTACACTTGCGTAACTCTTCAGAACATACCTCGTTTCCTCGGTGTCTACACACACCACACATACATCTAGATCTCTCTTAGACACAGGGCGCCCAACAGACACCTTATAGAGCGACTGGCCAAGACTCGAAGGCGTATGCTGGTTCAGCAACCCTGTTCTATCTCACTAACATTTGTAAAAACAGCCTATCAATCACTCTTCTATTAAGTCGTCGAACTAACCAGACTGCTAGCTAAATGCTCTCTCTCTCTCTCTCTCTCTCTCTCTCTCTCTATGTTCAGTCTGCTTGAGCTAAATTGTGTCTAGTATTATAGTCTCAAGCAGTATCAGAACTGTCCAATGGATCTCTGGGGGATGGCCTCTCGCCTGTCACGCATCCCACACTACCAAATCGGAACGTGGTCATCACCTAGCCTCTTACCTGTCTAGACACCTTCTTCCCCCGACCCCGTTTTCCTTTGTTGACTTAGTATCAAGATGGTGAGTTACCTTGGCGTAATGTTGAGACGGAGAGTGACCTTAGCATACATTCAGGTACCTTTGTTCTCAGAGTCGCCGACCATATCATCCCTGCTCTAAACGCCCATGCTCCGGCTGGAACTGTTACACTTTGACAGAAGTGTATCTCTCATGCTGTTAAATCTATTTTTGGCCATAGCAATAAATATATTTAATCTTCCTTTCGCATTTGCCATGACTTGGAATGAGTTGGTCAATATGTACATAGCTTGACAATTGGTCCAGAATTTATCCATGTATGTGGATGAAAGCTTTTGGACTTTCTTTCTTTTTGGTGAACACCATAACTTTAGCCTTTTTGATGTTGATCTCCAACCCATGTTGTTGGCTATTGCTGGTTATCTTATCCCTAAGCTCTGCAGATGTATTGGATTCTGCTATTAACATTATATCGTTAGTATATCTGATATGAGATCACGATTATGAGCAGCGTATTAGCTGCAGTGGTCAGCGACCCATAGCTGACTGCTAGCGTCAGGGCCAGCGACCCATAGCTGACTGCTAGCGTCAGGGCCAGCGACCCATAGCTGACTGCTAGCGTCAGGGCCAGCGACCCATAGCTGACTGCTAGCGTCAGGGCCAGCGAACCATAGCTGACTGCTAGCGTCAGGGCCAGCGACCCATAGCTGACTGCTAGCGTCAGGGCCAGCGACCCATAGCTGACTGCTAGGGTCAGGGCCAGCGAACCATAGCTGACTGCTAGCGTCAGGGCCAGCGACCCATAGCTGACTGCTAGCGTCAGGGCCAGCGAACCATAGCTGACTGCTAGCGTCAGGGCCAGCGAACCATAGCTGACTGCTAGCGTCAGGGCCAGCGACCCATAGCTGACTGCTAGCGTCAGGGCCAGCGAAACATAGCTGACTGCTAGCGTCAGGGCCAGCGACCCATAGCTGACTGCTAGCGTCAGGGCCAGCGAACCATAGCTGACTGCTAGCGTCAGGGCCAGCGACCCATAGCTGACTGCTAGCGTCAGGGCCAGCGAAACATAGCTGACTGCTAGCGTCAGGGCCAGCGACCCATAGCTGACTGCTAGCGTCAGGGCCAGCGACCCATAGCTGAGTGCTAGCGTCAGGGCCAGCGACCCATAGCTGAGTGCTAGCGTCAGTGCCAGCGATCCATAGCTGAGTGCTAGCGTCAGGGCCAGCGATCCATAGCTGAGTGCTAGCGTCAGGGCCAGCGATCCATAGCTGACTGCTAGCGTCAGGGCCAGCGACCCATAGCTGAGTGCTAGCGGCAGGGCCAGCGATCCATAGCTGAGTGCTAGCGTCAGGCCCAGCGATCCATAGCTGACTGCTAGCGTCAGGGCCAGCGACCCATAGCTGACTGCTAGCGTCAGGGCCAGCGAACCATAGCTGACTGCTAGCGTCAGGGCCAGCGACCCATAGCTGACTGCTAGCGTCAGGGCCAGCGACCCATAGCTGACTGCTAGCGTCAGGGCCAGCGACCCATAGCTGACTGCTAGCGTCAGGGCCAGCGAACCATAGCTGACTGCTAGCGTCAGGGCCAGCGACCCATAGCTGAGTGCTAGCGTCAGGGCCAGCGAACCAGAGCTGCCAAGACCCTTCTACACCTGCACGTGGTGATCCTGGATAACAGGCTGCAGCAGGGCAGACTGGCTAAGGAGAAGGGTTAGAAGAGGGAATGCTAACCCAGTACTTAAAAAATGATTGCTGAAGTCGGATGCGATGGACCGAAATGTGCAAATATCGCAGTCAAACTACGACACAGCGCATTCCGTTCTCTTGACTACATTCTGCTACTTAAGCACTTTCAGGGTTTGGTAGCGGGAGATTGAGAACGAACGAAGCTAAGCCAAGCAATATATGATATTATTGATGATACGTCCTCCTATACTCAATCCAGGCACGTCATCCACGTCTTTGAAAATCTGTTCTGGAAATACATGAAACAAGCATTTATCTTGCTATCATTTTATATTATGAGATGTAAGTTTATCTCTGAGATAAGAATTCTCTGTGATTTCGGTCTCTTCTGTCGGAGAATTTCTCTTTGTACCGCTTTGACTAAACTCATTCTGGACCATACGTTAACAGCTGATTGTCTGGCATGTCCCTCAGACAATGACTTCAAAAGAATGTTTAGCCTTTGTCATTCCTTATTCTTATCCAGTTACTCCAACATCTCCCCTACACAAAGAACACGGTAAATATAGAGAATGTATGTAAAGTTATAGTCCGACTACCGGCTCTTGTCAACCCAGCCATCATTTTAAACGAACATTCTTTTCCTGAGAACTGAAAAAATGCCACCATCATACGTTCTTTGGCTGAGGTGTTTGTAACTATGTTTGTAGCTGTTTGTAGCTTTTTCTAGCTTTGTTTGTAGCTTTGTTTGTAGCTTTGTTTGTAGCTATTTGTAACTGTTTATGCAGTTCTGTTTGAAGCTTTTTGTAGCTTTGTTTGTAGCTGTGTAGCTCTGTTTGCAGCTCTGTTTGTAGCTCTGTAGCTCTGCTTGTATTCGTTGAAGGTCTGTGCTCTATACCAAGCCGGAAGCGTTGATTATGTATTGGACATGGCATATTGTGATGCAGTCGAGCGTCTGAAAGTGTTCGTCTAGTACATTAATGAGACTGAGGTCGACTCGGTCCCCATACGTTCAAGTCTATCCAACTGTCAATTGTTACTTGATTTATAGTTACTGAAGGCAAGGCAGAAAATAAAGGTACTGATCACCGGAACTCAGAAGAGAATTATAAGATCTAGAACGTCTCTAACACTTCATTGCTGATAGCAGTAAATGATATAATATTACGAAAACTTGCATGTTCTTGACAGATGATCTGACAAAACTACATTTAATTACGCCGCTTCTAGTTCACCAGGCCCTTATTGTTGTTTGCCAATGCCCACAATGAGTAGGTTACACTTTTTTGAGTCATATCCCGAGCGTGCTGATGAAGGTGGACCGTGATCCTTCACGCGGTTGTGCTATGCTTGGCTTCATCTGCGTGTAACTTACTATGGGGATAACCTCAATCCCCTACCTCGTTAACCAGGCTGCCATGAAAACAGTCCGTTTCCAGGGAGGTCTACTAGGAAGCCGAGGTGAGGGTCTTGGCCAGTATGTTGTGCCTGACCCTGACTAACATGTCTGATCAGTATGTTGTGCCTGACCCTGACTAACATGTCTGATCAGTATGTTGTGCCTGACCCTGACTAACATGTCTGATCAGTATGTTGTGCCTGATCCTGACTAACATGTCTAATCAGTATGTTGTGCCTGACCCTGACTAACATGTCTGATCAGTATGTTGTGCCTGACCCTGACTGACATGTCTGATCAGTATGTTATGCCTGACCCTGACTAACATGTCTGATCAGTATGTTGTGCCTGACCCTGACTGACATGTCTGATCAGTATGTTATGCCTGACCCTGACTAACATGTCTGATCAGTATGTTATGCCTGACCCTGACTAACATGTCTGATCAGTATGTTGTGCCTGACCCTGACTGACATGTCTGATCAGTATGTTATGCCTGACCCTGACTAACATGTCTGATCAGTATGTTGTGCCTGACCCTGACTGACATGTCTGATCAGTATGTTGTGCCTGACCCTGACTGACATGTCTGATCAGTATGTTATGCCTGACCCTGACTAACATGTCTGATCAGTATGTTGTGCCTGACCCTGACTGACATGTCTGATCAGTATGTTATGCCTGACCCTGACTAACATGTCTGATCAGTATGTTGTGCCTGACCCTGACTGACATGTCTGATCAGTATGTTGTGCCTGACCCTGACTGACATGTCTGATCAGTATGTTATGCCTGACCCTGACTAACATGTCTGATCAGTATGTTGTGCCTGACCCTGACTGACATGTCTGATCAGTATGTTATGCCTGACCCTGACTAACATGTCTGATCAGTATGTTGTGCCTGACCCTGACTGACATGTCTGATCAGTATGTTATGCCTGACCCTGACTGACATGTCTGATCAGTATGTTATGCCTGACCCTGACTAACATGTCTGATCAGTATGTTGTGCCTGACCCTGACTGACATGTCTTCTCCTTCTTCTTCTTCTTCGTTCGTTCTCAATCTCCCGCTGCCAAACCATGAAAGGGCTTAAGTAGCAGAATGTAGTCCAGAGAACGGAATGCGTTGTGTCGTAGTTTACAGCTTTGCTGCGATATTTGCACCTTTCGGTCCAACACATCTGACTTCAGCAACCATTTTGTGAGTACTGGGTTAGCATTCCCTCTTTGATCCCTTCTCCTTAGCCAGTCTGCCCTGCTGTAGCCTGTTATCCAGGACCACCGCGCGGAGGTGTAGAAGGGTCTTGACAGCTCTGGTTCGCTGGCCCTGACGCTAGCAGTCAGCTATGGGTCGCTGACCACTGCAGCTCATGCGCTGCTCAGCATCTTGATCCCTATCAATGGGTCTGATTTGCAATTGTCAATCACAAATCTAAGATCAAGTTGCAAGCTCAGGATCAACAAATCATTCACAGTTCTCAGAAGCAGAAAAATGGATTAAATGTTTTTAATCATCGCTGACTGACATGTCTGATCAGTATGTTGTGCCTGACCCTGACTAACATGTCTGATCAGTATGTTATGCCTGACCCTGACTGACATGTCTGATCAGTATGTTGTGCCTGACCCTGACTAACATGTCTGATCAGTATGTTGTGCCTGACCCTGACTAACATGTCTGATCAGTATGTTGTGCCTGACCCTGACTAACATGTCTGATCAGTATGACAGTGCAGAAGTTAATTAAATTGAAAAACGTATGGCAGAACATTAACATAATGACAAAAATGAAGATCTAATACCGGGTGCAGATCTTCATTGTAGTGACAACCGTCTCAATATGAAAAGGTCACTGCAAGCTCTTGAGACACGACCTGGACTCTGAGATTTATTTGCACAGCAAAAGATTAAAATCTCTACGGCCGGCGAGCCTTTCTGATCGTCCCAAACGAACACGTCTCACCGGTGGTTGATGGTTCAAATATGGTAGTTGGGGACAGGCGACAAGAGCAAGTTGTAGGTGGTGCTGGCAATCACAGCTTGTTAATGGGAAGGAAGACTAACGTCTGGTCAGGTAAACTATACTGATGAGACATGTTAGTCAGGGTCAGGTAAAATATACTGATCAGGCATGTTAGTCAGGGTCAGGTAAAATATACTGATCAGGCATGTTAGTCAGGGTAAGGTAAAATATACTTATCAGACATGTTAGTCAGGGTCAGGTAAAATATACTGATGAGACATGTTAGTCAGGGTCAGGTAAAATATACTGATCAGACATGTTAGTCAGGGTCAGGTAAAATATACTGGCCGAGACCTTCGCCTCAACTTCCCTGCAGTCCTTCCTGGAAATGGGATGGTTTTATGGCAAACAGATGAGAGATCGACGTGAACCTTGTAGTAGTAACGACACACATATAAAGCCAGGCACAACCGCTTGGAGGACGCCGGTCCACCTTCATCAGCATGCTCGGGGTGTGAGGAAAGCTGCGGCAACTTAACGTCCTTTTTCGGGGCGCACAAAAGGGTGAATCTACCCATTGTGGGGATTCCTTCAACAACAACCTCATCATGTTAAAATGGATTGCCACCGAAGCCTCAAACAGAACCAAGATTCCTCTGGATGATATCCTACGTCACGCCAGCGCAAGAGGAGAGACACGTGACAGAACGGTCCCAGGTAACAATCTAACATAAGCTAGGCCCAACATCCTGTCCCATAATTGCATTTTGTCTACCCTTTTGGGCCTGATTAAACTTGTTAAATTACATTAAAATAAACATGGTCACAGGTGTTGATATCTGATACCTCCCAAAATGTCCATCCACGTCTACTAATCTTCTCACCTGTAATTGTTCACATAACTTGTATTTCAGTCACTATTGGTGTTGAGCCTTGCTGAAGTCGATGAGAGAGTTAGTTACTTAACTTCTTCGTAATCTTCTTCTTCTTTTTCTTCGTCGTTATCTTCTTCATCTTCGTTTTCTTCTTGTTCTTCTTCTTCTTCTTCTTCTTCTTCTTCTTCTTCTTCTTCTTCTTCTTTTTCTTCTTCTTTTTCTTGTTCTCATTCTTCTTCTTCTTCTTCTTCTTCTTCTTCTTCTTCTTCTTCTTCTTCTTCTTTTTCTTCTTATTTTTCTTGTTCTCATTCTTCTTCTTCTTCTTCTTCTCCTTCTTCTTCTTCTTCTTCTTCTTCATCATCTTTTTCTTCACCTTTCTCTTTCCTCCTCTTATTCTACTTCTTCGTAGCCGTCGTCTTCTTTTTCTTCTCTTCTTTTCTCATTCTCCTTTTTCTTCTTCGTCTTCTTCTTTTTCTTAGACGTACACCCTGACACGGACATTGTAGTTTACAGCGAGACTGCGATATATGCCCCTGTCGCCTCCACACTTCCGATTTGAGCTGCCATGTTTGGGTGCCAGCTTTGCCTTGCCAACCTGTTCTCCTAGACTACATAGTGCAGCCTGTTTCCAGGGCCTTAGGCGAAATACGGTCTTGCTCAGCTCTGGTCAGCTGACCATGATATACTCAATCTGCTATGAGTATGTGTCTATTGTCAGTTTGTTCGTTACTGCATCTTCCACAAAATCAATTTAGTTATCTATAAACAGCTGTTGTGTTGAAGGGAGATATAAATCAATCTATATCCTCAAATTTAGAATTAATTATAGATAGAGAGGTAAGTGTTTACAAACATAAACCTCATAGATTTATGATTCAGCGGATTCAAGGTAAACAAACATGACCACAAAGAGGTGGGTTACGGAAATATCTGGGGCGGTGAATGCCACTGTGCGTGAGGCACACGGAGTGAGGCGGTGAATGCCACTGTGCGTGAGGCACACGGAGTGAGGCGGTGAATGCCACTGTGCGTGAGGCAGACAGACTGAGGCGGTGAATGCCACTGTGCGTGAGGCACACGGAGTGAGGCGGTGAATGCCACTGTGCGTGAGGCACATGGAGTGAGGCGGTGAATGCCACTGGGCGTGAGGCACACAGAGTGAGGCGGTGAATGCCACTGTGCGTGAGGCAGACAGACTGAGGCGGTGAATACCACTGTGCGTTAAGCACACAGAGTGAGGCGGTGAATGCCACTGTGCGTGAGGCAGACATACTGAGGCGGTGAATGCCACTTTGCATGAGGGAGACAGACTGAGGCGGTGAATGCCACTTTGCTTGAGGGAGACAGACTGAGGCGGTGAATGCCACTTTGCTTGAGGGAGACAGACTGGCTCGTTGTAGAGATCTTTCCATAACCTGACGCTGACAGGCAAAAGAGGATAGTCGAAAATGGAAGAAGTTAAAGACGTGATAGACATGGAAGGAAGAGTTTACAGACATAAATCTATTTATTACTGGACAACTAGTTTATCTGAGAAATCTAAACTTCCAGGCATGTCGTCAAGGTTGAGGAGTGAGAGTGGAGTTAGTAGAGGTGAGGAGTGAGAGTGGAGTTAGTAGAGGTGAGGAGTGAGAGTGGAGTTAGTAGAGGTGAGGAGTGAGAGAGGAGTTAGTAGAGGTGAGGAGTGAGAGAGGAGTTAGTAGAGGTGAGGAATGAGAGTGGAGCAAGTAGAGGTGAGGAGTGAGAGTGGAGCGTGTAGAGGTGAGGAGAGTGGAGCGAGTAGAGGTATTATGTACAATGCTACAAAAACAAAACAAAATGGTACACATAAAGATGTTGATACGCGTTTCCTATAAGGCAACCTGCTGAAGGTGTCTCGTCTAAGGTAGCCGGCTGAAGGTGTCTCCTCAAAGGTAGCCGGCTGAAGGTGTCTCCTCTAAGGTAGCCGGCTGAAGGTGTCTCCTCTAAGGTAGCCGGCTGAAGGTGTCTCCTCTAAGGTAGCGTACTAAAGGTGTCTCCTCTGAGGTAGCCTACTAAAGGTTTTTCCTCTAAGGTCGCCGACTGAATGTGTCGCTCTAAGCTTTATCTGGAAAATAAAAGAACACAAATCTCACACAGAAAACCTTACAGAAATAAGCAAACAATGGTGATATAATGCTTTATCAACTGACAAGGAAAAAATGTATTTCTTCTTCTTCTTCTTCATCGTACGCTGTTTACAGCGATATTTACGTTGCACTGATTTAATTTGTTAGCCAGTGGCTCAGTGCATCCGATTTCAACAGGCGTTTCTGTAGGGTTGCCCTCCTTAGCCTTTGGCTGTCCCCAGCCTAACTGCAAGGCAGCAGTTGTTTTTGGTCAGAGTTGTCTCTCTTGGGAAGTTGTCTTGCAGGACTATCGAGTCTTCCCTACTCGTGTCTATAGCGTTTGGCAATGATATGATGGTCTATGTACTAGTTTGTACTATCCCGGAAGAGAGGCAGTCCAGTGTGACTTTTTCCCAGGATCGTCACGTCCTGCCAGAAACGTAGCATATGCATATGAGTGAGGTATCTTTTTGCTCGCTCTATTTTCTCGGCTCATCTGCAGTGATGGTACGCCTAGCATTCCCCGCCACCCGGGAGCTTGCCACCATAGGACAGGAGGTGCAGTGTCCGCTGGACTGCATCTCTTCTGCGTCCATTGGAATGACTGATAGCAGACAGATGCAAAGAGCGAGGAAGGAGTGCATTTTACCAGGTGCATTCCTGCGGCTCGATCGGGCCGGGACACAAGCCCCAGCCATGTCGTAGCCTCCCATCTCAGCGGTGCTGAGATTTTAGGCGGGATTCTGGCTTAGAGGCGTTCGGCCGTAATCCCTCAGATGGTAGCTTATCAGCCAAGCACGTGGACCAAATGTCAGCGACCTGTGATTCCTCTCGAAATAGTGCATTTGACCAGGTGACAAGCCTGGTCTTGCACGGAGATGTTGTCCGCCTAGGGAGCGGACATGGTCAAGGGTTGAGTCTCAGCAGTTCGCAGTGAGGTAGCTGATCTACTGCTTAGGGCACCCGACCGAGAACTAAGTCTTCTACAAATGATTTCATTCCTCATCGCCGTATGGGGTGAATATCGAGCAGCTTCCCGCCCGCTTTTATCAGCGGATGGCAGAGACCTCATTCTGCGGCTTGACCGGGCGGGGCTGGAGCGTGACCCCGAGGTCCCCATCATGTCGAAGCCTCCCTTTGCATTCGTGCTGGGCTGCTTTTGGGCGGGATTTTTGGCTTAGAGGCGTTCGGCCGTAATCCCTCACCTCGAACCGTTGGCTTATCCGCCTAGTACGTGAACCAAAATGTCTGCGGCTCCTCTCGGGCTTAGCAGGATTACCGTAGCAGATCATTGTCATTTGTAGGGTAAAGCTGACCTGTCTTTAGAGGGTCTATTTCCAGCACCCGTTCAATATTAGCCAGACCGTATCAATAAAGGGCTTTTAGTTTGTCAATGGCCCAGTTTCTGGAGCCTGCGATTTCTGCAGGGTGAAGACCAGATTACCGTAGCAAGCGCTCTTTCATTTGGGGGTTTGGAGACTGACCTGTCTTCCATGGGTCTAATACCAGCACATGTTCACTATTAGGCCCCCCGAAGGTGCTCTCTTTTGACAGTCATTCTACACTATTGGCGTGTTTAGTCAATTTTAGCCTCAGGCTCCACTCCTGATAGTGCTCTTCCGTCAATTCCTTTATCAAACACTGGATGCAGACCAACCGAGCCACAGAGGGCATAACCCCAGATTTCTGAGGGTCTAAATCCAGCACCAGTTCCATATTAGACCCCAGAAAAGTGGTCTCGGCATGTCAGTCATTTCAGTGTTGGCCGTGTTGAGTCAAATTAAGCCGCAGGCTCCACTCCTGGTGGTGCCCTTCCGTCAATTCCTTTAAGTTTCAGCTTTGCAACCATACTTCCCCCGGAACCCAAACACTTTGGTTTCCCGGAAGCTGCCCGCAGAGTCATCGAAGCAACTCCTGCGGATCGCTAGTCGGCATCGTTTATGGTCAGAACTACGACGGTATCTGATCGTTTTGATCGTTCTTGATTAATGAAAACATTCTTGACAAATGCTTTCGCAGTAGCTCGCCTTGCGGCGATCCAAGAATTTTACCTCTAACGCCGCAATACGAATGCCCCCGTTTGTCCCTGTTAATCATTACCTCCAGTTCCGAAAACCAACAAAATAGAACCGAGGTCCTATTCCATTATTCCATGCACCATTATTCAGGCAGCCGAGGCCTGCTTTGAACACTCTAATTTTTTCAAAGTAAACGCGCCGGCCACCCAGGACGCTCAGCGAAGAGCACCCGTGGGAGAGAGCCGGCAGACGGTAGGGCAGGAGACAACGGGCAGTGAACCGGCGCGAGCCGGACCGCCCGCCTGCGCCTGAGATCCAACTACGAGCTGAAAAAATGTATTTAACATACTAGCAGTGTGTTAACAAGAAACATTATTTCCTGTGGGAATTGTAAACCTCGCTATATTATTACTTGAACGTCTGTCTGTTTGTCAGATCAGTTCAATCTTGTACCGCACCGTCTGAGAGACCCCATCTCTCCATGTTCTTCCTGTATCGTGATAGGTCATTTCGAAGTCTATTTTTAGTCTTCCAAAGTAAGTAGGGTAAGTGATGTCCAGGGGCATGTTCCTCATGGGTCCCTCGATACCTGGATCGTTTCGTGCCATAATTCAGTGCGAGGATTGTCAGGGCTTGACAATATGGGCTTTGTTGATTTAATAAAACTATGCCTGGATTGTGATCTGCTCCTGGTGTCCCCACTTTGAGTATTCAGGGCCGTTTTCCTGTTTCTCTCGTTCAATTTCAGTTACTACACTACTTCTCACGGCAGGTATGTCAATTCTATGTCAGTTCTTAGTTCTTAGTTCTTAGTCGACCGGCATTTCTACAGAGGCAGATGCCCCTTTGCAGGTCCCAGCTCTGGTATGAGCTTCATGTAGCCGGGAGAAGGGTTTCTTGTCTAGCAGACTAGGCTCGAGCAGCTTAATACTTTGCTTACAGAGGGTGATTAACTGATGTACGAGTCCATCTTAATAGACTCAAACACAAAAGCAAAGTAGAGCCGCATTCTGTTAGGCGCCATCTGTGCTGTTCTAAACAAACCACCTAACCATGGCCGGGGTTATGTCACACAGTTAGTCGCCTCTTACGACATGCTCTCTGTGGGGCAGTGGTGCTATTCTTGTCCTTGTCACACACAAAGACCCCGGCAATGCCAATTATAGGGTATATTTCAGCAATGCAAGTAGGTTTCAGGCACTCTGACACTATTCTAGCCGGTTGGTGAGAACAGATAAACGGGTTGGTGAGAACAGATAAGCGGGTTGACTGGGAAATAGCTCGGCAGCCAAATAGGCAGGTTGAGTGTAAAGAGATGGTTGTGTTTAAGAGGGTAGCATGGCGGTGAGACGGGCTGGTTGAGGAGGGAAATAGATGGATGTGTTTAGAGGGGGTGGGGAGAGAGAGACATTGTTTGGTTTGTGGAAAGATTTAACCGGAGTCAGAAGGAATAAGGTTGTTAGGGGAAAAGTTGAGGGAAAAGAGGCAGTCAAGTTGGTGGAAGAGAATGGTCAAATCGGAATTTGGAGAAGCAGTTTAGTGGAAATGAATAGTAGGGATTGGGGAGGAAAGTTATTTTAATGAAGTGTTTTCAAAACATTCCGGGCTAATGCGGGTACCACACGCTAATCAGGAAGTTAATGTATCTAAATAAATATGGCATTGGGCGGGTACCACACGCTAATCAGGAAGTTAATGTATCTAAATAAATATGGCATTGGGCGGGTACCACACGCTAATCAGGAAGTTAATGTATCTAAATAAATATGGCATTGGTCTGACAAGAACAGGCTAACCCAGCAGCTACGGGATAACAACAACAAATATGTAAAAGTTGTATTTTATTTGTCAACTTGCCTATTATAACGCAAGCTACAAAGTAATATCAATATTTTCTTTTTTTGTGGATAGAAAATAAAACTGATATTGTTGTCAGCATACCTGAATATCAACAACTCGACAAAAATGGCAGCAAACCGCCTAAGAACCGCCGGTGTGCCAAGTCACACGCCCCAACTGCATGACCCTAGTTACGCCACTGCTATAAATAGACAATGGCATCCACATATAGTAGCTATAAAGTGACGATTGACAGCTATAAAGTGACGATTGACAGCTATAAAGTGACGATTGAAAGCTATAAAGTGACGATTGACAGCTATAAAGTGTCGGTTGACAGCTATAAAGTGACGATTGACCGCTATAAAGTGACGATTGACAGCTATAAAGTGACGATTGACAGCTATAGAGTGACGATTGACAGCTATAAAGGGACGATTGACAGCTATAAAGTGACGATTGAAAGCTATAAAGTGACGATTGACAGCTATAAAGTGTCGATTGACAGCTATAAAGTGACGATTGACCGCTATAAAGTGACGATTGATCGCTATAAAGTGACGATTGACAGCTATAAAGGGACGATTGACAGCTATAAAGTGACGATTGACAGCTATAAAGGGACGATTGACAGCTATAAAGGGACGATTCACAGCTATAAAGTGACGATTGACAGCTATAAAGTGACGATTGACAGCTTTAAAGTGACGATTGACAGCTATAAAGTGACGATTGACAGCCAATCCCACTTTGAGGATGATATGTAGGCTCAAAATGGTGTGTAGGCATTGAAGAAGGCAATTAACATTGATACTGCTCGTGGATAAGTCACGTGACAATTCAGCTGGAATAACCGCTGGTTGGAAATAGAGTTTTTAAAGACTCCATTGTACCAAGTCGCAGCCTGTGAGAGGTGGGGTGGTCCGTGCCCTTCCTTGCTGTTGTTACTTTCCCTGTTTCATGTGTCTGGTACCCATTTACAGCTGAGACGACTGGAGAAACGTCCCCGATTAAAATCACGACCCGGTTTATTTTAGTCGCCGGACGCGATTCGAACCCAGGCACGCTCTGACCACAGGCAATAGAGAATTGCTCGCTGTGAACCATGGCCATATGTAGTCTCTTACAGTTGGCCGTGTATGAACTGAGGTAACGCGCATGTGAATAAAACACGTGAATCACTTGACCAGTGCCCGGTTTGAAAAGAATAGAGCCAATGGAACCTTCCAAGTATATCTTAACAAGTGACTAAAGTGGGTTGTGCTTGGGGTTAGCAACTTCATCATGTAAAACCAATGATATTGAAACTAGCACTGCAAGTATTCAGATCCCTACCTTTGAAACAACTATTTCTACATTTAACATGTTTCCTGAGTAAGCCCGCAAGTCTTCCAGGAATCTTGATCGACGTGTGACGAGGTAGTCAGTGACCAGTAAGTCTGGTAATGTCGTTCAGGGAAGCAGCACACTACCTCCACTTCGTTCACCCTGCTGTCGTGATTAGCCATCACACAGTGCCTTTCAGACTTTCATCTCAGGCGAATTTAATTTTAGATTAATGAATTATACACACACCTACAACCACACACATACACACACACATACATACACACACATACACACACATACACACACATACATACACACACATACATACACACACATACACACCCACATACACATATACACCCACACACACATACACACACATACATACACACACATATACACATACACACACATACACACCCACATACACATATACACCCACACACACATATACACACACATACATACACACACATACACACACACACATACACACACATACACACCCACACACATACACACACATACATACACAAACACACACACACACACATACACACACATACACACACACATACACACCCACACACACATACACACACACACACATACATACACACACATACACACACATACACACCCACACACACATACACACCCACACACACAAACACCCACACACACACATACACACACACATACACACACACAAACACACACATACACACCCACACACACATACACACACACACATACACACACACATACACACACACAAACACACACATACACACCCACATACACATATACACCCACACACACATATACACACACATACATACACACACATACACACCCACACACACATACACACACATACATACACAAACACACACACACACACATACACACACACATACACACACATACACACACACATACACACCCACACACACATACACACACACACATACATACACACACATACACACACATACACACCCACACACACATACACACCCACACACACAAACACCCACACACACACATACACACACACATACACACACACAAACACACACCCACGAGAGACAATAATTAAGTTACAGCTGTTGTTTTCATATAACGTGCATGCAAGAGATTGGAAAACTGAAAATCTTATTTCCGGACACAAAATGGTTCTTCAGCAATACTCCATAGAGGGGTTGTGACGATCGAGAGGCACGAGCAATATCGTGTACAACATGGCCTTCCCACTGCCGACAGGCGCCATAGAAGAATAACTAGACGTTATTCGTTTTGCTGTGGTGGTCAGATTGTGTGAAACCATCTTAAATCTATATAGGCTCAGTATGAAGATTGGTGTTTGAGTCAGAGAAAAGTGTGTGAATGGGTAGAAAGATTTCAAAACGAAATACAAAACGTCATTGGTGAACTGAAGCGTGGGAGACCAGCAAGCGGGGCAACTGACACAGTGAAACAGCAGATCGACCAGCTAGTCCGTGGCAACATGCGAGTCACTATTGATGAAATTGAGTCAGTGCTCTATATATTTGAATCAGTGGTAGATATTGTGTTAGAGTCAGGGGTGAGCTTGGGGAACATATCATGTTAGCTGTATTCCATAGATCTGTAGGTGGAATCTGCCACAAAAGTCGTTCTATTCAGGTCGTCTCTTCTGGTAGGATCCCTTAAGGCAGCTGTAGTTGTACTTAGTCGTCTCTTCTGGTAGGATCCCTTTAGGCTGCTGTAGTTGTACTTAGTCGTCTCTTCTGCTACGATCCCTTGAGGCAGCTGTAGTTGTACTTAGTCGTCTCTTCTGATACGATCCCTTGAGGCAGCTGTAGTTGTACTTGTTGATAGAACGAATATGGAGTTTAGATGCAGTTGGTGTACCCAAGCGGCAGACTGCTGTTCTTGCATTGATGAAGTTAAAAGAGTTTTTAGACAAACGCTGACAAGTCAGACCACTTTGTGTGGTCTCTGCCGGCAGTACGTACCCATGTGACATTCTTACCATTTGTCTCCCCCCTCATGCCTGTGTCCGGTTGAATCTGACACGCAGGCGGTCTGGAGAGAACACATTAACACAACATGAATTATATAAAGAGAAATAACCATTGTAAAACTGTCTCTTGTGTTATTTTCTTGATTACATCCCTTAAACTAGTCACACCAAGCTAGCACTTTCTGTTTTATTTAAATAGATTAACGGAACATTCGATTATTCTAGGTTTATAAATAACTGCTCAGCGATAGGAGAGCAATCGATCCTTACATTGTAGCCTGCCAGGCAAATAGAAAAACGGTAATTACAGAAGGTTGTGTTTGGGACTGGCTATCTCAGCCTGTAAAAATTAAAAGCAACAAGGAAAGGTAAATGCTCGTATAAAGGTTTTGGATATAAAGAGATCACGTGGCCTTATCCCTCACTTTTAAGCGACAGGGGCATCAGGTATTGCTACAAGCAAGATGTCCAGTCAACATTCTTTAGTGGAATACATTCTTCTTACTCACCTTTATCACTTTCGGGTGCACAGACCATCAGCCAACCCTCTCCATGCAGACCTGCCCTGTGAGACCATCAACCAACCCTCTCCAACCAGACCTGACCTGTGAGCCCCTCAACCAACCTTCTCCAACCAGACCTGACCTGTGAGCCCCTTAACCAACCCTCTCCAACAAGACCTGACCTGTGAGACCATCAACCAACCCTCTCCACCAGACCTGACCTGTGAGCCCCTCAACCAACCCTCTCCAACCAGATCTGTGAGACCATCAACCAACCCTCTCCAACCAGACCTGTGAGACAATCAACCAACCCTCTCCAACCAGACCTGACCTGTGAGACTATCAACCAACCCTCTCCAACCAGACCTGTGAGACCATCAACCAGCCCTCTCCAACCAGACCTGTGAGACCATCAACCAACCCTCTCCAACCAGACCTGACCTGTGAGACCATCAACCAACCCTCTCCAACCAAACCTGTGAGACCATCAACCAACCCTCTCCAACCAGACCTGACCTGTGAGACCATGAACCAACCCTCTCCAACCAGACATCCTGTGAGACCATGAACCAACCCTCTCCACCAGACCTGACCTGTGAGCTTTTCAACCAACCCTCTCCAACCAGACCTGACCTGTGAGCCCCTCAACCAACCCTCTCCAACCAGACCTGACCTGTAAGACCATCAACCAATCCTCTCCAACCAGACCTGTGAGCCCATCAACCAACCCTCTCCAACCAGACCTGTCCTGACCATCAACCAACCCTCTCCAACCAGACCTGTCCTGTGGGCCCATCAACCAAACCTCTCCAACCAGATCTGTCATCTGTTATTTCCAACATCTTTCCACTTATATTGTACTGACCGATATGTCCTTTCTTGGTGTGTTCTTTGGCTTCCCTTTATTCTATTTCCACGAGGGTTCTATGACAGAGATTATTGAATGATACTGACCTTTTGACCTTCTATACATTTTGGAAGAATGTGTCCGCCTTTATGTTCATTATATAGAAGTCTTGAATATAAATGATACTTCTTCTTCTTCGTCTTCGTACGCTGTCAGACGTCAACCTGTATTTTTTCGAAAAAAAGCAGCGGTTATCCTGAGGCTGTCGACACTGCCATAGAGCTTGTCTAGTGTTGCCACTGGTGATGGCCACATCTGCTTTCTCTGATCCTCGTATGTCGGGCACTTTTGCAGCAAATGTTCAGCGGTCATTTTCCCGGTACCGCACGTGCATTCGTCAGTGCCACCTATCTTCAATTTATTGAATAGGTGGTACCTCAGTCTATTGTGGTCTGTGCGGAGTCTGAAGACCACGACCTGCTCTCTTCTGTTCAACTGGTAATAGGCATCGTTTTTTGTGTAGCCAGTATGTTCTGTTTCCCATTTGGTCATGTATCTAGCTCTAATAAGCCTTTTGGACTCTTCGTAGTTCACACTAGGATCTGATTGTGGTAGTCTTGCACATTCTTTTGCCAGTCTGTCTGCCTACTCGTTGCCTTGGATGTTACAGTGGGATGAAACCCACTGTACCACTACTATTTTTGGTGTGGACTGCTGGCATAGTTGACAGAGTACTGCTCTTAAATCATTAAGTTCAGTATTTTTCTGGCTTTTTAGTGCTGTGACTACGGCCAGGGCATCTGTAAGCAGGACTATGTGGCTTTCATTTCTTTTACCTGTCACCATTTTTTCTACTGCAACCCTCAGTGCCTCTGCCTCCGCTCTGAAATTGCTTGAATATTTTCCAGTTGCCACTGACAGTGTTATTTTTCTACCATTTGGTAGACTCAGGAATACCCCTGCCCCTCCGTTCAGTGTTGTGTTTGTTACACAACCGTCGGTTTATGCATGGGTCCAGTTCATGCTTGGGTAGTTTTTAGTTATGTACCTCAGGGTTATGTCTCTTCTTTCTTTTTCAGTCTGGCTTTTCCTGTTTCCAATACCTGGTATATTTTCTACCACCTCTGGAAATATATGCTGCCTCCAGGTAGGTTTGCGTACAGTAGGGATGGGCTTTGGTGTTGTTAATGTGATCATAGAGTCTTCGCTCATCTTTGCTTTGGCTATTTCTGCAAAGTTTCTCCGCTTTAGTTTCCCATTTCCAAAATTATTTAGTCTCTGATGCATTGGATGGTCTGTCAGTCTTCTGAGTTTCTCTGCTTGCTGTTGAGCTCTGCAGTCTTTTCTGTCGGTCATGGATTGCAGTTTTGTAATCTTTTCCAGTTCTACAATTGGCGTTGACTTCATGCCTCCTGTTATAACTCTCATGGCTTGGTTTTGAAGTTTGCTAATTTTATCAAAGTTCGCCTTTGCTGCTGTTGTCCATGCCGCAATGCCATACTCGAGAACTGGTCTCACTCTTCCAGTGTACCGTTTCTTTCGTATACTTTCGTCTGCTCCCCAGCGTGTGCCAGCACGTTTCCTCATGATTGCCATTCAAATGTGACTCCCAGGTAGTTTGGGTTGTCGTTTGGCCGCAGATATTTGCCGTTAAGACTTATTTTGGTGTTTTGGGGTTTGTTTGAAAGCGAGAATATCGTACATGTTGTTTTTTCCTCATTTATTTTGACCAACCATGAGTTTGCCCACTCCTCCAGCGATGTTAGGACCTGCTGCATCCGATTGCGTGCTATGGTGAGATTCTTTTCAGAGGTCCACATAGCCAGATCGTCTGAAAACATGGAGCTGTGGACTCTTCTTTGTATATTATCTGTGATGTTATCTATATACACCAGGAAAAGTGTGGGTGACAGTACCACCCCCCCCCCTCTTGGGGTACTCCTTTCTCCATTGTCCCCTTTTTGCTCATCTGCCCTTGTACTTGAACTCTGGCTGTTCTGTTTTTGAGATAGTGGCTGATCCATCTGTACATTTTCCCACAAATTTCACTAAATCGTAGCTTGACTTTAAGTCCCTCTTTCCACACCTTGTCAAATGCCTTTTCTAAATCCATCCAAACCGCTACTGTGTGTTTTTTCTCCTGGTAAGCATCCCCTATTTCCTGGACTATGAGAGTGATCTGATCCTCAGTGGATCTGTGCTGTCTAAATCCTGCTTGCTGTGGAATTAGTATGTGTTTTTCTTCCAGATGCCACATCAGTCTGGTGTTTATCATACGCTCCATCAGTTTTCCTACACAGCTCAGTAGACTGATATGCCTGTATCCATTTGGATCTGTTCTATCTTTTTCTTTCTTTGGTACTGGTATAAGTACAGCTCCTTTCCATGCCTGCGGTACAATTCCCCTTTTCCAGCTTTGGTTCAGGACTGACAGTAACTTCCTCTTTGCTGTTTGGCCCAACCCTATCAGCATTTCGTTTGTTACGCCATCTTTTCCGGGCGATTTCTTTTTCTTTAAAGTTTTCATGGCCTCTTCCATTTCATTCATTGTTAGTTTTGCCATCATATGCTCCTCTGATACAATGATACAATAACGTTAGGTAACTCACTCCAGAAATACGGGGCACTCAGAGAACTGTGTTAACAGCTGGAAATGCCTGGTCTCCTGACAATTATGTGAAACTACCCTCTGATGACAATTATGTGAAACTACCCTCTGATGACAATTATGTGAAACTACCCACTATCTGAGTGGTAGAGTGGTGGAGTGTCGTGAGTGGTAGAGTGTCGTGAGTGGTAGAGTGGTAGAGTGGTAGAGTGGTGGAGTGTCGTGAGTGGTAGAGTGTCGTGAGTGGTAGAGTGGTAGAGTGGTAGAGTGGTGGAGTGTCGTGAGTGGTAGAGTGTCGTGAGTGGTAGAGTGGTAGAGTGGTGGAGTGTCGTGAGTGGTAGAGTGTCGTGAGTGGTAGAGTGGTGGAGTGTCGTGAGTGGTAGAGTGGTAGAGTGGTGGAGTGTCGTGAGTGGTAGAGTGGTAGAGTGGTGGAGTGTCGTGAGTGGTAGAGTGTCGTGAGTGGTAGAGTGGTAGAGTGGTAGAGTGGTGGAGTGTCGTGAGTGGTAGAGTGTCGTGAGTGGTAGAGTGGTAGAGTGGTGGAGTGTCGTGAGTGGTAGAGTGTCGTGAGTGGTAGAGTGGTAGAGTGGTGGAGTGTCGTGAGTGGTAGAGTGGTAGAGTGGTGGAGTGTCGTGAGTGGTAGAGTGGTAGAGTGGTGGAGTGTCGTGAGTGGTAGAGTGGTAGAGTGGTGGAGTGTCGTGAGTGGTAGAGTGTCGTGAGTGGTAGAGTGGTAGAGTGGTAGAGTGGTGGAGTGTCGTGAGTGGTAGAGTGTCGTGAGTGGTAGAGTGTCGTGAGTGGTAGAGTGTCGTGAGTGGTAGAGTGTCAGTGTTGTAGAGTGTCAGTTTTTTAGAGTGGCAGTGCTGTAGAGTATCAGTGTTGTAAAGTGGCAGTGTTGTAGAGTATCAGTGTTGTAAAGTGGCAGTGTTGTAGAGTATCAGTGTTGTAAAGTGGCAGTGTTGTAGAGTATCAGTGTTGTAAAGTGGCAGTGTTGTAGAGTGTCAGTGTTGTAAAGTGGCAGTAATGTAAAGTGTCAGTTTTGTAGAGTGTCAATGTTGTACAGTGGCAATGTTGTAAAGTGTCAGTGTTGTAGAGTGTCAGTGTTGTAGAGTGTCAGTGTTCTAGAGCGTCAGTGCTGTAGAGTGTCAGAGTTGTAGAGTGTCAGCGTTGTAGAGTTTTAGTGTTGTAGAGTGTCAGAGTTCTAGAGTGTCAGTGTTGTAGAGTGTCAGTGCTGTAGAGTGTCAGTGTTGTAGAGAGGTAGAGTGGTAGAGCGGTAGTGGTAGACTCTCCACAAAAGCCTTGGGTCCTACCCCCCCCCCCCCCCCATTGAGATGCTCAAGCTGACCCAGCTGTAATTCTATGCATGGTTTACTGTTAGAGAATTAAAATCACGGAGGAGGGGAATGCTATACAAACCTAATACTAGTATGATCTAACACATCATCCTTGCCAGCAGTATCTTCTCTGTCTCTGCTTGAACTTTTACTGTACGCCCGTATTTAAAGTCCAGTTGAAGATCGTGTTCAGAATGTCCCAAACCGCACTTAAAACATTGAATTTATATTGTAGCGACCTCCGAGTTCAAGTGACATATTCAACCTGTCACACATGAGTTTAATGTATTACACATGCAGCATGTGTTAAGTTCATTTGACCTGACCTCCTGTCCTATGTTTTATGGAGATCTGTCATGCTTAGCTGGCTGCTCTCGGTTTCAAACTTGTAAATTCCTGAAAGCCAATATATATATATTTTGTTAATTTTTTTATGTAACTAAAATATTCTCGTGACAACATTTGTGGAACGTTTCTTTATGGCCTCTCTGTGTTTTGCATCTTTCTTGCTTCTTGCAGATGGATTGAAAATCAGAAATTAAAAATGATTCATTGTCTACCGTAAACTATGGTTAATGGATATAGCGTGAAGAGACTGGTCTAGATTAATCTATTATTTGTCCTTGAAAAGTTTTTATAGAGTTGAAATATGGAAATGTGGTTACACATACGATGGTGTCATCTGGTTGAGGCTGTTAGAGATTAGGGTTCAGCTTTTAGACAGTAGCTCGCAGGTGAAACTGTTAGAGACAATCTCAGATTTAGATAGGGACACAGGTAAAACTGTTAGAGATTAGACTTCAGCATTTACACAGAAGCATTCCTACGAAAGTGTTAGAGAGAACTTTCTCTATTCACTCATTCACGCACTCTGTAACCCACTCTTCACTCACTCACTCACGCACTATGTAACCCGCTCTTCACTCACTCACTCACGCACTCTGTAACCCACTTTTCACTAACTCACTCACGCACTCTGTAACCCGCTCTTCACTTACTCACTCATGCACTCTGTAACCCACTCTTCACTCACGCACCCTGTAACCCGCACTTCACTCACTCACGAACGGTGCTACTCTCCCTTCTGCTCACTTACACTTGCTGTCACTCTGTATTTAACTCACGCAATCGTTCACTCACTAACTCTCCATCTCTCTCCTTTCCCTTCCCTCACCCATGCATGCTTACACTCACACTCTCTCATACTCTCTCACACTCTCTCATACTCTCTTTTACTCGCATCCTTTATCTCTCATTGTTTATCTCATCAATCTCCACCCCCTCCGTCCCTCCGCTCTCTCTCTTTCCCTAACTCACTCTGGTAGGCACATCCTATCTCGACCCCTATTTCACACATCCTATCTCGACCCCTATTTCACACATTCTATCTTGACCCCTATTTCACACATACTATTCCGATCCCTATTTCACACATACTATTCCGACCCCTATTTCACACAGCCCATCTCGACCCCTATTTCACACATCCTATCTCGACCCCTATTTGACACATTATATCGAGACCCCTATCTCACACATCCTATCTCGACCCCTATTTCACACATCATATCTCGACCCCTATTTCACACATCCTATCTCGACCCCTATTTCACACGTCCTATCTTGACCCCTATTTCACACATCCTATCTCGACCCCTCTTTCACACATCCTATCTGGACCCCTATCTCCCACAGTATTCACCTCCACTTCCCGAGCATACAACATCAGGCGCGGTGTCACTAACCACCTTGACCTGCACCAATCAGCGGCCTCACTACCTAGGTCAGGTGAGCAGGTTTTTTTGGTGGTCTCCTTAACTGGTGGTCAGGTCTCCTCCTCCCCCCCCACCCCCCGCCTCCCCTTTTCCACCAGAGAATATTGGACAGGTCTGCAACAAATGATAAGCTAACAGCTCGTATAACTAATGCCACATCCTCGCTGCCAATCCCACATGTCAGATACGATGTTGTTGTCCGAACGTCTCGTGCCGTTCCTCCCTCGTGACCGGTTTAAGCTCCAATCAAGCTGTAATGGTACTCGTTACATCCAGGGGCGTACTGACATAAACTGGGTATAGGATCTCGTGGCTACATTGTAATGCTGACCGTCTCTGGAGGCTCTTTTAGGCGGGGATCGGCAGGATATGATAGGGCGTATTTCAATCTGCTGTTCCCAGAGCTAGACCGGGCGACAGTCACGTGATCTCGACTTCAGATTTGATGACAAACATCGACTTTTAGATGACCTGGGTGGGATTGTCTCCTATATTCACTTAAGAGTGACGGCACATACATACTTCTATAACTGGGAGGACAGAGATGAAGGCGTGGATACGCTGATCAAGGTATAGATTAAAAGTGTGATGGACAAGAGAACACAATATATACAAGAATGCAAGATAGACGAGGAGATTAACAATAATCGGAGCTGATTTAGAGACATAATCTGTTCATTAGTGTTGCAAGAGAGACATAGAAAGATCAGGAAAAGGGCAGAGAGAGAGAGAGAGAGAGAGAGAGGGAGAGAGAGAGAGATATGATGTTTTAATATTGCATTTATCAAAGTTCTTGCAGACTTCACAAACTGGTATCTGCAAAAAAAAAATAATTAATGACAGACCCAAATTTCAAGCGATGAGTCAATCGGGCAATTCATCATTTAACTTGTAGAGCTGAGAGCGATGTCCGTGTGACAGGTTTAATCGCGAGTAACTGCAAGTCTGTTTTTTGGCAACTTGTAGTGCTAATTAGAACGTTGAGGCAGCAGTCTGTTCATGATATAGAGCTTTTCTTTTCTAAGCTCAAAGAATGAAAGACCCAAATAAATTTGCCTCACTTCTGAAGTCTGAGAAGCTGCTCGACCGTAAATGATGGACGTTTCGGGGTCACCGGGACACATTCCAGCGTTAAGTGTGAAGGTCATAGATACATTTGCGAGGTGCCATGTATTCTTAATAAACACATGTCCTTTGACTAATTTAATTCACTTTTCTCTTTCTAATTTGGACGGTGTGGGGCTGTCAGTCTTATTTCTCTGTTCTTTTTTTCTTTTTGTGTGTTTGCCTGAATTACTATTCTTTAAGTCGGTGGCATATACATTCAGGTCTTCTTCAGTTGCTTCACTTCTCCGTACAGTGTGTTGGCTTTTTTCGACAGTGCTTATAGGAATCTTTTTCTCATGTCCGCAAGCACCTTGCACTCAATGAGTAGATGTCTAATTGTGTCATCAATGTCTGCACAAGGGCAGGTGCTGGGGATTGATGCGGTTCAAGCGGCTTGATTCTGGTATGTCCTGTTCGGAACTGAAAGACGAGACTTTGACCTCTTCTATGTAGTTTATTTATGTCATCGTTACCTTTTAGCTGTGACATTTCACTAAATACACTGTGACCTGTTGTTCCCGTCGCCCACCTGTTCATCCAGATTTCCCAAGTATTATTCTGAATAATTCGTTTTACTGTGTGGTTGTAACAGTTCCCGCCGGAGCAAGGGGAGTTTAGGACAGGGGTCATGCTGATATCTGAACATGTTAAAGCTTAAAGCTACCTGAATGCGTGTCAAGGTCACTCACCGTCTCAACAAAGGAGAACAGAGTTGGGGTAAGGAGGGTGGACAGGTGGAAACTGACCGCTGGCCTGCCGATTTGGGTAGGGGGAGAGTGATTGACAGACGGATTGGCAGCGGGGCTTGCTGCGAGAGAATGAGTGACAGGTGTGCAAAGTGTTTCGTTCCAATAAGACTGAATATAGTCATTACATGAGATCCATTGGTCGAGCTCGGAGAGGCCCTTCCATTGCACTTTGGTTGGGCTAGCTTCTGAGGGCGCACAAACCTAGCTTAGGTACATACAGACGCACACATGCACCCAAGCACTGGTTTATGCGTCCTGATATCGCCCAATGGACTACGGTCTGGGGTGGAAAATGGCGCGCCTCCGCCAGTAGAAACTAGTGAGGCAAACATCTAAGCAAAAAATAAAAAAAAAGCTCAGCAGGCTGGATGGAGAGGAGAGGAGAGGGGATGAGTGAATGTAGATAGGAGTCTGGTTTAACTCACCGGCTTAGATAGAGGAGCGATTGATAGACTGTTGCATGAATGTTAACATATTAACTTAACAAGTACCAGACGAGTAGAACATATTAACTTAACAAGTACCAAACGAAAAGAACATATTAACTTAACAAGTACCAGACGAGTAGAACATATTAACTTAACAAGTACCAAACGAGAAGAACATATTAACTTAACAAATACCAAACACGTAGAACATATTAACTTAACAAGTACCAAACACGTAGAACATATTAACTTAACAAGTACCAAACACGTAGAACATATTAACTTAACAAGTACCAGACGAGTAGAACATATTAACTTAACAAGTACCAAACGAGAAGAACATATTAACTTAACAAGTACCAAACACGTAGAACATATTAACTTAACAAGTACCAAATACGTAGAACATATTAACTTAACAAGTACCAAACACGTAGAACATATTAACTTAACAAGTACCAAACACGCAGAACATATTAACTTAACAAGTACCAAACACGTAGAACATATTAACTTAACAAGTACCAAATACGTAGAACATATTAACTTAACAAGTACCAAACACGTAGAACATATTAACTTAACAAGTACCAAACGAGAACGATTATTCTTATGGGCAGGGACATTACTCCTGATTGATAGTTTGACGTTCCCTCGATTTGTCCCTCTTAGGTCCTGAAATCAAAGACGAATCAAAGGCTAAATCCGTTAAGTCTAAAACCGATGGTCGCGGGAAATAAAACCTCTTGATAAAACCGGGAAGATGGGTTTTCAATACCGGAAGTGTTGTGGCAATTTTTGGTTTGAACACACAAGTCAGGTCCGGAATATTTGTTTCCAGGAAACAGGATAGTTTGCTCAACGCAAGCGATGCTGGCGTCACCATCAGACGGGTCTTGATGTTGTAACTTGTGCTGTACTTGGGTTGTAGTGACCAAGAGGTCATCAACCGCACAGATGTATACGATGGTGGGGAAAAGTTTAATAGGTGCTTGTTATTCTTCACCTGTAACTAATCGGGTCTTAGTCATAAACATTGGGCACGCGACCACAGAGGTCAGACTGTCAACTCTGAACGCCAGGTCAATTGCCCATTTTTAGTAAGATTTCGTTTTTATAAATACATACTCGCTGTTTCTTCTATTCTATTTCCACACCTGACCTTTCCTTTCGTGTTCGGCAACTGAATAAACACACTCATCTCTGGGGCTCTTTCCATTAAACACGCTCATCTCTGGGGCTCTTTCCATTAAACACGCTCATCTCTGGGGCTCTTTCCATTAAACACGCTCATCTCTGAGGCTCTTTCCATTAAACACGCTTATCTCTGGGGCTTTTTCCATTAAACACGCTCCTCTCTGAAGCTATTTCCATTAAACACGCTCATTTCTGGGGCTCTTTCCATTAAACATGCTCATCTCTGGAGCTATTTCCATTAAACACGCTCATCTCTGGGGCTCTTTCCATTAAACACACTCAATTCTTAGGACTCGTTCCATAGAACACTCAACTCTTAGGACTCGTCCCATAGAACACTCAACTCTTGGGACTTTTTCCATAGAACACTCAACTCTTAGGACTTTTTTCCATAGAACACTGAACTCTTAGGACTTTGTGTTTGAGACAGACCACCCACCAAGATTATCAGCAAAATAGATGTAGCTATTTGAAAGGCGTAAGGCGATTGTGACGAGGCAATGTTACAAACCAAATGTTGACATGCTACCGAGACAGTACCTTGGTCTGATACTATTTCGCTGACAAAGTGAAATGTTGTAATCTGTGTGTCTGTGTGTGTGTGTGTGTGTGTGCGCCCGCGTTTATGTGTGTGAGTGCCTACGGTGAGCGTGTGTTTTTACAAGTATATATGTAAAATATTGAGCGTCTCCCACCAGAACATGTTTTTCAACACGCGGATACAATAATAATAATTTTCCATCGCAAGCGAAGATGTCGACATCGTCAGACACAGGTCTGAAACTGTGACTTGCGCTTGAATTGATTTAAGTGAGGAAGGTTTGCGCTACCACCAACCTCCCTCTTTCGTCCTGAGCTACTTCGGTCCAGTGGCAAGACGCAGTCAAGGCCGCTAGAGATAACACAGAATGTTGATTTTTACTCAGGGCTTACCCTGAAGTCTTTCCATTGAACAGGTCATCCACAGGCAGTGATGGAACCTACAGGTACACACACCATACAAGCGCTTACTTTGATCTACTAGTTTCATCGAAGAACAATGTACAACAACATGTTTGCCATGTAATCATCTATGAACTGCATGGAATTTAGTTTTGTTTTCAGACTTACTTCATGCCTCAACCTTGAATCTAACCTGTAGTACAAGGAATAAAGAATATACCCACTGAAACCTTACAAGCATCTCGCAAAAGGCTACTAAAGAGAGTTGTGAATGCGGCTAGCAGTCTCATTATGTAAAACGATATCACGCAGAAGGTACCTGTTAAAGAACGCATTTTGTTGCTTTAATACCTTCTTACCGAGAGGTGACATGTTGTCGTTCTCCTATACTTGGTAGGGAGCAGAAGGTAGACAGCACCAGTGTGGTTGCAATGGCAAACAGACAAAGTCACTGTTTCCTGTCCTGCACATTGTAAGAGACTACTATGTTGTGTATAGCACTGACAACCTCAAAATGTAAAATACGGTGTTATTGAAACTACTGCAAATAACTTAAACCAGGTTTTCCTTAAAACTTGGTTAGGGCAAACCAGATGTAGAGAGGGGCCTATGCTCCACCAGTTGGATGGGCAGGTACAAGAAGAAGAATGGAGACATGACAAGATAACCCTGGACTGTGTTCATCTCCTGGCCTGGAGTAGAGACCAGGGCTACCATCTGACATCTTCCATGCATCTCATAGGAGACATGACAAGACAACTCTGGTCTGTGTTCATCTCCTGGCCTGGAGTAGAGACCAGGGCTACCATCTGACATCTTCCATGCATCTCATAGGAGACATGACAAGACAACTCTGGTCTGTGTTCGTCTCCTGGAACAAATAACACCACTACTAACTGCTACCTTCCAAGCATTTTCTGTACGATTACTGAGACAGGATGTTCATAGGGTTGGCAACTTCAATACACAACATAAAAACTGTAGAAGACACTACAGCAAGAGCAAGCAAATTGCTTTCGCCAGTGATAAAAGAAACACAAATATGGGCCTCTACAACATTAGGTGAAAACATCTGTGGTGGAATTAGACCTGGTGGGGGTCCCAAGCTCAGTAAAATTTGGAAGCCCTTTGTATCACAGCAGAAGCTCTCACAACACTTGAAAACATAAACTGGCATACCTTTAAATTATTGAATAGCAAGACACTTAAAGTGAGGAATACAATTAATTTCTTTTTAATTATTGATGACATCTGGGTGGACCGCTGGGGCCTGTGTGGGACAAGGGCAAGAATAGCACTACCCCACAGAGAGCATGTCGCAAGAGACGACTGACTGTGTGACATGGCATAACACCGGACATGGCTAGGTAGATTGTTAAGAGTAACATAGATAGCGCCTAACAGGCTGAAGGTCTACTTTGCTCTTGTGTTTGAGTCTATTGAGATTGGCGTGCACATCGATTAACGGCACTTGTCCCACTTTGGCCACGGAAGTCCCGTGGCTGGTAAGCTGTTCTCCAGAGGCGTGTCAGATGTTGTTGTGTACAGCAAGGGAGTCTGGTCAAGGGGTGCCTTCCCCGCTGTGTATCCTTACCTCGGGGGTATCAGACTGCAGTCGCCGTGCTCCATCAACCGTCGTAATATGTGACCTGCCCATTTATGTTTTTCCTTGTCTACATAGATTACCACATCAGTCACCAAATAATACAATCGTCATACGCCTGACATATATATTACAAGTATAAATATATTTATAACCACCCCACCCCCACCCCCCACACACACACATACATATTTATATACATTTTGAAATTTCTTAAGACCCTCGTGCATTGTAAGGCCGCAATATGAAGTTTATTTAGCTTTTATCTAATTCCGGCACTGGCTTTGGCGCAGACTTTTGCCTGCAAGGGGCCAAGTGCAGTCTTTCAGGTCATATGCATAGTGCTGTTGGGACACGCCCATTCCATATAAATTAAATCCATATAATTAGACCGACCAGAGGGGACCCTGTTGTGTTATGTCTGGTTCACGGAATGCGAAGTTCGGGTGTCAAAACCAACAGGGCTGCAACGCTTGTAGATAAAATATAGGAAATTAAGCAGGACAGATTACGCTGGAATGTTTTTGTGGCAGTTGACTTTGGCTTTCGGTGATGCAATCAGGTGACGTTAGATTTGAGAACTAGTAAGGATGTGATAGTGAGTACTTAGGCTTGAAAGTGCGTATGGTGTATGTCAGACTTGGTCTCATCCAGGGGTGCATATCTGTATCCATTCGAAATGTAAGTATGGATTAGCGGATAAATTAAGAAGCGAGGAATATTTCATTGACTAATGTCTATGGTGTTCTGATCCAGTCGTTCTAGTTTCCTTACTCAAGACGCTGTTTCTCTGGTAGCAGCAGTCTGCAGTGGCTCTTATAATATTCTGAGACGTGCGGAAGAAGGTGGATGGAAGTAATTCTGATTGTATTCTTCTTCATCTTCTTCATCTTCGTCATCTTCTTCATCTTCTTCTTCTTCTTCATCTTCTTCTTCTTCTTCTTCTCCTTCTTCTTCTTCTTCTTCTTCTTCTCCTTCTTCTTCTTCTTCTTCTTCATCTTCTTCTTCTTCTTCTTCTTCTTCTTCTTCTTCTTCTTCTTCTTCGTTCTCAATCTCCCGCTACCAAGCCGTGAAAAGGGCTTTGCAAGTAACAGGATGTAGTCCGGAGAACGGAATGCGTTGTGTCGTGGTTTACAGCTTGACTGTGATATTTGCACCTTTTGGTACGACACATCCAATTTCAGCAGCCATTTTTGTTAGTACTGGGTTGCTTTCCCTCTTCGATCCCTTCTACGTAGCCAGTGGAGGTGGAGGTGTAGAATGGTCTTGGTCGCTCTGGTTCGCCGAATGTGACGCTAGTTCAGCTTTATTTCGTTGACCGCTGCAGCTCGGGCACTGTCTCTGGATGTATTGAAATGCGAGACGTATCATATCAGTAGGTTCGCCACTGCGAGGATGATAGTGTCGAGTCCCCAACTTGCTGATGATAGTGTCGAGTCCCCAACTTGCTGATGAGAGTGTCGAGTCCCCAACTTGCTGATGCGAGTGTCGAGTCCCCAACTTGTTGATGACAGTGCTGTAATATATTCAGTTTTCAGATGCACGACGGGAGGTGGGGTCTTCGTCGGTGTGTTTCATGTGACCGATAGCAACTACATATGTCGACGATAAAGTGTGCAACAATGCATTGAGGAAGGTTCCATATCAAATACTGGGACAGAAGATGCCGCTCAGGGAATGAGCTGACAGCAGCCGGCGACTCATATCTGGCTGTTTACATCAGGGACAGCGACTCATCGCTGACAGCTTACATCAGGGTCAGCAACTCTAAGTCCGCCGAAGACGGATGTGTCAGACCCAAAGGTGCAAATATCGCAGTCAAGCTGTAAACTAGCGATACAACGCATTTCATTCTCCGGACTACATCCTGCTACTTGCGAAACCCTGTTCAGGGCTTGGTAGCCTGAGATTGAGAACGAACGCAGAAGAAGAAGAAGAGTCAGTGTCTCATAGCGGGATGCTTACATCAGAGTCAGTGTCTCATAGCGGGATGCTTACATCAGAGTCAGTGTCTCATAGCGGGATGCTTACATCAGAGTCAGTGTCTCATAGCGGGATGCTTACATCAGAGTCAGTGTCTCATAGCGGGATGCTTACATCAGAGTCAGTGTCTCATAGCGGGATGCTTACATCAGAGTCAGTGTCTCATAGCGGGATGCTTACATCAGAGTCAGTGTCTCATATCGGGCTGCTACCATCAGGATTAGCGACTCATAGCTGGCTGCTAACATAGGACCATCGAACCAGATCTGACCAAGATCCTATTCCGCATCTAAACAACGGCTCTAGAAACAGACTGAACAAGGGCAGTCTGACTAAATGAATGTGGACCACAGAGTTCAAGCAAGCCTGGTACGCCAAATATCCAGCTGATACCGAATATGTCGCCAGCCAGCCAAGCTAAAAAGTATAGTTGTGCAGGTGTAAGACCACGATGCAGCTCAGCAACAACAAATAACAAAGGGAGATCATAATTGGTAATTCAATATTTACCTATGCGCGATACGCCTTTGCGTAAACCTTCCACATCAGAACGTCAAGGCCACGACCTTGCAAGTGCACAGCCATTGGTAAGGTAAATAATCCCCTGCCGTCGTTACAACAATGTCGCTAGACGCAGTTGTTAAAATGTTCACTATTGAAACCACTGCATACATAAACATCGCAGCATAAACATACTACACTAGCAGCAAAAATAGAATACATACAAGCACAGTTAGTAACAATAACAACATTCACACTGCATGCTTCGTTGCTTGACATATCAGGACATAGATTTAGCGACTTAGGAGATGTTGGTTTAAGTTGTGCAATAGAAAACCGGTTTCCTAATTTGAAAGATAGCTTGTTATGTAATCGTTGAGCGGTTTTCATGCGCTGGCTGGCAGACAGTGGCTGGTGTGCCGTCATGTGGGAGCATAGGAGACCACGGGCCAGGTGAAACCAAGGCCCAATACGTTCAAGTCTATACTCATGGTTTGTCCACTATTTCATAACTGTCACGTCCAATTTTACACTTCCCTGTCATATCCTGTTTTGCACTTTCCTGTCATGTTCTGTTTTACAGGTTCCTGTCATGTTCTGTTTTACACTTTCCTGTCATATCCTGTTTTACACTTTCCTATCACGTCCTGCTTTACACTTTCCTGTCATGTTCTGTTTTACAGGTTCCTGTCATGTCCTGTTTTACACGTTCCTGTCATGTCCTGTTTTACACGTTCCTGTCATGTCCTGTTTTACACGTTCCTGTCATGTCCTGTTTTACACGTTCCTGTCATGTCGTGTTTTACACTTCCCTGCCACTTCCTGTTATACACTTTCTTGACGCTTCGTGTTTTACACTTTCCTGTGATGGCGGCGAACTTAAACCGCCCATTTTACTTATATCTTGATCCATTTGTTGTCTTCGTTGTCTCTTCCCTGACGAAGGCTTTGTTGCCGTAATGACGGTATCGTTTTGTTATTGTCCTTGTGCGGCCACTGAGCTGTTACCTTTACAAACATGAACACGGAACCTGTTACAGCAGCCTGGTCAACGAATGGGTCATGTTGTTGTTTTTGTTGGTGTAGTTGTTCCTCTTGGCAGCCATTGAAACTGAATAAGTTACTTTCAGCTCTCAAAACTCATCTTCGGTTGCAGTTTACAGTGGCTCTTCGGACACGTCAAAGCGTAAATAAAAAGGTGGACGCGGGTCCTCTTGGGTTAGCACAAGCTCCACGGTATGCACGCTACTGTGGGGATGACATGTATCGATCACTACCTATTTAGCCAGATTGGTACACCATGTTATGGAGACCGACGGCGACGAGAGATGAGGTCTTGATGAGTGTCTCACCTGCTATTCACTCTCAATGTCACTGTCTCCAGCTTTCGCTTTACCCTTCTTCATCTCAGACTACGACTTCCCAAATACAACACAGACCCCGAATCCCCAAATACAACTCAGACCCCGACTCCCCAAATACAACTCAGACCACGACTCCCCAAATACAACTCAGACCCCGACTCCCCAAATACAACTCAGACCCCGACTCCCCAAATACAACTCAGACCATGACTCCCCAAATACAACTCAGACCCCGACTCCCCAAATACAACTCAGACCCCGACTCCCCAAATACCACATACCCCGACTCCCCAAATACCAGCTAATTAGCGTAAATTGACCGGATGTCAAGACACCATTATTAACACGGGTGTCTCACGTGGGCTCGCGCATTGATGCAATGACGCGCGTCACGCGAAGTTTCAGTTGTTGTTGTGATTGCCCACAATGAGTAGGTTTACTATATTGTGCGCTCTAATAAGGACGTTTAGTGGCGGGCTGCAGTAGCTTTCCTTGCATCCCGAGCGTGCTGATGAGGGTGGGTTGTGCGTGAAGCTTCATTTGTATGTGCAGACGTGTTCCAAACATGTTATTTAGTTCAAACCTTAACGTGACATTTTGGCTCAACTGCTTTTAGTCAATCCTAGACACAGTCGTTTCGGCTATATCAGGAAATGTATAAAATATATAAAATAGTCCGGACTCAGGCCAACAACTGTCGGGTAGTGTTATGTGTTGAAAAGATATGCGGACGGAGTCGAAATAGAGCACAGGAAATGAGCTGACAGCACCTAGCGACTCAAAATTAGCACCTCGTATCAGGGTCGGTGAACCATAGCTGGGCAGGACCCTGTTCTGGGTCGGTGAACCATAGCTGAACAAGACCCTATTATGGGTCGGTGTTCTGGGTCGGTGTTCTGGGTCGGTGAACCATAGCTGAGCAAGACCCTGTTCTGGGTCGGTGAACCATAGCTGAACAAGACCCTATTCTGGGTCGGTGTTCTGGGTCGGTAAACCATAGCTGAGCAAGACCCTGTTCTGGGTCGGTGAACCATAGCTGAACAAGACCCTATTCTGGGTCGGTGAACCATAGCTGAGCAAGACCCTGTTCTTGGTCGGTGAACCATAGCTGGACAAGACCCTGTTCTGGGTCGGTGAACCATAGCTGAGGAATACCCTGTTCTGGGTCGGTGAACCATAGCTGGACAAGACCCTGTTCTGGGTCGGGGAACCATAGCTGAACAAGACCCTATTCTGGGTCGGTGGTCTGGGTCAGTGCACCATAGCTGAGCAAGACCCTGTTCTGGGTCGGTGAACCATAGCTGGACAAGACCCTGTTCTGGGTCGGTGAACCATAGCTGAACAAGACCATATTCTGGGTCGGTGTTCTGGGTCGGTGAACCATAGCTGAGCAAGACCCTGTTCTGGGTCGGTGAACCATAGCTGGACAAGACCCTGTTCTGGGTCGGTGAACCATAGCTGAGTAAGACCCTATTCTGGGTCGGTGTTCTAGGTCGGTGAACCATAGCTGAGCAAGACTCTGTTCTGCCTCCAAGCGACGGTCCTGAAAACAGGCTGTATCAGTCTAGTCTGGCTAGAAGAACAGGGCTCACAGATGGAAGACAGCCCAACGCCTCCTGGATCAAATCAAATGTTTCCTTCAGTTGTTGCAGGGATGTGTAGAGTGTGTGGTGGGGGCAGCTGTCTGAGTTAGCCCTGGGGACAGTGTCAGATTGTGACCAACTGATTCCAAGTGGACGTAACATGATCAACTGATTCCAAGTGGACGTGACAGGATCAACTGATTCCAAGTGGTTGTGACAGGATCAACTGATTCCAAGTGGACGTGACAGGATCAACTGATTCCAAGTGGACGTGACAGGATCAACTGATTCCAAGTGGACGTGACAGGATCAACTGATTCCAAGTGGACGTGACAGGATCAAATGATTCCAAGTGGACGTGATAGGATCTGCAATTTCGTTCAGGTAGTGAGTCTATTCTATTCAGATCTTTGTTGAGAGAGACATGGCCTGAAAACAGTTCGAAGATCAAACTCTGGTCTGTGTTTTTCAGTTTCTTGGCTGGGTACTGTGAATCTTGTTTTAGTTAGTCTAATATATCTTCAACCTGTTTGGGATGTAGCCAACTTTAGACATTCCTGTCCATATTTATAATTAGCTTTCCAGGATCTGCCTGCAGGTATGTAGTGTGATACTAGGTAGTGGATGTGGATGGTGTGTGGTACTAGGTAGTGGATATGGAAGGTGTGGTACTAAGAAGTGGATGTTGAAGGTTTGTGATACTAGGTAGTGGATGTGGACGGTGTGTCTTACTAGGAAGTGGATGTGGAAGGTGTGTGGTACTAGGTAGTGGATGTGGATGGTGTGTGGTACTAGGTAGTGGATGTGGATGGTGTGTGATACTAGGTAGTGGATGGGGATGGTGTGTGGTACTAGGTAGTGGATGTGGATGGTGTGTGGTACTAGGTAGTAGATGTGGAAGGTGTGTGGTACTAGGTAGTGGATGTGGATGGTGTGTGGTACTAGGTAGTGGATGTGGATGGTGTGTGGTACTAGGTAGTGGATATGGAAGGTGTGGTATTAAGAAGTGGATGTTGAAGGTTTGTGATACTAGGTAGTGGATGTGGACGGTGTGTGGTACTAGGAAGTGGATGTGGATGGTGTGTGGTACTAGGTAGTGGATGTGGATGGTGTGTTGTACTAGGTAGTGGATGTGGATGGTGTGTGGTACTAGGTAGTCGATGGGGATGATGTGTGGTACTGGGTAGTGGATGTGGATGGTGTGTGGTACTAGGTAGTGGATGTGGATGGTGTGTGATACTAAGTTGGGGATGGGGATGGTGTGTGGTACTAGGTAGTGGATGTGGATGGTGTGTGGTACTGGGTAGTAGATGTGGAAGGTGTGTGGTACTAGGTAGTGGATGTGGATGGTGTGTGGTACTAGGTAGTGGATGTGGATGGTGTGTGGTACTAGGTAGTGGATGTGGAAGGTGTGTGGTACTAGGTAGTGGATGTAGAAGGTGTGTGGTACTAGAAAGTGGATGTGGATGATGTGTGGTCAATGCAACTTTTTCAGCTCGCTGTGTCGTTCTCTGGCCTAGTTAATTAACATGAACGAAGTTTAATTATTTACATTTATTATGTGTATTATTTAGGTATACCACATAATGCCCATTTTTTCTAGGGTAGCTGCTAAAGGTCAGATACTCGAAGGCCCACAACAAGTCCATGTTTGGATCTGATCCGTATAAAGGGAGGTCTGTCATTTGACCCTGGACAATGCTGGGTCGTGTTGATAAATTGTTTTCCAGAATTATAAACATTGGCCCGGCCATGTATCCCATCCGCGAGCTTTCAGTTTCGTATCTTTCGTTCACTCACTTGGTTGCAGTGTTGTTCTGACGAAGTTTTCTGTGTTAAGTGAATATTTCGTATATAGTGGTTATCGCAATGTCGTAAATTAAAGTGCTAATTACATTATTTTACACGCTCAAACGGGCGAAGTCATAGCGATCAACACAGCTTATGTTAATTCGCTAAGTCAACTTGAAGTCACTACCCGATTGTATGTTTTAATCATGTGTTGAGGTTCTAGTCCTCTATAGATAAACCCTGAAACGCAATCCATCTGTCATTGTGTAGTCCTCGTACTCTGAAAATTGACTATAAAATAAATCTACATGAATGTTGTGAAATAACACGAACTGCCAATGGAACAGATGTCTCAAAATAAAATGACCAGTTGAGAAGACCAGGGAGGGAGATAGAAAAGGAGACACGAGATACGCTTTACCAAAAATATTCATCAGTGGACGGAAACAATCTCCAGAGAAATTCCATCGATACTGAGCACTCACGAGTGGAAACTGAAGACCATGATACAGCAAGTAGAGATAACCCAGAGACCTCCTAGGTTACTGGGAGAAGAGGGCTCTCTATCAACTGCTAGATATCCATAGGGATGTGAGAGTTAGTTGCCCTCGCAAGCGATATGAGAGTTAGTTATCCTCGCAAGCGATATGAGAGTTAGTTATCATCGCAAGCGATGTGAGAGCTAGTTGCCCTCGCAAGCGATGTGAGAGTTAGTTGCCCTCGCAAGCGATGTGAGAGTTAGGTGCCCTCACAAGCGATGTGAGAGTTATGTGCCCTCACAAGCGATGTGAGAGTTAGGTGCCCTCATAAGCGATGTGAGAGTTAGGTGCCCTCACAAGCGATGTGAGAGTTAGTTGCCCTCACAAGCGATGTGAGAGTTAGGTGCCCTCACAAGCGATGTGAGAGTTAGGTGCCCTCACAAGCGATGTGAGAGTTAGTTGCCCTGACAAGCGATGTGAGAGTTAGTTGCCCTCACAAGCGATGTGAGAGTTAGTTGCCCTCACAAGCGATGTGAGAGTTAGTTGCCCTCACAAGCGATGTGAGAGTTAGTTGCCCTCACAAGCGATGTGAGAGTTAGTTGCCCTCACAAGCGATGTGAGAGTTAGTTGCCCTCACAAGCGATGTGAGAGTTAGTTGCCCTCACAAGCGATGTGAGAGTTAGTTGCCCTCACAAGCGATGTGAGAGTTAGTTGCCCTCACAAGCGATGTGAGAGTTAGTTGCCCTCACAAGCGATGTGAGAGCTAGTTGCCGTCGCAAGCGATGTGAGAGTTAGTTGCCCTCACAAGCGATGTGAGAGTTAGTTGCCCTCACAAGCGATGTGAGAGTTAGTTGCCCTGACAAGCGATGTGAGAGTTAGTTGCCCTCACAAGCGATGTGAGAGCTAGTTGCCCTCGCAAGCGACGATGACGTCACCATCAGACGTTTTGTCCTGATGATGTAACGTGCGCTGTGTTAAGGAAGTGAGGATGAAGCTGCGCTGGTCATCAACTTCACTCTCTGGTCCAGAACTACCTTAGGTCAGTTACAAGACCTAAGTCAAGACGACTGGAGGTCAATCAGAATGCAGGCACTGTAGTCTCACCTCCTTTGTTACCAGGGGTCGCTTGAATCCTGCGGAACTTGAACCCACGCGGGTTATTACTTAACTTAACGTCTTTATACGTTATACGTTTATACTTTATACGTTTATACATTTTTAACGTCTCCATTATGTTCATTGCTTTGAGAGGCGAGTGCCTTACCTCTCTACCACATCGACCCTTATGTGAGAGACGAAGAAGAACCATCTAACTAGCATATGCAGGGCACCAAGACCTGCATGGAGGGTCGTTCACAGCCAGCATTCCTCATGTCAGGCCCACAAAACATATGTGGAGGATTGTTCATAGAGCAGTCTAACATTCCACAACATGTGTATAGCGTTTCCCGACAACTTATATTTTTCTAAATACCACCTAGCTATTTTCGGCCCCGGGACCTTGTCATAAACACCGAATAACACAACATGGTCCCAATCTCTGGCCGATACACCAGGATTGTCTAAATTTGACTTTCATTTCAACATTAAAAACACCAAAATACACATCCATTTGTCGCATTCAACCGAACGTAGCTCCCTCCGTACTGCTTGAATGGCCACACATGGAAGGTACCAATCCTTGTAAAAGGTTAACCTTTTAACGACAGGCTACCAGGAAGTCCCAGGGCACGGCGTCTCACCTGAGCTCCTAAGGGTTGAAGCCCGGCAGGACAGTGCTGAATGAATTCCACGTTTGGAGGTTACTAGCTAAAGGTTTGGTGAGGTTAAGTAAGCGGGGGGGGGGGGGGGGGAGCAAGGCAGTGGAGAACTAATGTGTGCACATCAAGACATGATATAAGGAACAAAGAATGCATGATGCAGATACGATATAAGGAACAAAGAATTCATGATGCAGACATGATATAAGGAACAAAGAATTCATGATGCAGACAAGATGTTTTTTCTCGTTTATTTGAGGGAGTCAGCGAGTGAGTGAGAGTAAGTAGGCGAATGAGTGAGTGAGTGAGTGAGTTTGTGAGTGAGTGAAGGAGTGAGTGAAAGACATCTACCAAGTATGAAAGAGCCATGGATTTTGTGGACTGGTGTGAAATCTTCTGTAGGAATTGAAATGACAACTTGTCACGACGATAATCGTTAGAGGCACTGAATTAAAGATAAACAGAACTGTAAGTCAGGGACCGTTGCTCTGATTTATCGATTGCAGAAACCTCTTGACGATGTACCCTATACTGGAAGAATACATGAATAAATCATTCATTTCCCGAGTTTATAAGATAGAGAATTCAGTCAGGATTTCTCTTCGGTATTTGCAAAGAAGGGAGGCATGGAAGACAGACAGTTAGATAGACAGACAAACATTTAAGACAGACAGACATGTAGACACACAGACACACAGACAGAAAGATAGATAGATAGATAGATAGATAGATAGATAGATAGATAGATAGATAGATAGATAGATAGATAGATAGATAGATAGATAGATAGACAGACGGACAGAGAGAGAGAGAGAGACAGAAAGAGAGAGATAGAGAGACGGTGCAGGGATGTATGTGGACATTGCAATAACACGTATGTTTGTACGGATATGCCATGTGTAACGCTGGAGGGTCGCAGTAGCTGAGAGGTAAGCTGCTCGCCTCTCAAGACACGAACCAATGAAATCCAGCAAGTTTCGAGCATCACCTGGTCTCAACGCAAGATAGAGCCCAGCGCTTAGTCATTTCGGAGACAGACGATACTATTCGAAGATCTCATGTACACGTAAAATAACCCTTGACAGTTAAACAACCAAACAGGGCAGGCCATTACGTCACATGAGTGTCAAACGGTGGATTCTCCTCCATCATGCAATAGTCCTATCACCTGTTTGTCTGCACACCTGATTGTAAATATTTACAAGCAAGGTGCTTTACACCTCGGGAGAAGAGGAAGGCGTCTACGAAGGTAGCTAAGGTGGTTTCTACACTAGAGCGCGGTACAGCGGTCAACTTTATAAAATTATCGTCTCGGTGGAATGAAATAATCTGGTTGTATACACTCTGTAGTGCCTTCTAAACCAGTAAAATGAAGTTAACTTCCGGTTATGCTCCAGGTTACGACTGCAGAAAGCTCCCTACAGGGTGCTCGTCATCAAACAATTGTGTGTTCTTGTGGTAGTGCTTTCTATGGCAGTTTGTCTCAAGTAATAATATTTCTAGTCCCATGCACAACTCTCGTCAGCTGCTTTGTAATACGTGCATAGATGTGTACTGGCCCCATTATGCCTCCCCGGTAAATGACCCAGAGACTCGCAAGGGCCGTCCACGTCATGTATTCAGACCATCAGCTGTTATATTTGACACCTGGATCTCACCTGCAGTTGTTTTCGTGTCGCGGCAGAGCTGCCGAGCCACGGCTTACATGACAACACCACGTGCCAATCGTATGTTTGTTTATAATCGTCTGTTTGTTTACTCCTGTGTGAGAAGTAAACATCGACTTGTGTGCCTGCATCGCCTCGCCCAGTCCCGCCACAATCCAACAAAGTCTTGTTTACTGTTCAGCCGCACACACGTGGGTCTGTGGACCATACCTTCACACATCTACCGCACACACGTGGGTCTGTGGACCACACATTCACACTTCTACAGGTGCTCCATTAATTCACACACATTCGTATGTGTCCCGAGTGGTCCTCCTGCGTCTTTATGTAGGACCACAAAAAGAATAGCACCACTGCCACACAGAGAGTATGTCGTAAGAGGCGACTAACTGTGTACCATGGCATAACACTGGGAATGGTTAGGTGGTTTATTACGAGCAGCATAGATGGCGCCTAACAGGCTTCGGATCTACTTTGCTCAAGTGTTTGAGGATATTCAAATTGACTTTCACATCCATTAACCACCCTCCGCAGCACTTGTCCCAAAACAACGGAGTAATAAGCTGCTTGAACCTAGCCAACTAAGCAGGAAATCCTCCTCCCGGCTACATCCAGGTCTTGCCAGAGCTGGAATCTGCACAGAAGCATCTTCCCCTGTACATGTACAGGTCGACACAGGAGCATCTACCTTTGTAGATGTACTGGTCGACACAGGAGAATCTACCTTTGTAGATGTACAGGTCGACGCAGGAGAATCTACCTTTGTAGATGTACAGGTCGACATAGGAGAATCTACCTTTGTAGATGTACAGGTCGACGCAGGAGAATCTACCTTTGTAGATGTACAGGTCGACGCAGGAGAATCTACCTTTGTAGGTGTACAGGTCGACACAGGAGAATCTACCTTTGTAGATTTACAGATCGACGCAGGAGGATCTACTCTTGTAGAAGCAAAACACAGAATTTGACATTTGTACATTGTTCAATCTATGACATTTTCAACTCCGACTATGCAACGAGCACACCACACAAACAAACTTCTTTTCGAGAGTTTATGCGAAGGTCACGTCTGCCATGTCATTTCGTCAAGGTCACTACCAACTTCTAAATATATGTTCTCCATAATATCATCTGTCATTCAAACACGAGCCGACTAGTCCGGGAATTTTTTGAAGCTACCTCGCATAAACGGGAAGGACAATGGTCTAATGGAGGAGACGAAGAGAGCATATTAACAGTCCCGGCACTTACAGAAACAAAGAAAAAGGGACAGGGCGTTCTGGACCATGATGGCAACACGTTATACTACAGCGGAGTTCCCATGAGTGAACGAACCAGGTCAGGGGTTGGTTGTATAGTGAATGGTAACAGCAGAGCAAACATTAAAGGATGGAAGTTCATTTCAGAACGACTGATGGTTCTAAGTCTACAAGAGGAGGATAGTCAAATGGATATCGTCACTGTGTATGCACCAAACGAAGATGAGAGCACTGACATAAAAGATGAATTTTATGAGCTCCTTCAAAGGACCATTGACGATTGCCATTATGAACTACTTCTACCTTGGAGACTTCAACGCAAGAGTTGGAAACGACTATTCTAGATGGGATGGAGTGATCGGTAGGTATGGAGAAGATGTCTTAAATGACAATGGAAAAGGACTGCTGAGATTCTGCAGAGAATAAAATCTTGTTATTACAAATACAAGGTTTCCACACAAGCGTATCCATGCCTACACAAGATGCGAGCCGGCAAGAAATGAAAGATCCATAATTGACTAGGCAATAGTGAGGAAAACTGATTTCAAGCATGTAAAGGATGCTAGAGAGTTCAGAGGACCAGAGATAGGAAGCGACCACTACCTTGTTAAAATAAAGAGAGAAATTGAAAAACACTATCCAGCCAGGCAACACCCATCAGCAACAAAGAAACATAATACACGAGGAGAAAATAAAATTAAGGCTTACAAACTACGAGAACCAGAGGTTAAGAGGAGATACCAAGGGCTCATAACAACAGCAATAGAAAGGATAGAGGAATCTGAAGACGATATGGAAATGCTTTTGGTAAAATTCAAAGACATCCTCAAAGAGGCTGCAGTAGAGGCATGCGTTCAAACACGAGAAGGGTGGACGAGAAAGAGTACACCATGGAGGACAGAAGAAGTGAAAAGAGTAATAAGAGAAAAGAAAAAGGCATGGAAGCAATACCTAGGGGCTAGGAATACAGAAGAACAAACAAAGAAATATAAAGAATATGTAAATTTGAGAACAGAAGCAAAGAAGACTTTTCTCAATGCCAAACAGAAATCCTGGTAAGAATGTGGAGAGAAACTGGAAAATAATGCTGGAGAAAACCAGAAACTGTTCTACAAGACCTTAAAGAACATGAGGAAGGAAAAGGAATGCCCCCTAAAATTTGTTAAAGATAAACAAGGTGCGCTGTTGACTGCCCCAGAAGAGGTAATGAACAGATGGAAAGAATATTTCTCAGATCTCCTTGGAGTGGAGGAAAACCAAGCTCTGGAAGTAACAGTCCCAATTCAAGAAGAGGGAGCCATGGAGGGAAACGATAATGTCACAATGGAAGAACTAAAGGCAGCATTGGAGAAAATTAAGATTGGTAAAGCAGCAGGACATGATGGTATAACACCAGAAATGGTTAAATACATGGGAGCGGCAGGAGAGATGCTATTCATGAAGATTCTCAAGGCAGCTTGGCGCCACAAGAAGATACCAAGAGACTGGGAGGTTGCAATAATAATACCAATATTTAAAGAGGGTGACAATCGACAATGTGAAAATCGCAGATGTATTTCCCTTCTCAGTGTCCCCGGGAAAGTCAACTCTAGGATTCTAGAACGGCGATTAAGAGGTCTAGCAGAGCCAAATATAGATGAAACTCAATGTGGGTTTAGGGCAAACAGAAGTACTCAAGACCTTATCTTTACACTCAGACAGCTGAGGGCAAACATAAGTAATCAAGACCTTATCTTTACATTCAGACAGCTGAGGGCAAACAGAAGTACTCAAGACCTAATCTTTACACTCAGACAGCTGAGGGCAAACAGAAGTACTCAAGACCTTATCTTTACATTCAGACAGCTGAGGGCAAACATAAGTACTCAAGACCTTTTCTTTACATTCAGACAGCTGAGGGCAAACAGAAGTACTCAAGACCTTATCTTTACATTCAGACAGCTTAGGGCAAACAGAAGTACTCAAGACCTTATCTTTACACTCAGACAGCTGAGGGCAAACAGAAGTACTCAAGACCTTATCTTTACATTCAGACAGCTGAGGGCAAACAGAAGTACTCAAGACCTTATCTTTACACTCAGACAGCTGAGGGCAAACAGAAGTACTCAAGACCTTATCTTTACATTCAGACAGCTGAGGGCAAACAGAAGTACTCAAGACCTTATCTTTACACTCAGACAGCTGAGGGCAAACAGAAGTACTCAAGACCTTATCTTTACATTCAGACAGCTGAGGGCAAACAGAAGTACTCAAGACCTTATCTTTACATTCAGACAGCTGAGGGCAAACAGAAGTACTCAAGACCTTATCTTTACATTCAGACAGCTGAGGGCAAACAGAAGTACTCAAGACCTTATCTTTACACTCAGACAGCTGAGGGCAAACATAAGTACTCAAGACCTTATCTTTACATTCAGACAGCTGAGGGCAAACAGAAGTACTCAAGACCTTATCTTTATACTCAGACAGCTGAGGGCAAACAGAAGTACTCAAGACCTTATCTTTACATTCAGACAACTCAGGGCAAACATAAGTACTCAAGACCTTATCTTTACATTCAGACAGCTGAGGGCAATCATAAGTACTCAAGACCTTATCTTTACACTCAGACAGCTGAGGGCAAACAGAAGTACTCAAGACCTTATCTTTACACTCAGACAGCTGAGGGCAAACAGAAGTACTCAAGACCTTATCTTTACACTCAGACAGCTGGGGGCAAACAGAAGTACTCAAGACCTTATCTTTACATTCAGACAGCTGAGGGCAAACAGAAGTACTCAAGACCTTATCTTTATACTCAGACAGCTGAGGGCAAACAGAAGTACTCAAGACCTTATCTTTACATTCAGACAGCTGAGGGCAACCATAAGTACTCAAGACCTTATCTTTACATTCAGACAGCTGAGGGCAAACAGAAGTACTCAAGACCTTATCTTTACATTCAGACAGCTGAGGGCAAACAGAAGTACTCAAGACCTTATCTTTACATTCAGACAGCTGAGGGCAAACAGAAGTACTCAAGACCTTATCTTTACATTCAGACAGCTGAGCGAAAAGGCTCTTGAATATGATAAAGAGATGCATCTCTGCTTTTTGGATTTGGAGAAAGCATTTGATAAAGTTCCTTGGGACAAACTCTGGGAGTGCCTGCCATAGAAGAACATCCCAGGACCCCTGATCTCTGCCATACAGAGTTTTTATAAAACATGCAGAAATTATGTGCGGACATCAAATCAAAATTCAGGAGAGTTCAGGACCTCTAGTGGAGTAAGACGGGGTGACACTCTATCACCGTACCCTTTTATACTCCTCATGGATGAAGTCATCAAAGCCTGCAAGGAACGGACAAAAAAGTATGAAGTAGGGTACTGGAAGATGAGACCAAGTTACATATCGGAACTAGCGTTTGCAGACGATGTGGCCCTGATCACGAAATCCGAGGCACATCTCCAGATCAACTTGCAGGTCTACTGAAGAAGAGTTGAAGAAGAGAGGAATGGACATCAGCAACTCTACAACAGAAACCGTGGTGATCGCCAGAGATGAAAAGAGACATCAGATAACCCTGGCAACACGCCCACTTGAGCAAGTCAACCCCGTCAAATATCTAGGAGTGATTAAAGACAGCAGGGGAGGAATCAAAGAGGAGTTCATTGCACGAAGGGCAGCAGCAGGTAGACATCTCTATGCAATAAACAGAATATTCCTCAGCCCACCCCCCCCCCCCCCCCAAACAAAAAAAATCTACTCTCGTCACTTTCCTCTCACATCTACCTTCGTCACTCCTCTCTCACATCTACCTTCGTCACTCCTCTCTCACATCTACCTTCGTCACTCCTCTCTCACATCTACCTTCACCTGTAATTATATGTCCTAGATACACGGTAGCGTTACTATCTCGTCTTTCTCCAGTTTCATCCCAAATATCAAATTAAGCGTGGAGTGCTGAAACAGTTCAGTTCAGTTCAGCTCACCCCGTAACCCATCAGGTCGTTGGGGCACACTTGAAGACACTCCCACAACTCCACGCCACCTCTCTCTGTCCGCTCATCCCGTAACCCATCAGGTCGTTGGGGCACACTTGAAGACACTCCTACAACTCCACGCCATCTCTCTCTGTCCGCTCATTCCGTAACCCATCAGGTCGTTGGGGCACACTTGAATACACTCCGACAACCCCACGCCATCTCTCTCTGTCCGCTCATCCCGTAACCCATCAGGTCGTTGTGGCACACTTGAAGACACTCCCACAACCCCACGCCACCTCTCTCTGTCTGCTGCCGCTGGGCGCGCCTCACCGGGACGAAAGTTTGACCACTCAGTGATGTTGTCTGCCCATCTCTTCCATGGACGACCGCGCCTTCTCTTTCCTGGTACGGAACCATGCAGTATCGAATTTGTAATTCCGTTGGACCTCGTGATGTGCCCAAACCAAGCCATCATTCGCCTTTTGCTAGCTGTGAACAGATCCTCAAAAGACCCAATTGCGTTTTCCACTCTTCGTCCTATTTCTACGTTCGAGACACGATCCCTATTGGTAACATTTAAGTCTTCTAAAGCACCTAATTTCCATTTCATGTATTCTGCTCTGAATATCCGCAGTAATGGTCCAAGTCTCACAGACATACATAAATTTTGAGGGCACCTATGGTCCAAGTCTTACAGAGAGCACCAATGGTCCAAGTCTCACAGAGAGCACCAATGATCCAAGTCTCACAGAGAGCACCAATGGTCGAAGTCTCACAGAGAGCACCAATGATCCAAGTCTCACAGAGAGCACCACTGGTCCAATTCTCACAGAGAGCACCAATGGTCCAAGTCTCACAGAGAGCACCAATGATCCAAGTCTCACAGAGAGCAGCAATGGTCCAAGTCTCACAGAGAGCACCAATGATCCAAGTCTCACAGAGAGCACCACTGGTCCAATTCTCACAGAGAGCACCAATGGTCCAAGTTTCACAGAGAGCACCAATGATCCAAGTCTCACAGAGAGCACCAATGATCCAAGTCTCACAGAGAGCACCAATGATCCAAGTCTCACAGAGAGCACCACTGGTCCAATTCTCACAGAGAGCACCAATGGTCCAAGTCTCACAGAGAGCACCAATGATCCAAGTCTCACAGAGAGCACCAATGATCCAAGTCTCACAGAGAGCACCAATGGTCCAAGTCTCACAGAGAGCACCAATGATCCAAGTCTCACAGAGAGCACCAATGGTCCAAGTCTCACAGAGAGCACCAATGATCCAAGTCTCACAGAGAGCACCACTGGTCCAATTCTCACAGAGAGCACCAATGGTCCAAGTCTCACAGAGAGCACCAATGATCCAAGTCTCACAGAGAGCACCAATGATCCAAGTCTCACAGAGAGCACCAATGATCCAAGTCTCACAGAGAGCACCAATGATCCAAGTCTCACAGAGAGCACCACTGGTCCAAGTCTCACAGAGAGCACCAATGGTCCAAGTCTCACAGAGAGCACCAATGATCCAAGTCTCACAGAGAGCACCAATGGTCCAAGTCTCACAGAGAGCACCAATGATCCAAGTCTCACAGGGAGCACCAATGACCGCATTAGTCTAACTTGTATGCCTAGGGCGAGCCGCTTATCTTGCCATGTAAGCGTCACAGTTATGTGTGCTACTCTGGCAAATATCTCAGACTGCGAGCCCTCGTCACTGATCAAATATAATACTTACCAGCGCCCCACGCTTAATTTCATATTTCTAATGAAACTTGAGTAAGGCGGGGTAGTACAGCTGAGTTAATAGAGGTAAACTATTGTCTACTTGTTTGTGAATTTTGAAATCGAAAGGTTTCATTTACATATTGATTTATTTTAATGTATTCCTATGACCTGTCTATTTTATTGTATTCCTATGACCTGTCTATTTTATTGTAGTCTTATGACCTGTCTATTTTATTGTATTCATTTTACCTGTCTATTTTATTGTTTTCCTGTGACCTGTCTATTTTATTGTATTGCTTTGATCTGTCTATTTTATTGTATTCCTATGACCGGTCTATTTTATTGTATTCCTATGACCTGTCTATTTTATAGTATTTCTATGACCTGTCTATTTTATTGTATTCCTATGATCTGTCTATTTTATTGTATTTCTATGACCGGTCTATTTTATTGTATTCCTTTGACCTGTCTATTTTATTGCATTTCAATTACCTGTCTATTTTATTGTATTCCTATGACCTGTCTATTTTATTGAATTCCTAAGACCTGTCTATTCTATTGTATCCATATGACCGGTCTATTTTATTGTATTCCCATGACCGGTCTATTTTATTGTATTCCTATGACCTGTCTATTTTATAGTATTTCTATGACCTGTCTATTTTATTGTATTCCTATGACCTGTCTATTTTATTGTATTCCTATTACCTGTCTATTTTATTATATTCCTATGACCTGTCTATTTTATTGTATTCATGTGACCTGTCTATTTTATTGTATTCCTATGACCTGTCTATTTTATTGTATTTTTATGACCTGTCTATTTTATTGTATTCCTATGACCTGTCTATTTTATTGTATTCCTATGACCTGTCTATTTTATTGTATTCCTATGACCTGTCTATTTTATTGTATTCCTATGACCTGTCTATTTTATTGTATTCCTATGACCTGTCTATTTTATTGTATTCCTATGACCTGTCTATTTTATTGTATTCCTATGTCCTGCCTATTTGAATGTATTCTGAAATCAATAATTTCCGTTACTGTGTTTCTCTGTCTCTTGTCTTCAATCTACCACATCATGTGGTCTCTCTTTATTTACTTTTATCAGTACAGATTCCGTCAATAAATTTATTTACTCGTGGCTGTCGTTTTGTTTGTTTAATTTTGTTTTCTGTAAGATTTTTTTTCTTTAGTGTTCGTAAGAGTAGGTATATAAGTTAGTTGTTTGAGCGTTTGGGTATTATGGTCTGTATTTGTCTGCTTGTGTTGGTGGGTGTGTGTGTGTGTACTCGTGTTTGTGAGTGTGAGTAATTGAGACGTTTGGTCTGTGTTTGTCTGCTTGTGTTGGTGGGTGTGTGTACTCGTGTTTGTGAGTGTGAGTATTTGAGACGTTGGGTCTGTGTTTGCCTGCTTGTATTGGTGTGTGTGTGTGTGTGTGCTCGTTTTGTGAGTGTGAGTATTTGAGACGTTGGGTCTGTGTTTGCCTGTTTGTGTTGGTGTGTGTGTGTGCGTGTGCTCTTGTTGTGTGTGTGAGTGAGACGTTGAGTCTGTATTTGCCTGCTTGTGTGCTGGTGTTTATGTACTCGTGGTTGTGTGTGTACGTGCGTGAACTGTACACAAAGACCATTGTGCTGCTGACAGGCACTGACGCCTGCGAGAACACGACTGTCCACAACAGCTATGTTTCCACTGTTTATTTAGCAGGCAATATTTCAGATCGATCCCTACGAATGGTTTGTTATTTAGGGCACGAACGTTCTGCGCGCCACAAGCTGTTATACCTTTATTTTGTTCATCTAAACTGGTTATTGTGCGTTGTGGGGAGAATCCAGTTTCAAATTTGTGTAAGATATATTGTCTCTTCTGACGTCTGACCATGCTTTCTTCTGCGTGTTGCTAATACATGTTTTTGTGGGGAAAGAGGTAAACAAACAACACTGAATGAAGATGAAGTTGATGGTGAGGTTTGGTGAGGGTAAGAGGCAGGGGTAGGTGTTGGTGTGGGTGAAGGAGGATAAGGATCTTGTAGTCAGTAGAATCTAAGACATTCGTCAGGGTCAGCTCTCGTGTGCGTCGTATCCATGGAAACATGGCGTGCATCAGGCTGTTTTCAGGACCGTCGCTTGGAGGCGGAAAATGGTCTTAGTCTGATCTGGTTCACTGACTGATATAAACTGCTCGCTCAGGCTCTGGATGCCGTCATAACACAACAGAAAAAGAAAGCTCAAGTCAGATGTATCGTCTTCTTCTTCTTCGTTCGCTCTCAATCTCCCGCTATCAAGCCCTGAACGTTCTCAATCTCCCACTACCAAGCCCTGAACGTTCTCAATCTCCCACTACCAAGCCCTGAACGTTCTCAATCTCCCACTACCAAGCCCTGAACGTTCTCAATCTCCCGCTACCAAGCCCTGAACGTTCTCAATCTCCCACTACCAAGCCCTGAACGTTCTCAATCTCCCACTACCAAGCCCTGAACGTTCTCAATCTCCCACTACCAAGCCCTGAACGTTCTCAATCTCCCACTACCAAGCCCTGAACGTTCTCAATCTCCCACTACCAAGCCCTGAACGTTCTCAATCTCCCACTACCAAGCCCTGAACGTTCTCAATCTCCCACTACCAAGCCCTGAACGTTCTCAATCTCCCACTACCAAACCCTGAACGTTCTCAATCTCCCGCTACCAAGCCCTGAACGTTCTCAAACTCCCACTACCAAGCCCTGAACGTTCTCAATTTCCCGCTACCAAACCCTGAACAAGGCGTTGCAAGTAACAGGATGTTGTCCGGAGAGCGGAATGCGTAGCTCACATATTGACTGCGATATTTGCACCTTTCTGTCCGATACATTCGACTTCAGCAGGTAGATATAAAAAGAGGTATGGAATATGTAGAGAATGCTGTGACGAATCGAACAGAAAAGGAATTCTTGACATGGACTTGTTAGAGCTATCGGTACCACATGGGTCTGGCAGGCTTTAATTGACTCCCCGTGACATCCTCTGGTTCCTAGCTTACAGCGCAGACTACATACATCACAGCGTGACATATCAGGCAGTACAGGAATTGGAAAGATTGAATTCGTTCAGCGGACACACACGAATTCGTGTTCTTTATGTTTCGGGTAATACAATTAAATGTGTGGTAAAATATTAGTGTGTGTGTGTATACGTATGGACGTGTGCACATGTGTTCGTGCGTGTCTGGTGTGTGTGTGTGTGTGTGTATGCGCACGCGCGCGTGTGTGTTTATGTCCGTACACGTGAGCATGTGCGTGCGTATATATATATATATCTGTCTAAATGCTGTATTCGATTCGGTCGATTGGTCCGCTCCTGCAAGGCATCGGCACTTCTGCCCCACTGCTGGACTTGATAACAGAGCCACACACCGGTGCCAGAGTCCGCCTAAGTGACCCTCTCTTGGACATGCTCCCATCATGTTTGATGGTCAGGCAGGGTTGCGACCTTGCCGCTAACCTCTTCTGTCCAGCCATCGACTAGACTCCACACCGCCTTGACTCCCACCGTCTGGGGATTGTCATGGCCCAAACACGCATCACAGACCTCGCCAATGCCAATGACATAGTCCTAGTCGGCCGGGACAATGGGGCTCTGCAACCGTCTCTCGGGCAACTGGATCTCAAAACATCAAACCTGGGTCTATCTAAATCCTGGGTCGACAAGCATTCAGAACCTTTCCTCCGACACTGGTCCTCACATCATTGTTGTCCCTGGTCACACGGTGGAGGACACCAATGAATTCACATACCTGGGGAGTTCTTTTTCATCCGATGGACGCAGTGGGCCTGACATGTTAAGGCATATCGGGCTTGCTGCATCGGCTATGAACGACCTTCGCCGGGTATGGGATAATGGCAGACTCTCTCTCGGATCCACAATTTGTATTTACCAGATGTGTGTGATTCCTGTCCTCCTGTGTGATTCCTGTCCTCCTGTGTGATTCCTGTCCTCCTATGTGATTCCTGTCCTCCTATGTGATTCCTGTCCTCCTGTGTGGTTCCTGTCCTCCTGTATGGTTCCTGTCCTCCTGTATGGTTCCTGTCCTCCTGTATGGTTTCTGTCCTCCTGTATGGTTCCTGTCCTCCTGTATGGGTCCTGTCCTCCTGTGTGGTTCCTGTCCTCCTGTATGGTTCCTGTCCTCATTCTGTATGGTTCCTGTCCTCCTGTATGGTTCCTGTCCTCCTGTATGGTTCCTGTCCTCCTCCTGTATGGTTCCTGTCCTCCTGTATGGTTCCTGTCCTCCTGTACGGTTCCTGTCCTCCTGTATGGTTCCTGTCCTCCTGTACGGTTCCTGTCCTCCTGTATGGTTCCTGTCCTCCTGTATGGTTCCTGTCCTCCTCCTGTATGGTTCCTGTCCTCCTGTAAGGTTCCTGTCCTCCTGTACGGTTCCTGTCCTCCTGTATGGTTTTTGTCCTCCTGTATGGTTCCTGTCCTCCTCCTGTATAGTTCCTGTCCTCCTGTATGGTTCCTGTCCTCCTCCTGTATGGTTCTTGTCCTCCTGTATGGTTCCTATCCTCCTGTATGGTTCCTGTCCTCCTCCTGTATGGTTCCTGTCCTCCTGTATGGTTCCTGTCCTCCTCCTGTATGGTTCCTGTCTTCCTGTATGGTTCCTGTCCTCCTGTATGGTTCCTGTTCTCCTGTATGGTTCCTGTCCTCCTCCTGTATGGTTCCTGTCCTCCTGTATGGTTCCTGTCCTCCTCCTGTATGGTTCCTCTCCTCCTGTATGGTTCCTGTCCTCCTCCTGTATGGTTCCTGTCCTCCTGTATGGTTCCTGTCCTCCTCCTGTATGGTTCCTGTCCTCCTCCTGTATGGTTCCTGTCCTCCTCCTGTATGGTTCCTGTCCTCCTCCTGTATGGTTCCTGTCCTCCTGTATGGTTCCCGTCCTCCTCCTGTATGGTTTTTGTCCTCCTCCTGTATGGTTCCTGTCCTCCTCCTGTATGGTTCCTGTCCTCCTCCTGTATGGTTCCTGTCCTCATGTACGGTTCAGAAACTTGGACCCCCCCTTAAACAGGATATCAAGACTCGATACCTTTCATATGCGCAACCAATCGACGCATCCTCGGTATCCGGTGGTTCGATCGCGTCCGTAATGCTGAGGTGTCTGCAAAATACGAGTCTTTACGAAATATATAACGGGCCGATGTTCTGCATTGGTCATCTAGTGTTTATTCTTGTTTGCAGTTTTTCAAACTGTTAATGAGACACTATTGTCAATAATCACAAAGTATTCTTCTTCTTCTGTGGTCGTTCTCCATCTCCCGCTACCAAGTCCTGAACAAGGCTTTGCAAGTAGCAGGATGTAGCCCGGAAAACGGAATACATTGTGTCGCTAGTTTACAGATTGATCGCGATATTTGCACCTTTTGGTCCGACATATCCATCTTCGGTGGCAAGAAGTCTTCATTTATGCATCGAATGTCTTTGAAATTCTGAATAATTTTTGTTTCAACTATACTAAGAATACGTAATAGGAGATTAAATGGAAAGAGTTATTTAAGAGCAGACAAATGAATAAATCACCAGCTATAGACTGCATAACTTCATTAGTTATTCATGCTTGATAGAAAACATTTTTGATGTGTCTTTACAATGACACGAACGAATGACGTGTTCCACTCGAATGAAAAGAAGATTCAATACTACTCATCTGGAAAAAAGAACAATAGAAGTAACAAAGGTACATGCGGATGTGAATCGTTGCTAAGCCATACTATAAACATGTATGCAAAAATACTTGAACAAAGAAAAATACCTATTGTTGAATTTCAATTATGGTATTCCTAATTTGGCTGCAACCTATTTGGCGAGACAAGCGCCTCGCCCTCGGCATAAAAGTCAGACTACTGCGCTCTTTGGTGCTGTCAATATTTATGTATGCCTGCGAGACCTGGACCATTACAGCAGATATCCAGGGCAGAATACGTGCAATGGAAATGCGGTGCTATTGAAAACTCCTAAATGTTACATATAAAGATCGTGTCACGAACGTAGTCATCCGTCAGAGAGTTGAAGACGCTATTGGTCCTTTTGAAGATCTGTTCACAACTATCAAAAGACGAAAGATGGCCTGGTGCGGGCACGCCGCGAGGTCAAACGGAATTCCCAACTCGATACTCTTTGGATCCGTACCGGATCAGAGAGGGCGAGGACGTCCAAGGAAGAGATGGGTGGACAACATCACTGAGTGGTCAGGCCTTCGTCTCGGTGAGATACGACAGGCGGCGACAGACAGAGAGGGTTGGCGTGGGTTTTTCATGTCTTCATGTGTGCCCCAACGAGCTGATGGGTTACGGGATGAACTGAACTGAACTGAATTTGGATTATGTCGAGCTATGGTTTGCACATGTTTTATTCGTGTTAAGACAATTAAGCGAAATAACAATACACTATAACGAACAGTTATATATTCCTTTCGTTGATCATTTCTTATTTTATAGAATAGATATAAAAAAGTTTGGATGACATTAGATTATCTAGTACAAGGTCAGCTACTTGATAATGTGATAGCGATGTACGTTATGAAGACCAACACAATATGAAATACTGATATCGTTAGAGAAGCTTTGGGAAATCAATACGACTGTGTGACAGGTGTGTATGTGTGCATTCCTCCCAGGTGTTCAACATTTACATGGGCAAAATCACAACAGAGGTCAGCCAAACAGTAACACCGGAAACATATTCCACACACGAACTACTCGTCGTTGCTGATGATCTGTGCTTAATGTTTGAGGATGAAAATAAACTGCAAACTCACATGAGAGCTCCGCCCCAACCCAAACTCACATGAGAGCTCCGCCCCAACCCAAACTCACATGAGAGCTCCGCCCCAACCCAAACTCACATGAGAGCTCCGCCCCAACCCAAACTCACATGAGAGCTCCGCTCCTACCCAAACTCACATGAGAGCTCCGCCCCAACCCAAACTCACATGAGAGCTCCACCCCAACCCAAACTCACATGAGAGCTCCGCCCCAACCCAAACTCACATGAGAGCTCCGCCCCAACCCAAATTCACATGAGAGCTCCGCCCCAACACAAACTCACATGAAAGCTCAGCCCCCTCACATGAGAGCTCCGACACAACCGGTGACAAATATAACTTGAAAATGTACGACTCGAAGACAGAAAGTATGCTGACTGGCAGAGCATCTGGTCCACATAACGTAAGATGAAACCATATTACTCTTGAACAGATCTGGGTGTTCAACTATTTGGGCAACATTTTTACAGCAGCTGGACAGCTGGACAGGGAAATCGAGACTAGGTATCAGAAACCATCTGGTGTGACCTAACATGTGTGGTCATTACTAAAGCATTCGAGCATCAATTAGGCGAGTAAGCAAAACACCAATAAACAGTGTATGTATGCAGACTGTGTGCCCCCATTGTGGAACATGGCCACGGGATGTCAAAGATGCTAGAGGGTATCATTCCGAAGTCTTAAATGAAGTGTTTAAGAGAGGTCATTGACATCACCAGGAGAGACATTTATCGAAATGAGGACAGTCGAAAAGTTGCCAGCACTATGCCTTGTCCTGAGTACATTTCCAGGCAACAAATATTGTGGTTAGGTCACACATATCATGAGGATCCACAGTTATCAACTTTCAATTGTGCCTTCTAATGCTAGGAGGGAGATCACGCGGTGTATGGATAAAAGACATTAGAGTCCCTTTGACAGCTCGTAGACTCACAACAACCGATCGACGCAAGTTGGTCCAGCACATGCACGTTGAGGCCCCGTCCCCTCCCTTCCCCACGCCACTCTGCGGCATAAGTAGACTAACTAACAATGGTGCAGGATTTTGGACATGTCAGCAATGGTACACCAACGATCCCAAGGAATCACGTGATGATCTGAACTGAAGTGTTATAAAGCTTGACCATTTTTGATTTACTTTCAATGACGCGACAAGGAACTCAGTCAACATATATCCCTCAGCCGCATAGAATATGTCATGAGCCTTATAGAATATGTCATGAGCCTCATAGAATATGTCATGAGCCTTATAGAATATGTCATGAGCCTCATAGAATATGTCATGAGCTTCATAGAATATGTCATGAACCTCATATAGCCCGAGAGCCGAAATTTGACCAGGCCTCTTTTATCACTGTTGTACTTACTGACCTAATAAATGGACGTGTACCTGAAAAGGGGGGGGGGGGGGGAGACGAAGACTAACAGCTGGAGCATACAGACTTAATTACTGGGTGTACCTGGTGGTTAAGGGGGGGGGGTGGAGCAGAGTCCAGGTCGTTACTGGGTATTTCTATCTAGAATTTTACAAAATGTATTCACATCATTCACGACTACATACGGCAAATAACATAGAAGGTGGCAGGTGGCAGGTGGCAGGTGGCAGGTTCATGACATCATACTCAAACAACAAGTATTAATGTGAGTGCAATGAGATTACAAACAGCACAAGAAATACATCTTAATTAAATAGACACGCGGAGGTTATAAGCACAAGCTATTGAATATTATTCCGAACTACCCCAACCCAGTTCTAGCCGCACAACCCCCTCCCCTTATCTGTACCCTCAACACACTCAAAAACCCGACCTCAAGTTTGTATTCTGTGCATTCGCTCACACTCAGATCCCCTCAGGCGGGTGATCTTGACATAATACATTCAACCTATTCAACATATACTCACATGTAATCACACACTCAATCGATCTGCGTATACTCACATTCTGGAACATGGTTCCCTCAGTGTCCTTCACACTCCACACACACATCCAGATCTCTCCTAGGCGATCTGTACACTTGTGTAACTATTCAGAACATACATCGTTCACAAGATGTTCTGCACGTACAACAAACATTCAGATCTCTTCTAGACACAGGGCGCCCAACACACACCTTATAGAGCGATTGGCCAAGACTCAAAATGGTATGCTGGTTCCGTCACCCTGCACTTTATGATATCTCCCTAACATTCGTCAAACAGCTTACCAATCTCTCTTCTCTAAAGTCCGTGAGCTAAACAGACTCTTTACTAAATTTATCTCTCTCTCTCTCTCTTTCTCTTTCTCTCTCTCTCTCTCTCTCCCTTCTCTCCATGACCAGTCTGCTTGAGTCAAACTTTGTCTAATAATATATAGTCTCCAGCAGTATCAGATCTGTCCAATGGGCCCCTGTGGGATGTCTGCTCCAACCATCTTCTAGTTTGAATCTACCTTCATTTAGTCGTTATTGGAACGAATCACTCTGAATTCCTGTCACTCAAAATGTCGCAGGAAGCTCTACTGGCCTTTGTCTGTCACTATTCCCACTACTCAAATCGGAACGTCAGAGTGGTCAGCTCCTACCTGTTCTAGACACATTGTTTCAGAGTGGTCAGCTCCTACCTGTACCAGACACATTCTTTCCCCAAATCCCCCGTTGTCCTTTGCTGACCACATCACCCCTGCCGTAAACGCTTGGGCTCCGGCTGGAACTGTTACAGAGACTAACAGCTGAAACATACTGACTTAATCACTGAACTTGTACCTGATGGTAGAGGAGCGAATACTGAAGCATACTGACCCAGTCACTGAACACTTACCTGATTGGGGAAAGGGGGGGGGGGGAAGAAAAGGCCTAACAGCTGACACATACTGACCTAGTTTCAACATCGCATTTTCCTTGCGCCCCTGGAAACATGATCCATGACAGCAACTTGACAAACCTGGTGGCAATCAATCAATACTGTAGTCATTATAGTGGTGATCCTACACAGTGGTGATCCTACACAGTGGTGATCCTACATAGTAGTGATCCGACATAGTGGTGATCCGACATAGTGGTAATCTGACATAGTGGTAATCTGACATAGTGGTTTTCTGACATAGTGGTAATCTGACATTGTGGTGATCTGACATAGTGGTGATCCTACATAGTGGTGGTCCTACATAGTGGTGATCCAACATAGTGGTGATCTGACATAGTGGTGATCCAACATAGTGGTGATCTGACATAGTGGTGATCCGAGATAGTGGTGATCCTACATAGTGGTGATCCTACATAGTGGTGATCTGACATAGTGGTGATCCGAGATAGTGGTGATCTGACATAGTGGTAAACCGACATAGTGGTGACCTGACATAGTGGTGATCCTACATAGTGGTGATCTGACATAGTGGTAATCTGACATAGTGGTGATCTGACATAGTGGTGATCTGACATAGTGGTGATCCCACATAGAGGTGATATGATAAAGCGGTAATCCTACATAGTGGTGATCCTACATAGTGGTGATCTGACATAGTGGTGATCCGAGAAAGTGGTGATCTGACATAGTGGTGATCTGACATAGTGGTGATCTGACATAGTGGTGATCCCACATAGTGGTGATCTGACATTGTGGTGATCCAACATAGTGGTTATCCCACATAGTGGTGATCTGTCATAGTGGTGATCCTACATAGTGGAGATCCCACATAGTGGTGATCCCACATAGTGGTGATCCCACATAGTGGTGATCCGAGATAGTGGTGATCCGGCATAGTGGTGATCCGAGATAGTGGTGATCCCACATAGTGGTGATCCGAGATAGTGGTGATCCCACATAGTGGTGATCCGAGATAGTGGTGATCCGAGATAGTGGTGATCCCATATAGTGGTGATCCCACATAATGGAAATACAACATACAAACCTAACTTTCCAATATAGCCAGGATGACCCAGGTTGACTTTCTTCAGTTCCATCGCAATACAAGAAGAGCTACTGCATCTCTACATATAATTGTAGATAGATGTTCACACAAGTAAGCATGTTATGGCCATTCAATAAATCTGCTAAAATGTCGTCAGCTCACTGTGGAGCATAGGCCTTTAACAAATATAAGCCATCCAAGATTGGCTTGTCTATTTCTACTCAAGTTTTTTTAGGATACAATTTGTAGCGAATGGAGTAACCAGGGCCATGCCCAATCCTTCTTAGTCTCCTTTAACGACATGCCAGGCAGGCTACAGTGTTACAATTCTCTGCTCAACTTGCAGGCCCCGTTTTATGCCTCTACGTGTTGTCCTTGTTGTTGGCCCTTGAGTTAGATACCCTTAAGGTTTTTTTTTGGATTGCGGGTTACAGTGTTAGTATATTTTGCCCGACCCTGACTAACATATTCTGACCAGTGTGTTTTAGCCTGACCCTGACTAACATAGTCTGACCAGTATGTTTTAGCCTGACCCCGACTAACAGTCTGACCAGTATGTTTTAGACTGACCCTGACTAACATATTCTGATCAGTATGTTTTAGCCTGACCCCGACTAACAGTCTGACCAGTATGTCTTAGAGTGACCCCGACTAACAGTCTGATCAGTATGTTTTAGCCTGAACCTGACTAACATAGTCTGACCAGTATGTTTTAGCCAGATCCTGACGTAAGTCTCCTCTTCCCGGATCCCATGCCGTAACATGGTGATACATTAAAACGTAAGTGACTGACGGTCGCATTAAATCATCTTGAAGAACCTGAGCCTAGATTCAAGGTTTGACACCCCTGGCCACATTCCTATTATCACGTGCAAGCAGCTTACGCGAACGCTTCGTACCAAAAGTTAACCTCGGTGCAGACAAGGCAGGGCAAAGTTATCTCGCCAACGAGAGTCGATTAGCCGTCAGCCCAACTTGTCCTCGCGTAGCGACCTGTCCTCTCACCCGTTCCTAACGCCTGCCGACGGTTCTTTCTACCAGTCAACTTACGTATGAGAATATGTCCGAGATCCAGTGTAGGTTGGATTCACCTGGCCCTCGCCGAGTGCTGAGATTGTGTGACAAATATGTGATTACATTTGAAACTTGGCCGAATACCGTATTTCGAATTCAGTCCCCACTAAACCATTGGTGTGCTGACGGCTGTTCGGGGAACAAATCGACCAGGTTGCATATCACCGGGAGTTTCAACTTTCTGGTCTTAACCGTTGTGTGTTGACCTGGAGTTTTGACTGTTGAAGGATTTACTTCAAACTGTCCATAGTTCCTATCCATAGATTCGCATTGGATCTGACTGAAGGTAAGGTCTTTCGTTCGTTCGTCTCGCAGTTGGGGGGATAATAATACAGAAAGTTTGTATACTTATTTATTCATTTATCTTTTAGTTCGGCGAAGGATGTGTTTCTATCGTTTCTGCTTATCGTCTTTCTCCGCAATTGTAATGGCTGAATTCCTCAATGTTTTATTATTTAACTACTGGGTCTGGTGAGGATTTCTTGATTACATAACTGGGTCTAGTGAGGATTTCTTGATTACATAACTGGGTCTAACGAGGATTTCAATATTACATAACTGGGCCTAACGAGGATTTCAATATTACATAACTGGGTCTAACGAGGATTTCAATATTACATAACTGGGCCTAACGAGGATTTCAATATTACATAACTGGGTCTAACGAGGATTTCAATATTACATAACTGGGTCTAACGAGGATTTCAATATTACATAACTGGGTCTAACGAGGATTTCAATATTACATAACTGGGTCTAAGTGACGTTTCTGTTTTACCTAATTAACTAGGTGCAATCAAGGTCTGGTTATTAAATAACTTCTGGATTAACGAATTTTTGGTTACTAGTTATCGGGGTAGATCACAAAGACTTAGGAAAAGTAACAATAACAAAGACTTAGGAAAAGTAACAATAACAAAGACTTAGGGAAAGTAACAATAACAAAGACTTAGCCCTAACTTTACCAAACAGACAGAATGAGAGACTGCTGGACCCTGAATGCTACTACCTATCAATGAACGCTTCTACATATCAATGAACGCTTCTACATATCAATGAACGCTACTACCTATCAATGAACGCTACTACCTATCAATGAACGCTACTACCCATCAATGAACGCTACTACATATCAATGAACGCTACTACATATCAATGAACGCTACAGCCTATCAACACATCTAATAAGAAAAACAGTATTCAGTGCCATGCCCCGACCAACGACAAAGACGATTCTTCGAAAGTAATTTTACTTTTCATTATATCAGGAGGACGATAGCATAAAGGGCTTCATTATTTTAAGGGGGACATTTGATTATTCCACACAATGAGGATGATTTCGCACAAAGAGGGTCCCTCTACACAAAGAGGGTCCTTCTACACAAAGAGGGTACTTCTACACAAAGAGGGTACTTCTACACAAAGAGGGTCCTTCTACACAAAGAGGGTACTTCCATACAAAGAGGGTCCTTCCATACAAAGAGGGTCCTTCCACACAAAGAGGATCTTTCTACACAAAGAGGGTCCTTCTACACAAAGAGGGTCCTTCTACACAAAGAGGGTCCTTCTACACAAAGACAGTCCTTCTACACAAAGAGGATCCTTCTACACAAAGAGGGTCTTTCTACACAAAGAAGGTCCTTCCACACAAAGAAGGTCCTTCCACACAAAGTGGGTCCTTTCACACAAAGAAGGTCCTTCCACACAAAGAAGGTCCTTCCACACGAAGATATTCCCAAAATGACATGGGTGCCACCAGATGACAGAAGAGAAAACCAGGCTGGCCACATACATGTGATACATTTGTTGTTGTTGTCAATGTTCACAATGAGGAGGTTTACTCATTTGCGCGACCTGAAAAAGTCTAGTTTTCCTAACATCACGATGGTGCTGATGTAGATGGATCGGGTTCTTCTGATCGTTGTGCCATACTGGCCTTCCTTTGCTAGTCGCTCACTACTATGGGGATCACTTTGATGCCCACCTCATTAGTCAGACGCCAAGAAGAACAGTAAATTTGTTCTAACCCTGACTAACATTGTCTGATCAGCATATTTTGCCTTACCAGACATTAGTGTACGCAACCCCCCCCCCCCCCCCCCCGCACCCCCCAGCTGTAAAGGTATACATCAGAAGTTCAGATCCTCATTACACGATGTTAAAGTATGTACAGTAGCAGGCTGTCATAACCAAACAATCTTCTGTTATCCAAAAATAAGCTAAAGTAACACAACAACATATAGACACAGAAACAGTTTAATGTGGGTTTAGAAAGAAGACCAGACAAGATAAAGTTACAATATCAGAGGGGATACGGAAGAGCCCTGTAAACATACAAATGATATGAAACGAAACTTGTGGGGAGGGTGTGATGTGAAGATAAAGTTCGCACAAGCCAACTACATCAAAGTAAAGGACAATTCAAACGGCAGATTTAAAAAGTACCAAAATAACAAATGCTATTCCCAAGGTTTAGAAAATATACACTCAAGCCAACAATGAAATAAGAAAGAGCTCTTGAAGAGAGAAGAGCAAATTTATTGATGAGTTGGCAACAGAGACAGAGGAAGCTACAACAATATGATATATGAGAGACGTATGCAATGCATTTAGGAACTAACATTATAATATGAGTAAGTACATGATTATTAAATAAATATCAGGGTCAAAGAAAGGTGTGGTTTGTTATATCATTATTTGAGGAGAGGGGACTAACGTCTGATCAGGAGAGGAGAGGAGACTAACGTCTGGTCAGGACAGGCGAGTAGAGGTGACTAACGTCTCGTCAGGAGAGGAGAGGAGACTAACGTCTGGTCAGGAGAGGAGACTAACGTCTGGTCAGGAGACGAGACTAACGACTGGTCAGGGTCAGGTGAGTAGAGGAGACTAGCGACTGGTCAGGAGAGGAGACTAACGACTGGTCAGGGTCAGGTGAGTAGAGGAGACTAACGTCTGGTCAGGAGACGAGACTAACGACTGGTCAGGGTCAGGTGAGTAGAGGAGACTAACGTCTGGTCAGGAGACGAGACTAACGACTGGTCAGGGTCAGGTGAGTAGAGGAGACTAGCGACTGGTCAGGAGAGGAGACTAACGACTGGTCAGGGTCAGGTGAGTAGAGGAGACTAACGTCTGGTCAGGAGACGAGACTAACGACTGGTCAGGGTCAGGTGAGTAGAGGAGACTAACGTCTGGTCAGGAGACGAGACTAACGACTGGTCAGGATCAGGTGAGTAGAGGAGACTAACGTCTGGTCAGGAGAGGAGACTAACGTCTGGTTAGGGTCAAGTGAGTAGAGGAGACTAACGTCTGGTCAGGTGAGTAGATGAGACAAACGTCTGGCCAGGGTCAGGGGAGTAGAGGAGACTAGCGACTGGTCAGGATCAGGTGATACATACTGACCAAGACCTTCACCTCGACTTCCAATCAGTTCTCTATGGAGACTGTTTCAATATATCTACCCAGGTCGGGATCCACGTGACCCCCGCGTTAGTGAGCATCACGGAGATGAAGCTAAGCATACCACAACAGCCTCGGGGCACATCTTAATCAGCACGCTCGGGATGTAAAGGGATTCCTCCCCCCTCCCCCACGTAACGTCCTTTTCAGGACGCACAAAACAGTAAATATGTTTATCATGCCCACTTTACAACAACAACATATAAGTATTTGAGTCCATTAAAGTTACGTTAATACATAACCTTGACCCTGACCTAGAAAATGGAAAAAAGTTGAAATGTGTGTATTCAGAAGACTTGAACAAGTTTCCGGTAAATGTAACTAAACAAATAGTGAGGTTCTGGAACACCTCTAGGCGGACAAAAAACATTCTTGTGGAAATAACAAGCAGGAAAATAAAAATATTTTGGTCATGTCAAGCGGCATGGCAGTCTGATGAAAGTTATATTAAAGGGTAGAATTGAGAGCCAGAGGGGGGCGGGGGTGGGGGATGGGGACCTACAGATGGATCGACAACATACAGATGTGGACTGGAGACAGTTTGAGAGAGTGTACAGTAGGACAGACAACATCAAAATGTGGACTGGAGACAGTTTGAGAGAGTGTACAGATGGACAGACAACATCAAGATGTGGACAGCAGACAGTTTGAGAGAGTGTACCAACCAAGCACGGGAGAGAGAGAGACAGCTGGAGATTCATTACCGCCAACCTCCAATGCGTAGACGGCACTTGATGATGATTATAATTAGAATACTACAGGAGTCTAGCCAGGGTTTAGTTATAAAATAACTACAGGAGTCTAGCCAGGGCTTAGTTATAAAATAACTACAGGAATCTAGCCAGGGTTTAGTTATAAAATAACTACAGGAGTCTAGCCAGGGCTTAGTTATAAAATAACTACAGGAGTCTAGCCAAGGCTTAGTTATAAAATAACTACAGGAGTCTAGCCAGGGCTTAGTTATAAAATAACTACAGGAGTCTAGCCAGGGCTTAGTTATAAAATAACTACAGGAGTCTAGCCAGGGTTTAGTTATAAAATAACTACAGGAGTCTAGCGAGGGTTTAGCTATAAAATAACTACAGGATTCTAGCGAGGGTTTAGCTATAAAATAACTACAGGAGTCTAGCCAGGGTTTAGCTATAAAATAACTACAGGAGTCTAGCCAGGGCTTAGTTATAAAATAACTACAGGAGTCTAGCCAGGGCTTAGTTATAAAATAACTACAGGAATCTAGCCAGGGTTTAGTTATAAAATAACTACAGGAGTCTAGCCAGGGCTTAGTTATAAAATAACTACAGGAGTCTAGCCAAGGCTTAGTTATAAAATAACTACAGGAGTCTAGCCAGGGCTTAGTTATAAAATAACTACAGGAGTCTAGCCAGGGCTTAGTTATAAAATAACTACAGGAGTCTAGCCAGGGCTTAGTTATAAAATAACTACAGGAGTCTAGCCAGGGCTTAGTTATAAAATAACTACAGGGGTCTAGCGAGGGTTTAGTTATAAAATAACTACAGGAGTCTAGCGAGGGTTTAGCTATTTCGATCTAAACATCATCATGTAGCATGTCCTTTGTAGAACGTCGTTCCCATCACAGTCTGTCTGAAAGAAACTCGTTCTCTTGCCAAAATTCCAGCCTCCGCCACAGTCATACCCAGGCATTCTTGGATATCTTGGTGCCATCGTCTTCTTGGTCTACCTCTTCTTCTCTTGCCTGGTACCATACCTTCCATCACCGTTCTCTCAAGACTGTTGTGTCTCTTGATGTGACCAAAGTATTTGCATTTTCTAGCCAAAATTGAATTGATAAACCAGTTCTCCTCTATACTCAACTCTTGCCGAATGTCTACATTTGTCGTTTCGCCGGCCACGGTATTCTGAACATCTTTCTGTAAGATTTTGACTCACTGGACTATATTCTTTTTCTATAAGTTTTAGTAATCGTCCATGATTCGCAGCCATATGCTGTGAAATGGATAACACAAGCTCCCAAAGACTTTTCTAAACACAAGACATAAATTGTTGTGTATTAAAAACAAGATCCTTGTTTTTCAATAACCCCCTAGTTTTCACCAATGTCTTATGTCTCTACTGATGAGGTCGGTGAATTGATCTGCTAGTTTATGTTACAACATATGACGTCACAATATATAAGACGAACGAGGAATTTATTGTTCAATTGTATCCTGGTTTAAACAAGTTTTTAATGCAACACCGGATTTATAGACAGAATGGTCGTAATACGGAGGTTCTCAGCCTTTGAAGGTTCTAGGCTTTTCATTGTATTGCCCAAATGTCCTCATGTCTCCTTCGTCAAACTGCTGAAGTCATTACCATAAGTCAGATAAGGCATACGTGTGACTTCAAATTATGTCAGTGGCTTTGCCAGGTAGGAACACAGTCTAGGTAGGAACACGGTCCAGGTAGAAACACAGTCCAGGTAGAAACACAGTCCAGGTAGGAACACAGTCCAGGTAGAAACACGGTCCAGGTAGAAACACAGTCCAGGTAGGAACACATTCTAGGTAGGAACACAGTCCAGGTAGAAACACAGTCCAGGTAGGAACACAGTCCAGGTAGAAACACAGTCCAGGTAGGAACACAGTAGCTGACAGAAAATAGGGACAATATTTAATCATTTTTATTTATTAAAAAAGGCAACAAATCACACATAGTTAATGCTTATATATAGCGTCCTATGCCCCCATTATTTGGTTTCCATATCTACTATGGATATGGATACCTCACTGGTTAAGTAGACGGGTCCACATGTATGGTAGTCTGTGGATATCATAGTTGACAGTTGTACATATAGAAAAACACATTAGTGATTATGTGAACAAATATAATAGCATCACTGTTTCCTTCCTAGCATGTTGTAAGAGGTGGCTAAGGAAGGTTGTGAATGGGGGTTAGCAACCTCACCATGTGAAAAGCATTGTAATAAAGCCGTCATGCAAATGAATCGAAGCAGGCTTTCCTAAAAGCCAAAATTATTTTGTTTAATGTGTCTTCAACGGATGGAGCAAGGGGTTCAACTGATGGAGCGAGGGGCTCAACTGATGGAGCGAGGGGTTTAACTGATGGAGCGAGTGGTTCAACTGATGGAGCGAGTGGTTCAACTGATGGAGCGAGGGGCTCAACTGATGGAGCGAGGGGTTTAACTGATGGAGCGAGGGGTTTAACTGATGGAGCGAGTGGTTCAACTGATGGAGCGAGTGGTTCAACTGATGGAGTGAGGAGTTCAACTGATTGAGCGAGGGTTTCAACTGATGGAGCGAGTGGTTCAACTGATGGAGCGAGGGGCTCAACTGATGGAGCGAGGGGTTTAACTGATGGAGCGAGTGGTTCAACTGATGGAGCGAGTGGTTCAACTGATGGAGTGAGGAGTTCAACTGATTGAGCGAGGGTTTCAACTGATGGAGCGAGTGGTTCAACTGATGGAGCGAGTGGTTCAACTGATGGAGCTAGTGGTTCAACTGATGGAGTGAGGAATTCAACTGATGGAGCGAGTGGTTCAACTGATGGAGCGAGTGGTTCAACTGATGGAGCTAGTGGTTCAACTGATGGAGCGAGTGGTTCAACTGATGGAGTGAGGAGTTCAACTGATTGAGCGAGGGTTTCAACTGATGGAGCGAGTGGTTCAACTGATGGAGCTAGTGGTTCAACTGATGGAGCGAGTGGTTCAACTGATGGAGTGAGGAGTTCAACTGATTGAGCGAGGGTTTCAACTGATGGAGCGAGTGGTTCAACTGATGGAGCGAGTGGTTCAACTGATGGAGCTAGTGGTTCAACTGATGGAGTGAGGAGTTCAACTGATGGAGCTAGTGGTTCAACTGATGGAGTGAGGAGTTCAACTGATGGAGCTAGTGGTTCAACTGATGGAGTGAGGAGTTCAACTGATGGAGCTAGTGGTTCAACTGATGGGGCGAGTTGTTCAACTGATGGAGTGAGAAGTTCAACTGATGGAGCGAGTGGTTCAACTGATGGAGTGAGAAGTTCAACTGATGGAGCGAGTGGTTCAACTGATGGGGCGAGTTGTTCAACTGATGGAGTGAGAAGTTCAACTGATGGAGCGAGTGGTTCAACTGATGGAGCTAGTGGTTCAACTGATGGAGTGAGGAGTTCAACTGATGGAGCTAGTGGTTCAACTGATGGGGCGAGTTGTTCAACTGATGGAGTGAGGAGTTCAACTGATGGAGCGAGGGGTTCAACTGATGGAGGGAGGGGTTCAACTGATGGAGGGAGGGATTCAACTGATGGAGCGAGAGGTTCAACTGATGGAGGGAGAGGTTCAACTGATGGAGCGAGGGGTTCAACTGATGGAGCGAGGGGTTCAACTGATGGAGGGAGGGGTTCAACTGATGGAGCGAGAGGTTCAACTGATGGAGCGAGAGGTTCAACTGATGGAGCGAGGGGTTCAACTGATGGAGCGAGGGGTTCAACTGATGGAGCGAGGGGTTCAACTGATGGAGGGAGGGATTCAACTGATGGAGGGAGGGGTTCAACTGATGGAGCGAGGGGTTCAACTGATGGAGGGAGGGGTTCAACTGATGGAGCGAGAGGTTCAACTGATGGAGCAAGGAGTTCAACTGATAGAGCGAGGGGTTCAACTGATGGAGCGAGTTCAACTGATGGAGCGAGAGGTTCAACTGATGGAGCAAGGAGTTCAACTGATGGAGCGAGTGGTTCAACTGATGGAGCGAGGGGTTCAATTGATGGAGTGACAGGTTCAACTTATGGATCGAAGGTAGAGGGGTTAAGTTAAAGAACACAAAAAAGTATGCAACAGCTAAACTAGCAGTAATGTCATCGAGATGTCCGTGTGTACATGTGCGGCTTCTTTAGGCTGTCAGGCTTCTTGAGGCTGTGAGGCTTCTCCAGGCTGTGAGGCTTCTCCAGGCTGTGAGGCTTCTCCAGGCTGTGAGGCTTCTCCAGGCTGTGATGCTTCTTGAGGCTGTGAGGCTTCTCCAGGCTGTGAGGCTTCTCCAGGCTGTGAGGCTTCTCCAGGCTGTGAGGCTTCTCTAGGCTGTGAGGCTTCTTCAGGCTGTGAGGCTTCTCCAGGCTGTGAGGCTTCTCCAGGCTGTGAGGCTTCTTCAGGCTGTGAGGCTTCTTCAGGCTGTGAGACCCCTTGGTGATATTAGGCTTTCAAAATGTGAGACCCCTTCATCTATGAGACCCCTTCAGACAGTGAGACCCCTTCAGTCTGCGAGACCACTTCAGACTGCGAGACCACTTCAGACTGCGAGACCCTTCAGTCTGTTATACCTTTTTGGCTGCGAGATCACTTCAGACTGCGAGACCCTTCAGTCTGTTATACCTTTTTGGCTGCGAGATCACTTCAGACTGCGAGACCCCTTCAGACTGCGAGACCCTTCAGTCTGTTATACCTTTTTGGCTGCGAGATCACTTCAGACTGCGAGACCCTTTCAGACAGTGAGACCCCTTCAGGCTGTGAGACCCCTTCAACTGCACCTCATCCACTGCTCAGCTATGGTTCGCTGACCCCTGCACCTCATCCACTGCTCAGCTATGGTTCGCTGACCCCTGCACCTTATCCACTGCTCAGCTATGGTTCGCTGACCCCTGCACCTCATCCACTGCTCAGCTATGGTTCGCTGACCCCTGCACCTCATCCACTGCTCAGCTATGGTTCGCTGACCCCTGCAGCTCATCCACTGCTCAGCTATCGTTCGCTGATCCCTGCACCTCATCCACTGCTCAGCTATCGTTCGCTGACCCCTGCAGCTCATCCACTGCTCAGCTATGGTTCGCTGATCCCTGCACCTCATCCACTGCTCAGCTATCGTTCGCTGACCCCTGCAGCTCATCCACTGCTCAGCTATGGTTCGCTGACCCCTGCACCTCATCCACTGCTCAGCATCTTGATTCTATGTCTTAGTGTAAACAACAGCTTGTACCGAAAATATTTATGCTGTTAACTTGTTTTATTTCTGCTGTCTGTTGCCGCCCCATTTTTCATGTATTCACATACATGCTACACGATGGTTTTGTTGTACAACAGCCCTCTGAGGTCAACCATTTCGTAAAGTGCTCTTCGATTGTAGTTCCAACTTATCATTTGATTTATTTGTCACTGTCAACTGTTTTCAATCGAGAACATTTACTGATCTGTCCTGAATTGAAATAAATGCTTTGTCTAGTCTACCTGGGGACCTTTTGTAACAAAATTGATATTGAAATAATGTCTCGGCCCTTGCTTGTGGCAGACATACATCACCCTGAGTTTTTATAATGTGTCATCTGCCCGCTTTCATTTAGACCACTTTCCAGCTTTGTATTTTTTATTATCATTGTCTGATCAAGATTTTCTTTTACTGGGGCTGTCATGAGTGCACGAGTGCTAGAAATCTTTGACTTGTAAGGATTGTTGTTAACAGAGAAGTTAACTGCGCTGACAATCATTGGATAAGATTGTTTTACAGAGACATTAACTGCGCTGACAATCTTTGGATAAGATTGTTTTACAGAGACATTAACTGCGCTGACAATCATTGGATAAGATTGTTTTACAGAGACATTAACTGCGCTGACAATCATTGGATAAGATTGTTTTACAGAGACATTAACTGCGCTGACAATCATTGGATAAGATTGTTTTACAGAGACATTAACTGCGCTGACAATCATTGGATAAGATTGTTTTACAGAGACATTAACTGCGCTGACAATCATTGGAAAAGATTGTTTTACAGAGACATTAACTGCGCTGACAATCATTGGATAAGATTGTTTTACAGAGACATTAACTGCGCTGACAATCATTGGATAAGATTATTTTACAGAGACATTAACTGCGCTGACAATCATTGGATAAGATTGTTTTACAGAGACATTAACTGCGCTGACAATCATTGGATAAGATTGTTTTACAGAGACATGAACTGCGCTGACAATCATTGGATAAGATTGTTTTACAGAGACATTAACTGCGCTGACAATCATTGGATAAGATTGTTTTACAGAGACATTAACTGCGCTGACAATCATTGGATAAGATTGTTTTACAGAGACATTAACTGCGCTGACAATCATTGGATAAGATTGTTGTATATTGATATTACATTAGAGAGTCCAGAGTTGCAGGTGTAACATACTGACCAAGTCACGTCATACATCAGTGAACATGCTTTGTTACAGCATCCACGTCGGCCAGGTGGAGAATTAACACTGCGATCACCACAGTGGATAACATTATGAGAGACTGTATTATATATCCTCCAACCGGAACCCTGGTCCACACTCTGTATTACATCCGGGGATGCCAGAGATGTTGTCTTAAGCCCGCTACATGATAAACTTTGTCGTGCATGAAGATCTCAGATTCGGACAACTTAAAAACGGCAGGAATTTCAGACGACGTCCAATCCTATTCATGGATATCAGGAAAGCGGGCCACATGAGCTCTTGCAAGCTGTATCCAGGGTTCCGCAACATTAGAGGCAATACACTGCGGGATATGTAATGGTACACGCTTGAGAAAAGAGGCAGTGGACTGTTCAAGACTATAGCTGAGCGGTTTTACAAGAGAAACAGTGGCCAAGGTCCATTTAGCGGCTATGTGTGGGTTACGGTCCATTTACGTGGCGTCGTGTGGTTAACGGTCCATTTACGTGGCATCGTGTGGTTAACGGTCCATTTAGATACTTCGTGTGGGACATGTCAATCTTGACTTAATGCTACCATGGCCTGTTGCTTCGTGCGGCCCTCCTCCAACAACATATCCTTCATGTGGAGCTCGGCCCACTAACTTGGCGTCATGTGGCCCACCTCTTTAAACATTTGCTTCCCGCGGTTCTGTGCCGTCCCCCCGATAGTCTGAGACCCTTCCATGAGACATCCTTATTGGTTTGTTAAGCCAGCGTTAGCTCTGAAAGCTGTTTGCAAAACGGCCTTAGCGGGGGCGAAGTGAATGTCTGCAGTGGGCGGCAAAGCCATGAAACACACACTTTGTGATCGCAGTTTTAGGAACGAGTTGTAACATTCAAGGAATTATTTATTCCAGCCTGTGAAGTGCCATTCTTGTGTGCTAGTACATGTCTGTCTTGTATCTATATGTTTGAGTGTGAAGTCGCTCGTGTTTGGGTCAAGTGAAACATATTGACTAAGACCCCCACCTGATGTCCAATGCCGCGCATCTGATATTTGAGGCAGGTGAAACATACTGACCAAGGGCCCTCCATCTCACATCAGGATCAGATGAAACATACTGACCTCGGGCCCCCCATCTCACATCAGGATCAGATGAAACAAACTGACCAACGGCCCTCCATCTCACATCAGGATCAGGTGAACCGAACTGACCACGGGCCCCCCATCTCACATCAGGATCAGATGAAACAAGCTGACCACGGGCCCTCTATCTCACATCAGGATCAGATAAAACAAACTGACCACGGGCCCTCCATCACACATCAGGATCAGGTGAAACAAACTGACTAAGGGCCCTCCATCACACATCAGGATCAGGTGAAACAAACTGACTAAGGGCCCTCCATCACACATCAGGATCAGGTGAAACAAACTGACTAAGGGCCCTCCATCTCACATCAGGATCAAATGAAATAAAGTGACCAAGGGCACTCCATCACACATCTGAAAGCAGGCTTGTTAGAGCAGACAGACCAGCGTCTCTGTGGTCGCTGCTGCAGTTAGCTTAGTTTATAGTATCGCACTGCATTACGTGCAGAAAAGCAAGAACCACCTTCTTCGGTACACCCCGGGATACACAGAGGCCCACAAATATACTCATCTTCATTTAGCATCTCTATTGCAGAACTTCGCTTCCATCACAAGTTATCTGGAAGCAGCTCGATCTCTTGCCAGATCTCCAGCCTGCTCCAGTCATGCTCAAGCATTCTTAGACATCTTGGCGCCATCGCCTCCTTGATCCGCCTCTGCCTCTCTTTCCCGACACGATACTCTTAATTCTTGTGCCCCGGGTCCTAGACGGCCCCACATTTGTAGTATTCATCATCTGCATATCTCCACTTTTTCAGGTTAGACCAACACCTGGACACACCTGCTCCTAACCTGTCCAGAGATCTCCACTTGGTATATGGTAAATCATGTCCTGGTGCAAGTTCTCTATTCTTCATCCAACCGTCACCGTCATATTGACGCCACGTTTGAATCCGGTTTCTCTCGGGGCTCTGTTCTGAGGGATGTACAGTCCCCAGAAAACGTTTAATTGATTTCAATCGTATTCTTACCGCCGTATGTCCAAAAAGAGGGTGTATCTGGTCACATGACTGATTTTGTCTCTCAGCTTCAGATGACACTTGTCTTCTAATATCCAGAGGTCTGATACACGACACTGCGTAGACCGTTTCCGTTGGTGTTGATTTAAGGCATCGTGTTACAGTTCGGCATGCCTCATTTACTGCCACGTCGACCTGTTTCACGTGTGTAGATAAATGTCATACAGTGTGCCGCATAGTATGTCACCGACAGACATAATGCAAGGACTGATGAGCGGAGCACCGCTGGGGATGAGTGCAAGAACTGATGAGCGGAGCACCGCTGGGGATGAGTGCAAGAACTGATGAGCGGAGCACCGCTGGGGATTCTGCCCATCCAGTGTTTGTCAATTTGCGAATTATGTTATTTCTTGCACTGACTTATTTGTTTTACCGCATTGCATTGTGCCCTGTACGATAATGTTCGGTCCATCACAATGCCCAAGTACGTGGGTGTGTCGCTATGTCCCAAGTACGTGGGTGTGTCGTTATGTCCAAGTACGTGGGTGTGTCGTTATGTCCAAGTACGTGGGTGGGTCGTTATGTCCAAGTACGTGGGTGTGTCGTTATGTCCAAGTACGTGGGTGTGTCGTTATGTCCAAGTACGTGGGTGGGTCGTTATGTCCAAGTACGTGGGTGTGTCGTTATGTCCAAGTACGTGGGTGTGTCGTTATGTCCAAGTACGTGGGTGGGTCGTTATGTCCAAGTACGTGGGTGTGTCGTTATGTCGAAGTACGTGGGTGTGTCGTTATGTCCAAGTACGTGGGTGTGTCGTTATGTCCAAGTACGTGGGTGTGTCGTTATGTCCAAGTACGTGGGTGTGTCGTTATGTCCAAGTACGTGGGTGGGTCGTTATGTCCAAGTACGTGGGTGTGTCGTTATGTCCAAGTACGTGGGTGTGTCGTTATGTCCAAGTACGTGGGTGTGTCGTTATGTCCAAGTACGTGGGTGTGTCGTTATGTCCAAGTACGTGGGTGTGTCGTTATGTCCAAGTACGTGGGTGTGTCGTTATGTCCAAGTACGTGGGTGTGTCGTTATGTCCAAGTACGTGGGTGTGTCGTTATGTCCAAGTACGTGGGTGGGTCGTTATGTCCAAGTACGTGGGTGGGTCGTTATGTCCAAGTACGTGGGTGTGTCGTTATGTCCAAGTACGTGGGTGTGTCGTTATGTCCAAGTACGTGGGTGTGTCGTTATGTCCAAGTACGTGGGTGTGTCGTTATGTCCAAGTACGTGGGTGTGTCGTTATGTCCAAGTACGTGGGTGTGTCGTTATGTCCAAGTACGTGGGTGGGTCGTTATGTCCAAGTACGTGGGTGTGTCGTTATGTCAAATTACCTGCCTCTGTAATTAATATGAAGTTGTCTTTATTGTATAACCTTATTGACCAGTTCAAATAACTATTTCTAGCGGATCGTCTACTATCTTTAGATGAAAGCGATACAATTATTTATTTATTTCGGATCAAAGTCTTCTTATTACCTTCTTTCCGATCGATGTCTTGAGGTGATCTCCTTCTTTCCGATCGATGTCTTGAGGTGACCTCCTTCTTTGAGATCGATGTCTTGAGGTGACCTCCTTCTTTCCGATCGATGTCTTGAGGTGACCTCCTTCTTTCCGATCGATGTCTTGAGGTGACCTCCTTCTTTCAGATCGATGTCTTGAGGTGACCTTCTTTCCGATCGATGTCTTGAGATGACCTCCTTCTTTGAGATCGGAGTTCTTGCACTAATTAATACTTTCAGATCGTAGTTCTGGAACTAATTAATTCTTTCAGATCGTAGTTCTGGAACTAATTAATTCCTTCAGATCGTAGTTCTGAAACTAATTAATTATTTCAGGTCGGAGTTCTTGGACTAATTAATTCTTTCAAATCGTAGATCTGGAGCTAATTAATTCTTTCAGATCGAAGTTCTTGGACTAATTGATTCTTTCAGACGGTAGTTCTGGGACTAATTAATTCTTTCAGATCATAGTTCTGGAACTAATAAATTGTTTTTCAGATCGAAGTTCTTGGACTAATTAATTCTTTCAGATGGTAGTTCTGGGACTAATTACTTCTTTCAGATCGTAGTTCTGGAACTAATTAATTCTTTCAGACTGATCTGTCCGTTCCTTCGTTATATGTTCTGGTCAGCTACATCTGTTTATCGATTACATGCTCCTCTCAGACCACTACCACTAACAGCCATCTGTTTATCGATTACATGCTCCTTTCAGACCACTACGACTAACAGCCATCTGTTTATCGATTACATGCTCCTCTCAGACCCCTACGACTAACAGCCATCTGGTTAGTTGAAAGTCTGCCTGTAACTTTCCTACCCGATTTACATTAGCGTAGTTAGACTCGCCAGTTGGCTCATCTGTCGTACTGAACAGACTAACTGCTCGTCTCAGTTCCATCTGTCACTTGACTGTCTCCCTCTGGACAATATAACTCAAGGTCAACATGTCCACTCCAGCGTATCTATTTGTGACTTGTTGATCAGCGGAAGTGCAGACAGACTTGGCCAACTGGGGTATTGATCGAACTGAAACAATTACGGATGATGACCAGAGACACGTGTTAGTGAATGATCCCTCGGCCACTCTGATACCGTGTCAACTGATAAAATTACAAAAACAACACGGGGAGGGATAAACAAGACTAAAAGAAGACATTTCAAAAACAACACAGGAATGGGATAACCAAGACTAAGAGAAGATATTACAAAAAACAACACGGGGATGGGATAACCAAGACTAAGAGAAGATATTACAAAAAACAACACGGGGATGGGATAACCAAGACTAAGAGAAGATATTACAAAAAAACTACACAGGAATAGGATAACCAAGACTAAGAGAAGATATTAAATTTCGACAAGGAAAACATTTTGCGACGAAATCTGTAAGTTACAACTCTGTTAGCGGGGTTGTAAATGCTCATCCAGGACGAACTGAGGAGGGTGAACCTGGGCCTTGTTCACTGTAGTGTTCTTCGTCGTTCGTTCTCAATCTTCCTCTACCAAGCCCTGAACGTTCTCAATCTCCCGCTACCAAGCCCTGAACATTCTCAATCTCCCGCTACCAAGACCTGAACGTTCTCAATCTCCCACTACCAAGTCCTGAACGTTTTCAATCTCCCACTACCAAGCCCTGAACATTTTCAATCTCCCACTACCAAGCCCTGAACGTTCTCAATCTCCCACTACCAAGCCCTGAACGTTCTCAATCTCCCACTACCAAGCCCTGAACGTTCTCAATCTCCCACTACCAAGTCCTGAACGTTTTCAATCTCCCACTACCAAGCCCTGAACATTCTCAATCTCCCACTACCAAGCCCTGAACGTTCTCAATCTCCCACTACCAAGCCCTGAACGCTCTCAATCTCCCGCTACCAAGCCCTGAGCGTTCTCAATTTCCCGCTACCAAGCCCGGAAAAGTGCTTTGCAAGTAGCAGGATGTAGTCCGGAGAATGGATTGCGTTGCGTCGCTAGTTGACAGCTTGAATGTGATATTTGCACATTTTGGTCTGGCACATCCGACTTCAGCAAAGCTAACTGTAGTGCAGTCTAAGACCTCATCAGTACATGGATCACAGTTGCGATGCTCATCTCATTGTTTACTTTGCTGTAGCCCACCCTTTTTAAAGTGCACAGCTACGACGTTTAGACGTGGTGATGGTCGTGGGTCGGCATATGGTTGTGGGTTGGCATCTGGTCGTGGGTCGGTATCTGTTTGTGGGTCGACATCTGGTCGTGGGTCGGTATCTGATCGTGAGTCGGTATCTGATCATGGGTCGGAATCTGATCGTGGGTCGACATCTGGTCGTTAGGTGGAGTATTTTTTGTCAGTGTGTTTCAACTAAACATGTCGTGAGGTGGGCTGTTGGCCAGTATGTTTCACCTGATCCTGACATGAGGTGGGCTGTTGGCCAGTATGTTTTACCTGATATTGACGGGAGGTGGGCTGTTAGCCAGTATGTTTCACTTGATATTGACGTGAGGTGGGCTGTTGGCCAGTATGTTTCACCTGATCCTGACGTGAGGTGGACTGTTGGCCAGTATGTTTCACCTGATCCTGACGTGAGGTGGGCTGTTGGTCAGTATGTTTCACCTGATATGGACGTGAGGTGCGCTGTTGGCCAGTATGTTTTACAACGATTGACGTGGGGGAAGGGGGGAGGGTGGTGTTGTTTAGTATTCAGTATATCTCACTAGCGCAAGCCACCACTTCCTCTAATGTTATCTCTGTATTCTCATTAAACTTAAACAGTATATATCATGCTAGACACCAAATCACATTATGTTGCTGCCATAGCTGTTAATTTAGTTCAGCTGTCTGAAGCGAGCTGACTATCTTCTCTCCCTATCTTTATGTTGGGTACCCATTTACATTGCCATATTATCCTTCACTTTATCCTTTTTTCATTAGCAACAATCCAAGCCCTTAACCCTAACATCTCCAAACTGTCTCGTTCCAGGCCAATTTGTTCCGCACCTTTCTGGGCCTAACATTTCCGTGTAGAATTTCACTTTTCTATTTACATAATTGAATGTTGCACCATTGATGATATGCACTTTCGAATCATCTTACTCGACATTACTGGACACGTCACATTGAAACCTGTTTGTGGCGGTATAGTGGTCCCAGAACCGCATCTTCTCCATCGTGTTCCTATTCTCAGGTAATGCCCTCTGTTATTGCGTCATAGGGTATTTTATTTCTAGAAAGTTCTTTCGACCCCAGCAGGTTTTTGATTTCAGTGATTAGCGAGACGCTGAACGTAGTATGGATAGTCTTCTACCTCAATAGGGTTAAACTGCTCTGTAAGGTTAAACTGTTTTACAGGGTTAAACTGCTTTGTGGGGTTAAGCTGATCTGTGGGGTTAAACTAATCTATGGGGCTAAATTGCTGTGAGGCTAAACTGACCTATGGGGTTAAACTTATCTTGGTGGGGTCTAAGATGCGACAGTGAATGAGCTGAAAGCTGTCAGGGGATTGGATTATAGCTGGCTGTTTGCACCAGGGTCAGTGGACCATAACTGGCTGTTTGAACCAGGGTCAGTGGACCATAACTGGCTGTTTGCACCAGGGTCAGTGGACCATAACTGGCTGTTTGCACCAGGGTCATCGGACCATAACTGGCTGTTTGCACCAGGGTCAGTGGATAATAACTGGCTGTTTGCACCAGGGTCAGTGGATAATAACTGGCTGTTTGCACCAGGGTCAGTGGACCATAACTGGCTGTTTGCACCAGGGTCATCGGACCATAACTAGCTGTTTGCACCAGGGTCAGTGGACCATAATTGACCAAGAATCAAGTACACCTCCAAGTGACGGTCCTGGAAACAGACTACATCCATGCAGCCTGTCCGAGAGATTGATGATAGAAGAGTGAAGGCGCACCAGGTACGCAAGGTCCTGTGTGTGTCGCGTTGAGGGCTGAGAGATGCAGATGTAGTATTGCCGATCTAGGTATAGTAATGCCTTTTCTCAGTGTAGCAGTAGTCTTAATCTCGTTTCGTCCCAGTCTTCAACTGTTCATACTATTGGTCGTTTCTTACAACACGGTCACAGAGTGGCAGTCGTCCTGTTGTTGTCCCTGTGATACAAAGAACGTCTTCTACTCTAGAGCATGATTCCTATCTCTCACATCTATTCTCTCCAAACTGTTCAGTGTGACCAATTGTTTCGGGGATCAGTGTCAAATCATTGATTATTTTGGCTTTTTTCCCAATCACTTTAAGTGTGTATTCAAACCTGTTTAGATGCATGCCTAGTCATTCATGGGACTCTGTTACTATTTAATGACAGCAGGCAAACGTCTATTCTCTCACGGCTGTTAAAAAATGTAAATGGTTATTTGTGTTCATGTAAATGGCTGTTTTTGTTAATGTAAACGGGAATATAAAACAGATCTTTAAACTACATTGTGAATGACATATTGACATTAGAATATTTTGCAGAAACGACACCGTTTGAACTACAGTTGTAATTGTAGAAAATGTTTTCAATATATTGTGGCTCCAACTTGGAATAATGTTATTATTGTCCAGTTTTGGCTTCTGAGGATCTACGTCTGTGAGCTCACAGGTCCCCACTTTGGAAAGCAATTTCCTCCAACATGCTGTCCCCATGTCAGTGGACCGCTCCATGTCTGTGTTGCGTATACAGACTTCAACACTAAGGTAGAGAGCAACTATAGCCGTATCTTATAACGTATACAGACTTCAACACTAAGGTAGAGAGCAACTATAGCCGTATCTTGTAACGTATACAGACTTCAACACTAAAGTTGAGAGCAACTATAGCCGTATCTTATAACGTGATCTCCGTGTGTCTTGGATGTGATTCTCGTCTGTCAGGCACAGATCCACCCCCTAGCCACTATCTGCCTTAACCCAGAAGAGAAAACAGTACTTTGAAACATTCTTTACTAAAGAACGGCAGGATGTCATGTTCGGACAGAGGACTAGGTATAATAGACTCAATGGTCATCTTCACAGGAAAATGAAGGTTACAACAGATGACATGTTGGAAGCATACCGTGGCCGTGGAACACTTCCTACAAAACTGCTCACACAGTAACGGAGACAATACTGACCTTCCCAGACAGATGAGACAAAACATGTACGGAAGTAAAACAACAAAACGGTGTTCCATGTAAGAGAAACCAGGACCTTCGTCAGAGAATGAAGAAGAAGAAACAGACGAAGAAGAAGAAAACACTTCCCGCAAGTGGCCTTCAACATTGGTAACCCCATGCTTCGAAAAGTTCAACAGATATGAAAGACGGATCTTGTACTGTGTGATCCAGGTGTTCGCGTTCTGTCCGACACACGTCACTACCGGAATCAACTCATTCAATCATACGTTTTGTTTGTTTACGCTTAACTTTATCCTTGTCTGAATACATCATGCACCAGCTTTTCAGCGTGCCGCCAGCCTGGCTGTCAAGTGCCTGGATAATGTCTGTCTGTCCAAAACATTATTGGTGCCAATATGATACCACAGCCTGGCCTTAGACCGATTCAAGCACATTATTGGTGCCAGTATGATACCACAGCCTGACTTAGACCGATTCAAGCACATTATTGGTGCCAGTATGATACCACAGCCTGGCCTCAGACCGATTCAAGCACATTATTGGTGCCAGTATGATGCCACAGCCTGACCTTAGACCGATTCAAGCACATTATTGGTGCCAGTATGATGCCACAGCCTGGCCTTAGACCGATTCAAGCACATTATTGGTGCCAGTACGATGCCACAGCCTGACCTTAGACCGATTCAAGCACATTATTGGTGCCAGTATGATGCCACAGCCTGGCCTTAGACCGATTCAAGCACATTATTGGTGCCAGTATGATACCACAGCCTGACCTTAGACCGATTTAAGCACATCAGACATCGCACTATTAGCGGGATACAAGATGACTAGACGAGATCAAATTACTTTTATAATCTCACAACTTTGAGGATTGATTACCAATTTGGAGACACATCTGCACACCAAGACGATCTGTCCTCCAGGCGGTTGTGCTATGCTTTGCTTCATCTGCGTCTCACTGAATACTACGGCGATCACGTTGATCTATCATTTCGTTAGGCTGCCATGAAAACAGCCCATTTCCAGGAAGGGCTACTAGGAAGCCGAGGTGAGGGTCTTGGCCAGTACGGTTTGCCTGACCCTGACAAAAAAATTCTCTCAGTAGACGATTCCCAGGAAAAGAGAAGTGGGCAGGAAAATAAAGAGGACTGGATGCCGCAGCACATATGTACCTGTCTTGAATAACGGATGCGAGTCGTGAGCAATGAGCACCGATCACAAATCAGTTCCAAACCTCAGTAACGAGGGATGTAAGAAAAGTGGGCCAAGTAATCTGGGTCAAGGCTCCCTACCAGATACTACGTCACGATCTAGAGATGAAGCCACTTCTGCGTTGAGTGGAGCAATCTCGCTGGATGTGGTCTGATTGTGTCTGGGGATTGAACGAAGACTAGTAGCAGCGACAATCATGACAATCTAAGAGACAGTATCCAGCCCTATATGACGTCCACACAATCACACCAGACAGTCTCCGATGGACGGATTATTAGACTAGAACCAAAACAGAAAGACTGCATCTAATTGAACATTCCTTGATTGTCTCTAGCGGACCGCTTCAATCCAGGGCAGGAGAGGCCGCACTAAATAAAGTCACTATGTAATATTGTATTCATCAACATACTGCCCCGGCGTGATGCCTGTCCCAATAGGCTGCCCCAGCGTGGTGCCCCAGTGTGATGCCCGTCCCAATAGGCTGCCCCAGTGTGATGCCCCAGCGTGAAGCCCCAGCGTGATGTCTGTCCCAATATGCCGCTCCAGCGTGATGCCAGTCCCAATATGCCGCCCCAGCGTGATGCCCGTCCCAATATGCCGTCCCATGTTGATGCCCCAGCACGCTATAGTATGGACTAGCTCCTGCTCAATCCGACCATGCTAATATAACCAGTCAGCACTCATAACTGCTTTATGCTCACAGAATGCTCAGCTTCAACCTGTGGTCCTGTAACTTCCGCTTCACAAGTCAGCCATTTATCTTCATCGCGCGCGGACATCCTAAATTACCACATTAACATACAGCAAACCTAATTAATGTCAAGGATGTAATGTCACACATATGTAGTGTGTCGCCTCGAGTTCCTGAACGAGTGAGCACCTACTTTCAGACACGAAGCGAGGCTGTGGCACGTCCTCTCATTTAGTGTGTACTAATGCTTTCATGTGTAACTAACGTAACGTCTTTATACTGGTTCACAAGAATCTGCAGAAAACTGTATACCACCAGTTTCTTTTACATTTACTTGATCTAAAAATACCTATGCGTACCTAATCAATTTTTGAATGTGTTAATTGACCCTGCCTCCACTATTTCCTGTTGCAATGCATTCTAAGCATTCACCACTCTCTGACTTTGAAAAAAATTTCCTGGTTTCAAATCTGGGCCTTTCTTTAATCATTTTTTTTCTTGTAGGCGGCTGAATTTGGAAGAATAAAGCATGTTATAGTCTAATTTACCTGGGGGAGGAACCTACCTCCTACCAGGCGCGTCAGCAGAGTTGCGGATTGCTGAAAGGCCTCATAATTTGGAGGTTAGCTGCGAATAAATAAGCAGCCGTGGACAAAAACGGGTCGACAGGCATGGAGGCTGTAAGGAGGCAGCCCCTCCACCATACAAAGACACAACATGCTAATCACCTGTTTGTCTTAAAAAAACGATTACAAGTCAAACCTCTACACCTCACGGTAGAAGAGGAGTGACTAAGTAAGTAAGTAATAGTCTAATTTATCCGTTCCTGTGATCATCTTATAAACCTGTATTAAGTCACTTAGAATTCTTCTCTTTTCTAGACACTGTAGGCCGGATTTCCTTAGTCTTTGCTCATTACTGTAATCCTGGGATCCCACTTTCAGTGGTGTCCGTCTTCTTTGTAGCTCTTCCAGCATGTTTATATCACCTTTACTAGATGGTTGATATTTTCAATCCATTACTATGTAGCGTTTGTTGAGAAAAGTAGAATCTGATTAAATAGTTTGAAGATGCACCTAGATGCTTCGGACCGGTAGAGCAGATGGGAGCGCTTGCCTCTCACGACAGTGGGGTAAGGTTCACATCCGAGTTGTGGTCCACCCGTCCCACACAGCGGTAAATGCGTATCTTTATGTGGAAGCGAACAGTAAGCAAAGTCAGGTGAACAATTCTGATCAAGTTCCTTCATCAATGTCCACAAGTACTTGCGTCTTAATTCACCCCAAACCGGATTCCCATCGTACATCACGGGGCATTCCATTTCGTGTTAAGGGGAGGACTAGTCGATATAATTTATTTGAAATAAATTAGTAGACTTATATAAAGACAGAAGTGTAGATTGGTATATTCAGTTTTGTGAATTGATAGGGTTAGAGATAGGGTTAGGAATAGGGTTAGAGATAGAGTTAGGATTAGGGTTAGAGATAGAGTTAGGATTAGGGCTAGATATAGGTTCAGGGTTAGAGTAAGGGTTAGATATAGAGTTAGGATTAGGGTTAGAGATAGAGTTAGGATTAGGGCTAGATATAGGTTCAGGGTTAGAGTAAGGGTTAGAGATAGAGTTAGGATTAGGGTTAGAGATAGAGTTAGGATTAGGGTTAGAGATAGAGTTAGGGTTAGGGTTAGAGATAGAGTTAGGGTTAGGGTTAAATATAGGTTCAGGGTTAGGGTAAGGGTTAGAGATAGGTTCAGGGTTAGGGTTAGAGATAGGTTAAGGGTTAGGGTTAGAGATAGGTTCAGGGTTAGGGTTAGGGTTAGAGATAGGTACAGGGTTAGGGTTAGAGATAGGTTAAGGGTTAGGGTTAGAGATAGGTTCAGGGTTAGGGTTAGGGTTAGAGATAGGTACAGGGTTAGGGTTAGAGATAGGTTAAGGGTTAGGGTTAGAGATAGGTTCAGGGTTAGGGTTAGAGATAGGTTCAGGGTTAGGGTTAGAGATAGGTACAGGGTTAGGGTTAGCGTTAGAGATAGGTTCAGGGTTAGGGTTAGGTTCAGGGTTAGGGTTAGGGTTGGGATTAGAGATATGTTCAGGATTAGCGTTAGGGTTAGAGCTAGAATTAGGTTCAGGGTTAGGGTTAGGTTCAGGGATAGGTTTAGGGCTAGATAACATGGTTGTTTTTACATCGTCTGACAGCATGGGTAATGGCATGCTGCTGTAGAAACTGGATGCTACCCTCCTCATCATGGGCCAACATTGACATATTCCAGAAATTCATTTTTTGAGACGGCAGGAATAAGCGGAAACAGAAACAAAAATTATCTTCTATTCTCATCGGATATTTGACACCCCCAACAGTTAACAAAAATGGACTATTCTGTGACGTCACTACCTCAAAATATGGTGCTAAAAATATATATTTCTTTTGTTTGAGATGAATTAAGACGAAAGAACCATCACCGCAGGTTACCATGGAAACAAAGCTATCACAGCAGCCTGGTCGACGAGGGACTGGGGTAAAGGGAGGGGTCGACTATGTAATACCTGTAGTTGCGAGTTGTATTAAACATCCATGGATGTATCACAAAAGAGATGGCTACTCGAAGAGGCTTAGCTGACATACTTGTTCTAGCTGTAAATAGATATTTCCTAACTAAAACAGAAACAGGCAAGACAGCTAAGATGGATGCATACCTCACTACCTATGTACTCGGTTTGACTTACGGATGTGTATCATGGACAATGACGTGCGCCCAGATAAGCCATACTCAAGATTGTGAAATGACATATCTAAGGAAGGTGGTTCAAGTTACGAGATGAGACAAGATCCGTAATCAGACAATACGACACGATTAGGAACCGCTGTCGTACAAACTGGAGTGAAGCAATCTCATGTTAATACTGCAATGGATGTTTTCTCAAATGTAAGCAGTACAAAGGTCGCTTAGGGACACGTTTAATGGCCGATGGGCAGCCGTTCCTTCAATCCCCTGTTTTTCGATTCCTTTATTCCTGAAGTAGTGTAAAGCTAAGCTTGTAGAACGTGACACCGGATTTATCTAGCCAATGAGATAACGGAATTTGTCTTTTTTTAATCTGTGCACCGGTTTGGGCAGGAGAGTGGTTGTGAGGGATGGTGGGAGGGGGGGGGCGCATGTGTGGGCGTATGTGTGTGTGGGCGTATGTGTGTGTGTGTGTTTTTTTTAGTGACGCACGTTATGTGTGTTCTGGCTGGTCTTAGTTTCTCGTGGCACTTCGGTTGTGTCTCGATTGGTGCACTGGGTTGTCTATTTCTGGATCTGATTACAATGTAACAGGAAGGTGGATTATATAGTTTGTAACTATTATATTGTAATCATACTGTGAAATTACTGAAGCGGATGTACTGTTATCATGTGGGGAGAGTACTGAACTGGATGTACTGTTATCATGTGGGGAGAGTACTGAACTGGATACACTGTTATCATGTGTGGAGAGTATTGAACTGGATGTACTGTTATCATGTGGGGAGAGTACTGAACTGGATGTACTGTTATCATGTGGGGAGAGTACTGAACTGGATGTACTGTTATCATGTGGGGAGAGTACTGAACTGGACGTACTGTTATCATGTTTTGAAATTAATGAACTGGATGTACTGTTATCATATGGTGAAAGTACTGAACCGTACTGTAATCATGTGGTGTAGGTACGTATCTATATTGTAAGAAGCGATTAGGGAAATGAGAAGCGTCTCAAAGGTGATCAAAGACGCTGTGAAGGCTACTCCAATAAACGAGGTGGGCAATGTCACAAGCACTGCACCTCTATCTTATATACGAGATACTGAGATCATGGTGTCATCAGATCAACATATCTCATACAACAAAGATTATGGTGTCATCAGATCAACATATCACATACAACAAAAATTATGGTGCCATCAGATCAACATATCACATACAACAAAGATTATGGTGCCATCAGATCAACATATCACATACAACAAAAATTATGGTGCCATCAGATCAACATATCACATACAACAAAAATTATGGTGCCATCAGATCAACATATCACATACAACAAAGATTATAGTGCCATCAGATCAACATATCACATTCAACAAAAATTATGGTGTCATCAGATCAACATATCACATACAACAAAAATTATGGTGCCATCAGATCAACATATCACTTACAGCAAAGATCAGATTCTGCGATCTTGGCAGGGAGAGATTGAAAAAAGGCTGTTTTCAACATCCGTTCAAAACAATAATCAGAATATTTAAGTGTGAATTGGCAGTCACAACTTAGGAGGTCAATCCAACAGCTCTTTCAACCTCACTGGAACAAGACCTGGAGCTCAAGTTAACAACGTATAATGCCACCGAATGCCACTTGGCAAAACTGAATATTCTCCAAGGGAGAGCAGCGGAAATCGAAGAGGTGTACACCAGATAATAATGTGTCTATGAATACTTTGATGGATCAGCACACAAACAATTGAATAATAGAGGCACAGGAATCTACTTTGTCTACCAATTCAACCGAGTGATTTGATGGGGTCTTTGTGTGTGATAAGGACAAGAATAGGACCACTGCCCTATAGAGAGCATGTCGTAAGAGGCGACTAACTGTGGGACATGGTATAACACCGGCCGTGGTTAGGTGGTTTGTTAAGAGAAGCATATATGGAACCTAACAGGCTGATGGTCTATTTTGCTCCAGTGTTTGAGTCTATTAAGATTGACTCTCACATCGGTTAAACACCCTCAGTAGTGTAGTAACAAGCTGCTCGAGCCTAGCCCACTAAGCAGGCAATCCTCCCCCTGGGCACACCCAGTTCACACCAGAGATGGGACCTGCACATGGGCTTATGCCACTGTGGAAGTACGGTACTTGAAGACTGAGACTACCAAGATAAACAAATACTGAAATCACAAGTTCAACTACTGAAATGTATTTTCATACTATTCTGCTGAAATAATCAACAAAAGCCAAGGAGCCAATATCGACAGGTTGTATACCTTACATATGTAATGTCAGTTCTGCAGGCCCTCAAGAATGATCAAGTTGAATCGCTTAAAGAAGCCGTAGACGAACTCAGAACTAAAATACGGTTGCTGTTACATTAGGCTCTATCACAATGTGGCATCTCATAGAACGAGAGAGTGAACAAGATTACCAAAAGAGCGAGCAACGGGAGAATATAATGAACACACATTCATCTTCTAGGAAAAGAAGACCCACATTTAAGCTATAAGCGAAGTCGACCAAACAAGACACGACTATCACAAGACTCATATCTAAGCTTTAAGTGAAGTCGACCAAACAAGATGCGACTATCACAAGACCCATATCTAAGCTATAAGGAAAGTCGACCAAACAAGATGCGACTATCACAAGACCCATATCTAAGCTATAAGGAAAGTCGACCAAACAAGACGCGACTATCACAAGACCCATATCTAAGCTATAAGGAAAGTCGACCAAACATAAGGCAACTATCACGACCCATATCTAAGCTATAAGGAAAGTCGACCAAACAAGACGCGACTATCACAAGACCCATATCTAAGCTATAAGAGAAGTCGACCAAACATAAGGCAACTATCACAAGACCCATATCTAAGCTTTAAGGAAAGTCGACCAAACAAGACGCGACTATCACAAGACCCATATCTAAGCTATAAGAGAAGTCGACCAAACATAAGGCAACTATCACAAGACCCATATCTAAGCTTTAAGGAAAGTCGACCAAACGAGACGCGACTATCACAAGACCCATTTTTAAGCAATAAGGGATGTCCACCAAACAAGACGCGACTATCACAAGACCCATATCTAAGCTATAAGGAAAGTCGACCAAACATAAGGCAACTATCACGACCCATATCTAAGCTATAAGGAAAGTCGACCAAACAAGACGCGACTATCACAAGACCCATATCTAAGCTATAAGAGAAGTCGACCAAACATAAGGCAACTATCACAAGACCCATATCTAAGCTTTAAGGAAAGTCGACCAAACGAGACGCGACTATCACAAGACCCATTTTTAAGCAATAAGGGAAGTCGACCAAACAAGACGCGACTATCACAAGACCCATATCTAAGCTTTAAGGAAAGTCGACCAAACAAGACGCGACTATCACAAGACCCATATCTAAGCTTTAAGGAAAGTCGACCAATCAAGACGCGACTATCACTGCCTCGATCGAGCTGAGCAGGTAAACCTGTTCCGCGAGGAACATGATGTTGTTGAATGTCCACAATGATGAGGTTAATCGTGTGTGCGCCATGAACAGGACGTTAGAAGGAAGAGGGAGGGGGAGGACGGAGTGAGAAAGAGAGTTAAAGAAGGAGGCAGGGAGTTAAGAGTGGCAAGAGGGAAGAAAGGCAGAAGGAATGAAAATCGAGCGGACGAAGGAAGAAACCGGGAAGAAAGGGATGGAGGGAGTGAGAAAGAGAGGAGGAAGGAAAAAAAAAAGGAAGGAGAAAACTTCCCGAAGACACAACAGCACCAGAGACGCCATAGCCCATCAAACACCGAAGGTCAACCTGGTTCATCCGTTCCTGTAATGATTGACGTGTCCCCAAACACGACACAAGGATGAGCTTTGGATAGAGAGGCAGTTTATCGATGTTCGTCCCGAGACCAAACAATCTGGGCTTTAGTCAACACAATCTGGGCTTTAGTCAACACAATTTTGGCTTTCGTCATCATAAGCCATGCTTTAGTCAACACAATCTGGGCTTTAGTCAGCTCAATCTGAGCTTTAGTCAACACAATCTAGGCTTTAGTCAACACAATCTGGGCTTTAGTCAGCACAATCTGGGCGTTAGTCAACACAATCTTGGATTTAGTCAACACAATCTAGGATTTAGTCAACACAAGCTGGGCTTTAGTCATCACAATCTGGGCTTTGATCAACACAATCTGGGCGTTATCACAATCTGGGCTTTAATCAGCACAATATGGGTTTTAATCAACACAATCTGGGCTTTAGTCAACACAATCTGGGCTTTAATCATCACAATCTGGGAACTCCTCTGCCTTCTAGGATGATAATGGGGGGGGGGGGGTAGGGGGGGGGGCGGGGGAGGGAAGTGGGAGAAGTGGGGTATCTCAGGTCAAGGCTAAGTCTACATACATCTTGTCGATGAAGTTGCTGGAGTCTGTCCTGTTTCAGCTCCCTTGGGATGGCACCATTGTAGCTTGATCCTGGCAGTGAGCATGCTTCAAGTCAGATTGGGTGTTAATGCAGTATTCTTATATGTAGCAATTGTTTTTACCTGAAAAGATTGCTAGCCACATGCACAACCCCCTTAAGTATGTCGTTTACGGAAGGACTGAAATGCTACAGTGGGTCTATTCTTTAATCAGGCGATCCAAACGGGAGGGACGTATATTTTAGAGTGACGTGTCTTGGGATGGGACGTAGTTTTGGGTGGGACGTGCTTTTTGGTGCTATATATATTTAGGTGGGACGTATCTTTGGGTATGACGTTTCTTTTGGTGTGACGTATATTTTGGTGTGACATATATTTTGGTGTGACGTATATTTTGGTGTGTCGTGTATTTGGCTGGGACGTGTCTTTGAGTGTGACGTGTCTTTGGCTGTGACATGTCTTTGGGTGGGACGTGTCTTTAACCCGGACGTGTCTGTGGGTGGGACGTGTCTTGGGTGTGACGTGTTTATGGGTGAGATGTGTCTTTGGGTATGAATTACGTGTCTTTGGCTGTGACGTGTCTTTAACTGGGACGTGACTTTGGGTGGGACGTGTCTTGGGTGTTACATGTCTTTGGGTGGGATGCGTCTTTTCGTGGGACGTGTCTTTGAGTAGAACGTGTCTTTGGCCGGGACGTGTTTTTGGCTGTGACGTGTCTTTGGTGTGACGTGTCCTCGCTGGAATGCAATTTCACGCACACTCACGGCTATGGGGATCACACTGTCTATCCCCACCTACTCATGAAACACGTCTTGTTCAATGAGTATTACGTGGATGGGAAGTGGGTGCCTTGTTCTGTATGCTGCTCCTGAACCTGTTGCAAGTCTTTGCATAGATGAAGTGTCTTTAAGAGACGTAAAATTTGTCTTGACTTCTATCTTAAAATAATTATGTTAAACACGTATCGGGTTTCTCCGTTCCTATTTATAGATGTGATGACCTTGAAATGTGCTGACTTCACCATTCTATGAGATGACCTCATACTTCATTCACAACACCACGTCACGAGTTCCTCCGTACAACAGGACTCACAGCCACGGGACAGAGACATTCGATCCTCTATGTTCCTAATGAATCAAACTGCGATGAATATCGATCTGTTTGAACAGATCAAAGGTGGCTTCATCACTACTATAATTAGAACTCTATCTATAAGCGGTACGTAACGATATACTTGTATAATAGAACAGGTCTGAATTCAGCCGACATATGTTCATGGCGACAGATGCATCTTTTACCGAAGCTGAGGACGAGTGATATTTATGTCTACGTGTGCTACTCACAGGATTATCTGCTTATTCCAGAAGACAAGGTTGTGTTTTGCTTGCTTATCAGTTCAGGGTTTTCGTGTTTTGTCAATTAATGTTTCCTGTGTACTCCGTTGTTCTCCATTTTTCACACGCTGGATCACCACTAATGATGGACTCATTTTTGTAACGTGTCAAGACACTTTTAGCGGGGTTGCTGTGGCAGTTTGTAGCTCGGGGTCTCACTCTGCTAGGTTGTTAACAAATTGCATAACTCTCTTTAGCCGCCTTTCACGGCGTGCATGTTGGTACATGGACCTCTTCCTTAGTATAGGGCCCGGGGCCCCACTCGCGACAATGTAAACTGTGAATGTTATAAATTAAAGAATGCTATAAATTAAAGAATGTTATAAATTAAAGAATGTTATAAATTAAAGAATGTTATAAATTAAAGCTGCGCCTTCGTCTAGATTGCGTGTCACGCTTGGTTGTGGTTGTCGACCTGATGCAAGTGATCATGGAAGGTAATGGGGGGGGGGGGGAGGAGGGGGGGGGGGGATGCAAGATAGTAGTCAATGAAGAGAAGAAAGGCAAACACCGGGCAGACTTTGGAACATAGGAAAATTAAATAAAACCAAGTGTCGACAGCTGCTTGTATGAGTCAATTTATTCAAGAGCACAGAAAAGTCGTACGCTAGCCAAAAGGTCTTCATTTGGACTGAAAACAACACGATTGAAAATATTTAACTAAGCTAACCAACAGAAACGGATAAAAGTGATGAATAAATTTGTTGTTCTTATATGTAACACGTGAGCATCTTTGCTTGCGGAAACACAATTGTTGTAGATGTGTGTTCAAGTAACACAATTGTTGTAGATGTATGTTCAAGTAAGACAATTCTTGTAGAAGTGTGTTTAAGAGTAACACAATTAGTGTAGGTTTGTGTTAACGTAGCATAATTGTTTGTAGATGTGTGTTCAAGTAACACAATTGCGGTGCCTGTATTCCGATGCGTACTAAACACTCAAGGAAACAAAGAGCCATACTATCACTCAAGGAAACAAGGAGCCATACAAACACTCAAGGGAACAAAGAGCCATACAAACACTCAAGGAAACAAAGAGCCAGGAAATTCTCACCAAACGCCAAAGAAAACAGAGCCAGGACATTCTCATCAAACACGAAAGAAAACAAAGTCAGGACATTCTCACCAAACGCCAAAGAAAACAGAGCCAGGACATTCTCACCAAACGCCAAAGAAAACAGAGCCAGGACATTCTCACTAAACGCCAAAGAAAACAGAGCCAGGACATTCTCACTAAACGCCAAAGAAAACATAGCCAGGACATTCTCACCAAACACCAAAGAAAACAGAGCCAGGACATTCTCACCAAACGCCAAAGAAAACAGAGCCAGGACATTCTCCCCAAACGCCAAATAAAACAGAGCCAGGACATTCTCACCAAACGCCAAAGAAAACAGAGCCAGGACATTGTCACTAGTAGTGAGAAAGCTGGCATATATCTAATTCAATAATTTAGTCAACTAATGAATGCTTATTGTCTAGTATAGATACATTAGTAATGACAGATCTCAGGATACCACAGACAGCAATACAGAAAAACACAAACTCCATACAAAATTGCAAATACAACAATATTGGCTCACAAACGGCTTTACTGCTCGGAAAGAAACCAAGATTCGACCACATGAAAGGTCACAACGATTTAGAATAAACGGCATTAGAGGTATGCAGACGATCAAGTCACGCTCCAGTAAACCTCATTAGTGTCAATGTTAAGGGGCTGCCAATTGACGAGTAAACAACAGGTGGCGTTGGTAGAGCAGTAAAGCTACAGGTTGGCAGAAGTAGTGAAACCAACGACTTTCATCAGGGAATGTATGGCGAATGGCAACCCCAGACCACTGCAGTGCCAGCATGACTGCGCGTGGGGAGGGGTGTCTTCTAGGGGCATGAACATCCCCATCGTCTGCTGGGGACCAAGCTACACGACAGGAATGAGACACAGGTTGTCTACAGGCTCTTGCAGACTGTTCTAGACCAGTATAAAGATGTTAAGTTGAGTTACAAGAGCATTTGCCATTAGCCTGGCAAGCCACCAGTTCATCTTCGACTGCCAAAAATGAAACAATGAAAGGACTTGATAGAAATGTTAACAGTAATGTCGAAGGGAACACGGAATAACACCAACATCGGCGTCAAAGCTGGCACACGACAGAATACTGCACCTCCCCATGTCGTCAAACGACGCGATAGCATGATGATGATGTTGTTCAATCAATCAAAGCCTGTCGCCTCTCTCGGTGCATAGGCCATCGACAACATCCCGCAAGTCTACACGGTCCTAGGCTCCCCTCTCATAGACCATCGACAACATCCTCCAGCCTACACGGTCCTTGGCTCCCCTCTCATAGGCCATCGACAACATCCTCCAGCCTACACGGTCCTAGGCTCCCCTCTCATAGGCCATCGACAACATCCTACAGCCTACACGGTCCTAGGCTCCCCTCTCATAGGCCATCGACAACATCCCGCAAGTCTACACGGTCCTAGGCTCCCCTCTCATAGGCCATCGACAACATCCTCCAGCCTACACGGTCCTAGGCTCCCCTCTCATAGGCCATCGAAAACATCCTCCAGCCTACACGGTCCTAGGCTCCCCTCTCATAGACCATCGACAACATCCTCCAGCCTACACGGTCCTAGGCTCCCCTCTCATAGACCATCGACAACATCCTGCCAGCGGGCACGGTCCAATGCTGCTCTTTCTGTCTCTCTCTCTCCAGTTGTCATTATTTTTTTTAGCTCCTCATATTCTCTTCTCCAGGTATTCTTGGGTCTTATATCGGCTGTGTTACCTGTCTCGTACATTGTTCTAACATTCCATGTCGCGATATTTGTTTTCGTCTTGGTATTCAGACGGGCAGTCAGCCGTGGAGCTTTTGTGTCTTTCACTCCACTGCGTCATTCTTCTAGTTTCCGAAGGCCCATCCTTTCCCAAGTCCGTTTGCTTTTGCATTGTTATCAATGTTTTCATAACCAACTTGTTCCAGAATGTTCTATAGTCCAGAATGTGGCCAGAGTTTAAAGACGCGGATTCCAGCATTTGACCAGTGATTAAGATCTATTTTTATGTTTAGTCGCTCCTATTCTACACTGGGACCTTTTCTTTGTCTTGTCCTCTAAAGTTTCTCGCGGCCAGTAAGCCGGAACCAGGTCTAAACTTTCTTGATGGCCTTATGTTACATTCTTAGCAGCGAACAGTGTCATTATTCTCTACACCCGTTTTCGGTCCCGGTAACAGGATTGACCTGATTCTTCCCTCAAATACATCTATCTATTCTGAGTTCAAAAGCGTTTCAGACCCCCGCTCTCTCTCTCTCTCTCCCTCTCTCTTTCTGTCTCTTACTCTCACCCTATACCCATTACTTCTAACGGTAGAGTGTTTGCACCTCCCTATTGAGACAAAATAAACGCCCTTACAGTCTCTGCTAGCTCAGAGCCATCGTGGTCTCAGTTGATGCAGAATGTCACCTTTATCTTAGTTGACTTTAGATCCAGAATATCACCGAGGTCTCAGATGACTTTAGGTCCAGATTCTCACCGAGGTCTCAGATGACTTTAGGTCCAGAATCTCACACTCGTTTCAGTTGACTTTAGGTACATAATCTCACAGAGGTCTTGCTTGACTTTAGGTCCAGAATCTCACCGAGGTCTCAGATGACTAGGTCCAGAATCTCGCCGACGTCTTGGTTGACTTTAGGTACATAATCTCACAGAGGTCCCAGATGACTTTAAGCAGGACTGTATTTGGTCTTATGGTGTATCTCTGGCTAACGGGAAAGGGAGGAGGGATATGTACAATAATTTGTCCATGGGAAGGGAGGAAGGATATGTACACTAGTTTGTCCATGGAAAGGGAGGAGGGATATGTACACTAGTTTGTCCATGGGAAGGGAAAAAGGATATGTACACTAGTTTGTCCATGGGAAGGGAGGAATGATATGTACACTGGTTTGTCCATGGGAACGGAGGAAGGATATGTACACTAGTTTGTCCATGGGAAGGGAGGAATAATATGTACACTAGTTTGTCCATGGGAAGGGAGGAAGGATATGTACACTAGTTTGTCCATGGGAATGAAGGAATGATATGTACACTAGTTTGTCCATGAGAAGGGAGGAAGGATATGTACACTAGTTTGTCCATGGGAAGGGAGGAATGATATATACATTAGTTTGTCCATGGGAAGGGATGAATGATATGTACACGTTTGTCCATGGGAAGGGAGGAATGATATGTACACTAGTTTGTCCTTTTGAAGGGAGGAATGATATGTACACTAGTTTGTCCACGGGAAGGGAGGAATGATATGTACACTAGTTTGTCCATGGGAAGGGAGAAATGATATGTACACTAGTTTGTCCATGGGAAGGGAGGAATGATATGTACACTAGTTTGTCCTTTTGAAGGGAGGAATGATATGTACACTAGTTTGTCCACGGGAAGGGAGGAATGATATGTACACTAGTTTGTCCATGGGAAGGGAGAAAGGATATGTACACTAGTTTGTCCATGGAAACGGAGGAAGGGGGATATGTACACTAGTTTGTCCATGGGAAGGGAGGAATGATATGTACACTAGTTTGTCCATGGGAAGGGAGAAAGGATATGTACACTAGTTTGTCCATGGAAACGGAGGAAGGGGGATATGTACACTAGTTTGTCCATGGGAACGGCGGTGTACACTAGTTTCTGCGAAAGTTCATTAAGGAAATGCTCCCGCTATTAAAACACGAGAGCAGCATTAATTCAGGTCAATTATTTGTGTGGACAAAAGGTTGTTTGATAACACTTGCATTAGTAACATTGCTACAGGAAGGCAGCTCTTGATGCTTGAAGGATAACGCAACGTGAAAACATTCACACGTACTTGATGAAGATGGTTTGGTTGTAACAAGGTTAGCACAATGTGAAAACATTCACACGTACTTGATGAAGATGGTTTGGTCGTAACAAGGGTTGCATAATGTGAAAACATTCACACGTACTTGATGAAGATGGTTTGGTTGTAACAAGGATTGCATAATGTGAAAACATTCACACGTACTTGATGAAGATGGTTTGGTTGTAACAAGGGTTGCAAAATGTGAAAACATTCACACGTACTTGATGAAGATGGTTTGGTCGTAACAAGGTTAGCACAATGTGAAAACATTCACACGTACTTGATGAAGATGGTTTGGTCGTAACAAGGGTGGCACAACTGGAAAACATTCACACGTACTTGATGAAGATAGTTTGGTCGTAACAAGGTTAGCACAATGTGAAAATATTCACACGTACTTGATGAAGATAGTTTGGTCGTAACAAGGGTGGTACAACTGGAAAACATTCACACGTACTTGATGAAGATAGTTTGGTCGTAACAAGGTTAGCACAATGTGAAAACATTCACACGTACTTGATGAAGATGGTTTGGTCGTAACAAGGTTAGCACAATGTGAAAACATTCACACGTACTTGATGAAGATAGTTTGGTCGGAACTTGGTTTTTCTGTTTCCTCTGAAATAACTTATGTTATTCACTGAATGAATATTTCTTCTGTTTTAATGTGTCCATTTTCTCGTCTTGAAAATGTTATAAATACTATTGAGTCTTGTATGATTTCTGCTGTGGTGGATAGGCAGACATTTTGCTGTGGTGGATAGGCAGACATTCTGCTGTGGGGGATAGCAGAAATTCTGCTGTGGTGGATAGGCAGACATTCTGTGAAGAGGATCGTTGAAAGCTTGTAAGAGTAGTCTGCCCCTAACTGTACTATTTGTGAGGTCCCAGGTAACAGACAACGGTCACACAAAAGTAGGTCAGATCTGAGGATTTCAACTTTTCGTCTTCACAGGTCGTTTCTCTCGTGCGTTGAAATCAGGGATTGGAAATCTGTTCGCTCTTTTTCCTCCCAGAAAAGTACACTTCGCAAGGGAACCCCGGTCATTTCGCAGATGAACTAGTGAGCCAGAGAGATGGACGCGATAACTGTTATAGAAGTCACATTACGTCTGTTGGTTGGCGTTATCAGACCAGCGTAATGAAGTCTTCATTCCTAACGAGTATTATCCGGTAGCCGGTTTGCAGCGGCTCTTCTTACATCCTGGAGCGTACTGAATACAGTGGACAGTGTAACGCAGGACTTATCATCAGGTCATCATGACACACGACGGTTCAAACCCAGGGCTTGTCAAGCCTTGGCCTGTGCCACATAGTCTGATAACTTCACAACAAAGAACACACAATAATTAAAGGGTCGTACTCACAATATGATAATAAAAACGTGATACGAAAGTTAGATAATAACAATGCGATAACAAATATGATCAAAATTTGATATTAACGTGTGATGATAAAAGTGTGATAAAAAGAAGTGATACAACAGATGACGAAATCAAAATATGTGAAATATTCGGTGACTTGTGATTGTGAGCTTGGTTTGATTTCCATCGTGCCAGAATCGTGTCGCCTGCTGTTCAATTGACAAACCTGGCGTATCGTATGTTGATGGTATGACCTCATGTCTTAGTCGACCCAGCTATAAATTGGTAGTTTTGAGGCACCGTTCAAGCTGCGTATACGGAGATCGTATTCTGGCATTAGTTTATGTGATTACTAGGTCAGCATACACATTGTGAGTTTATCTGTCTTTTAGGTCCTCAAAATTGTGAGTTTATCGGACTTCTAGGTCCTCAAAATTGTCAGTCTATCTGACTTCTAGGTCCTCAAAATTGTCAGTCTATCTGACTTCTAGGTCCTCAAAATTGTCAGTCTATCTGACTTCTAGGTCCTCAAAATTGTGAGTTTATCGGACTTCTAGGTCCTCAAAATTGTGAGTTTATCGGACTTCTAGGTCCTCAAAATTGTGAGTTTATCGGACTTCTAGGTCCTCAAAATTGTTTTCATGCGGTCATGAACCTCCCCTCTCCCTACCCCTCCCCCTCTTCACCTCACCTCTCACCCTTCCTCCTCCCTCCCCCTCTTCACCTGCCCTTTTCACCTTTCCTCTTCACCTCGCTTCTTCACCTTTCCTCTTCACCTCTCCTCTTCACCTCTCCTCTTGACCTCTCCTCTCCTCTTCACCTCTCCTCTCCTCTTCACCTCACCTCTCACCCTTCATTCTCCCTCCCCTTCTTCACCTTCCCTCACCACCTCTGCTCTCCACGTCCCCTCTTCACGTCCACCTCTTCACGTCCACCTCTTCACCTCCCCTCTTCACGTCGTCCACCTCTTTACGTCCACCTCTTCACCTCCCCTCTTTACGTCCACCTCTTCACGTTTACCTCTTCACGTCCACCTCTTCACGTCCACCTCTTCACGCTCACCTCTTCACGCTCACCTCTTCACCTCCCCTTTTCACGTTCACCTCTTCGCGTCCACCTCTTCACCTTCCCTCTTCACCACTCCTCTTCACGTCCACCTCTTCACCTCCCCTCTTCACCTCCCCTCTTCACCTCCCCTCTCCACCTCCCATCTTCACCTCCCCTTTTCACCACCCCTTTTCACCTTTCCTCTTCACCTCACCTCTTCATGTCCACCTCTTCACGCCCACCTCTCCACGTACCCATCTTCACGTCCATTCTTCACCTCCCCTCTTCACCTCTCCTCTTCACCCTCCCTCTTCACCTCCCCTCTTCACCTCCCCTCTTCACCTCACCTCTTCACCTCCCCTCTTCACCTCCCCACTTCACCTCCCCACTTCACCTGCCCTCTTCACCTGCTTTCTTCACGTGCTTTCTTCACCTCCCCTCTTCACCTCCCCTCTTCACCTCCCCTCCCCTCTTCACCTCTCCTCTTCACCCCCCCCCCCCCCCCGCCCACCCCCCGATAACCTCGACTTGACTCGCCGCGTGACTGCTCTGTACCAGGGTCACGCCAAGTTCACGCCAAGTTCACGTAATTAAAACTGAGCACGTCATTAGTTACACAACTGCTCCTTTCATAAAGTCTCCTGCTAGCTCTTAACCCAGACATCTTTTCGTTTACCTATTTTCTGTTAAATTGTATTTACTGTTTTCTAACTAGCAAACAAACAAAAACATGGCAATATTAATGGTCTCTTAGTATATCAAATCTCCATGCTCTGCCGTCATCTGCTGGTTCTTGTCTTATAATTGTCAGGAATCTACAGGTTCTTAGTTACAATTGTCCCGAATCTACGGAATATCACACTTCCACTGGTCATGCTCTGTGTACGTTTGTTAATAGCGACCTTTTCATTTTGTTTCCTTGGAGAATGTTCTAATCTTGTCAGATATATAGGACAGAAATAGAGCAAAAAATGACACAACTGTAATCTACAATACGTGCTGTAAAGGCGACAGAAAGGGCCGGGCACCGGGCCGGTTATCCAATTCTATAAAACCAATAAGCCCCAAGAAAAATACAAAGTTCCACAGCGTCACGTGGAACAGAAGGCGTGACGATCAAGTAATACTTTCCTATTTTACATAATCCATTTTTGCATTTTAGGCAAAACGTTACATTTATTAACCTTGTTTGTTGCACTATATCTGTCTGACAGTTGATATTCGTATTTGTTTGTTTCTTCCATAACAGATCTACATGAAGGCCTTGGTGAACAAGAGGACGCTCAGCTATCTTCCAAACGGGGACTGGGCCACGATGTGATTTGGAAACAGCAGTTACTAATGAACCGCCAAAAGGATCTTTTAAAATTCTGACAATAGCTCTGCAGAAGTGTAGTGACCAACTGTGGGGATCACACGTGGTTGACGTTGTGACCTTCTGTTTGTGCGACCTTCTGGGAAGTTGTGGGAAGTATTGTGAGGTGACCAAGTTTTCGGGGCACCAGTGTGACTAACCACCATGAATTTATTCGGGTGGCGTAAAAGTATTAGCATAACTGAGCTGGATCCGTCCTTCAAAGTTCGTTACCTAGGCAACGTTCAAACAGCAGTAATGAAAGGTGAAGGTTGTGTTGATCGCGCGGCCAGTGTCATCTGGGGAAACTACATGCGCAGCGAGCACACGGGCATTGACATGAAGGTAGTTCTAACTGGTTCCGGGATGAAAGCCTACACAAAAGAACAAGGCCTGACAGAATATCGTGCTCACAGGATCTCTTACTGCATAGCTCATCCTAGCTACCCCCGTCTGTTTGTCTGGGTCTACCGACACGAGGGGCGCAAGATGAGGATGGAGTTGAGGTGTCATGCAGTCTTGTGCAAGAAAGAGGCCAAAGCAAAAGCAATGGCGCTTCAGCTTCATGAGAAATTGAGTTTTGCTCTCAAAGAGTTTCAGAGAGACAAGTTACGAAAGCAGACATCTCGTCTCACGTTTCAACGTTTAAAATCATCGTCGAAAATTGGGAGTTTCGTTCCTTTAAGAACGCAGCTTCTAAGTACAGCTTGTAACTTCAAACCACCCGTATCAAAGTCTCAGACTGCGCCAAAGCTGGGCTCGATTACGGAAGATGAAGAAGAAGAATGTGTTCATGAAGATGATGTTGACGACGAAGACGTTACTGTGGTGATAAGTGCGTTGAAACGTGGAAGTGTTGGTGCGAGGCTGGAAGGCAACAGTAACAACAGTTTACCTCCCACTCCAGTCAGTGCCGGGCCTTCTAATCCTAGACTCTTGCACAAAGGGTTAGAGCATCACGACATTCTAGAGGCCTTGGACCTAGAGCCTGCCGAGGGATTCCATGGCGATTATTTCAACATAGAACCTATCATTGACCTTCAGATTGGCAACGACCTTGACGAGTTACGACGAGACAAAGAGGTCCAGTACTGCATGGAAGAAGCCGGGGATTCGGATGAGGAGAGCTCCGAGTCTGGGTTTCATGAACAGGACCAGGACCAGATACACGAGAATGATAAAGATAGGGTCCTGAGGAAAGAGCCCTCGACAGTAGCGAAAGACGAGAACATAAGAGTATACCACTTACCCTCCTACGGCAGTGACAGTTCCCTTGTCAGTGACACTACTGAGAAAACTCTTTTGTGACACTAGCAGTTGTGAAACTTAGGGAATAAACTTCACCTGACACAACCGTTCTACGACCCTGGCCTAGAGTATTGGTTCCAAGATGGCTGAATACGTTAACAATATATTTTATTATATTTTGTTGTTGTTTCGGTTTTTGTAATTCAAGAGTTAGTAACTGAAATGTTTACAGTTGGCATTATCTAAATGTTAATTGTTTATTTATTGACAAATTCAAAAACTTCAGGACATCTTGGTCTGCGCTGTGTGTGTGTGTGTGTGTGGGGGGGGGGGGGGGGGGAGGGGGTGAGAAAAAGGAAGGGGATAGAGGGACAGAGACAGACAGAAAGAGAGAGAGATGGAGAGAGACAGACAGACAGATGCAGAGAGAGATGGAGAGAGAGAGACAGACAGAGAGGCAGAGACAGAGAGAGAGGCAGAGACAGAGAGAGAGGCAGAAAGAGATGGAGAGAGAGGCAGAGAGAGATGGAGAGAGAGACAGACAGAGAGGCAGAGACAGAGAGAGATGGAGAGAGAGACACACACATAGAGGCAGAGACAGAGAGAGAGGCAGAGAAAGAGATGAGAGAGAGAGGCAGAGAGAGATGGAGAGAGAGACAGACAGAGAGGCAGAGACAGAGAGAGATGGAGAGAGAGACACACACATAGAGGCAGAGACAGAGAGAGAGGCAGAGAAAGAGATGAGAGAGAGAGGCAGAGAGAGATGGAGAGAGAGACAGACAGAGAGACAGAGACAGAGAGGCAGAGACAAAGAGAGAGAGGCAGAGAGAGATAGAGAGAGAGACAGACAGAGAGACAGAGACAGAGAGAGAGGCACAGACAGAGAGACAGGCAGAGAGAGACAGAGAGAGAGATGCAGAAACAGAGAGAGAGAGAGAGAGATGTCACAATCCATGTATTTACATTTCAATGAAGTGTCGAGCATTCGAATTTTGTTTATCGTCAGAAAATGTAATTAATATTTTGATTTGACCTTTTTTATTGACTCCACTTCCGGCTGACTTTCAACCAAATGAAAGCACTATTGTGGTGTAGTGCAATCAATAACCGTTTATTGAATTCAACACACATGATAATTGTATGAGATCGAACGTATTGTACTTAAAATTGGAAGCTTAGAATTTCTTCCAAACCTGACACAATAAGAGGGCTAGAGAAATCAGGGATCGACTGTTAAATCAGTGATCGACTGTTACTTCCTGATCGACTATTTATTTTATGACGTCAGGGTATTCAGTGCGCCTTACGTAGACAGAGTTGACTGTACAGGGGAAGCCATGTCCTTGTGTACAGGGGGAAGCCATGTCCTTGTGTACAGGGGGAAGACATGTTCTTATGTACAGGGCGAAGCCATGTCCTTGTGTACAGAGCAAAGCCATGTCCTTGTGTACAGGGCGAAGCCATGTCCTTGTGTACAGGGCGAAGCCATGTCCTTGTGTACAGGGCAAAGCCATGTCCTTGTGTACAGGGCAAAGCCATGTCCTTGTGTACAGGGCAAAGCCATGTCCTTGTGTACAGGGCAAAGCCATGTCCTTGTGTATAGGACAAAGCCATGTCCTTGTGAATGAGACAGCATCGTTTGATAGGGCCACATGATGTACAATGTTGGCAGGGCTGTGGAGTCTCTGATGGTTTGACTGTGGGCTCACAGATGGCGTGACTCTGGAGTCACTGATGGCGTGACTCTGGGCTGATGTCTCTAAACGGGAACCGGTACCACAATAGAGAGTTAGAACATGATAGGTCGGAGAGAAATGGGTAGGACATGGGAGCTAAGAGAGAGATGGGTAGGACATGAGAGCTAAGAGAGAGATGGGTAGGACATGAGAGCTAAGAGAGAGAGATGGGTAGGACATGAGAGCTAAGAGAGAGATGGGTAGGACATGAGAGCTAAGAGAGAGATGAGTAGGGCATGAGAGCTAAGAGAGAGATGGGTAGGGCATGAGAGCTAAGAGAGAGATGGGTAGGACATGAGAGCTAAGAGAGAGATGGGTAGCATATGAGAGCTAAGAGAGAGATGGGTAGGGCGTGAGAGCTAAGAGAGAGATGGGTAGGACATGAGAGCTAAGAGAGAGATGGGTAGGACATGAGAGCTAAGAGAGAGATGGGTAGCAAATGAGAGCTAAGAGAGAGATGGGTAGGACATGAGAGTAAAGAGAGAGATGAGTAGGACATGAGAGCTAAGAGAGAGATGGGTAGGACATGAGAGCTAAGAGAGAGATGGGTAGGACATGAGAGCTAAGAGAGAGAGAGAGAGAGTAAGAGAGAGAGAGAGAGAGAGATGAATAGGACGCATCCTTAGATTAAAACATAACAGTATAGCCTGACACTCTGTGGACTGAAACCCCCATCTGGAAAGTGATCAGTTGTGAGGTCAAACAACGTTTGACGAGAGCGCTGAAAAAGGAATCCATGTGCTCTGAATATTCGTCGGCGGCCCTCAAGATGACTTCACACAATCATCAGTTAGAGAAAAACAGTTACAGTTGTGTAGCTGCAATGCCAAGCAGCAGAACTAAAGTGGATGGCATTCAATGTAGCAACAAAATGTAATATTTCTAGAACCGTAGCTTTTTGTGGGTTTTATTTGTTGCTGGAAAAACAACACAAGATGAGGAATCGACGTGATCGCTGTAGTAGTGATCGACACGTAGATGAAACCAAGCATAACACAACCTGGTCCACTTTCATCAGCGCACTCGGGATGTGAGGAAAGCTACGACAACCCGCCACTTAACGTCCTTTTTAGGGCGCACAAAAGAGTAACCTTACTGATTGTGGTCAACAACAACAACAACAACAACAACAACAACAACAACAACAGCAGAGCTCGTGAATTAAATCATTTGACAAAAGACACTTATCAACTTCAATAGATAAAATCAGCCAAACTTAACCGTTTACCAAGACCCCGACAATAATGTGCTCCCCGAGAGCGAGACACGGCCCCCTTATCCACATACATGGTTATATTGCGTATATTAGGGCGAGTGTGATAACATTACCTCCTCCATTGCCCGTCGATGAAATACTTCCGCAGTGTTCACACAGTCTATCACACAGACTCAACAAAGTATACCTGTTCTTGCGTTGATACGTCACAGTCTATCACACAGATTCAACAAAGTATACCCGTTCTTGCGTTGATACGTCACAGTCTATCACACAGATTCAACAAAGTATACCTGTTTTAGCGTTGATACGTCACAGTCTATCACACAGATTCAACAAAGTATACCTGTTCTAGCGTTGATACGTCACAGTCTATCACACAGATTCAACAAAGTATACCTGTTCTAGTGTTGATACGTCACAGTCTATCACACAGATTCAACAAAGTATACCTGTTCTTGCGTTGATACGTTTTTGTGATAGACGAGGGGCAGATAATCTCAGTATTACGAGGCATAGTCCGTGAACCGATCAGAAATGTATATTTTGAAATTTTAAAAAAAATATAATAATTTGAAAACTAGTTATTATTGCACTTAATACTAATGTTCACCTAGGCATCTAGAGCCTGTTGCATCGAACAACCACTACTATGTGCAACTGCTGAGGCTTGCAGTCAAACCTTGAGATAATGCTATCTGCCTGAGTCATGCAGAACGGGAGCGGCCCCTCCCACGTCTCCCGGCGGCCCGTGAGAGACTGTTATTACAGATAGCTGACTTTACTTGGACATGATCTGGTGGTTCCGGAACTTCCTGGTCCAGTCAAACTAGGTTACCAAACACAGACAGGCGTCGGCGGACCATAGTGTTTGAGATGAAGAGAAGACCGTCTTTGCAGAAACCACGACACTACCGACGCGATCTGGGGACTGCGTGGGCTAGTGGTTAAGTGACACGGCTCACAAACAAAAGGTGCTGGGTTCGATCCACATCACAGCCCCGGCCGCTACCCAGAAGAAGCAAACCCTTAGAAAATGCAGGAGAAAGTAAACCCTTACATAAATGCATGCCGTAGTCGGATGTCAACAGGCGCCAAACACAAACCGCAGTGCACCTTACATCGCCTTGGGGAATAGAGAAATAAGGCGAACGCAAAAAATAATTTTTTTTTTTAAATCACGAGATCGACCCACCAGATACCGAGGATGTGTCGTTGGTTGGGAATATGAAAGGCATCGAGTCTTGATATCTTCTGTTTAAGTAGAGTCCAAGTCTCTGAGCCGTACAGGAGGACATGAATCACACACGTCTGATACATACGTATTTTGGCTCCTAGAGGGAGTCTGCCGTTATGACACACGTCTGATACATACGTATTTTGGCTCCTATAGGGAGTATGTCGTTATGACACACGTCTGATACATACGTATTTTGGCTCCTATAGGGAGTCTGCCGTTATGACACACGTCTGATACATACGTATTTTGGCTCCTATAGGGAGTATGTCGTTATGACACACGTACTTATATTGTCCCTTATTTATCGACATCATTTCCACCAACATTGATGAACTTATCCCATCACTTTATCAGTGCAGCAACACCTGCAGCATGGAAGTCTGTGCTCTGCTGTCTCAGTCACAACCTGCAGCATGGAAGTCTGTGCTCTGCTCTCTCAGTCACAACATGCAGCATGGAAGTCTGTGCTCTGCTCTCTCAGTCACAACCTGCAGCATGGAAGTCTGTGCTCTGCTGTCTCAGTCACAACCTTCAGCATGGAAGTCTGTGCTCTGCTGTCTCAGCCACATTTGCACTTCACATTCAACCCCTTTTTCATTCGTGAACCGTCTTACACCGAGGTCGGATCGCGCCTTATTCTGAAGGCTGAACCTACAGTAATTACAACGCTGGATATTGCTGCCAACTAGCAACAGCTTTAGAGCAATTACAGTTTTAGAGCAATTACAGTTTTAGAGCAATTACAGTTTTAGAGCAATTACAGTTTTAGTGCAATTACAGTTTTAGAGCAATTACAGTTTTAGAGCAATTACAGTTTTAGAGCAATTACAGTTTTAGAGCAATTACAGTTTTAGTCCAATTACAGTTTTAGTGCAATTACAGTTTTAGAGCAATTACAGTTTTAGAGCAATTACAGTTTTAGAGCAATTACAGTTTTAGAGCAATTACAGTTTTAGAGCAATTACAGTTTTAGAGCAATTACAGTTTTAGCTAATCGTGTAACTGTATGACCTACTTGCTGACCTACCCTGGCATGTACTAGCAAATATCCCCCCCCCCCCTTTCCATCCACCCACTTCTACCCATCCATGCAACACCACGCTTCAGAGAAAGAGGAAGATTATAAAACATGTGGATTGACGGTGTTTAAGAAAGACAAGCGAGTAGTGTATCGTTACCAAAAAGAAAAGACAATCTTTAGAAACTGATGTTTGTAGTTGAAAGATCAATAGTTTTGCAACATAAATGGTGAATTTGTAATAAACAACAAAATGACTTTTATACCGAAGAGAGATATGTGAGGAAGCGATAGAACAGATAGAAGGTGGAGGAAAGGAAAAGATAAGCAGGAAAAGAGAGAAAGCACAGAGAGAAATGAGAAAGAAAAGAGAGAGAGAGAGAGAGAGATAGAGAGAAGACGATCACACAAACTGTTCGAACTTACATTAATCAGGAAAACCAGAATATCAAGTATTGACAGTTCCTCCCTGAATGTCATTTATTAATATATGTTTAAATATGGAGACGCAAATACAGTAGCCGGCCATGTTGTCTAAACTAGACACCGCTGAAGGTCTATGGCCAGGAATAGATTGAAGGTCTATAAGCAGAAATGTATGTACATATACTCAATTATTTAGCTTCCATATTCTTCATGGATTTGTTTATTTCTCGTACTGGCTCACTTCATTTATGGAAGAGCTGGTGGTTGTTCGGTTAGAGTAACATGCTTCTATTTCTAAGGACAAGAGTTCGATACTCCTGGTCAAAGCTACACGTGCTGAACTGAGTTAACTTTTGGCTACTTTCTGTAGCTGATTACAGTGGCTCCTCTTACATCGCCAAACGTGCTTGTAAGGGTTGATCGGGGTCCTTCGGGCTTTATTGCGATAGGTGGCTACTTAGTAAGCTCACCAGTACGGAGATTAGGGCAGATGCTTGATATCAGTGTAAGAGCCAATGTGTTTCACATCAAAGTCAAATAAAGACAGCACACTGTGCGGAAACTGCCTGACCAAGCGGCAAACATTCCTCAGTCATATCAATCTCGTAAGGGACCTAGTCACTACACAAAAAGCTGAGACCAACTACAGTCAAGTCTCCAAACAGTATCTGGTATTTCATCTAACTTTACTTCTCTAACTTTCAGTTTCCGAAATTCTTGAACATCTGTTTTTGTTTGTTTATTTCAAATTCTCTTCTCGTATTTGCTTCACTGCTATCCATCGTGGATGGGGTATAGAGGGGAGAGAGAGGAAGTGACAGACATACAGGGAGTTGATCTGTTGTGTCTGTGCATGATGACGGGGTTGCTTGCTTGTGACGTTACTGCACGCCACCATTAGGTAGGAATGTCTTTGCCTTTATAGTTGTAGGCCTGGACCACAGCTGCTAGTATACTTTTGTTAATGTATAGCGACCAATGACTCATATATGTGCATAGCTTGTACACTGGACCTCTGAGTTCATCGTCCGTCTCCACTGAACTAGCCTTCAAATTGCACGTCCCTTGAGACCAGGGGACACTTGCGAGTTGCAGGATTGAAACTGCTCACTGTATCACATTTTTGTTGGTTCGTCTCTTGATAGAAGAGAGCCTTACCTAGCAGTTACAACGACCCCTATCTTTGCATCCTAAACTGCATACATCCATATGCACGCTGTGCTTCCATATTGCAACAAAAACTAGGAATCAATTCTGTTTCGCTACATATTGCACATTACGGCAATGCGCCGTTCCTGCCCGTCTTACTGTAAAGACTCGCTAATTGGATTTTATTCTTGTTTTGTTTGTTGCATTCTTATAATTTGTCTTGTTATACTATGACATGGTTGCTTTGTTATTCGAGGTCCATCTTTAATGTTCACAAAATGGCACAGATATAGCGATCAAAAGTAGACCTTCAAACAGAGTGGACGACGGAGAATACCTGTTTTCATTAGCAATATTTTGTATTTGCATTTCACGAGGAAATCTCCTCAATATTGGTATATCTGTTTAATATTAACGAACTTATGATTATATTTGATACTTTGCCTGCCCAGCCGACTGATGTATGCGACCCCGCCCCTCCACAACAGACTGTTTCTAGCGGCGATAATGATGTTGCGAGTGATATGTCTTCTCCAATGGAAGATCCCCACAGTTGACAGAAAACATTCCCGGCATTCATTGTAAAAAAGCAGCGAGACAGAAGCAGAAAGAAGAGCCCCAACTGTATGGCCCTTAGAGAATCACCACACAAACATCATCTGGACCCATTTATATGCAGATAGATCAGTATCAAACATCATCTGGACCCATTTATATGCAGATAGATCAGTATCAAACATCATCTGGACCCATTTATATGCAGATAGATCAGTATCAAACATCATCTGGACCCATTTATATGCAGATAGATCAGTATCAAACATCATCTGGACCCATGTTTGCAGATAGATCAGTATCAAACATCATCTGGACCCATGTTTGCAGATAGATCAGTATCACATGCAACAAATAGTGAAGGTGAGGGAATCTATCTAAGCCTTAACAAAACAGTACATAAGGATGGAGATCAATGGCGACTGAAACATTGTCAAATAACTTCAGAGGAGAGGTACAGCTACATACAGCAGAGGAGAGGTATAGCTACATATACCAGAGGAGAGGTACAGCTACATACACCAGAGGAGAGGTACAGCTACATACACCAGAGGAGAGGCAGAGCTACATACACCAGAGGAGAGGCAGAGCTACATACAGCAGAGGAGAGGTACAGCTACATATATCAGAGGAGAGGTACAGCTACATACACCAGAGGAGAGGTAGAGCTACATACACCAGTGGAGAGGTAGAGCTATATACACCAGAGGAGAGGCAGAGCTACATACAGCAGAGGAGAGGTACAGCTACATACACCAGAGGAGAGGTACAGCTACATACACCAGAGGAGAGGCTAGCTACATACACCAGAAGAGAGGCAGAGCTACATACACCATAGGAGAGGCAGAGCTACATACACCAGAGGAGAGGCAGAGCTACATACACCAGAGGAGAGGCAGAGCTACATACACCAGAGAAGAGGCAGAGCTACATACACCAGAGGAGAGGAAGAGCTACATACACCAGAGGAGAGGCAGAGCTACATACACCAGAGGAGAGGCAGAGCTACATACACAATCAACATTGATACCTTTTGCCATTTGCTGAATGAGATTATACACCTATGAGTCTGCCTGAAGGGCAGGGATGTTGGTCTTGCTTTACATGGTACAGCACAAGTTAAAGGGATTTCCCAGCTCCAAATATACGTTCAATTCTACAAGACGAACGCAGCACAAAGTTTTATTACCGAAAGGTGTACATGCTTTCCCGAGTGCTCCGCCGGGGTCTTTGTGTAATGACATGGCCAAAAATAGCACCATACAGAGCATGTCGTAAGAGGCGACTAACTGTGTGACATGGCAAAACACCGGCCATGTTTAGATGCAAAGATGGCGCCTAACAGGCTCCGGGTCTAGTTTGCTGTAGTGTTTTAGTCAGTTAATATGGACTCTCACATCAGTTAACCACCCTCCACGACACATGTCCCAACGCAGCTCGAGCCTAGCCCACTAAGCAGGAAATCCTCATCTCGCTACATCCAACTTACGCCCGAGCTGAGACCTGCACATGAATCACCCACCCCCCCCCCCCCCCCCCCCCTTTTCCGTAGAGGTACAGGCCGACTTAGATCTACACCTTTCACGTACACACACGTTTTAGTTTGAGCGCTGCTGGCAATGAAAGAAACACAGCGAAAAATAACACTGCAACCTGCCACGCATGTCGTAAGAGATGATAAGCAGTGGTGGTCCGGAAGATGTTCACCAATACTGCAGAAGGCACCACAACTTTACAAGATCTTGACAGGTCAACGTTTCTTGACTTGACATATATTAGTTGAGGACTTATCCACCACATGTAGCTAAAGAAGGCTTTTACTGATTGAATCACAACCAGACTACGACCGGCAGAGTGGTTTGAGTTATTCATTTCTCAGCAATGGGACAGAAATCGTGAGTTATTTGCGGCCCTTTTCGGTTTACCCAGCTGCAAAATAGTAGCTGGCGTTGTGTGAGAAATGCCAAAGCATAGGCAGAACAGAAGACGACCCAGTTAATCAGGATGATGACATAATTTAAGGTGGTTTCTAACACTTCAATCTCTATGATTGTGTACCTTTAAGGTGGTTTCCAACACTTCAATCTCTATGATTGTGTCCCTTTAAGGTGGTTTCTAACACTTCTATCTCTATGATTGTTTCCCTTTAAGGCGGTTTCTAACACTCCAATCTCTATGATTGTGTCCCTTTAAGGTGGTTTCTAACACTTCAATCTCAATGATTGTGTCCCTTTAAGGTGGTTTCTAACACTCCAATCTCCATGATTGTGTCCTTTTAAAGTGGTTTCTAACACTTAAATCTCTATGATTGTGTCCCTTTAAGGTTTCCAACATTTTGTATCATAATGAGGTTTCTTGCATTATGTCCCATAATGAGGTTTCTTACATTATGTCCCGTAATGAAGTTTTTTGCATTATGTCCCATAATGAGGTTTCTTACATTATGTCCCATAATGAGGTTTCTTACATTATGTCCCATAATGAGGTTTCTTACATTATGTCCCAGAATGAGGTATCTTACATTATGTTCCATAATGAGGTTTCTTACATTATGTCCCATAATGAGGTTTCTTACATTATGTCTCATAATGAGGTTTCTTACATTATGTCCCACAATGAGGTTTCTTACATTATGTCCCATAATTAGGCTTCTTACATTACTTACTTAGTCTTAGTCGCTCCTCTTCTACCGTGAGGTGTAGAGGTTTGCCAAAGAGAACGCCACACTGCTCTATCCGCCGTCTTTTTCCTGGCCTCTTTCCAATCCATCCCTCTATCACTTAGGGACTGTCGTATGTTGTCTTCCCAACGTACTTTGGGATGTCCTCGGGGTCTGCGTCCTTGACTGTTGATCTCCCATGATCGCTTTGGTATCCGATCTTCTTCCATTCTACAGACATGGCCAAACCGCTGTAGTTGGGACTGCTCCACTCGTGTCTGCAGGGGTTGAACTTCAAGATTGCTACGTATTGTCTGGTTACGGATCTTGTCCCTTTTCGTCACCTGAACCGCTTTTCTTAGGTACCTCATTTCTGAAGTTTGTAATTGCCTTTCTTGGGCTGTAGTCATTGCTCATGACTCACATCCATATGTCAGGACAGGCACATAGGTTGAGCAGTATACATCCATCTTTGTTTTCCTGCTTATTTCTCTTCTACTGAGGAAACCTCTGTTTATTGCATGGAACAGTCTACCGGCTGCTGCCCTTCGTGCAGTTAACTCCTCTTTGATTCCTTCCCTGCTGTCTATTACCACTCCTAGATATTTAAAGTTGTTGACCTGCTCTAGTGCTCGTGTTCCCAGAGTTATCTGATGTCTCTTTTCATCTCTGGCGATCACCATGGTTTTTGTTTTGGAGTTGCTGATGTGCATTCCTCTCTTCTTCAACTCTTCTTCCCAGACCTCCAAGTTGATCTGGAGATGTGCTTGGGTTTTCGTGATCAGGACCACATCGTCTGCAAATGCTAGTTCCGATATGTAACTTGGTCTCATCTTCCAGTACCCTACTTCATACTTTTTTGTCCGTTCCTTGCAGGCTTTGATGACTTCATCCATGAGGAGTATAAAAGGGTACGGTGATAGAATGTCCTCCTGTCTTACTCCTCTAGTGGTCTTGAACTCTCCTGACTTTTGATTTGATGTCCGCACATAATTTCTGCATGTTTTATAGAAACTCTGTATGACAGAGATCAGGGGTCCTGGGATGTTCTTCCTTGTCAGGCACTCCCAGAGTTTGTCCCAAAGAACTTTATCAAATGCTTTCTCCAAATCCAAAAAGCAGAGATGCATCTCTTTATCATATTCAAGAGCCTTTTCACTTAGCTGTCTGAGTGTAAAGATAAGGTCTTGAGTTCTTCTGTTTGCCCTAAGCCTACATTGAGTTTCATCCATATTTGGCTCTGCTAGACCTCTTAATCGCCGTTCTAGAATCCTAGAGTAGACTTTCCCGGGGACACTGAGATGGGAAATACCTCTGTGATTTTCACATTGTCGATTGTCACCCTCTTTAAATATTGGTATTATTATTGCAACCTCACAGTCTCTTGGTATCTTCTTGTGGCGCCAAGCTGTCTTGAGAATCTTCATGAATAGCATCTCTCCTGCCACTCCCATGTATTTAACCATTTCTGGTGTTATACCATCATGTCCTGCTGCTTTACCAATCTTAATTTTCTCCAATGCTGCCTTTAGTTCTTCCATTGTGATATTATCGTTTCCCTCCATGGCCCCCTCTTCTTGAATTGGGACTGTTACTTCCAGAGCTTGGTTTTCCTCCACTCCAAGGAGATCTGAGAAATATTCTTTCCAACTGTCCATTACCTCTTCTGGGGCAGTCAACAGCGCACCTTGTTTATCTTTAACAAATTTCAGGGGGCATTCCTTTTCCTTCCTCATGTTCTTTAAGGTTCTGTAGAACAGTTTCTGGTTTTCTCCAGCATTATTTTCCAGTTTCTCTCCAAATTCTTCCCAGGATTTCTGTTTGGCCTTGAGCACAGTCTTCTTTGCTTCTGTTCTAAAATTTACATATTCTTTATATTTCTTTGTTTGTTCTTCTGTATTCCTAGGTTTCTTACATTATGTCCCATAATGAGGTTTCTTACATTATGTCCCATAATGAGGTTTCTTACATTATGTCCCATAATGAGGTTTCTTACATTATGTCCCATAATGAGGTTTCTTACATTATGTCCCATAATCAGGTTTCTTACATTATGTCCCATAATGAGGTTTCTTACATTATGTCCCATAATGAGGTTTCTTACATTATGTCCCATAATGAGGTTTCTTACATTATGTTCCATAATGAGGTTTCTTACATTATGTCCCATGATGAGGTTTCTTACATTATGTCCCATAATGAGGTTTTTAACATTATGTCCCATAATGATTTTTCTTACATTATGTCCCACAATGAGTTTTTTTACATTCTGTCCCACAATGAGGTTTCTTACATTATGTCACACAATGACCTTTCTTACATTATGTCACATAATGAGGTTTCTTAGATTATGTCCCTTAATGAGGATTCTTACATTATGTCACATAATGAGGTTTCTTACATTATGTCCCACAATGAGGTTTCTTACATTATGTCCCATAATGAGGTTTCTTACATTATGTCCCATAATGAGGTTTCTTACATTATGTTCCATAATGAGGTTTCTTACATTATGTCCCATGATGAGGTTTCTTACATTATGTCCCATGATGAGGTTTTTAACATTATGTCCCATAATGATTTTTCTTACATTATGTCCCACAATGAGTTTTTTTACATTCTGTCCCACAATGAGGTTTCTTACATTATGTCACACAATGACCTTTCTTACATTATGTCACATAATGAGGTTTCTTAGATTATGTCCCTTAATGAGGATTCTTACATTATGTCACATAATGAGGTTTCTTACATTATGTCCCACAATGAGGTTTCTTACATTATGTCCCATAATGAAGTTTCTTACATTATGTCCCACAGTGAGATTTCTTACATTATGTCACATAATGAGATGAGGTGTCTTACATTATGTCACATAATGAGATTTCTTAGATTATGTCCCTTAATGAGGTTACTTACATTATGTAACAATACTAAATTTCCTACATTATGTCCCACAAAGAGGTTTCTTACATTATGTCCCACAATGAGGTTTCTTACATTATATCACATAATGATGTTTCTTACATTATGTCCCATAATGAGGTTTCTTACATTATGCCCCATAATGAATTTTCTTACATTATGTCCCACAATGAGGTTTTTTACATTATGTCCCATAATGAGGTTTCTTAAATTATGTCATATAATGAGGTTTCCTACATTATGTCCCAGAATGAGGTTTCTTACATTATGTCCCGTGATGAGGTTTCTTACATTATGTCCCATGATGAGGTTTCTTACATTATGTAACACAATGAGGTTTCTTACATTATGTCCCACAATGAGGTTTTTTACATTATGTCCCATAATGAAGTTTCTTACATTATGTCCCATAATGAGATTTCTAACATTATGTCCCATAATGATTTTTCTTACATTATGTCCCACAATGAGTTTTCTTACATTCTGTCCCACAATGAGGTCTCTTACATTATGTCACACAATGACCTTTCTTACATTATGTCACATAATGAGGTTTCTTAGATTATGTCCCTTAATGAGGATTCTTACATTATGTCACATAATGAGGTTTCTTACATTATGTCCCACAATGAGGTTTCTTACATTATGTCCCATAATGAAGTTTCTTACATTATGTCCCATAATGAAGTTTCTTACATTATGTCCCACAGTGAGATTTCTTACATTATGTCACATAATGAGATGAGGTTTCTTACATTATGTCACCTAATGAGATTTCTTAGATTATGTCCCTTAATGAGGTTACTTATATTATGTCACAGTACTAAATTTCCTACATTATGTCCCACAAAGAGGTTTCTTACATTATGTCCCACAATGAGGTTTCTTACATTATGTCCCACAATGAGGTTTCTTACATTATGTCCCACAATGAGGTTTCTTACATTATTTCCAGAATGAGGTTTCTAACATTATGTCCCATAATGAGTTTTCTTACATTATGTCGCAAAATGAGGTTTCTTACATTATGTCCCATATTGAGGTTTCTTACATTTTGTCCCATAATGAGGTTTCTTACATCATGTTCCATAATGAGGTTTCTTACATTATGTCCCATAATGATGTTTCTTACATTATGTCCCATAATGAGGTTTCTCACATTATGCCCCAAAATGAAGTTTCTTACATTATGTCCCACAATGAGGTTTTTTACATTATGTCCCATAATGAGGTTTCTTACATTATGTCATATAAAGAGGTTTCCTACATTATGTCCCAGAATGAGGTTTCTTACATTATGTCCCGTGATGAGGTTTCTTACATTATGTAACACAATGAGGTTTCTTACATTACGTCCCACAATGAGGTTTTTTACATTATGTCCCATAATGAGATTTCTAACATTATGTCCCATAATGAGATTTCTTACATTATGTCCCGTAATGAGGTTTCTTACATTATGTCCCACAATGAGGTCTCTTACATTTTGTCCCACAATGAGATTTCTTGCATTATGTCCCATAATGAAGTTTCTTACATTATGTCCCATAATGAGGTTTCTTACATTATTTCTTATAATGAGGTTTCTTACATTATGGCCCAGAACGGAGTTTCTTACATTACGTAAAATAATGAGGTTTCTTACATTATGTCCCTTAATGAGGTTTCTTACATTTTGTACCATAATGAGGTTTCTTACATTATGTCCGATAATGAGGTTTCTTACATTATGTCCCATAATGAGGTTTCTTACATTATGTCCCATAATGAGGTTTCTTACATTGTGTCCCATAATGAGGTTTCTTACATTATGTCCCACAGTGAGGTTTCTTACATTACGTCCCATAATGATGTTTCTTACATTGTGTCTCATAATGAGCTTTCTAACATTATATCCCATAATGAGGTTTCTTACATTGTGTCCCATAATGAGGTTTCTTACATTATGTCCCACAGTGAGGTTTCTTACATTACGTCTTATAATGAGGTTTCTTACATTGTGTCTCATAATGAGGTTTCTAACATTATATCCCATAATGAGGTTTCCTACATTATATCCCATAATGAGGTTTCTAACATTATATCCCATAATGAGGTTTCCTACATTATATCCCATAATGAGGTTTCTTACATTATGTCCCCTCAGCTGTTTCATGTTTGTCATGTTCTGACAATGCAAACTTGATTGTTTTAGCTGAAACTTGTCAATTATTTCTAAATGAGACATGCTGCTATGTACACACGCCACTCCCATGTTTCTATGTACACAACACGCCACTCCCATGTTTCTATGTACACACCACGCCATTCCCATGTTTCTATGTACACAACACGCCACTCCCATGTTTCTATGTACACAACACGCCACTCCCATGTTTCTATGTACACAACACGCCACTCCCATGTTTCTATGTTTCTATGTACATACGTCACTCCCATGTTTCTATGTACACAACACGCCACTCCCATGTTTCTATGTACACAACATGCCACTCCCATGTTTCTATGTACACAACACGCCACTCCCATGTTTCTATGTACACAACACGCCACTCCCATGTTTCTATGTACACAACACGCCACTCCCATGTTTCTATGTACACACGTCACTCCCATGTTTCAGCATACGGACATCTCTATTACATTTGGTCCGTGTCAAAGATTAATTGTCCACTTTATTTGCACACCCGCTAGTGATTCATCGGGGATCCGAAATTGGAGCTAAGATTAGTAACACTGTAACCTGCTATGTATGTAGAAATAGGCGGCTAAAGATGGTAAGGCATGGGACCGACTACCCTCATCCTATAGAAACTATAAGATGCAAGTAAAATAAAAGGATACCTCTACACCCCAGCGTAGAAGAAGTTCAACTAGTCATAGACTAAGATGGGTGGGGCATGAGGCTGGATAGCCCATTCTTTAGATACTTTAGACTACAGCGGAAGTAACAGAAGACTCTACACGACATGGTAGAAGAGGGAGTCTTTATCTATCCTCTCTAACAGATGATATGTGTCTGAGTTGTGAATATCTCAACCAAATGCTTTGCAGAAAGGAATTGATTGATTAACATCCTGTCAGTCTCGAGAGACAATAGACTTCCCGCTAGAGGGGGGATAGTCAGTTGTTGTCCTAGCTTTCGTTGCAAACGTTTGTAGTCTGCATCTTGACGGATCCTGTCTTCCTCTGTCTGCATTTTAACGGATCCTGTCTTCCTCTGTTTGCATCTGACGGATTCTGTCTTCCTCTGTCTGCATCTGACGGATCCTGTCTGCCTGCAGACCATCACACAAAGAAAGGAAATATCAGCTCGAACTCGAGTCCAAATGGTGGTCTCAAACTCGAGTCTCAAATGATTTTGTGGGCCTGATTTTATTGCATTTTGTACTTGATGTGATCGGATGAAGACGTGTCACTGGCCAGACTTGGTCCGTGGGCCGAGGATTGCATTTTTCTGATCTGAAGCAAAGATCAAACTTTTACATTGAAATAATATTTTGTTTATTTCAACACATCCAAAAGTAACTTAACAAGAATCAAAATGTACATTTTTGTGTTTTCAAATAACGGTATATGTACTTTATATTCGCTGTAAATAAGTTATTAATTTGAAACTAAAAAAGACCCGGAGTCTTACAGTGCTTTCAATATATTGTAAAACTTGTGTACATGGTATTTATGTGGATTCTGTATCATTACTGTAAAACTCCACTTTGTAGGAAATTATAATGTATATGAATGATATATGTATAATTCAATGCAAAAATACAAATGCATCTGTTGGTGTGATTTATCGATCGATTGATTTAAGGTAAAAAAGAAGAAATAAAGAATATATCAGTTATACAACTGTTTATCTTCACGTCTATCAGTATAGTAATGACAGGGCCAAGACAGGGGAAGGGGAAGTTTTTTCGAAATAAAGAATTAAGAAAACGCAACCAGTTCGATGGCTGCAGAATGGACAGGAGGCTAACGTCAGGTCACAAAACATGCCGATCAGACTGTGTTTAGTTTGGACCAGGTGAGACATGCCGGTCAGACTGTGTTAGTCAGTGTCAGGTGAGACATACTGATTAGACTGTTAGTCAGGGTTAGGTGAAACATACTGATTAGACAATGTTAGTCAGGGTCAGGTGAAACATACTGGTCAGACAATGTTAGTCAGGGTCAGGGTCATGATTGAAAACGTTACCGTTGGGGAACTGTTTCGCTCAAGTGACCATCAAATCATCCGTTGGGATCTTATTGCAGGGAAAGAAGTAAACATAAACACGCGAACATACGACTACTCTAAGGCAGATGTTAAGAGGATGAAAGCGGCAGCGAACCACATAATCTGGAAAGATATTGTTGCAGGAACAGATGTTGAACAGGAGTGGGAAAGTTTTAAAACAGTTCTAGAAACGCTAAAAGAGGAATGTGTTCCATGTAGGGAGGTAAACCCCAAGTGTAAAAAGTGGATAACTAGATTTGAAGTGAAATGTAGAAGAGCAAAAAATAAAGCATGGCAAAAATATATAGAGGCAGGTAAATCAAAAGAAACTTATTTAAAATATTTGGACAAGCAGAACATATCTCAGAAAGCGAATAAAACAGCAAAAATAGACTTTGAAAAAAAACTTGCTCAGAGGATCAAGACTGACAGTAAAAGCTTCTTCTTCTTATGTTAGAAATAAACAAAGATTGAAAGACAAAGTAGGCCCTCTCATAGACAGTACAGGGAAAATAAGAAGTGAGAATAGGGAGGCAGCTAATCTGCTCAATCAGTACTTTGGCACAGTCTTCACAAAGGAGGACTGCTCCGAGATCCCAGAGCCTGTAGATATTTTTCAAAGAGACATGGATACAGCAGGATTAAGATCAATCTGTATTACAGAGGAAATGGCTTTTAAAAAATTGGAGGGGTTGAAAGTGAATAAATGTCCAGGTCAAGATGGTATTCATCCAAAATTGCTGTATGAAATTAGAGACCAACTAGCAAAACCATTGGCTATATTATGTTCTCAATCACTTACAAAAGGGATTGTTCCACGGGATTGCAAAGATGTAGGAGTTATCCCCTTATTCAAAAGAGGCAAAAATTCAGGTCCAGCAAATTATAGACCGGTGAGTTTAACGAGCATAGTCTGTAAATTGTTAGAGTCAATAATCAAAGAAAACATTGTAATGCATTTAGACAAATTTAATCTAATTAGAAATAGTCAGCATGGGTTTACTAGAGGGAGATCATGCTTAACAAATCTATTAGAATTCATGGAGGAGGTTACTAAAATCATAGATAAAGGGGAGCCAGTGGATGTTATTTATCTAGACTTTGCAAAGGCCTTTGATAGAGTACCTCATCAAAGATTATTTCGAAAGTTAAAATCACATGGAAAAGGTGGGGAAGTTGCCAAATGGATTGAAAATTGGTTAACGGGAAGAAGGCAGAGGGTGGGCATAAATAAGGAGTACTCTGAGTGGAGTGAAGTGAAAAGGGGTGTGCCACAGGGCTCGGTTTTGGGACCAATTTTGTTCTTGATATATATAAATGATTTGGACATTGATATGAGATCCATGATTGCAAAATTTGCTGATGACACAAAACTATGCAGTAGCATCTAAAGCGGAAGTGGATATATTGATGTCGGATTTAGATAAAATTCGAGAATGGTCTGTAAGTTGGCAAATGGAGTTTAATGTAGATAAATGTACAGTCTTCCACATGGGTAGATCCAATATGGAACATAATTACAGAATGGGAGAAAACAATATTAGAAAGATAGACAAGGAAAGGGACCTAGGAGTTATAATAGATCATACAGGTAAGGTGAGTGAGCAAGTTAAGGTAGCAGTGAAAAAGGCAAATGCAATGTTAGGTATGATAAAAAGAAATATTAAACATAGGAGCAAGGAAGTGATCGTCAAACTGTATAAAGCTTTAGTTAGACCTAGATTGGAGTACTGTGTACAGGTGTGGAGTCCTTATCATAGAGGGGACATAAACATGCTAGAAAGAATACAAAAAAGAACGACAAAGATGATAGTGGGATTCCAGAACTACAGTTATGAGGAACGACTCAGAAAAACCGGCCTACAGTGTCTAGAAGAGAGAAGAATTCGTGGTGACTTAATACAGGTTTATAAGATGATCAGAGGAATCGATAAATTAGACTATAACAAGTTTTTTTTAAAATTCAGCCACCTACAATAACACGAGGGCATAGCTACAAGCTGACTAAAGAGAGGTCCAGGTTAGATATAAGAAAATATTTTTTTAGTCAGAGAGTGGTGTCTGCTTGGAATGCATTGCCAGGGGAGGTAGTGGGGGCAGGGACAGTTAATGCATTTAAGAATAAACTGGATGCGCATAGCTTTTAGAGCAAGGTGATGTAAATGTAACTGGTTGTATACAGACTCTGCAGGGTCTTCTAAACCAGTATAAAGACGTTAAGTTAAGTTAGGGTGAAACATACTGATCAGACTGTGTTAGTTAGAGTCAGGTGAGACATACTGATCAGACTGTGTTAGTCAGGGTCAGGTGAAACAAACTGATCAGACTGTGTTAGTCAGGGTCAGGTGAAACATACTGATTAGACTGTGTTAGTCAGGGTCAGGTGAAACATACTGATTAGACTGTTTTAGTCAGGGTTAGGTGAAACATACTGATTAGACAATGTTAGTCAGGGTTATCTGAAACATACTGGTCAGACAATGTTAGGGTCAGGTGAAACATACTGGTCAGACTGTGTTTAGTTTGGACCAGGTGAGACATACTGATCAGAATGTTTTAATCAGAGTCAGGTGAAACATACTGATTAGACTGTGTTAGTCAGGGTCAGATGAAACATACTGATTAGACTGTTAGTCAGGGTTAGGTGAAACATACTGATCAAAGCCACACTTCACTTTCATACATTTATCTACGGAAATAGGCTGTTTAATGGCAGCCTAGCTAAGCAAGGGGATCGGCAATGTGTTCTCAATAATGGCGAACTTACTGACGAACCTCGTGTTGCACTACAGCCAGGAATATCCATCTTCTCAGGTACTAGTCAGGATGTGAGGAGAGTCGTCAAAAGTAGCAAAGAACGAGTTGCAGTAGCAACAGTATTTCTGCGAGTATTTTATTTCTCTCACAAAAAAATTATATGATTTGATCGGTTTATGGCGCGAAACTGGAAATGCCCAGTAACAATACAATAGCTAATCAGATAACAAGTTTCATTGGTAAAAACCTTCAGTAGAAATTTCCATGTTTTTTCTAAACCACGCACAATCCAAAGCGCTTTACTGTGGGGAGAGGGGAGGGAGACTAACGTCTGGTCAGACAAAATTTGCTGATCAAACATGTTAGTCGGGTCAGGGGAAACGTACTGGCCAAGACCTTCACCTCGGCTTCCTAGTAGCCATCCTTGGGTACAGGCTGTTTCAATGACAGGCTCGTTAACGAGGTGAGGGATCGACATGATCCTCGTAGTAGTGAGTGACCCACAGATGAAGTCAAGCATAGCACAAGCGACTGAAGGACTCCGGTCCACCTTCATCAGCACGCTCGGGATTTGAGGAAAGTGTTGGCCAGAATAGCACAGACAATAGCGGCGCTTGCACGTCTTAACAAAATCTGGCAAGATAAATGGTTAGCAATATGCAGGAAAATCAGATTAATGCGTACACTGGCCCTGTCAATATTCCTCTAATGCTTGTGAGACATGGACAGTTACAGCTGACCTTCAACGAATGATACAGGCCTTGGAGATGAGATGTTTCCGAAGACTTTTAAACGTCACGTACAAAGATCGAGTTACAAATGAGGAAATACGAGATATAATTACAACAGGGCCTTTTGAAGACCTCTTGGCAACTGTCAAAAGAATAAAACTCGCTTGGTACGGTCACATATCGAGATCAAATGGTCTTGCAAATACAATCCTCCACGGGAAGGTGCATGGCAGACGACGAAGAGGCCGGCCCAAAAAGTGATGGGAGGACAACATAAAAGAATGGACCAGTCTCCGACCAGAAGAGGCACAGGAAGCGGCATCTGACAGAGACGGGTGGCATGGCGTTGTGAGGATGTCTTCATGTGTGCCCCAACGACCTCATCGGTTACGGGATGACCTAATCTGACCTGACTGCAACCTGAAACTTGACGCCCTTTTCAGGGCGCACAAAAGAATAACCTACTCATTGTGGGCATTAGCAAACAAAAACTCCAGAGCGTGCTCAACCAACTGTCGCCTTGCTAACTGAAGACCAGCTCATAAAATAACGTTGCTGATTGGCTGGTGTTGCATTGTATCCTTTTATGGCAATTTGTTTGGTATAAATTTTGTTGTACCGTGTTAACAGTAAAACAACAAACCGTCATCTGTCGGCCTGCATCAACCGTTGGTCGGTCTGGATCAATCGTTGGTCGGTCTGGATCAACCGTTGGTCGGTCTGGATCAATCGTTGATCGGTCTGGATCAATCATTGGTCGACCTGGAGCAACCGTTGTCGGCCATATTTCTATTCTGATCAACCTTTCAAAGTTTTCGGCTGTCCCCAGCCTGCACGCAATGTAGCAGATACTTTAGGGGAAATATCACGTGGCTTCTTATAGACTCAATGAACTGTGACATGACTAGAGACTCAATGAACTGTGACATGACTAGAGACTCAATGAACTGTGACATGACTAGAGACTCAATGAACTGTGACATGACTAGAGACTCAATGAACTGTGACATGACTAGAAACTCAATGAACTGTGGCATGACTTCCTAGACTCAGTCAACTGTGACGTGACTTCCTAGACTCAGTCAACTATGACATGACTTCCTAGACTCAATTAACTGTGACATGACTTCCTAGACTCAATTAACTGTGACGTGACTTCCTAGACTCAGTCAACTGTGATATGACTTCATATACTCAATGAACTGTGACATGACTTCCTAGAGACTAATACTTGTAAATGAGTGGCTCTGATTAAATGAGTTTCGGTTGCTCATTGTTCTGAGTGTTGGAACTTGTCAAAATGATTGACTTATTATCAAGTTGAACGATGTGGCAGAGTGAAGTGGTTTATCCCAGTATAGAACCATACGAAACAGTGCAACCTGCACAGCTCGCTTGTTTGTCCAGGACTCACCACAGAAAGAAAATGTTATTAGCAAAGTGCCTAACGATAACTAACAGCGCTTTACGACGCCTTTCGTCAACAACGAAACATGGACACATTCCTCCAGTTGACATTGACTCGTCAACAACGAAACATGGACACATTCCTCCAGTTGACATTGACTCGTCAACAACGAAACATGGACACATTCCTCCAGTTGACATTGACTCGTCAACAACGAAACATGGACACATTCCTCCAGTTGACATTGACTCGTCAACAACGAAACATGGACACATTCCTCCAGTTGACATTGACTCGTCAACAACGAAACATGGACACATTCCTTCAGTTGACATTGACTCGTCAACAACGAAACATGGACACATTCCTCCAGTTGACATTGACTCGTCACCAACGAAACATGGACACATTCCTCCAGTTGACATTGACTCGTCAACAACGAAACATGGACACATTCCTCCAGTTGACATTGACTCGTCAACAACGAAACATGGACACATTCCCTCTGTTGACATTGACTCGTCAACATCGAAATATGGACACATTCCCCCAGTTGACATTGACTCTGTGAAACACCTCGCCATTAACAGAGAATACAAGAACAGTTAATCTAGGCAAATTGGTATAATTTACGTCGTTGGATGAGGTCAGAGGCGTATCCTGCTCTCTGCTACACTCTATAAACCAACGTTTCTTCTGTTGTTATTAAATGCCCACAATGAGTAAGTTTACTCTTTTGTGCGCCCTGAAAATGGCCTTAAGTTGCAGTAGCTTTCCTCACATCCTGAAGGTGCTGATAATGGTGAGCCGGGGTCCGCCAGGCGGTTGTGCTATGCTTGACTCCATATTCGTGCCGGTCACTACCACTCTCTGCTTCTCAAATGGTATCCCTCACCGTCTGTCTGTTCCCCTGTCTCTATGTTCCAAATGGTGTCGCTTTCAGTCTGTATGTTCCTTGATGTCTCTTTGTCTGTCTCTATGTCCCAAATGGTCCCGCAATGTCTCTCTGTCTGTCTCTATGTTCCAAATGGTCCCGCAATGTCTCTCTGCCTATCCCTCTGTCTATATCTCCCAAGTGGTGTCGCTTTCAGTCTGTATGTTCCTCGATGTCTCTCTGTCTGTCTCTCGCGATAGCTTTCCGTGCTTTCAAACACGAATTTCCTGCCAAGTTGTAACACCGACACACCATTTTTACCCTCGGTGTGTCCTCACGGCAAACGAAGAACGGAACTGGTCGTTTTGTTGTTGAACCTTCTGTGGTCATGCAGGATTGATACGGCGTCTCTGTTTGTTTGTATGTGTTCTGTTTTGTATAATGCATCAACAATAGCACGGGAGACAGGAAATCGATTTGTTTTTGTCGTCAGAAAACATACCGTACACACTTCCTGGAGATGTGCGAATGTGTAGGTGTCCTTATGCATTCTTCTTTTATGTTTCTTCGTTCTCAAATAACCACATCAATCCACCCCCAGCCCCCCTCTCCCAATGGTCTAGTCCGTGGATTATCTTGTTAACGTGCAATTTGTCCCTCAATTAACCATACAATTTACTTAATGAACTTGGTCTAGTCCGTGGATTATCTTGTTAACATACAATTTGTCCCTCAATTAACCATACAATTTACTTAATGAACTTGGTCTAGTCCGTGGATTATCTTGTTAACGTGCAATTTGTCCCTCAATTAACCATACAATTTACTTAATGAACTTGGTCTAGTCCGTGGATTATCTTGTTAACATACAATTTGTCCCTCAATTAACCATACAATTTACTTAATGAACTTGGTCTAGTCCGTGGATTATCTTGTTAACATACAATTTGTCCCTCAAATAACCATACAATTTACTTAATGAACTTGGTCTAGTCCGTGGATTATATTGCCTACAGATAACTTTTGTCCCTCAAATAACCATATAATTTACTTAATGAACTTGGTCTAGTCCGTGGATTATCTTGCCTACAGATAATTTTTGTCTCTCAAATAACCATATAATTTACTTAATGAACTTGGCTGTCTACTTTCTGTCTTCTCTCGTCGCCGTACAATTCTATTGCGCGAGTGTTAGTGAAGCCCGAGAGGAGTGTAACGAATGGTAACCTGCTATGCATATCATAGGGAAGCTAAGGAGGGCTAGGCACGGGGCGAGCTAGCCCACCCCCAGAAACTTTAAGCCATAACATCTTTAACGATGCAGGTCAACATGTTGATGACCTCTATGCCCCAGAGTGAGCTGAAATGATATTGATACTGATTGAATCGATCCCATATCAAGGCTGAACAGGACATGCTGCCAAGCCGCCCGTCTCGTGCAACCAACAGACTTAGAAAACATGTTCTACTTTTTGTATGGCCTCGTCCCAGCAGACACTTGTCTGTATAACCAACTCTTAATTTGTTGAACACATGATATGTGATTCTACAGTGGCGTGACCACTTGTATGACGGGGTCCTACGACGAGTCAACTGTGCTAACCCGCCACAGTCTGGCCCTATTTGGACGGGGGCCGACTTTGCCGAGGATGTCCCCACCCAGCAGCTCTTAAAGCAGTTCATGGCCATGAAGAATGGGAAGGAACGTTCTCCGTCATGATCTCGCCATCCACAACCCTCGTTAGGTCAAATCACATGGAGGATGGGAAGGAACGTTCTCCGTCATGATCTCGCCATCCACAACCCTCGTTAGGTCAAATCACATGAAGGATGGGAAGGGACGTTCTCCGTCATGATCTCGCCATCCACACCCCTCGTTAGGTCAAATCGAAGACTTCCTCCTCCTTGTGTGCCGCCAGGGACTCGGCCACTCATTTCACTCGTGGATGTTTGGCCCAATGAGCCCTTGTTGTCCAAGTGAACTAATGGCCTACCTACAGTAGCCAGCTGGCAGTTTCAGTAACATCATTCTGTATCTTCTGGACATAGTTTGCATCTGTTCTGTAAGACATTTAACAAATGTTTTAGAGCCTGTTTTTTTAATAATTCTCTTTCCTTCCGCTTTGTTTTGGATACTTAATATCGTATTTAGCCTTTCTACCACCATATGGCATGACTTGTTACCACCACATGTCAGGACTTGCTACCACCACATGTCAGGACTTGCTACCACCACATGTCAGGACTTTTTACCACCACATGTCATGACTTTCTACAACCACATGTCATGACTTGCTACCACCACATGTCAGGACTTGCTATACCACATGTCAGGACTTGCTACCACCACATGTCATGACTTGCTACCACCACATGTCAGGACTTGCTACTACCACATGTCAGGACTTGCTATACCACATGTCAGGACTTGCTACCACCTTATGTCAGGACTTGCTACCACCACATGTCAGGACTTGCTACCACCACATGTCAGGACCTGCTACCACCTTATGTCAGGACTTGCTACCACCACATGTCAGGACTTGCTACCACCACATGTCAAGGAAACATTGGTTTAACAAATTGCATTTAGAAGTATAAACTGCATCTAACATACTTTCAAAATATGATGAACGAGAGCAGAGAACAGCACGTCCGGCGACATGTGGCAACAATGTTTGGTGTCTACTCCTTACCAGGCTCAACTAAATGTTGTTCACATGTCTCCTCCCTTACTCTCTCTGCCACTAGAAATATATATATATATATATATATATATATATATATATATATGTGTGTCTACGGCGTATATTTGGGGATTGGGTGGCAAGAGAGAGTATCACATAATACGGTTTTACAGAGAGCAAACACTCACAGCTTGTACTCGATGTTGAGCCAGCGATGTCCACAGCAGTTAGGACATGGTTATCTCATGGAAGACGGGAGGGTGCCAATGGATATTCTTTACGGACAGCTAGCCATTGGAGCTAGAAGACTCGGCCATCCCACACTGGGATTCAAGGACGTATGCAAGAGGGACCTGAAGTCACGCGACATCCCATCCGAGGGCTTGGAAGAAATTTCTCAGGATCGAGCTATCTGAAGACAGTCAGTTGGAGGGGACGTAGTGGCTGCTGACGCTCGTAGAGGTCTTCTGGCTGCAGAGAAAAGAGAAAGACTGAAGAGATCAAGGAACAGCCAGGCAAGCCAGCCTCCTCAGTATGGTTGTACGATCTGTGGCAGGGACTGTCACTCACGGATCGGCCTTTACAGCCAGAGCAGACAGTGTCGAAATACAGGAGACAGAGCTGGACAAAACTTAAGGGCGCCACGTGCATGGTCTATAGAGACTGAGACACCTATGATGATGTTGATGATATATATCTCTTCATATATGTATATGACGGATGATATATATCTCTTCATTTATGTATATGACGGATGATATATATCTCTTCATATATGTATATGACGGATGATATATATCTCTTCATATGTGTATATGACGGATGATATATATATCTTCATATGTGTATATGACGGATGATATATATCTGCCAGCTTGCCTGTCTATCCATCGACCAACCAACTGGAGAGTGAAAAGTAGTCAGGGTCATGTTAAATGTACATCCATCCCCGTTTATGCTCCTGAAAACAGGTTTTGTTATAGCAGCTGGTCAATGAGGTAGTAATCGGCATTATAATCTCCATAGTGGTGAACTTATTGAGAAGCCATGCATTGCACTACAGCCTAAAGAATACTGATTGAACTTCTCATGTACGCTCTCGGGATGTAAGGAGAGCGACTGTAACCCACTACATAGTAAACGTTAAAAGTTAACAGCTCAGCACAAATAGCTTCAAACAACAACAACCAACCAATCAACCTATGTGTCTGCCTGCCGTCTTCTAAACAAAAAGAAAATAAACATTACAATAACAAGATGAACTGTCTGGTAAGATGTATAGCCGAATACCAGCAGAAAATAGATACATCTTCTTAAGATGGCAAGTAAAAGGCCAGTTTTTTTTAAGTATTACAAAACTGACAAGAAAGAATTGGTCAAATATTTAACTCGCATCGTCCCTAGACATGACACATGATGATGATCTAATCATAACATAGTTTCTGTTTAGTTCAACTAAATTCAAACACTGCTCACATTTCATGTGATCAAAAATTTATGTAAAGTAAATATTTATGTGATGCGCATAGCTCGTGTAATATGTTATTCAGTGCATGGATATATCGATTTGATTTGTTATATCTTTAAAGATGTATCTTTAGAGTTGTTGTACATCTACAGTTGTTGGAGAAACGACGAGGCTAACTTATGGTCAGGCAAAACACACTGATCAGACAATGTCAGCCACGGTCAGGTAAAACACACTGATCAGACAATGTCAGCCACGGTCAGGTAAAACACACTGATCAGACAATGTCAGCCACGGTCAGGAGAAACACACTGATCAGACAATGTCAGCCACGGTCAGGAGAAACACACTGATCAGACAATGTCAGCCACGGTCAGGTAAAACACACTGATCAGACAATGTCAGCCACGGTCAGGAGAAATATACTGGCCAGGACCCTCACTTGATCTTCTCGTTGGTCGTCCTGGAAACGGGATGTTGTTGAGGTCAAAAATCTGGCTTAGAAGGTGAGGTCCGACGTGATCCCCATAGTGGTGATCGACACGCAGATGAGGCCAAGCATAGCACAACCATCTGGAGGACCCCGGTCCACCTTCATCAGCAAGCATGGGATGTGAGGAAAGCTACAACTCGCTAGTTAACACCCTTTCAGGGCACACAAAAGAGATCCTACTCATTGTGGGCATTTACAAACAACAACAGATGTTGTTGTCATTACTTGGCTAACTCTGTACAGGTGCTAAGTTGGTCATTTCATGGTCACTAACTATGTACAGGTGCTAAGTTGGTCAGGTCATGGTCACTAACTCTGTACAGGTGCTAAGTTGGTCATTTCATGGCCACTAACTCTGTACATGTGCAAAGCTGGTCATTTCATGGTCACTAACTATGTACAGGTGCTAAGTTGTTCACTTCATGGTCACTAACTCTGTACAGGTGCTAAGTTGGTCATTTCATGGTCACTATCTCTCTACAGGAGCTAAGTTGGTCATTTCATAGTCACTAACACTGTACATGTGCCAAGTTGGTCAGGTCATGGTCAACATACAAGCTGTGTAATTGGATAACGGTCGTTATTGTCATACTAATCGCCGTGAACTTAATTAGAATTGAGCTCATTGCGTTACAGCGTCTATAGTTGTTGTTGTTGTTGTTCCGTTGTTGTTGTTGTTGAATGCCCACAAGGAGTAGATTTACTCATGTGTGCGTCCTGAAAGGGCGATAAATGACAGTTTGTTTTAGCTTTCCTCACATCCCGAGCGTACTGATGAAGGAGGACTTGGGTCCCCCAGGCGGTTGTACTGTGAGAAGAACAATATCAACCTTCCAAGATAAGTAACAAGGATAGCTTCGGACAGCCATAACTAAAAGACACTGTCTGGGGTTAGTACACGACAAATGCGTACCAGCACACGTTGGAATGTTCAGGAACTATAACTCTGCGACAAACGGCATCATCTGCTAACTTAGAAATCAGATATGGCGGCGGAACCTTTAGCGCAAGATCGTGATAGTAGACGGCTTTCGTATGTTAGACGTTTAGTTGGATACTTGGTCTTTTGTTTGATGATGTATACAACAATTATCGCGTTAGCAGGTTTGGGAGACTTGCTTTCGTTTTGTGGAGTCCCTGGTTGGTGTATTGGTGTAGTGTAATTGTCTCATACGGTTCAGTGCTGACGAAAAAAAACCGCTACAGTCTACAACCAATTCGCACGAATTGGAACCTCCACAAAGGCCGCCGCCCATGTAGATGTACAAGCCAACTATGGCTAAGGTTCAGCACTGACTGGCAGGCATAGAAATACAAGCAAGCTTCAAATAGAATTTTACATGAGACTACAGGAGCGTGAGGGACAATGCAGGAACGAGGTAGTCACCATGCTCGAAGACCTGTGGGGGACTGGCGAAGACCTTTGGTGGGAGGGGGGGGGGCGGCGGCGAAGACCTGTGGGGGGACTGGCGAAGACCTTTTGGGGGATGGCGAAGACCTGTGGGGGGACCGGCGAAGACCTGTGGGGGACTGGCGAAGACCTTTTGGGGGGCGGCGAAGACCTGAAATGCAGTCTCCTCCGGGAACCTCACCGGACAAGAAGCATCAGCTCATCAAAGAAGAAGCGGAAAATGGCTGTAATAAAATACTTTAATATATTATTATTAAGTTCAAAAACAAGGAATGAATTCTATATAAGTTTTGGAAATAAATGTGGTACATTTGACACAGAAGGAATGTTACACTAAAGTAAAACAAACAATAATACGAATAAAACAAGTTGAAACCACCCAATAATGACATAAATATATATCTGAAACATGTCACGGCCCTCATTGCTAGCACATGCATTTTATTTATATTTAAAAAAAACAAAAATAAAATATGTGGGCAAGTCAGAAAGTAGGTCACACATTAATATGGGGTAACCGAATAATGTAGTTTGTAGTTTCTGAAGGTGACAGCAACATCTAGTTTCGCATATACTCCTCCTGCATCATCCCGGTCCTTTTGTACGGCTCCGAGACCTGAACACAACAATAGCGGAACCAGCAGCGCATTGAGGCTATTCACATGCGCAAACAGAGGTACATCTTTGGGATCCACTGCCACGACCTGATTTCCAACAGTTAAGTAGTTCATCGTACTCAATTTGCAGGCATTGCCGTGTCCTTTCCCTCTTTGGTTATGTTGCCTGCCTCCCCCGGAAATTCTAAAACCCACAAGATACTCCGGCAGGCTGCGGAGGCGAGGGGCGGGGAGAGGACATATTCATCCTGGAGAACTCCTGTGGGCCACTCTCACAACACATGCCTAAAACAGATCCCCTTCGTCAGAACAGAACTGCAGGCCGCCCCACAACACCTGCCTAAAACAGATCGCCTCCTTCAGAACAGGAACTGCAGGCCGCCCCCACAACACCTGCCTAAAACAGATCCCCTCCGTCCGAACAGAACTGCAGGCCACCCCCACACCTGCCTAAAACAGATCCCCTCCGTCAGAACAGAACTGCAGGCCGCCCCCACACCTGCCTAAAACAAATCGCCTCTGTCAGAACAGAACTGCAGGCCGCCCCCACAACACCTGCCTAAAACAGATCGCCTCTGTCAGAACAGAACTGCAGGCCGCCCCCACACCTGCCTAAAACAGATCCCCTCCGTCAGAAGAGAACGGCAGGCCGCCGTGGGATGAGGCCATCAGACGTAGTCGTCATTCAACATGACGGGCCATGGTCCCCTAAGCGTACTATTGATTTGGTGCACTAAAACCTTTGTGGCAACATTTGTCAAATGACAAAGAGGTTCAATGTGAAATGTAAATGTGACGGAGACAGCAGACCAAAGACTTCTATGCTGCATGATTTGGTGCACTGATAAACACTTCTATGCTGCATGATTTGGTGCACTGATAAAGACTTCTATGCTACATGATTTGGTGCACTGATAAAGACTTCTATGCTGCATGATTTGGTGCACTGATAAAGACTTCTATGCTGCATGATTTGGTGCACTGATAAAGACTTCTATGCTGCATGATTTGGTGCACTGATAAAGACTTCTATGCTGCATGATTTGGTGCACTGATAAAGACTTCTATGCTGCATGATTTGGTGCACTGATAAAGCGATGGGAGAAGTATATCAATGGTGGTGGGTATTATCTCATTTCTGTTTTCTTATAAATAGCCATTTGTGACTAATTTACTGACTTGCCCTCATAGATAATGAAAGCCAGTATACTTACATATAAAATGCTAGGAGATATGTAAGAGGTAAGTTAACATTGTATATCAAATATATGTCCATACATGTCGATAACATGCTGGGACATGCAATCTTCTGTTACGGTCTGCCAAAGTTAAAACCAGCACTCTCTTCATGATGGATGGAAATAGCACAATAGGGGATTGCTAGGATGGGCGAAGTATGGCCTGACTTGAAGTCACTACGATAGTTATAAAAATCTCCCTGGGTCACCCTGAAAAGCTGATTGACGGGACTGCGTTAGGGGGATATGTTTGGTCTCGCAAGCGGAAGGATATTCCTATCACTGGAGTTGAATTCTTTCAGTAAACCTGAATCCTTGCAGTAAACCTGATGGGTCCTTGCAGAAAACCTGAATCCTTTCAGTAAACCTGATGAACCATTTCAGTAAACCTGAATCCTTGCGGGACAACCTGAATCCTTTTAGGAAAACCTGAGTCCTTGCAGGAAAACCTGAATCCTTGCAAGGAAACCTGAATCCTTGCAGTAAGCCTAAATCAAAGTATTGATGTACTTTGTATAGGATAGTTTATGTGGCACTTTGACATGATGTTGCCATGTTGAGGCACAAGGTGCCCTTTTATAGCACAAGGTGCCCTTTTATAGCACAAGGTGCCCTTTTATATCACAAGGTGCCCTTTTATAGCACAATATGCCCCTTTATAGCACAAAGTGTCCTTTATAGCATAAGATGCCCTTTTATAGCATATGGTGCCCTTTTAGAGCACAAGATGCCCTTTTATAGCACAATGTGTCCTTTATAGCACAAGGTGCCCTTTTACAGCACACATTGTAATTTTATAACACAAAGTGTTCTTTTATAGCACAAGATGTCCTTTTATAGCATAAGGTGCCATTTTATAGCACAATGTGCCTTTTTATAGCACAAAGTACCCTTTTATAGCAAACACATGTCAGTGGCCCTATTCTTTCCTCCCTATCAAGTGACCTCTGGATCCACAGGGAAAACCTGATGCCTCCTGTCACATGTTAAGATGTGCAGACATCTCTATAGAAAGTGGTTTTTCAATGAGCGATAGCATTTATATCAGCAACACTGTCCAGAGAAAAAACATGTTGTTTGTTAAATGTTATAACAAGAGGATGCAGTATAACACATGATTATTGCACATCTCCATAAATATGTTTTAACAACGGATAAATTCAGCTTTTAACTGGGTCAAATACAGTATACGAGGTGTGTTCAAAAAGTATCGGAGCTTAAATATTTCCACGGAAACAAATAAAGCATGGGTGTTGTCCATCGACAGGGAGGTACAGGAGACTGTCATGCGCATGCGGCAATTTTTACTGCCTGTAGATTGCGTCAGTAGCTGGCAGTCAGCCTTTCAGTGTTTAGTTCAGTGAACACCCGTCAGTAGCTGGCAATCAGCCTTTCAGTGTTTAGTTCAGTGAACACCCGTCAGTAGCTGGCAGTCAGCCTTTCAGTGTTTAGTTCAGTGAACACCCGTCAGTAGCTGGCAGCCAGCCTTTCAGTGTTTAGTTCAGTGAACACCCGTCAGTAGCTGGCAGTCAGCCTTTCAGTGTTTAGTTCAGTGAACACCCGTCAGTAGCTGGCAGTCAGCCTTTCAGTGTTTAGTTCAGTGAACACCCGTCAGTAGCTGGCAGTCAGCCTTTCAGTGTTTAGTTCAGTGAACACCCGTCAGTAGCTGGCAGTCAGCCTTTCAGTGTTTAGTTCAGTGAACACCCGTCAGTAGCTGGCAGCCAGCCTTTCAGTGTTTAGTTCAGTGAACACCCGTCAGTAGCTGGCAGTCAGCCTTTCAGTGTTTAGTTCAGTGAACACCCGTCAGTAGCTGGCAGTCAGCCTTTCAGTGTTTAGTTCAGTGAACACCCGTCAGTAGCTGGCAGTCAGCCTTTCAGTGTTTAGTTCAGTGAACACCCGTCAGTAGCTGGCAGTCAGCCTTTCAGTGTTGAGTGTAGTGAGCACATGTCGGGTTTTTATTCACCACGAAATGACGCAATGTCAAAGTCATTTTAACTGTTTTCTTTGAGTGAGGTTGTACATCCTGAGTACGCACCACAAGGTCAAAAACATTACCAGAGAGTACTACCCGGAGGTCACCCGACGCCTTCGTGATGTTATTCGACTCAAACGACCAGACCTGTGGACACCAGGACCATGATAGCTTCACTAGGACAACGCACCCTCCCGTTCTCCTCATCTCATTCAGACTTTATTTGTCAAACACAACATTCCTTCAGTTGGCCAGGCACCATATTCTCTCGTCATATCTCCTTGCGAGGTTTGGCTGCTCCCCAACCTGAAAATTCCGCTGAATTTGACTCGATTGGAGTCACGAAAAGTAAGGACTCGATTGGAGCCACGAAAAGTAAGGACTCGTTTGGAGTCACGAAAAGTAAGGACTCGATTGGAGTCACGAAAAGTAAGGACTCGATTGGAGCCACGAATAGTAAGGACTCGTTTGGAGCCACGAAAAGTAAGGACTCGTTTGGAGCATCCAAAAGTAAGGACTCGATTGGAGTCACGAAAAGTAAGGACTCGATTGGAGTCACGAAAAGTAAGGACTCGTTTGGAGCCACGAAAAGTAAGGACTCGTTTGGAGTCACGAAAAGTAAGGACTCGATTGGAGTCACGAAAAGTAAGGACTCGTTTGGAGTCACGAAAAGTAAGGACTCGATTGGAGTCACGAAAAGACATTACGCAGAATGCGACGACCCAGATGTATTCCATTCCTAAAGAAGCCTTCCTGAAATCCTTCCAACAGTGGCAGGACCACTGGGAGAAGTGTGTGGAATCCTAAGGACGACTGGGAAAAGTGTGTGGTCCCAAGGACCACTGGGAGAAGTGTGTGGTCCCAAGGTCCGCTAGGAGAAGTGTGTGGTCCCAAGGTCCACTGGGAGAAGTGTGTGGAGCCCAAACAAGAGTACTTTGAAGGGGATTATGGTTTCAAACCTCCAGGTGAGGACGGCATGGGCTAGTGGTTAAGTGACACGGCTCACAATCTGAAGGTGCTGGGTTCGCTCCCCATCACAGCTCCTTCCGTTACGCTGGGGAACTAAGCCCTTAAGAAATGCACGAGGAAGCGGACCCTTACATAAAATTCTTGCTGAAGTCGGATGCACTGGGCCGACAGGCGCAAATAAAAACATAGTGCATCACACACCGCCTAGGGGAATACAGAAATAAAGTGAACGAAAAAAAAAAAACCAAAATAAACTTCCATGTCAGGAATTGCATTTTTCCCGATAAAAGTCACAAACTTATTGAGCACACCTTGTGCGTAGCAGCACTTGTCACATGACAAATATCAGTATGTTTTGTCACAAAATGTGATCATGTGGGTAACTGTTCATGTTTTCATATCCAAACTTGGAAGTTATTTCAATGGTAATGATAGCACATACAATGTTTTACGGTAATTCGAAGAAAAGACATGTGTATTACTTTATTGCACGGGTAAAAATATAACACAGAGAATGTCTTACATTACCTGACAGTTAAAAAAGTAACATAAAATGTCTTACATTACCTCAGATATAACGAAGACAGAAAATGTCTTACATTACCTCAGATATAGCGACGACAGAAAATAGATTACATTATCTCTATTAGATCTGTTTCAGCTTAGCCATCTCTTCCTAACTGTGCAGATTACACATCTAGATGTCTGGGTATGTGGATTGGCACATTACACATCCGGATGTCTGGGTATGTGGATTGGCAGATTACACATCCGGATGTCTGGGTATGTGGATTGGCAGATCACACATCCGGATATGTGGATTGGCAGATTACACATCTAGAAGTCTGGGTATGTGGATTGGCAGATTACACATCTGGATATCTAGGTATGTGGATTGGCCCATTACACATCGGGATGTCTGGGTATGTTGATTGGCAGATTACACATCTGGATATCTGGGTATGTGGATTGGCCCATTACACATCCGGATGTCTGGGTATGTGGATTGGCAGATTACACATCTGGATATATGGGTATGTGGATTGGCCCATTACACATCCGGATGTCTGGGTATGTGGATTGGCAGATTACACATCTGGATGTCTGGGTATGTGGATTGGCAAATTACACATCCGGATATCTGGGTATGTGGATTGGCAGATTACACATCTGGATGTCTGGGTATGTGGATTGGCAGATTACACATCTGGATGTCTGGGTATGTGGATTGGCAGATTACACATCTGGATGTCTGGGTATGTGGATTGGCAGAGTTTTTCTTTTTCTTCTTTCTCTTCATCTTGTCCTACCTTCTTGTGCATGTTTCCCTACACTGTTCAGCTGTCTTAATTTATTAAGTATTGCCAATCGCAAGCGATGAGTGCCACATCATGAGATGGTTTTGTCTTAACTATGTGATGGCCGCAGTATGTGGATCACAGTGAGCATGAGGCTGCGCTGGTCATCAATCTCACTCTTGTCCCGAGTTACCTTAAATCAGTAGCAAGACAATTGGTCGACACAACTGGGGGTAACTCAGGATGCAGGCACTCTGGTCTTACCTCCCGTGAGACCAGGGGTCGCTTGAAACTTGCGGGACTCGATCGCCCACTATTTCCTTTCATCGATGTTGACTACAGCGACAAGCTGTCGTACTGACTAACCGTCCCCAGTTTACTAGAATCTCTCCTGTTCTACTACTGACATATCATCCAGAGCTAGGTAGGACTGTCCTCTGAAGGACATACACATGGAACCTTGTTAACAAAGATGTAATGTCAAGATGGCAGATCCACTAACTTGACGTCAGTGGAGCCAGACCTACACAATGACCTCATTGAATGTTTCCTGAAACATCAACCCTGGCTGTACTTCATTTAGCATACATATTACTCAAATGAGAACATTGAGTTGTTTAGCATCCTAAAATGAGAATGCGCTGGATAGATTAAGCTTGTAAGCCATAGATGTTAATTGATCTAGGAGAAAGGCAACTCTGACATAACTGCTTCATTGTAGGTAGGCTGGGGACAACCAAAGTATGTCTAACATTACGATTACTTGTGTAGCATGTTTAGTAGCCAACAAGGTACACTATATCTGTGGGAACAACCTTGGCTTCTATATCTAAATGGGAATCTGTCTGATAGGATGCCCAAAATAAGACTAGGTAAGGGGCCAAGATGCAGCAGTGAATGAGCTGCCAGCATCCAGGGACTCATAGCTGGGTGCTTGTATCAGGGTCAGTGACTCATAGCTGGGTGCTTGTATCAGGGTCAGTGACTCATAGCTGGGTGCTTGTATCAGGGTCAGTGACTCATAGCTGGGTGCTTGTATCAGGGTCAGTGACTCATAGCTGGGTGCTTGTATCAGGGTCAGTGACTCATAGCTGGGTGCTTGCTTCAGGATCAGGGACTCATAGCTGGGTGCTTGTATCAGGGTCAGTGACTCATAGCTGGGTGCTTGCATCAGGGTCAGGGACTCATAGCTGGGTGCTTGTATCAGGGTCAGTGACTCATAGCTGGGTGCTTGTATCTGGTTCAGTAAACCAAAGCTGACTAAGACCCTGATCTACCTCCACATGGCGGCCCTGTAAACAGGCTGCACTAGTGTAGTCTGACCAGGGCATGGGGATCACAGGGGGAAGGCAAACCTGGTACCGGACTCATAAAAGCTGGCTGAAATCGGATGTGTCGGGCCGTAATGCACAAATCTTGTAGCCTTGCTGTAAAATACAACACATCACAATGTCTTTCCAGGACGAACGCAGAAGAAGACCAGGTGAATGGATACTTGTGACAATTCCGCAGAGGGGCCTTGGTGGTGTACAATGCGCCTTATGCTACCACCATCTCCTTGAGTGAGCCTAAAATGAGAGATGACCTTCTGTGTGCCAAGACTAGCTGGAATGCCTTAGTGGAAGATCAAATTTTAACTCCAAGTTGTGGAAGGGCATAAACTTGTCAAAAAATTCAGCCAATAAAAACCCTATCACTGTCTGTGAAAGTATAGGTCTTTGACTAACACTCAACAAAGTCTGTCTATCTGTCTTTTGTTCTAATATCAGTCTTTACAATCTCCTTAACGAAGAGGCGGATATTGAGACAATAACTGAGGCCTTGAATTCGGCATTGATAGACACGGCAACTGAGGTCTTAGGGAAGAGAAGGGTAAAGAAGAAAGCTTGGATTACAAATGAAATACTCGAGTTGTGTGACAAGACAAGATTAATGAAGAGGTCGAAGAATACCCTGGAGGAGTTTACTAAATACAGAGAGATAAATGGAAACATAAAGGCCAAGATAAATGGAAACATAAAGGCCAAGATAAATGGAAACATAAAGGCCAAGATAAATGGAAACATAAAGGCCAAGATAAATGGAAACATAAAGGCCAAGATAAATGGAAACATAAAGGCCAAGATTACAAAGGCCAGGGCAGAATGGATAACTGCTCAGTGCTTATATACCGAACAAAACCAAGGGGGCATATAAAATAGTCAAGGACCTAGTAAGACCTATACAAGGTCACAATACAACGATCCAGGATAAGAGAGGGAAATGTCTCACAGAAGCCCAGGACATTAGGGCTCATTAGATAGAGAACCGCTCTGAATTATATGTCGAGGTAACCCAGGAAATGCAATCGCCCCCGAAATGGATATGTTAGAGGGGAATCAACCGATAACAAGAGAGGAAGTTACTGAAGCGGTGAAGATGCTAAAAAAGGGGAAAGATGTAGGCGTGGATACTATCCCAGCAGAGCTCCTACAAGTGGGAGGTGAGGAAATAAGTGAGGCTCTGACATACATCTGTAACAGAATTTGGCGGACAGGAGAGTGGCCAACCATCTGGACCAGATCAGTGGTTTTACAGCTGCCTAAATCAGGGAACCTAAAGATGTGTCAGAACTATAGAACAATTAGCCTCATTAGTCATCCTAGCAAAGTTCTCTTAAGAATAATCCTCAACAGATTAAAACCACAGGCAGAGAATATCATGCCGAAGAGCAAGCAGGGTTTCAAGCGGGAAGAAGTACCACTGAACAAATATGTAATCTGCTGATATTAAATGAGAAATACTTAGAGTAGCAACAACACAGATATCTTCATAGATTTTTTAAAAAACGTTGGACAAAGTATGGCATGCGGTGCTATGGACACCAATGAAGCGTTACAAGATCAATAGTAACATTGTGAAGGTCACTGAGAACCTTTATGAGAAGGAGTCAAGTGCAGTTTCTGTAGACGGAATACTAGGTGATGGTTCCGCACGTCTGTTGGGGTGAGACAGGGTTGTATACTCTCTCCAACACTCTTCAATGTCTGTTGGGGTGAGACAGGGTTGTATACTCTCTCCAACACTCTTCAATGTCTGTTGGGGTGAGACAGGGTTGTATACTCTCTCCAACACTCTTCAATGTCTGTTGGGGTGAGACAGGGTTGTACACTCTCTCCAACACTCTTCAATGTCTGTTGGGGTGAGACAGGGTTGTATACTCTCTCCAACACTCTTCAATGTCTGTTGGGGTGAGACGGGGTTGTACACTCTCTCCAACACTCTTCAATGTCTGTTGGGGTGAGACAGGGTTGTATACTCTCTCCAACACTCTTCAATGTCTGTTGGGGTGAGACAGGGTTGTATACTCTCTCCAACACTCTTCAATGTCTGTTGGGGTGAGACAGGGTTGTATACTCTCTCCAACACTCTTCAATGTATTCTTGGAAATAATAATGGAGGTGGTCCTAGAGGAACAAGCTGGTACGGTCAGAATAGGTGACAAGACGATTACAAACCTACAAATTTGCAGATGATATTGATGGAATTCCAGGAGCTGATTAGTAGATTGGACAGAGCGGCGCAGGGCTATGGCATGGAGATAAATGCAGAGAAAACAAAGCTGATGTCTAATAACACAGAAGGGTTTACATCTGTGATAAAAGCAAATGGTCAGGAACTCGAAGTTGTACACCGGTTTAAGTATCTGGAATCACTGATCAGTGACGAGGTCTCGCAGCCTGAGGTAATTGCCAGAGTAGCACAGACAACAGCGTGTAAGACTTGATTTCTCTGTGTCAGAGTTGATTTCTCTGTGTCAGACTTGATTTCTCTGTGTCAGACTTGATTTCTCTGTGTCCGACTTGATTTCTCTGATCTCTGTGTCAGACTTGATTTCTCTGTGTCAGACTTGATTTCTCTGTGTCAGACTTGATTTCTCTGTGTCAGACTTGATTTCTCTGATCTCTGTGTCAGACTTAATTTCTCTCTGTCAGAGTTGATTTCTCTGTGTCAGACTTGATTTCTCTGTGTCAGACTTGATTTCTCTGTGTCAGACTTGATTTCTCTGTGTCAGACTTGATTTCTCTGATCTCTGTGTCAGACTTAATTTCTCTCTGTCAGAGTTGATTTCTCTGTGTCAGACTTGATTTCTCTGTGTCAGACTTGATTTCTCTGTGTCAGACTTGATTTCTCTGATCTCTGTGTCAGACTTAATTTCTCTCTGTCAGAGTTGATTTCTCTGTGTCAGACTTGATTTCTCTGTGTCAGACTTGATTTCTCTGTGTCAGACTTGATTTCTCTGTGTCAGACTTGATTTCTCTGATCTCTGTGTCAGACTTAATTTCTCTCTGTCAGAGTTGATTTCTCTGTGTCAGACTTGATTTCTCTGTGTCAGACTTGATTTCTCTGTGTCAGACTTGATTTCTCTGATCTCTGTGTCAGACTTAATTTCTCTCTGTCAGAGTTGATTTCTCTGTGTCAGACTTGATTTCTCTGTGTCTGACTTGATTTCTCTGATCTCTGTGTCAGACTTAATTTCTCTGTGTTAGACTTGATTTCTCTGTGTTAGAGTTGATTTCTCTGGAATTCCATAAATCCATCAATGCAATGAATACCCCTCTCGCTTTCTGTATTCACAATTTGATAGAAAAATGAAAGTATTGAAATCCCAAGTACATCAGAAGAAGAGGGATTTACTCTCCTAAATTTGTCCATCTTTTTCCTTTCTTCCATGATTTTCGTCTATCACGTATGATGAAGGCCACTCTCGTTGTTCAGCCATCTGGACAATCTTTCCATTTATCTCTGTCCACTGAATTGGTGAGGAAGATTGTCGCAATATGTCAACCTCCAACTCTCTCGTCCTGAGCTATCTTACTTTCTTACAAACACATTATTGACAGCGGTAGGACTGTTTCTATTTACACTAAAGGTATAACAAATATATATTTCAGGTATTTGCTAGTGGGAATACATTGCTTCGCTAATAAAAGTGTTGGCATACATGACAGGTCACCACACTTTGATTGCTTTCTTAGACTGGCTTAAAAACATGCAAGATTACGATACACGAACATATTAACGGACATATATATATATATATATGAGGCGGGTTTAAATAAAAACTGGACCTAACTGCAACAAGTGAACATAAGTACAATGTGCATGATGATGTCACTCCTGGTGTAACCAGCACATACCAACCGTCAAATTTGCAAAATTTCATTATCCTCCAACTCATAGTTTCCTCAGCAGACCGTTGAAAACATGGCCGGTGTGATACGGAATCCGTCCAGAGTTGATCAGCGACCGGTGATTGGGTTTCTAACAGCTGAAGGATGTCGACCAGTTGACATTCATCGCAGAATGCATGCAGCGTATGTTGACAAAAGTGTGTCGAAAATAACCATATCAGATACTGCTGTCAGCCATGAAGTGTTAGAAAGCTCATTGTACGAGGTCTCAGTGTTTATGAAATGAAGTTACCAGCTCCATTCCTCGATGTCCTTCCTTCACTAACAGTGAGCCAGGTATCTATTTACAGCTGGGTCTACTGCCCATAACAAACTGATAAGAAATGAATCTAACCAGACTTGATGCACATGTGATAAGTCCACATGAAAGACTGGTAGTGTGACGATGGGCCCACATGAAAGATAGGTTGGGTGACATAGAAGGAGGTCACATGAAAGATATGTTGGGTGACAGAGATGGAGGTCACATGAAAGATAGGTTGGGTGACATAGAAGGAGGTCACATGAAAGATATGTTGGGTGACAGAGATGGAAGTCACATCAAAGATAGGCTGGGTGACAGAGAAGGAGCCCACATGAAAGATAGGTTGGGTGACAGAGATGGAGGTCACCTGAAAGATAGGTTGGGTGACAGAGATGGAGGTCACCTGAAAGATAGGTTGCATGACAGAGAAAGAGCCCACATGAAAGATAGGTTGGGTGACAGAGATGGAGGTCACATGAAAGATAGGTTGGGTGACAGAGAAGGAAGTCACATGAAAGATAGGTTGGGTGACAGAGATGGATGTCACATGAAAGATAGGTTGGGTGACAGAGATGGAGGTCACATGAAAGATAGGTTGGGTGACAGAGATGGAGGTCACATGAAAGATAGGTTGGGTGACAGAGATGGAGGTCACCTGAAAGATAGGTTGTGTGACAGAGATGGAGGTCACAATAATTACAGTATCCTTGTCAGACTATCTTCCATCAAGTAGCTGTCCCAAGATCTGTGGCAAGTAACAGTTGCAAGCCTATGCTCCACGAGGAGTCAACTGTTGCCACATGTTATTATTACAATTACTTGATAAATTATGGAATGTTAGCCTTACATGATATGCCTTCTCAACATCTATGGGAGAATATCAACATACACTATGAGATCAACATATGACATGAGATCAACATATGACAGGAGATCAACATATGACAGGAGATCAACATATGACATGAGATCAACATATGACATGAGATCAACATATGACAGGAGATCAACATATGATATGAGATCAACATATGACATGAGATCAACATATGACATGAGATCAACATATGACATGGGATAGATCAACATACAACATGAGATCAACATATGACATGGGATAGATCAACATACAACATGAGATTAACATATGACAGGAGATCAACATATGATATGAGATCAACATATGACATGAGATCAACATATGACATGAGATCAACATATGACATGAGATGAACATATGACATGAGATCAACATATGACATGAGATCAACATATGACATGGGATAGATCAACATACAACATGAGATCAACATATGACATGGGATAGATCAACATACAACATGAGATTAACATATGACATGAGATCAACATACAACATGAGATCAACATGTGACATGGGATAGATCGACATACAACATGAGATCAACATATGACATGACATCAACATATGACATGACATCAACATATGACATGACATCAACATATGACATGAGATCAACATATGACATGGGATAGATCAACATACAACATGAGATTAACATATGACATGAGATCAACATACAACATGAGATCAACATATGACATCAGATAAATCAACATATGACATGAGATCAACAAATGATATGAGATCTACCCTGTAGGACAGACAAATAAAATGGTAGTTCTCAAAACTGGCTTAGTCTGCTTGCTTTCAAGCAGGACGGACCAAAAAATACAGGAAATGACATCAAATATAAATAAGTGCAATTAAATAACTTGGTGGTCTCTGTGGTGAAGTGGTTAAGCCGTTTGCCTTGTGTTCAGACGGCCTGCGTTCGAATTCGAGCTGTGACGGTCGGTTCATGATATTAATTTTTTCTGAGATCCCTGGGTTCATCGCTGGAGCTACGGAGTTCATGCTTTGTGCGATGCCTTCGGCAGGTGGGATACCTTTCTGCTGAGAGAGACTAAGCCATATGGGAAAACCAGCAGCGGTAAAGTCGAGCCCTGACCTTTAACCTTTAATTAAATAACTAAAAAATACTCACAGGTATACATTTCTGAATCTTCTGACCCCAAAAAAGTGCACAAAATCATCTTGTAATGACTGACATTGGTCAAAGGGTTCAAAGTAAACAAGATTCCAGAACTTACTACGGTTGTTGACTTGTGCTTGTGTGAGGATATACTTGATCCCGTTCTTTGTTCCCGATGACGATGACATTAACAAATTTTATCCAGAAAATACATTTGCTCCAATAAATTCTGTGGTCAACAAAATATTCCTTGCAGGTTTCTAAAGAAATGTTATAAATACAGTTATTAACCCTATAAACAAGCGCTGTGAACCTCAGCAACGGGAATAAATGGTGCAATAAGAAATTGTTTCTCTTATCCCTTAATACACATAAGAGAATTTTGACAATTCAGGGGAAGGGTGCTTCAGCTTGCCTCCACATTTTTTTTTGGCGTTCACCTTATTTCTCTATTTCCTAAGGCAATGTGCGTTGGACTATGTTTCTAATTTTCTCCTGTCGGCCCAATGCATCCGACTACAACATGGATTTAATGTCAGGGTCCTCTTCATCCTGTATTTTCCAAGAGTTTGCTTCCCCAGGGTAACGGTCGGTGCAGTGATTGGGGAGCGAATCCAGCACATTTGGGTTGTGAGCCGTGTCACTTAACCACTAGACAACGCCGTTCCCTGCCTCTAAATGAAGATGTAATAATACACCAGGTGTGCAGGACTTCATAACAAGGTGTCAAAGTGACTTCTAAAGACACATCAAATGTGTTGTGCATCCATATTATCTGATTCACTCCGTAGAGATGATTGATAGGCTCTCTTTCTTTCGTACAATGCCATGAAACTAATAAACTGGCTATACTCTTACTTACAATGCCATGAAGCTAATAAATTGGCTATCCTCTTACTTACAATGCCATAAAGGTAATAAATTGGCTATACTCTTACTTACAATGCCATAAAGCTGATATATTGACTTGAACAATTTTCGTTTGTCCTATATTTATACATCTACCTGTTCTTTGAAGTGGCTGTTTTATGTGGCACGAATACATGTCTCCAGAGATCCAACATATTCTGGAGTGAATAAGTTAGAGAGATCCAACATATTCTGTAGTGAATAAATTACCAGAGATCCAACATATTCTGGAGTGAATAAGTTAGAGAGACCCAACATATTCTGGAGTGAATAAATTACCAGAGATCCAACATATTCTGGAGTGAATAAGTTAGAGAGACCCAAAAACTAGCATCTATCGTGCTTTTAAGAGTTGTCTGCCTTAGAAGTGTTTTCAAAGTTTCTGAATGCTGACAAACTGTTATGGTTGCATGTGTTTGATGATAACATAAAGTTTACAACTGTGTCATTATTAGTTCTCTAAATATTCTTTAAAGGCTAAACAAGTTATTAAAAACAAAACAAGGAAGCCAGGATCAGCTAGGTGCATTGAATGTTAATAGGTTCATATATATTGAAGAACAGGACTTTCTTGTGGGCCTGACAGACTTTGATCTGACTTACTATGTCAGGAAACGCTGTCCACTATGTGCATCAAGATGGCAAGCTAGACCAGAAATATTCCCTCTAAAAGAATGAAATAATCATTGAAAACTCTAGGGATTACAAATTCTGATCTTCTGATTCATACAACTGATTTGTGTTATTTTCTTATTTTAAAATGGAGTGTCAGTCTGCACTTACATGCCTGAGTGTTGGAAATGAATGAACAAAATTGAAAGCCAGATTTTAAAATAAACATCATCCAAAGTAATGAGATTCAGATTTGCAGAAACCTGAGTAAACTAACAGCATCTGGAACTAACATTACACAACATTCAAGCTGGCATGTTGATCTTGATCAATAATTTTCACTGGTAATTTGATATGTAGTTTACAGCATATTGGCTCACATTTTTTAATTCATGTACTTATTTGTTCACATATTTAATTACCATGCTCTCTCTCACCTTTTCTCATAGTTTGCTTTCATTTCATGATCTCTCATTCTTGCAAATATTTAAGTATGATTGTACATACTCACTGTCTTCTTCATAGACTCTTTATCTAACAACATATAGAGCTCTAGAGCACACATCTGCAGCAAAACAGCTACACAAATGAGGCAGTAATTTCACATGTACAGTACATTCTTGCCCTACTTAACACATCTTTTCTGTGCATCATTTATCACTAGCTTCTTGCCTGTTCTGGTCCTGTGTTTTTGGCTTTGTTTTCACAAACTTGTCCTGATTACAGCCTGGGCAATTCTTTTAAAATCTCAGTTTTACGACTTCAGCACTTTCATCACACAATGTTCTCTCATAGATGCTATCTTTGACCTTGACATTGAACCAGTCATCACAAATATATTCTGTAGAAATTTATGAAATGAAATTAGAAATTCATTTGATAAAATAAATTTGATGATAAATAAAATGTTTGTTCCACTGGTAATGTTTCACCGCCTGTTACAACTGCTTACGTCCGTTCAGACGCACATTGACGATCAGAATCTTTCCCTGAATATAACAAAAACAAAGGTAATGTCCATTGGCACACACAGACCCCAGCCCAAGATCACTATTGGTAATGAAGAAATTGAACACGTGGATTATTTTGAATACCTTGGCTCTTTGATAACAAATGATGGGGACCGTGCAAGGGAAATAAGGGGACGATTGTCCATAGTGATGCAGAAACTGAATAGTATGCAAAATCTGTGGCATAGTACTAACAAAGAATTGATTTTTAAGATCCTCAGATCCTGCGTATTCTCGGTGGCAATGCACAGATGCCAGACATGGACCATCACACAAATATTAAGACCGAAGATCGGGGCTTTTGAAATAAAATGTTACAGGAGAATCCTCAAAATACCATCACACAAATATTAAGAACGAAGATCGGGGCTTTTGAAATAAAATGTTACAGGAGAATCCTCAAAATACCTTTGGGAAAATAAATAACCAATAAAGCCATCCTGCTAGATCTGGGTGTCGACGAGAACTGACTTATAAACAATGTTATGTCTCGGAAACTGGTTTTTCAGCTACATCAAGCACCATGACGGACTGGAAAAGACAGCTCTAGAGGGCATTGTTCCAGGAAGACAAGGCAGAGGTCGACTAAGGCGTAGATGGACACAAGACATCAAGGACACTCTAAACATGAACATGCACCAGGCGGGTAGACTGACTGCTGATCAAGATTCATTTCGAATGTGTGTGATGAGAGCGACGTTCTGCCAAGGACATGCCACATGATGATGATGAATGTCTCAACTGTGTAAAAAAACAATGTTGCTAACAAGACAAACAAGACAAACAAGACAAACAAGACAAACAAGACAAACAAGACAAACAAGACAAACAAGACAAACAAGACAAACAAGACAAACAAGAAATTAACAACTGAATTTACAACAGAATAATACTAGTATTGTCACATGGCAGGCCTGTTAGACCACATGATGAGCAATTTCAGAGCGAAGGCAGAGGCACTGAGGGCGGCAGTGAAAGAAATGGTGACAGGCAAAAGAAATGAAAGCCATAAAGTCCTGCTTACAGATGCCCTGGCCGTAGTCACAGCACTAAAAAGCCAGAAAAATACTGAACTTAATGATTTCTTCTTCTTCTTCTTCTGCGTACACAGTCAGACAGTAACCATTATTTTCTCGAAAAAAGCGGCGGTCATCCTGAGGCTGTCGCCACTGCCATAGAGCTTGTCTTGCAGTTCCACTGGCAATGGCCACATCTGCTCTCTCTGATCCTCGTATGTCGGGCAGTTCTGCAGCAGATGTTCAGTGGTCATTTTACCAGTACCGCACGGGCATTCGTCGGTACACCCTATCTTCAATTTGTTGAATAGGTGGTACCTCAGTCTGTTGTGGCCAGTGCGAAGTCTGAAGACAACGACCTGCTCTCTTCGGTTCAACTGGTAATAGGCATCGTTTTTGGTGTAACCAGTATGTTCGGTTTCCCATTTGGTCATGTATTTTGCTTTTATAAGCCGTTTTGACTCTTCGTACGTCATACTGGTATCTGTTTGTGGTAGCCTTGCACCTTCTTTTGCCAGTCTGTCTGCCTCCTCGTTGCCTTGGATGTTGCAGTGTGACGGAACCCACTGTACCACTACCCTTTTTGGTGCGGACTGCTGGCACAGTTTGCAGAGTGCTGCTCTTAAGTCATTAAGCTCAGTGTTTTTCTGGCTTTTTAGCGCTGTGACTACTTCGAGAGCATCTGTCAGCAGGACTATATGGCTCTCATTTTCACTGTGTGTTACCATTTCTTCCACTGCCGCCCTCAGTGCCTCTGCCTCTGCTCTGAAATTGCTTGTGTACTTACCAGTAGCGAATGACAGTGTTATTTTTCTGCCATTTGGTAGGTTCAGGAATGCTCCTGCCCCTCCGTTCTGTGTAGTGTTTGTTACAGAACCGTCGGTGTATGCATGGGTCCAGTCCATGCTTGGGTAGCTTTTCGTTATGAAGCTTAGGGTAGTGTCTCTCCTTTCTTTTTCACTCTGGCAGTTTTTGTTTGCAATACCTGGTATATTTTCTACCACCTCTGGAAATATATCCTGCCTCCAAGTAGGTTTTCGTACAGTAGTGATGGGTTTTGGTGTTGTTAGTGCGTTTATGGGATCTTCGTGCATCTTTGCTTTGGCTATTTCTGCAAAGTTTCTCCGCTTTAGTTTCCCATTTCCCAAATTGTTTAGTCTCTGGTACATTGGATGGTCCGTCAGTCTTCTGAGTTTCTCTGACTGCAGCTGGGCTCTGCAGTCTCTTCTATCGGTCATGGATTGCAGTTTTGTAATCTTTTCAAGTTCTACAATTGGCGTTAACTTCATGCCACCTGTTATAATTCTCATGGCTTGGTTTTGAAGTTTGTTAACTTTATCGAAGTTCGCCTTCGCTGCGGTTGTCCATGCCGCAATGCCATACTCGAGAACTGGTCTCACTCTTCCAGTGTACAGTTTCTTTAGTATGCCTTCGTCTGCTCCCCAGCTTGTGCCAGCAAGTTTCCTCATGATCGCCATTCTTTCTCTGGCTTTCATTCGGTTTCTCTCAATCTGACTTTTCCATGTCATGCGCCGATCAAATGTGACTCCCAGATAGGTTGGGTTGTCGTTTGGCTGCAGGATTTTGCTATTTAGCCTTAATTTGGTACTTTGGGGTTTTAATGAGAGCGAGAATATTGTGCTCGTGGTTTTCTCCTCGTTTATTTTGACCAGCCATGAGTTCGCCCATTCTTCCAGCGATGTTAGGGCTGTCTGCATCCGATTTCTTGCTATGGTGAGATTCTTTTCAGAGGTCCACATAGCCAGATCGTCTGCAAACATTGAGCTATATACTCTTCTTGGTATATTCTCTGTAATATCGTTTATATATACCAGGAAGAGTGTGGGTGACAATACTCCCCCTTGGGGTACTCCCTGCTTGAGTGTCACCTTTTTGCTCATCTGCCCTTGTACTTGGACTCTGGCCGTTCTTTGTTTGAGGTAGTGGTTGATCCACTTGTACATCTTCCCACAGACATCACTTCTTCTTAGCTTGACTCTAAGTCCATCCTTCCAGACTTTGTCAAATGCCTTTTCCAGATCCACCCAAACAGCTACTGTGTGTTTCTGTGCCTGGTAGGCATCTTCTATCTCCTGGGCTATGAGGATGACCTGGTCCTCAGTGGATCTGTGCTGTCTAAAGCCGGCTTGCTGTGGAATTAGTATTCGTTTTTCTTCCAGATGCCACATCAGTCTGGTGTTTATCATCCGTTCCATCAGCTTGCCGACACAGCTCAGTAGGCTTATGGGCCTGTATCCATTTGGATCTGTTTTGTGAACTTAATGATTTAAGAGCAGTACTCTGTCAACTATGCCAGCAGTCCGCACCAAAAAGAGTAGTGGTACAGTGGGTTCCATCTCACTGCAACATCCAAGGCAACGAGGAGGCAGACAGACTGGCAAAAGAAGGTGCAAGACTACCACAACCAGATTCTAGTGTGACCTACGAAGAGTCCAAAATCTTATTAGAGCTAGATACATGACCAAATGGGAAACAGAACATACTGGCTACACAAAAAATGATGCCTATTAGCAGTTGAACCGAAGAGAGCAGGTCGTGGTCTTCAGACTTCGCACAGGCCACAATAGACTGAGGTACCACCTATTCAATAAACTAAAGATAGGTGGCACTGACGAATGCCCGTGTGGTACCGGGAAAATGACCGCTGAACATTTGCTGCAAAATTGCCCGACATACGAGGATCAGAGAAAGCAGATGTGGCCATCACCAGTGGCAACACTAGACAAGCTCTATGGCAGTGTCGACAGCCTCAGGATGACCGCTGCTTTTTTCGAAAAAATACAGGTTGACGTCTGACAGTGTACGAAGAAGAAGAAGACCACATGATGGAAAGAATGCAAAAATTATATTATACTCTCGTACTTATAAACAAGTACACGGGAAGACTGAATGCCTATTTATCATGACAGCATACAAATTATAAATAGGTGAGTAGGATGAAGGAACCTGGTAACTACCTCCAGTGTGGAGGATGGACATGGAAGGTATCACTACATCTCCGAGGTGGCCATCGTTAATCACGCTGGTTGTCGTGTCAGACTATTTGTCTCTGCTTTGGAAGTTACAGCTGCTATGGTATGAGTGGAGGGCAGAGATAGAGGCCTGGATACTTAAGGAACAGTTGGATCTACAGTCCTGGATCTGTGGATCTGCTTTTCTGGATCTTGTGTGAATCTGTGGATCTGCTGTCCTGGATCTTGTGTGGATTTGCGGATCTGCTGTCCTGCATCTTGTGTGGATTTGTGGATCTGCTGTTCTGGATCTTATGTGGATCTATGGATCTGCTGTCCTGGATCTTGTGTGGATCTGCTATCCTGGATCTTGTGTGAATCTGTGGATCTGCTGTCCTGGATCTTGTGTGAATCGGTGGATCTGCTGTCCTGGTTCTTGTGTGGATCCGTGGATCTGCTGTTCTGTACATGCTGAGGTTCATGGCGATGCCAGAGCTGACATACTGACTTCGGGAGCATCCATAATGGCAACATCCAAAATGGATAAGGGAAAATCAGACAAGCACTACCTTAACTTCTTTATACTGGTTTAAAAGACTTTGCATAGTCTGTATACAACCAGTTTAATTTACATTTCCTTGATTTAAAAACTATGCGCATCCAAATTATTCTTGAATGCATTAATCAACCCTGTCTCCACTATTTCCTGTGGCAATGCATTCCAAATATTCACCACTCTCTGATTAAAATCTTTAATTAATTTTTAGCTATGCGCTCTTGTTCTTGTACATTTTGAAAAACGTTTAATAGTCTAATTTATCCGTTCCTTTGATTATCTTATAAACCTGTATTGTCACCTCGATTTCTTCTCGTTTATAGTCACTATAGGCTAGTTTTACTGTCTTTCCTCTCATAACTGTAATTCCGGGATACCACTATCAGCTTTATCGCTCTTTTTTGTATCCTTTCCAGCATGTTTATATCCCCTCTACGATAAGGACTCCACACCTGTATACAGTACTCCAATCTAACTAATCCTTTATACAGTTTAAATATCACAGGTTGCTACTATGTTTTATATTTCTTTTTATCATATCTAAAATTGCATGTTGACTGTGTAATTGATGAATCAATAATTTGGATCCTGCAAGAGTTTCAAAGAAACAGTAGGAGTAGAAGGGAGATGGATTAGGTGTGTGTACACGAGAAACCATCAATATCCATAACCTTCACCCTCTAATGAACAAGCACTTATGTGTCTTCCAGCAGTGCTGTGATGTCAGTTCTGCATAAGATAACACAAAGAATAGGTACAGTATTACCAATAGCTATTAACAATCCTTTACAGTCTGATTCAACCAAAACAGTTCAGCCTTGAAGCAGAACATACCATGCAGATTCACCTAAAACAGTCCAGCAGAGGCAAACGCAATGTTAGGTATGATAAAAAGAAATATTAAACATAGGAGCAAGTAAGTGATCGTTAAACTGTATAAAGCTTTAGTTAGACCTAGATTGGAGTACTGTGTACAGGTATGGAGTCCTTATCATAGATGGGATATAAACATGCTGGAAAAGAAATAACAAATAGCGACAAAGCTGGTAGAGGGATCCCAGGATTACAGTTATGAGGAAAGAAAAACTGGCCTACAGTGTCTAGAAAAGAGAAGAATTCGTGGTGACAATACAGGTTTATAGGATGATCAGAGGAATGGATAAATTAGACTATAACAAGTTTTTCAAAATACAACCACCTACAAGAACAAGAGGGCATAGCTACAAAATAATTTAAGAAAGGTCAGATTGGATATTATGAAATATTTTGTTTTAGTCAGATAGCGGTGAAAGCTTGGAATGCATTGCCACAGAAAATAGTAGAGGCAAGGTCAATTAATGCATTCAATAATGACATCCCTGGGTGACAGAACACGACTAACCTGCATAAAGCTGTGACAGAACATGACTACCTTCATAAAGCTGTGACAGAACACAACTAACCTGCATAAAACTGTGACATTCCAGTGTGACAGGATCCTTCACAATACTTTTGAAGACATCCACAGCTTGGAGAAAATTTGAGCACTTCAGCAAACTATCTTTGTTCAGGGTAATCAGTGTCAGGGCCACCCGTAGAAGAATCTTTGATCCCTCCATAAACACACAGTCCCATATTCGTAAAACAGTCTGCGGAGTAGACACATACAAAGTTACATAAGCATATGACTGCAGATAATTGTCAACCATACTGAAACCAAAAGTCTTTCTATAAAACTTTATCCTCATCATCATCCTCTGGTTGATCAGCTCGGAGACTGTATGTATAGTTGTCTGAGTGTGTTTCTCCATTTGACCCTATCCTCTGGTTGATCAGCTCGGAGAATGGTTGTATATTTGTCTGAGTGTGTCTCTCCATTTGACCCTATCTTCTGGTTGATCAGCTCGGAGAATGGTTGTATATTTGTCTGAGTATGTCTCTCCATTTGACCCTATCCTCTGGTTGATCAGCTCGGAGAATGGTTGTATATTTGTCTAAGTATGTCTCTCCATTTGACCCAATTCTCTGGTTGATCAGCTCGGAGAATGGTTGTATATTTGTCTAAGTGTGTCTCTCCATTTGACCCTATGCTCTGGTTGATCAGCTCGGAGAATGGTTGTATATTTGTCTGAGTGTGTCTCTCCATTTGACCCTATCCTCTGCAGTTCTTTTCATTTAAGCATAAGTTCATACTTTAATATCCATGCACGCCTTAGATGTAAAGGCGAGTCTTGGTCACCCCAGTCCTCTCCTTCCTTGAATCTTGCCCTCTAGTATCTTCTGATGTAGATTTTCATGCCTCATATTGTGACTCAGCCAGCTAAACCAACGTTTTTTGTATCACATGAAATATTTGTCTTCGTGCACCCACTTCAGTGAGTACATCGTCATTGTATCTTCTTTCAGTCCAACTCACTCGTTCCATTCTGCAGTAGCGCCCCTTTTTAAATGCTTCCAAGCTTTTTTCAATCTTCTTTGCTAGAGCATGTTTCAGCCCCATACAGTGTAAACCAGCTTTTAGGGAAACCTGAACCACTTACTTACTGTGTGATTTCAATAGCAATGGTTTACACATGGTGAGGTTGCCAGTCTCATGCATAGTCATATCTTACGGCATGCTTGAAAGGAAACATTAGTCTTATTCTATTTGAACAGGAAACCACTCAGGTGATAACTAGCACCACTTAATCCAACTAATGATTGACATATATGGTTATTCATGTCAACAGATAATACTTCTTCGTACTGCTGTCAGACGTCGACTTGAATTTGTTCAAAGAAAGCAGCGGTCATCCTGAGGCTGTCAACACTTCCATAGAGCTTGTCTAGCGTTTTCACTGGTGATGGCTACATATGCTTTCTCTGGTTCAGGAGTCATTTTCCCAGTACAACCCGTCAGTAGCACCTATCTTCAGTTTATTGAATAGATGGTACCTCAGTATGTTGTGGCCTGTGCGAAGTCTGAAGACCATGACCTGCTCTCTTCTGTTCAACTGGTAATAAGCATCATTTGTTTGTGTAGCCAGTATGGTCTGATTTCCATTTGCTCATGTATCTGGCCCTAATAAACCTTTTCGACTCTTCATAGGTCACACTTGTAACCTTCCACTTTCTTTCGTCAGTCTGTCTGCTCCTCATTGGCTTGAATGTTACAGTGGAATGGGATTCACTGTACTAGGAGTCTTCTGCGTTTGGACTGCTAGCATAGTTGATAGAGTAGTAACCTTAGGTCATTTAGGTCTGTATTTCTCTGAATGGATAATTAAAGTTCAACAGTTTGCTTTTAAGAAAGTAAAAAAATACTTTCCTATCCAGCATATTACTCAAAATACCATTGATAGAGAGAAAGAAAAACAGAGAAATCCTAAGGGAGCTGTAAATAGGACAAAATTGGCTAAATAAAACTATACTGGAGGGTATGGTACCTGACAAGCAAGGCAGAGACAGACCAACCTAGAAGAAGATAGATACATGACATAGTTCTGATGATGGCCATGACAGATATAGGAGAGCTGGCCAAAGATTATGAGTTTTGCACATCAGCTGTTATGAGTGTGATATTCTGCAAAGAACATGCTACATGATGATGATGATGATCAAGTACATTAACATAGAAACATATAAAACTGTCAAAAAACTAAAATACATATGTACATACTATTCAATATGAAAACATACGAGCAAATAGCAGTTATCTAAGGAACGCATATGTGCACTCACTTGTACCCATTTTCAGCAGTGGGTGAACTGTAACAGTCAGCGACCCAAAGTTGACTGTTAGTGTCAGGGCCAGTGACCCAAAGTTGACTGTTAGTGTCAGGGCCAGCGACCCAAAGTTGACTGTTAGTGTCAGGGCCAGCGACCAAAAGTTGACTGTTAGTGTCAGGGCCAGCGACCCAAAGTTGACTGTTAGTGTCAGGGCCAGCGACCAAAAGTTGACTGTTAGTGTCAGGGCCAGCGACCAAAGATGACTGCTAGTGTCTAGGCCAGCAATGCAGAGCTGCTAAGACCCTTCTACACCTCCGCGCGGTGATCCTGAATATCAGGCTGCAACAGGGCAGACTGGCTAAGGAGAAGGGATCGAAGAGGGAAGGCTAACCCGGTACTCAAATATGCTATGCTGAAGTCAGATGTGTTGGACCGAAATGTGCAAATATTGTAGTCAAGCTGTAAACTACGACACAACGGATCTAGTTCTCCGAACAACATCCTACTACTTGCACAACACTTGTCCAGGCTTGGTAGCGGGATTTTGAAAACAAACGAGGAAGTACCTTTACTTAAGAATCATATACCAAAAAATAATGAAAAATAATTTGTTAAATGACGGTTGATGCTGACCTCAATAGGCATAACATCAGCAAACAAGCAGATGAACCATTTCATACCAACTAAACACCACTGTACACCAAGGTCTTCCATGTGCGAGTGAAGATCAGGTAGTTTCCATCTGCAAACAAAAATATTTAGCATTGTCAGAAACATTCATGTCTACAACCTCCAACCGTCACCACATGAGACAGCAAGCACACACCTGCACTGAACATGAACATAAGTCAGAAAGTAGGTCACACACTGATATGAGATATCTGAAAAATGCAGTTGGTAGTTTTCAAAGGCAACTCTCCCTCACTTAAATCTTGCCACTGGATCAAATGGAATCAGGACGAGAGAGTGAGGCTGACGGTGCGCAACTCTCCCTCACTTAAATCTTGCCACTGGATCAAATTGAATCAGGACGATAGAGTGAGGCTGACGGTGCGCAACTCTCCCTCACTTAAATCTTGCCACTGGATCAAATTGAATCAGGACGATAGAGTGAGGCTGACGGTGTGCAACTCTCCCTCACTTAAATCTTGCCGCTGGATCAAATGGAATCAGGTCGAGAGAGTGCGGCTGACGGTGTGCAATTCTCCGTCACTTAAATCCAATTCACTCGCAAGTCATATTGTCATCTCATATTGACAGATGAAAATGTGGTCCTCTTCGGAAACAATGGACAAACAACAAAGGTGTTTCAGGATGCAATTAGAAGAGAATATCCAGGCCGCTGACTAGAGGAGCGCAGCTCCATCAAGACAATGCCTGACCACATACTGCTCAGTTAACCCAGAAGAAAATTGACAACTAGGGTGGCAACTTCTTGAACGTCCACCTTACAGCCCAAACTGTATAAAGCTTTAGTTAGACCTAGATTGGAGTACTGTGTACAGGTGTGGAGTCCTTATCATAGAGGGGACATAAACATGCTAGAAAGAATACAAAAAAGAGCGACAAAGATGATAGTGGGATTCCAGAATTACAGTTATGAGGAACGACTCAGAAAAACCGGCCTACAGTGTCTCGAAGAGAGAAGAATTCGTGGTGACTTAATACAGGTTTATAAGATGATCAGAGGAATCGATAAATTAGACTATAACAAATTTTTTTTAAATACAGACACCTACAATAACACGAGGGCATAGCTACAAGCTGACTAAAGAGAGGTCCAGGTTAGATATTAGGAAATATTTTTTTAGTCAGAGAGTGGTGTCTGCTTGGAATGCATTGCCAGGGGAGGTAGTGGAGGCAGGGACAGTTAATGCATTTAAGAATAAACTGGATGCGCATAGCTTTTAGAGCAAGGTGATGTAAATGTAACTGGTTGTATACAGACTCTGCAGGGTCTTCTAAACCAGTATAAAGACGTTAAGTTAAGTTAAGTGACTTCCCCTATTTGGTGCACTAAGAACCATCCTTCGTGGGAGACGTTTCGTGATTGGCGAAGAGGTTGAATGTGGCGTGCAAATATGGCTGAGACAGCAGACCTAATATTTCTATGTGGCATGTTTTGGTGCACTGATAAAGCGATGGGGTAAGTTTATCAATGTTGGTGGACATTATGTTGAGAAATAAGAGACGATGTAAGTGTAATATTAAATGGTTTTCAAGCTCGTATCTCATTTAGTTTCATTTAAATATCTATTTGTGACATATTTCGTGACTTGTCCTCGTAACATGGCAGTCCCCTCACACTGTCTTGGTATCCCCTACATGTATCACAGTGTCTGCCTAAACAAAGTTTGAATGCAATACTTGAAGAAATTTGTTTACTATTGTCCGTCAGTCATTTCTAGAGTGAGGGAATAAACATTTTGTTCACAATAAATATAATGTACATCATCGTTAGAAGATCTGGCAAACATGAGAAATGTTACCTGCCTTGGAATCTTCACATTCGAACAGGCAAGTGTTGCTGCGGAAGATATCCGTCGTCTATTTTCTTTCTCATGATTTTAATTCCTGCAGCATAATGGGCCTAGCTGAAGGCAGATGATAATTGGGTAGGAATTGAACTCTTTCACGACACACAATGAAAATGAAAGCCATATAGTTCTGCTTACAGATGCTCTCGCCGTAGTCACAGCACTAAAAAGCCAGAAAAACACTGAGCTTAATGACTTAAGAGCAGCACTCTGCAAACTGTGCCAGCAGTCCACACCAAAAAGGGTAGTGGTACAGTGGGTCCCATCACACTGCAACATCCAAGGCAACGAGGAGGCAGACAGACTGGCAAAAGAAGGTGCAAGACTACCACAAACAGATACTAGTATGACGTACGAAGAGTCAAAACGGCTTATTAAAGCCAGATACATGACCAAATGGGAAACCGAACATACTGGTTACACCAAAAACGATGCCTATTACCAGTTGAACCGAAGAGAGCAGGTCGTTGTCTTCAGACCTCGCACTGGCCACAATAGACTGAGGTATCACCTATTCAACAAATTGAAGATAGGTGGAACCGACGAATGCCCGTGCGGTACTGGTAAAATGACCGCTGAACATCTGCTGCAGAACTGCCCAACATACGAGGATCAGAGAGAGCAGATGTGGCCATCACCAGTGGAACTGCAAGACAAGCTCTATGGCAGTGGCGACAGCCTCAGGATGACCGCCGCTTTTTTCGAAAAAATAATGGTTACTGTCTGACTGCGTACGAAGAAGAAGAAGAAGAAGAAGAAGAAGAACTCTTTCACAATTCTTGCCTGAACAGCGGCAACATTCTGCTCTTTTCACCTGCATAGGGATCTTATATATGGATAACAGGGGTATCCGTGGTGAAGTGGTCAAGTTGTTCGCCTCGTGTTCAGACGTTCAGGTTCGAATCCGAGCTGCAATGGTTAGTTCATGATGGCAACTTTTTTCAGAGATCCTGAGTTCATCGCTGAAGCTTCGGAGTTTGTGCTTTGTGCAATGCTCTCGCAGGTGACATACTGTTCTGTGGAGAGAGACCAAGCCATATGGGGAGAACTGCAGCGTTGAAGTTGAGCCCTCGCCTTTAACATTCATCTTCATGAATCTCCGATATGACTAGATCGAGACCAGGGAACACTTGCGAGTTTCGGAACACTTTTGTTTCGTGAGTTCGTTTCTAAACAGACAATAGCTTTACTTCTCTGCCATAGCGACCCACAATTTTGATAGTGAACTAAAATTTATGAAACCTACACTAGCAACTCAAATGTATGCATCTACATTAACAAGTCGATAATCTGACACATTCCCCCCCCCCCCCCCCCCCTCCTCATAAATGACAAGAGAAACAACAACAAAAATGTTAACCTGTACAACTTTTTTAAATCACATAATTGTATTCCATATCACTATCTTTCATTCTTCTTTTCGCTGTCATTTTAAATCTACTTCCTCTTACTTGATTATCTCCCCCAAGAGTTCTTGCTCCGCTCGGATGGCTATCATATCTGGCGCATAGAAATCTGAAATGTAGAATTTAAGCAAAATTGTTTTTCTCAGTTTTTGAGACCTGACCTGAAAGATGAATTAAGTTCCACTTCCAAGAGTTTGTCCTCTAGCTGAGCAACCCTCCGAACAGTGCTCATCTGACACCTGACAATGAGAACCGACCATTTCACAACAGATAGGATATAAAAGACACCGTTTACTGGACATCAGAGCGTGGATCCTGGGTCTACTAACTGAGGAAGGACACTGTTTACCAGACATCAGAGTTTGGGGGGAACAGCGTGGGCTAGTGGTTCGATCCCCATCACAGCACCGGCCGCTACCCCGGGGAAACAAACCCTTAGAAAATGCAGGATGAAGCAGACCCTTACATAAAATGCATGCTGAAGTCAGATGCACTGGGTCGACAGGCGCAAAATAAAAACTACAGAGCAACACACACCACCTTGGGCTATAGAAAAATATGGCGATGGCAAAAAACAAAACAAAAAAAATCAGAGTGTGGGTGTCGGGTCTTCTAACTGAGAAGGAACACTGTTTACCAGAGACACCATTCACCGGACATCAGAGCGGGAATCCCTTGATTAAAGAAAAATTGTCAGTTGTCAGTCTCATCTTTCCTGATTTCGTGTCTGTATTGTTTCACATAGTCCTTGCACGCTCAAATGATAATTTCTCATCTCTCTCGCTATCTTTGTTGTTTTCCTTGCCTGGTACAATGTTCAAACATTCCATTTTGCTACATTTCGAATTAGCTAACTGGTGAAATTGTCTTTATAAATGAACCCAAAATCAAGTTTCCCTCACCTGGTAAAATTGTCTTTATTAAGTTTCTCTCATCTGGTAAAATTGTCTTTATTAAGTTTCTCTCATCTGGTAAAATTGTCTGTAATAAGTTTCTCTCATCTGGTAAAATTGTCTTTATTAAGTTTCTCTCAGCTGGTAAAATTGTCTTTATTAAGTTTCTCTCATCTGGTAAAATTGTCTGTAATAAGTTTCTCTCATCTGGTAAAATTGTCTTTATTAAGTTTCTCTCAGCTGGTAAAATTGTCTGTAATAAGTTTCTCTCATCTGGTAAAATTGTCTTTATTAAGTTTCTCTCATCTGGTAAAATTGTCTGTAATAAGTTTCTCTCATCTGGTAAAATTGTCTTTGTTAAGTTTCTCTCAGCTGGTAAAATTGTCTTTATTAAGTTTCTCTCATCTGGTAAAATTGTCTTTATTAAGTTTCTCTCATCTGGTAAAATTGTCTGTAATAAGTTTCTCTCATCTGGTAAAATTGTCTTTATTAAGTTTCTCTCAGCTGGTAAAATTGTCTTTATTAAGTTTCTCTCATCTGGTAAAATTGTCTGTAATAAGTTTCTCTCATCTGGTAAAATTGTCTTTATTAAGTTTCTCTCAGCTGGTAAAATTGTCTTTATTAAGTTTCTCTCATCTGGTAAAATTGTCTTTATTAAGTTTCTCTCATCTGGTTAAAATTGTCTTTATTAAGTTTCTCTCATCTGGTAAAATTGTCTGTAATAAGTTTCTCTCATCTGGTAAAATTGTCTTTATTAAGTTTCTCTCATCTGGTAAAATTGTCTGTAATAAGTTTCTCTCATCTGGTAAAATTGTCTTCATTAAGTTTCTCTCAGCTGGTAAAATTGTCTTTATTAAGTTTCTCTCATCTGGTAAAATTGTCTTTATTAAGTTTCTCTCATCTGGTAAAATTGTCTTTATTAAGTTTCTCTCATCTGGTAAAATTGTCTGTATTAAGTTTCTCTCATCTGGTAAAATTGTCTTTATTAAGTTTCTCTCAGCTGGTAAAATTGTCTTTATTAAGTTTCTCTCATCTGGTAAAATTGTCTGTAATAAGTTTCTCTCATCTGGTAAAATTGTCTTTATTAAGTTTCTCTCAGCTGGTAAAATTGTCTGTAATAAGTTTCTCTCATCTGGTAAAATTGTCTTTATTAAGTTTCTCTCATCTGGTAAAATTGTCTGTAATAAGTTTCTCTCATCTGGTAAAATTGTCTTTATTAAGTTTCTCTCACCTGATAAAATTGTCTGTAATAAGTTTCTCTCATCTGGTAAAATTGTCTTAACTAACTTTCTCTCACCTGATAAAATTGACTGTAATAAGTTTCTCTCACCTGGTAAAATTGTCTGTATTAAGGTGTCCATCAACCAAAAAGCATTCTCCTCATTTTTCACAATCAGCAGCAGAAGACCAGCTACAAAATTCATTCCCTGTATATAAAATAAAGACAAATTAACAGCCATTGGATTAATCATCAATCAGCCAAATCCATTTAGATCCCTGTGCAGCACATGTCTTCAACAAACATACACATGGTCATCCTGTCCTGGGAAATCTGTTCCAGGTCTGTCCCTCTGGCAGTCTAAGTATACTGACCTCATGGAAATCTAGTGTATCACATGGACCTCTCTGGTAGTCTAGGGAAATATATTGACCTAGACCTCATAGAAATCTAGTGTATCATATGGACCTCTCTGGCAGTCTAGGGATGTATATTGACCCCTTTGCAGAATAATGAAGCCAATGGACCCATAAACTCGCAGACCTGTAATCTATAGAAGAACCCTAAAGGGATCAGTGGATCCCAGGTTAAGAACTACTGCATTCAAACAAAATTGGCACGTACTATGTGTGCTGCCAGGGCCCTAAAGGGAAGCAAAGAACAGTAATGCTGTAAACCTGCTAAGCATATTGTAAGAGACAACTAAATAAAGTTGGGCCTGGGGTGGACTGCCTCATTTTGTAGAAACTTTAAGACACAAAAACTTTAATAAATATGGACATGCCAACTAAAAATACAACTGACAGCAATCAGATTATGTTGGTAGACACAATTTGGAGCACTACAGGAGAGCTTTGTGTGTATTTGTTGAGGACCTATCGACTTCGGTTGTGCTCATCTCAATCTCCCGCTAACAAGCCCTAAACAGGACTTTGCAAGTAGCAGGATGTAGTCTGGAGAACAGAATGAGCTGTGTCGCTAGTTCACAGCTTAATTGCGATATTTACACCTTTTGGTCTGACACATTCATCTTCGGCAGCTTGAAAACCTATGCTCCATAGGGGACATACAGGTGTTGATGATTATGATATGTGCACATTTGGATGTTTAATTAGTGTGTGTGTTTTTGTGAGTATCTGTAATATGTGATGTGCAGTGTGTTTGTGTCAGCATTGCACAGTGTGAGTGTATGTGGGTGTGTGTAGCGTATCTGTGTCAGTAGTGCAAATGTATGTGATACGTACACAAAACAAACAGGTGTTCCACATACCTGGCAGTAGCCTATGTGAGGATTGCTAACAGATACGGCTTCTAGAACATTCTGCAACGGCTTCTGGAGTGAGCTCGGGTCACTGAGCTGGCTAAAATAGACATTTTCTGGGAAGGTACGATGTATATCTGAAAAATGAAAGGTGGTTAAGTTATTTCTTCCAAACAAACCCAAACTGCAGAAATATATGTCAGTAATATTGCCTTTCATATCTGATTGATTGCTCATTGCTCGAAACTTCACAGAAAATTCATTGTTACGGGCAAGAATAGACACTGTGTTTACTCTCACTTTTCATATGGATCCCTGAGGAGCATGGAACTGAACCTTCACTATCAGCTACATTTTTTCTGGGTTTTCATTTGGGGGTTCCCTTCTTGAGACATTTGGTTGTCTTGGCTTCCCCTTCCATCATTAATGGTCAAGTGTACTTTGGTTGTCATGTGCTCACTTAACACTGAATAATTCCCATATTCCAACATCTCAATCAACCATTTCCATATCCTAAAATCTCAATCAACCATTCCCATATTCTAACATCTCAATCAACCATTCCCATATTCTAACATCTCAATCAACCATTTCCATATTCTAACATCTCAATCAACCATTCCCATATTCTAACATCTCAATCAACCATTCCCATATTCTAACATCTCAATCAACCATTCCCATATTCCAACACCTTATTGTTTGTCAAACCTGCCTGGCATCTCAAACTCTTCCCAACAGCGACCTCTTCCAATCTGTTCTGGGTTATTTTCCTGATTTCATTTCTGCCATGTTTTGTTTATGATGTCCCATTTTCTTCAATTTGTTTCCAAAAAATGAATGTCTTACCTAACAGGATATCCTTGGATGTCTTACCTAGCAGGATAACCTTGGATGTTTTACCAAACAGGACAGCCTCAGATGTCTTACCTAGCAGGACAGCCTTGGATGTCTTACCTAGCAGGAGAGCCTTGGATGTCTTACCTAGCAGGATAACCTTGGATGTCTTACCTAACAGGAGAGCCTTGGATGTCTTACCTAGCAGGATAACCTTGGGTGTCTTACCTAACAGGACAGCCTCAGATGTCTTACCTAGCAGGACAGCCTTGGATGTCTTACCTAGCAGGATAACCTTGGATGTCTTACCTAACAGGAGAGCCTTGGATGTCTTACCTAGCAGGACAGCCTTGGATGTCTTACCTAGCAGGAGAGCCTTGGATGTCTTACCTAGCAGGACAGCCTTGGATGTCTTACCTAACAGGACAGCCTCAGATGTCTTACCTAGCAGGACAGCCTTGGATGTCTTACCTAGCAGGAGAGCCTTGGATGTCTTACCTAGCAGGATAATCTTGGATGTCTTACCTAACAGGATAGCCTCAGTGACGGCAGGGTCTGTTCGCTGTCCTCTCAATGTCCTATATTTACTGGGCTCGGCTGCCATCCGTTTCGATGCTTTGCTGGTCTGCATCCACACCTTGATAAAAGACATTGCTCATTAGCACTTTATTAATTAATAAAATTAAAACAAAACTGACAATTTAAAACACATGAAATGGAGGGGCAAATCAAAGCTACACGTTAAAATAAGAAGACGAGGTAATTAGCAAAAAATATAACGTTTAAGAATTTCAAATAGATGAAGGATGGCAAACATAAAAATAATGACAAACAGATGAAGAATAACAAACAGAAAGATGTTTCGAAGTAACAAATCTAAGATGCCCCAAACAGTTGTAGTAGAGAGCTGAGAGAGGTACTTACATCTGGTCTCAAGTCTCCAGGTATGCCCTTCCTACAGAAACGTTTCACTGCAACACCAAACACAAGGGTAGGTCAATTACACATGTGCAGCTACAATAGAATGATACATGTTCAATTTATATTCATCCCCAACATTTTACGCTAACACATTTCAAGCAGAGAACTCTCTAATGGTGGGTTGGTCATGTCTGTAGAATGAAGAAATTCTGGCTTCCTTGACAATTATGGGAAATCAAATGTCCGGGATTGAGACAGTCACATGTCCGCCTCCGTCGTTCGTTCTCAATCTCACGCTGCCAACCCATAAAAAGGGCTTAGCAGGTAGCAGGATGTTGTCCAAACAGAATGTGCTGTCTCATAGTTTACAGCTAGACTGCGATATTTGCACCTGTCGGTCCGACACATTAGCCTTCAGCAAGCATATTTTAGTAACAGGTTAGCCTTCCCTCGTCTCCGTATCCAGTCTGCTCTGTTGCAGTCTGTTATCAAGGATCACTGCATGGAGGTGTACAAGGGCCTTGGCAGCTCTGGTTTATCGCAGGCCGTGACGCTAACAGTCAGCTTTGGGTTCCTGACCACTGCAGTTCATGCACCGCTCAGCGTCTTGACCCCATGGCAGCTAAGGTGAAAACATAGGACTGTTTCAGAGGGACAGAGGAATCAACTGAGGCACACCATGAGGAAGACATAGACACTGAGACTCTGGCAAATCTCTAGACTTCAAGGTAGAAGAGACACAACTAAATAATAAGTGAGAATAGGGAGGCTGCTAATCTGCTTAATCAGTACTTTGGCACAGTCTTCACAAAGGAGGACTGCTCCGAGATCCCAGAGCCTATAGATATTTTTCAAAGAGACATGGATACAGCGGGATTAAGATCAATCTGTATTACAGAGGAAATGGTTTTTAAAAAATTGGAGGGGTTGAAAGTGAATAAATGTCCAGGTCAAGATGGTATTCACCCAAAATTGCTGTATGAAATTAGAAACCAACTAGCAAAACCATTGGCTATATTATGTTCTCAATCACTTAAAAAAGGGATTGTTCCACGGGATTGGAAAGATGCAGGAGTGATCCCCTTATTCAAAAAAGGCAAAAAATCAGATCCGGCAAATTATAGACCGGTGAGTTTAACGAGCATAGTCTGTAAATTGTTAGAGTCAATAATCAAAGAAAACATTGTAATGCATTTAGAAAAATTTAATCTAATTAGAAATAGTCAGCATGGGTTTACTAGAGGGAGATCATGCTTAACAAATCTATTAGAATTCATGGAGGAGGTTACTAAAATCATAGATAAAGGGGAGCCAGTGGATGTTATTTATCTAGACTTTGCAAAGGCCTTTGATAGAGTACCTCATCAAAGATTATTTCGAAAGTTAAAATCACATGGAATAGGTGGGGAAGTTGCCAAATGGATTGAAAATTGGTTAACAGGAAGAAGGCAGAGGGTGGGCATAAATAAGGAGTACTCTGAGTGGAGTGAAGTGAAAAGTGGTGTGCCACAGGGCTCGGTTTTGGGACCAATTTTGTTCTTGATATATATAAATGATTTGGACATTGATATGAGATCCATGATTGCAAAATTTGCTGATGACACAAAACTATGCAGTAGTGTCTCATCTAAAGCGGAAGTGGATATATTGATGTCGGATTTAGATAAAATTCGAGAATGGTCTGTAAGCTGGCAAATGGAGTTTAATGTAGATAAATGTACAGTCATCCACATGGGTAGATCCAATATGGAACATAAATACAGAATGGGAGAAAACAATATTAGAAAGATAGATAAGGAAAGGGACCTAGGGGTTATAATAGATCATACAGGAAAGGTGAGTGAGCAAGTTAAGGTAGCAGTGAAAAAGGCAAATGCAATGTTAGGTATGATAAAAAGAAATATTAAACATAGGAGCAAGGAAGTGATCGTCAAACTGTATAAAGCTTTAGTTAGACCTAGATTGGAGTACTGTGTACAGGTGTGGAGTCCTTATCATAGAGGGGACATAAACATGCTAGAAAGAATACAAAAAAGAGCGACAAAGCTGATAGTGGGATTCCAGAATTACAGTTATGAGGAACGACTCAGAAAAACGGGCCTACAGTGTCTCGAAGAGAGAAGAATTCGTGGTGACTTAATACAGGTTTATAAGATGATCAGAGGAATCGATAAATTAGACTATAACAAGTTTTTTTAAATACAGCCACCTACAATAACACGAGGGCATAGCTACAAGCTGATTAAAGAGAGGTCCAGGTTAGATATTAGGAAATATTTTTTTAGTCAGAGAGTGGTGTCTGCTTGGAATGCATTGCCAGGGGAGGTGGTGGAGGCAGGGACAGTTAATGCGTTTAAGAATAAACTGGATGCGCATAGATTTTAGAGCAAGGTGATGTAAATGTAACTGGTTGTATACAGACTCTGCAGGGTCTTCTAAACCAGTATAAAGACGTTAAGTTAAGTTAAGTTAAATAAGAGAATGGAAGACAGGACTAACACTAGACCAACAAACATTCTGAGCAAGACTCCACTTCTTATCCTCATTATTCTCCTGGAAACAGTTGATGCCACAGCAGCCTGATCAATGAGGTGGGGATTGATATTGTCATCCCAACGGGATGAGCCCAGTGAGAAACCTCACACTGCACAACAGCCAAGAGGACCATGGTCACCTACTTTAGTCCTATGTGATCCGCAGGGGTCTTTTTCTATGACAAAGACAAGAATAGCACCACTGTCCCACAGGGAGTATGTCGTAACAGACAACTAACTGTGTGACATGGCATTATACCGGGCATGGTTAGGTGGTTTGTTAAGAGCAGCATAGATGACGCCTAACAGACTGCGAGGTCTACTTTGCTCTAGTGTTTGAGTCTATTAAGATGGACTCGCACATCAGTTAATCACCTCCAAGAAACTGGTTGAATACAGACTCTACAGAGTCTTCTAAGCCAGTATAAAGACGTTAAGTTAGTGCGCCTCATATTTAAGGTGCAGCAGACTACCTCAGCCACAGATGAGCAGCACAGGACAAGTAAAAAAAAAATAAAATCTTTAAATATATTTCTGCGGTCCAAACTTAATTTCTCCCAACATCTAACGGGCTAATCTTTGGTCCAAACTTAATTTCTCCCAACATCTAACGGGCTAATCTTTGGTCCAAACTTAATTTCTCCCAACATCTAACGCGCTAATCTTTGGTCCAAACTTAAATTCTCCCAACATCTAACGCGCTAATCTTTGGTCCAAACTTAATTTCTCCCAACATCTAACGCGTTAATCTTTGGTCCAAACTTAAATTCTCCCAACATCTAACGCGTTAATCTTTGGTCCAAACTTAAATTCTCCCAACATCTTACGCACTAATCTTTGGTCCAAACTTAAATTCTCCCAACATCTAACGCGTTAATCTTTGGTCCAAACTTAATTTCTCCCAACATCTAACGCGTTAATCTTTGGTCCAAACTTAATTTCTCCCAACATCTAACGCGCTAATCTTTGGTCCAAACTTAAATTCTCCCAACATCTAACGCGTTAATCTTTGGTCCAAACTTAAATTCTCCCAACATCTAACGCGTTAATCTTTGGTCCAAACTTAAATTCTCCCAACATCTAACGCGCTAATCCTTGGTCCAAACTTAAATTCTCCCAACATCTAACGCGCTAATCTTTGGTCCAAACTTAATTTCTCCCAACATCTAACGCGCTAATCTTTGGCCCAAACTTAATTTCTCCCAACATCTAACGCGCTAATCTTTGGTCCAAACTTAATTTCTCCCAACATCTAACGCGCTAATCTTTGGCCCAAACTTAATTTCTCCCAACTTCTAACGCGCTAATCCTTGGTCCAAACTTAATTTCTCCCAACATCTATCGCGCTAATCCCTGGTCCATACTTAATTTCTCCGAACATCTTATTTATTAACTCCTAGTTTTTGTCTTGTTAGTAATTTATGATCATTTAGTCTTTGTAATCTTTCTTACTTTCTTCAATGGTCAGATATTGACCTGTCTGAGGTGGACATATTTGGGTTATGCCTGGGAAAGACAAAGGACTTATAAGGATGTGCAAAGCAGGATTACTATAAGCAACAGGAAGACATTTGAATATCTTTAGGATGCTATGTGAGCTGACAGACATGTGTACTTTAACAGAGAGACATTTGTACTTTAACAGAGATTAGTACTTTAACAGACAGACACTTGTACTCTAACAGACAGACACATGCACTCTAACAGACAGACACTTGGACTCTAACAGACAGACACTTGGACTCAGCCACAAATAAAATCTGACATTTCCTTGATCTGCCCAGCTTCCTTGGGTCCTCGTAACTGGTCTTCCACCGCGAAGCTCGTCTGGCCAGAGTAGACAAGTACGAGGACATGAACTCTTCGTAAGAGTTGAAATCAAATTCATCGGTCCTCAGGAAGCCATAGTGATCCACCTTCCTGTAGACAAGTTTTCAACAACAACAAAAACTGAAATACACACTGAAAAATAGATATAAATATGAAACTTCATTTCAAGTTGTTGTTTTTTTTTGCTTAGATGTTTGCCTCACTAGTTTCTACTGGCGGAGGCGCGCCATTTTCCACCCCAGACCGTAGTCAATTGGGCGATATCAGGACACATAAACCAGTGCTTGGATGCATGTGTGCATCTGTATGTACCTATGCTAGGTTTGTGCGCCCTCAGAAGCTAGCCCAACCAAAGTGCAATGGAAGGGCTTTACCACGAGGGCGCGTGTCAAAGTTGTACAAGGGTGTGACTGTAGGACAGAGTCAAATAGAGATTTCAAGTACTGAAAATATTGTCATCTAGAAGGATAAATAAGGAATATACCGGGCAACTCTATTCTTCCTCTGGTCTTCTGTCTCTCAATCTTCTAGCACATGCCCTCTTCATTTTCTTCATGTCCTGTCACTCCATTTAGTGGTGATCTGGTCTGACATTGCATGTTGTTTACTTTCCTCCTGGCGAGGCTCCGCAACACACTCGAAGAAGTCAGACACATAGAGCTGGCTGGGTTCAGGTGCACCTATAACACGATTAACCACATAACACAAGAGAGCACGACACACCTCTAGTGTTGACATTCATCGACTACAAAAAGACGTTTCATTCAGTCGAACCAGATATATGTGCAAAGCTCTGGAAGAGCAGGGAATCGAAGCTGGCTACACAGACCAGGGAGTCGAAGTTGGCTACACAGACCAGGAAGTGGAAGTTGGCTACACAGACCAGGGAGTCGAAGTTGGCTACACAGACCAAGGAGTCGAAGTTGGCTACACAGACCAGTTAGTCTAAGCTGGCTACATAGACCAGGGAGTCGAAGCTGGCTACATAGACCAGGGAGTCGAAGCTGGCTATACAGACCAGGGAATCGAAGCTGGCTACACAGACCAGAGAATCGAAGCTGGCTACACAGACCAGGGAGTCGAAGCTGGCTACACAGACCAGGGAGTCGAAGCTGGCTACACAGACATCTTAAAACGTTGATATGATGACGCCTAACAGACTGCGGGTCTACTTTGTTCTAGTGTTTGAGTCTATTAAGATGGACTCGCACATCAGTTAATCACCTCCAAGAAACTGGTTGTATACAGACACTGCCATCATTCGTCCATTCACACGACCCCAACCAGGTACCAGGTTTTAGGATAGCCTGACTCGCCATTTGTCGTGTGACGTCATAGCAACAGTTAATACATGATGACGTTGCCATCACCATGCACATCCCACTTCAGTCGTCACTTATTATATGTAATGAACAAAACAGTGGGATCATTATGTCTGTCCTGGAAAGCATCCACCCTGACTCAGGTGACCTTGGATGTCCGCTTGTTTTTTTGTTTAGAAGTAGCCATTACCATGTACAACCCTCCTTGGTCAGCTCTTATGTCATGCCTAGGAGGTTACAGTATCACTATACGTTGTTTCATTTCCCAGTACGGGTGGATGCTCCGGCCTTCACGCTACCAAACGTTTGAGAACCAGAACTTCTAAAGAGGTTTCAGAGGCGGCACTTCCTGACAACACACAATGGAGCTACTACACAGGTGGTAACTAAACTTATAAGTTCGATATATTCATTGGCTTGGCTTGGCTTCGTTCATTCTCAATCTCCCACTACCAAACCCCGAAAGTGCTTAAGTAGTAGAATGTAGTCCAGAGAACGGAATGCGTTGTGTCGTAGTTCACAGCTTGACTGCGATATTTGCACTTTTAGGTCCACCACATCCGACTTCAGCCCTTCTACTTAGCTAGTCTGCCATGCTGCAAGCAACACAGACAGTCGAACATATCCTACCAGACTGATATATGCTTATCCAACTGCACACTGAGCTCTGGCACACGCAGAAGAACTCTCTACCTCTCCAACCTCTAACAACTCCACCCCTGCAACCTCTAACAACTCTACCTCTGCAACCTCTAACAACTCTACCTCTGCAACCTCTAACAACTCTACCTCTGCAACCTCTAACAACTCTACATCTGCAACCTCTAACAACTCTACATCTGAACCTTTATGCAGAGAACTGCACTTCACGTGTAGGCATTTATTTAAAATTAAGCGAACGAGAAGAAACATAATGGCGAGAGGTGTGTGCCTTTAGGCGCAAAACTATTCTACCTTAAAGCGGTTGTTGTTGCTATATTGTCACTCGTATTTGAGTTAGGTACTTTTGACCACATTATTTGGTGGTAGGGTACAGTGGCTTTCCTCACATCGGGAATCGGGTTTTCGTGGCTTTAGTGCAATGCAAAGCTCTTTAGGAAGTTCACCACTATGGGGATCACAATGATGACCCTCACTTCGTTAGCCAGACTGCCATAAAACAAGCACTTTCATGGCAGAACTTATTGGAAGTGAGGTGGGGTCTTGATCAGTATGTTTCACCTGACCCTGGTTAACATAGTCTGTTAAGTATCTTTCACCTGACCCTGATTAACATAGTCTGACCAGTATGTTTCACCTGACCCTGATTAACATAGTCTGATCAGTATCTTTCACATGACCCTGATTAACATAGTCTGATCAGTATATTTCACCTGACCCTGATTAACATATATGTTTCACCTGACCCTGATTAACATAGTCTGATCAGTATGTTTCACCTGACCCTGATTAACATATATCTTTCACCTGACCCTGATTAACATAGCCTGATCAGTATGTTTCCCCTGACCCTGATTAACATAGCCTGATCAGTATGTTTCACCTGACCCTGATTAACATAGCCTGATCAGTATGTTTTGCCTGGCCGGACATTATTCCGGGTTTCACACTTTCGTTTCTATGCGAAGTCCGCACTTGATCTCTCACAGCTACAGTATTCCCAATGATAATGTGCACTTTTAGAAAGTAATACATTACAAAATAAATTTATTTCAAAAGCATCAATGCTCTCTTGAGAATGACAAACCTATCTTTGTCATCGCTGCTACCAGATGGTGCGTACAACGAGGAGGAAGATGACGATGACGATGATGATGATGTGGAAGCTGCCTGAGCTTGGTCTGAACGAGCTGCTTGCGATGTCATTATTAATTTTTTTTTTAATCAGACTCAAATTAAGAAACGCTGCGCTTTCTTTAATTACAATGTTTAACGCATAAATTTACTGTCACAACATCTAAATATAAAATTACTGTGACAAACTAAAGTATTCAAGTACAATCATAAAACCAAATTGTAAAACTGCCGTCAAACACCAAACCTAGGTATCAAACAGTTATCACAAAACAAAGTGTCAGTTTGTCATAATTAACAGACAACCTATCTCTAATGTTAAACTAACAATCAATCTATCTCTAATGCTAAACTAACAGAAAACCTATCTCTAATGTTAAGCTAACAACCAATCTATCTTTAGTGTTAAACTAACAATCAATATATCTCTAGTGTTAAACTAACAACCAATCTATCTCTAATGTTAAGCTAACAACCAATATATCTCTAATGTTAAGCTAACAACCAATATATCTCTAATGTTAAGCTAACAACCAATCTATCTCTAGTGTTAAGCTAACAACCAATCTATCTCTAATGTTAAGCTAACAACCAATCTATCTCTAATGTTAAACTCAAAATTATCGTTAATGAGAACACTGGACATTTGAAGAAAACATAGGAGATGAAATCTCTGTGAAACTATTAATGTACACAAAATGTGTACGTGAAATTAATAACATCACATGCAAGGCCAAGTATTTTTAGAGTAGAAAACGGGAGCACCAACAATTATAAAAAATGTTTGGCAAGAAATACAAAAACTTCAGAAATACAATTGCAACAAAATATTGAAAAACCAAATTCAACATTTCAAGAATACACCTGGATAAACTAAATTCAACATGTCAAGAATACGCCTGGAAAAACTAAATTTAACATGTCAAGAATACACCTGGAAAATATACGTTGAAAAACTGAGGGCATGAAAATATCTAGAAATAGCCGAAGATTTCAATATCTTTGAAAAACAGCAAATCAAACAGGTGAAAGTTTTCACATACTTCGGGAGAACATTCTCAGCTGACGGAAATCCAACAAAAGCGCAATAAGGCAAATCAGATCATTGGACAATTAGCTCCAAAACTTATTTGCAATCACGTGACAATACCTAGCAAAAGAGCTGTATACAACACGATATTCGTCTCGACACTGCGGCTATCAATGTCAAAACTAGACACTAACAGCAACTGAAAAACGACACATCGTAATAACAGAAATGAAATGCCTACGAAAAGTATTACAATGCAAAGCACTTTAGGAAGTTCACCACTATGGGGATCACCATGATGACCCTCACTTCGTTAGCCAGACTGCCATAAAAGGCGTAACAAGGAGAGATAGACTCAGAGGCGATGACATCAGCAGTCTAGTGGGAACAACACCAGTATTAGACTACATCAACAGACAACAACTAAAATGGTTAAGCCACGAAACAAAGCACCCCCCCCCCCCCACTCGCTAACAAGCAGTTATTTAGATATTCAGATACACGGGATTCAAGGCCAAAGCCAGACCAGGATAAATGTGGCTTACGTTAGTATCTGAAGCGGTGAATGCCACTGTGCGTGAGGCACACAGAGTGATGAGGTGAATGCCACTGTGCGTGAGGGACACAGAGTGAGGCGGTGAATACCACTGTCCACGAGGCACACAGAATGAGGCGGTGAATGCCACTGTGCGTGAGCCACACAGAGTGAGGCGGTGAATGTCACTGTGCGTGAGGCACACAAAGTGAGGCGGTGAATGCCACTGTGCGTGAGGGACACAGAGTGAGGCGGTGAATGTCACTGTGCGTGAGGCACACAGAGTGAGGCGGTGAATGCCACTGTGCGTGAGGGACACAGAGTGAGGCGGTGAATGCCACTGTGCGTGAGCCACACAGAGTGAGGCGGTGAATGCCACTGTACGTGAGGGATACAGAGTGAGGCGGTGAATGCAACTGCACGTGAGGCACACAGACTGAGGCGGTGAATGCCAGTGTGCGTGAGGCACACAGACTGAGGCGGTGAATGCCACTGTGCGCGAGGCACACAGACGGGCTCGTTCTAGATAAGCGAAAGGAAGAACAGCACAGGAGTTTGGAAAGCGGTGAAAGTCGCAAACAAATACTGAAAATGGTTGGTTAAAGCTGAAAGGTGGGTACAGATACTGACAATGGTTGGTTAAAGCTGAAAGGTGGGTACAGATACTGACAATGGTTGGTTAAAGCTGAAAGGTGGGTACAGATACTGACAATGATTTATCAATAGTAGCTAAAAGCCACGTACAAACCAAAACTGAAAATGATAATACCTACAATAATATCTACAATAGTATTTACAGTAATTCCTACAATAATATCTACAACAATGCCTACACTAATACCTACAGTAATATCTACAATAGTATGTACAGTAATTCCTACAATAATATCTACAACAATGCCTACAATAATACATACAATAATATCTACAACAATGCCTACAATAATATCTACAATAATATCTACAACAATACCTACAATAATATCTACAACAATGCCTACAATAATAGCTACAATAATATCTACAACAATACCTACAGTAATATCTACAACAATGCCTACAATAATATCTACAACAATACCTACAATAATATCTACAACAATGCCTACAATAATAGCTACAATAATATCTACAACAATACCTACAGTAATATCTACAACAATGCCTACAATAATAGCTACAATAATATCTACAACAATACCTACAATAATATCTACAACAATACCTACAATAATATCTACAACAATGCCTACAATAATAGCTACAATAATATCTACAACAATGCCTACAATAATGTTCACAAGCGTAATATCGTATATCAATCCATATCACAAAAACTTAATCTCAAATGCATGTTCTGCAGGAGATAAGAACAGATACACCATCCCACCTCCTCTAGCTTCACATATATAACTCTAAAATTCATGACAACATATATCAGCGATATCTGGACGTCCCAAACACATGGTGGCATGATTTTATTTGCAGATATATCGATCACTCTAATCCACAAATCAGTATTCAATACTTAGTCAGTAAGATGTATGAGTCATCAATGGGGAATGTATTTTTTACTCTGATCTCAATACCTTCACGCAGTGAGTGCATACACAAGGCCGTGACTTTAGGATATGGAACATATTTTTTCGAAATTATGGTTGGGCCAACAATGAAATTAACTCGCATTCTTCTGGGAACATATGGTCTCTGTTTGTTCGCTCCCCACGAAGTATTGGGCCGTTACTACAGCTTGTATTTTTACATGCAACCTGGGGACTTGCAGTGGTGGTGTCTATAGTAAGGGTTTTATATGAGGTTGATGGCTCCATGGACAATCTTTTTCAGTGGTCGTTTATGTCATGTTCGGAAGGTAACATGGGTTTTATTCATCCCAACTAGAGTACCTACTTAGGTCTGGTTAGAGAACTTGATTTTCACAGCAGAGGTACTTTCTAGTCGACTGAGCTGTAAATGGATATCTGGTATACTACTAGTGACGGAAAGGCGGCGAGTGATGGTACCGGTCATTTAACATCACAAACAAGCAGCGGATTGCGTACAATGGTCTCCAACACTTCATCCTCGAGAGCAGTTTCTGCTATGAGACTATCCCCCTCGACTACCTCAGCTCTGGACTACCTCTCTGGGCCTACCTCTCTGGACTACCTCTCTGGACTACAACTCTGGCCTACCTATTAGAACTGCCTCTCGGGTGAAACGATTTGATCAAATATAAGTTTTACTATACGGCTCGGAGACATGACACGTAATAACGAGCAGCAAATGATCCAGATCATGGACTCAAACCCGATGTTGCCTTCGCATTGTCAGCTCACCTGTCACTATGCTTAGGTCTCACCTGTCACCATATCTAGGGGTCACCTGTCACCCTACTTACGGCTAACCTGTCTACTCACGCCTAACCTGTCTACTTACGGCTAACCCGTCTACTTACGCATAACCTGTCTACTTACGGCTCACCTGTCTACTTACTGTTCACGTGTCACCCTACGTACGGCACACCTGTCTGCTTACTGCTCACCTGTCTACTTATGGCTCACCTGTCACCCTACTTATGGCTCACCTGTCACCCTACTTACGGCACATCTGTCTACTTACTGCTCACCTGTCTACTTACGGTTCACCTGTCTACTTACGACTTACCTGTCTGCTTACGGCTCACCTGTCACCCAACTTACGGCTCACCTGTCTACTTAAGGCTAACCTGTCTACTTAGGTCTCACCTGTGATCCTACTTAGGTCTCACCTGCCATCCTACTTAGGTCTCACCTGCTGCCCTACTTAGGTCTCATCTGTGATCCTACTTAGGTCTCACCTGCAATCCTACTTAGGTCTCACCTGCAATCCTACTTAGGTCTCACCTGCCGCATACTTAGATCTCACCTGCTGCCCTACTTAGGTCTCACCTGCAACCATAAGTATAGCTCACCTATCAAATGCTATCGTAGATTCCCATATCATATAAACCAGTCAATAGTACCCACTTCCTGCCTTGGATTAGAGACCCACAAACATCCGAAAAATAACCAACAACAGTAACACTTTAGAGCTGGTAATAGCTTGCCTCAAACTCTAGATACATTTATACCTTATAGATATTCCAGAAATACAACTTGTATTATGATAGAAATATCCAGAAAAATCAACAACACTCAAACATTAATCATGAAGGCAATATAGATCTTGAAAACCGACATTTCCCAATGAAAGAACTATTTCTACATTTCAGATTCAATTGCACTGTTTATATAAATGTCAACAATAAGAAACAGACTACAGGACTTGTTCTTACCCATGGCCAAATCGTTCAGTGCCCGGGGCAGATCCTGACGTCATAGTTTACCAGCTGTCGTCTTTGAGACCTCGTCTGATGGTTTTCTTTCAGTTCACGTCTGGCGGTTTTCTTTCAGTTCCCGCCTGGGTTGTCAACTTTGCGCTCTCGTCTGGGCCGTCTTCTTTGAGCCCTCGTCTGGGCTGTCGTCTGTGAGCCGTCGTCTTGTCTGTTAATCACACTGACGCATCATTGCCTTCCTGGCGTTACTCGTGAAGCTGTGATCCCCCCTCTCTCTCTCTCTCCTTCTCTCGTTCGGATGTTGTGCCTGGTGGTGGGTTAGGATGTTGTTGGTGGTGGGTTAGGATGGTATTGTAGTTGATGGTCAAGTAGCCCAGACAGAGATAGGCTGTTGAAAGTGGCGGTGGATGAGTGGTGGTCAATGGCCACAGTTAAGACATACTTGTCCATGCCTGATGTGTGTCCAGGATCATCATTGAGAGCTTTCATACTAGAGATTTTAATAATAATTATGGCATGAGATATTTATTGACAACAGCTATGTCAGTTAACAAAGTGGCAATAGTTATCTGTCAGTTAACAAAGTGGCAATAGTTATCTGTCAGTTAACAAAGTGGCAATAGTTATCTGTCAGTTAACAAAGTGGCAATAGTTATCTGTCAGTTAACAAAGTGGCAATAGTTATCTGTCAGTTAACAAAGTGGCAATAGTTATCTGTCAGTTAACAAAGTGGCAATAGTTATCTGTCAGTTAACAAAGTGGCAATAGTTATCTGTCAGTTAACAAAGTGGCAATAGTTATCTGTCAGTTAACAAAGTGGCAATAGTTATCTGTCAGTTAACAAAGTGGCAAAGAGTTATCTGTCAGTTAACAAAGTGGCAAAGAGTTATCTGTCAGTTAACAAAGTGGCAATAGTTATCTGTCAGTTAACAAAGTGGCAATAGTTATCTGTCAGTTAACAAAGTGGCAATAGTTATCTGTCAGTTAACAAAGTGGCAATAGTTATCTGTCAGTTAACAAAGTGGCAATAGTTATCTGTCAGTTAACAAAGTGGCAATAGTTATCTGTCAGTTAACAAAGTGGCAATAGTTATCTGTCAGTTAACAAAGTGGCAATAGTTATCTGTCAGTTAACAAAGTGGCAATAGTTATCTGTCAGTTAACAAAGTGGCAATAGTTATCTGTCAGTTAACAAAGTGGCAATAGTTATCTGTCAGTTAACAAAGTGGCAATAGTTATCTGTCAGTTAACAAAGTGGCAATAGTTATCTGTCAGTTAACAAAGTGGCAATAGTTATCTGTCAGTTAACAAAGTGGCAAAGAGTTATCTGTCAGTTAACAAAGTGGCAAAGAGTTATCTGTCAGTTAACAAAGTGGCAATAGTTATCTGTCAGTTAACAAAGTGGCAATAGTTATCTGTCAGTTAACAAAGTGGCAATAGTTATCTGTCAGTTAACAAAGTGGCAATAGTTATCTGTCAGTTAACAAAGTGGCAATAGTTATCTGTCAGTTAACAAAGTGGCAATAGTTATCTGTCAGTTAACAAAGTGGCAATAGTTATCTGTCAGTTAACAAAGTGGCAATAGTTATCTGTCAGTTAACAAAGTGGCAAAGAGTTATCTGTCAGTTAACAAAGTGGCAAAGAGTTATCTGTCAGTTAACAAAGTGGCAATAGTTATCTGTCAGTTAACAAAGTGGCAATAGTTATCTGTCAGTTAACAAAGTGGCAATAGTTATCTGTCAGTTAACAAAGTGGCAATAGTTATCTGTCAGTTAACAAAGTGGCAATAGTTATCTGTCAGTTAACAAAGTGGCAATAGTTATCTGTCAGTTAACAAAGTGGCAATAGTTATCTGTCAGTTAACAAAGTGGCAATAGTTATCTGTCAGTTAACAAACTGGCAATAGTTATCTGTCAGTTAACAAAGTGGCAATAGTTATCTGTCAGTTAACAAAGTGGCAATAGTTATCTGTCAGTTAACAAAGTGGCAATAGTTATCTGTCAGTTAACAAAGCGGCAAAGAGTTATCTGTCAGTTTACAAAGCGGCAAAGAGTTATCTGTCAGTTAACAAAGCGGCAAGAGTTATCTTTGGGTAGACAAAGTGGCAAGAGTTATTTTTCAGTAGACAAAAAGCTATCTGTCATTTCACAAAGTGGCAAGAGGTATCAGTCATTTCACAAAGTGGCAAGAGCAATCCATCAACTGCTAACAGGAAGTCTAATTAACTGATATATGAGCACATCAATATATTCTAGCCTAGTACCTTTTTGATTTCAGTCGGAGTAAAGGCCCACCATTGCATCTAGCCTACTTTAGGACGAATGTGTCAAAGCGTTTTGCGTTCTTTCGTTTTTACTCATATTGAAACTATCTACTTTCATCCACTCAGCATGGCAGTCTCGATGACGTCTTATGTTTGAACAATATCTTAACGTAACTTAACTTAACTTAAAGTAACGTAACTCAACTTAACTTAACATATCTTAACGTAACGTAACTTAACTTAACATATCTTAACGTAACGTAACTTAACTTAACATATCTTAACGTAACTTAACTTAACATATCTTAACATAACGTAACTTAACTTAACATATCTTAACGTAACGTAACTTAACATAACGTAACGTAACTTAACTTAACATAGCTTAACGTAACTTAACATATCTTAACGTAACTTAACTTAACATATCTTAACATAACTTAACTTAACATATCTTAACGTAACTTAACTTAACATATCTTAACGTAACTTAACTTAACATATCTTAACGTAACTTAACTTAACTTATCTTGACGTAACTCAACTTAACTTAACATATCTTAACGTAACGTAACTTAACTTAACATATCTAAACGTAACTTAACTTAACATATCTTAACATAACGTAACTTAACTTAACATATCTTAACGTAACGTAACTTAACATATCTTAACGTAACTTAACTTCTTTATACTGGTTTAGAAGACTCTACAGAGTATGTATACAACCAGTTTATTCCACTTTATAAATGACTGTGATCATCCAATATATTCTTGAATGCATTAACTGACCTTGCCTACACAAGATCCCGTGGCAATGCATTCCAAGCATTCACCACTCTCTGACTGAAAAAATGTTTCCTAAAATCCAATATGAACCTGCGCCCTCTAGTTCTTGTAGTCGGTTGAACTTTGAAAAACTTGTTATAGTCTAATTTACCCTTTCCGTTGATTCATTTATAAACCTGTATTACGTCACCTCGAATTCTTCTCTTTTCTAGACGCTGCAGACCAGTTTTTCTAAGTCTTTCCTCATAAGTATCATTCTGGAATCCCACGATCATTTTTGTAGCTCTTCTTTGTATCCTTTCTATCATGTCTATATCCCCTCTGTGATGACTCCACACCTGAATACACCAATAATTGATATAGTTTGACTATCACTTCCTTGCTTTGATGTGTAATGTTTCTCTTAATCATACCCAACATTACATTAGTCTTTTTCACAACCACCTGGACTTGCTCTCGCACCTTACCTGTATAATCTATTATAACACCTAGGTCCCTTTCATGTTCTATCTTTCTAATATTGTTCACTCCCATCGTGTAATTATGTTTCATATTTGATTTTCCCATGTGAATGACTGCACATTTGTCTACATTAAACTCCATATGCCAGCTCACATACAATTTATGAATAGCAACTAAATCTGATCTCAATAGATCCACATCTTCCGGAGAAGAGACCCTGCTGCATAATTTTGTGTCATCCGTAAATTTTGCAATCATGGATGCGGTATCAGTATCCAAATCATTGATATATATCAAGAACAAAATTGGTCCCAATACCGATCCCTGGGGCACTTCTCTTAAAACATCACACCAGTCAGAGTACTCCATATGTATGCCTACTCTCTGCCTTCTGACTGTTAACCAATGTTCTATCCAATTGGCAACTCCTCCCCCTATACCATGTGATTTCAATTTACGAAACAATCTCTGATAAGGTACTCTATCAAAGGCCTTTGCAAAAATCTAGATAAATAACATCTACTTGCTCTCCAGCATCCAACATTTTGGTAACCTCTTCTATGAATTCTAATAGATCTTCCGTTAGTAAAACCATGCTGACTATTTTTGATTAAATTAAACTTGTCCAAGTGCAGTACTATACTGTCCTTGATAAAAGACTCTAAAATGGTGCAGAGTGTGCTTGTCAAACTCACTGGTCTGTAATTGCCTGGATCTGATTTCTTGCCCTTTTTGAACAAGGGGATCACACCTGCATCTTTCCAATCTCTTGGAATAACCCCCTTCTCAAAAGTTTTGAGAATAAAATCTGGAAAATGGTTTTGCCAGGAAGTATCTGAGAACAAATAGCAATTTTGGATGAATACCACCATAACCAGGACTTTTATCCACTTTCAAACATTCCAACTTTTTAAAAACCATTTCCTCGGTAATGTAGATTGAGTGTAATCCCTCTTTGTATATGTCCCTTTAGAAGATATCTAAGGGCTCTGGGATCTTCGAGCCGTCTTCTTTAGTGAAGACTGAGTTGAAGTAACGATTAAGTAGATTTGCAGCTTCAAAATTTTCTTTTATTATATTGCCCGTCCTATCTTGGAGTGGACCTACGGTGTCTTTTGTTCTCTGTTTATGTCTAACATAGGTAACAAAACTCTTGCTATCAGTTTTGATATTTTCAACAAGTTTTTTACTAAATCAATCTTTGCAGAAGATCTATTTACTTTATAAGATTTTTTTGTAATTCCAAATATTTTAAATATGTTTCATTAGACTTTCCATCCTTTGCACATACCAACTAAGTCAGTCTGCAGCACACGCTAACCTTGATGGCAGTGGCTGCTGTCCAATTACCTAAACCATTATGACTCCGTCCCCCCCCTCCCCTCCCCAATGCATATACTACATAAATGCCCCAACTTTAACTGTTCACTTTCGACAAGAAAATACGGTTATTTACTTTTATTCACGTATCATATATGGACAATTGTTTCTATAGCTTTCCTTCAAGCTTGTGTGGTGTGTGCAGGTTCAGCGGGCTTGTCGAGTGTGCCAGCAACGAGTTGGCGAGCGCTCTACCCTAGAGTTGCGATCTAGAACAAATTAGAGAATAGACAGCACATCAGCCATATTTAGCTCAATGGAGAGGATCATTCTGTCTGTTTCCTGACCCAGGACAGCCTCGTAATACGAGCTAGGTAACAGGCCATGTTGGCTGATAACCCAGGTTGGGGTGACTCATCCCTGGAACCTGTCACCGTGTCTGCGTTTACAGCTGTCAATAAACGGGTGTGTGAGTGAAAGAAAGAGAGAGAGAAAGAGAGAGAAGAGAAGAGAGAGAGAGTGAGTTTGTGACAAAAAAAGGGGGGGGGGGGCAGAGAGATGGAGAGATTGTTCGAAAAAGATACAGAAGGAGGTGTGTGACAAGTGTTAGGCTAAGTCGCTAGGCTAATAAACGTGTTTCCAGTGGCGTAGAGATGACTTGTAAAATGAGGTTTGCGCAAATGCACCGCGGTCACGAGAGAGAAAGAGGTTGGGAGATGTGGTTGCCGGCGGGGAGCGGGTACCATTTCTTTTTTTTTTCCAGAATGTAATCACTCAAGATGAAACCTAGACGGCCGAACTCGATAGGTTGGGTCAAAGAGGTTTGATGTCGGGATAGGTTGGGTCAAAGAGGTTTGATGTCGGGATAGGTTGGGTCAAAGAGGTTTGATGTCGGGATAGGTTGGGTCAAAGAGGTTTGATGTCGGGATAGGTTGGGTTAGAGAGGTTTGATGTCGGGATAGGTTTGGTCAAAGAGGTTTGATGTCGGGATAGGTTGGGTCAAAGAAGTTTAATGTCGGGATAGGTTGGGTCAAAGAGGTTTGATGTCGGGATAGGTTGGGTCAAAGAGGTTTTATGTCGGGATAGGTTTGGTCAAAGAGGTTTGATGTCGGGATAGGTTGGGTCAAAGAGGTTTGATTGACAAGTTCCTGATTCAGTCACCGACACGTGGAGGGCGTCACTGAGGTTTGTTTGTTTTAATTTTGTTGTAGACATTTTCTACTACTCGGTCAGGAATCTGATTGGTTTGCCCTTCTTTGTGTCCTCTAAATCATCGCAGTCCCTCGGTTAAGTTATGTTGAAGTGACGCCATCGTAGTCCCTCGGTTAAGTTATGTTGAAGAGACGCCATCGTAGTCCCTCGGTTAAGTTATGTTGAAGAGACGCCATCGTAGTCCCTCGGTTAAGTTATGTTGAAGTGACGCCATCGTAGTCCCTCGGTTAAGTTATGTTGAAGTGACGCCCCTAAGCAAGAAGCGCACAAAAACGTCCAAAGACGGCCCGCCGAGTGCCCGAATATCTGAATCTTGCAGATAGCGCACGCGAGACTACATTAGGCATTGTGTGGCGAAGATTTCAGGTTTGATAAGTGTAGCAATCAGGATATCCCTTCATTCTCATGACCAATAGATTCCGGCAAAGGAAATGAACCTATGCTTACCACTTCAACTATTACTTTGATCACATCATACAATGGTGAACTATACTTTGATCACATCATTCAATGGTGAACTATACTTTGATCACATCATACAATGGTGAACTATACTTTGATCACATCATACAATGGTGAACTATACTTTGATCACATCATACCCTAGTGCCTTAATAACAGCGACAGAGTATGTATCACAACAGAGACAGAGTAGGTATCACAACAGAGACAGAGTAGGTATCACAACAGAGACAGAGTAGGTATCACAACAGAGACAGAGTAAGTATCACAACAGAGACATAGTAGGTATCACAACAGCGACAGAGTAGGTATCACAACAGAGACAGAGTAGGTATCACAACAGAGACAGAGTAGGTATCACAACAGAGACAGAGTAGGTATCGCAACAGAGACAGAGTAGGTATCACAACAGAGACAGAGTAGGTATTACAACAGAGACAGAGTAGGTATCACAACAGCGACAGAGTAAGTATCACAACAGAGACATAGTAGGTATCACAACAGAGACAGAGTAGGTATCACAACAGAGACAGAGTAGGTATCACAACAGAGACAGAGTAGGTATCACAACAGAGACAGAGTAGGTATCACAACAGAGACAGAGTAGGTATCACAACAGAGACAGAGTAGGTATCACAACAGAGACAGAGTAGGTATCACAACAGCCACAACCAAAGAATGTCACAAGTCAAAGACATTCAGCAGCATTTATCTTCTTCTGACGGCCAACAAGGAACAGGTTTAATCCTTTGTGTGCCCTGAAAAGGCCGTTAAGTGGCGGGTTACAGCAGCTTTCTTCACATCCCGAGCGTGTTGGTGAAGGTGGACCGGGGTCCTCCAGACGGCTGTGATATGTTTGATTTCATTTGCGTGTCGCTCACTACTACGGGGATCAAGTGGACCCCTCACCTTGCTAGCCAGGCTGCCATGAAAACAGCCCGTTTCAAGAAAGGCTACATGGAAGCCAAGGTGAGGGTCTTGTCCAGTATGTTATGACTGACCCTGACTAACATGTCTGATCAGTATATTTTGCCTGACCAGACGTTAGTCTTCCTTCCCTTCAAAAACATATAAAGCATTGAAAACACTGATGGGCTGGCCACATCACAAGAAGGAAAGACAAGCGCTGGAGAACTGCTCTATGGTATCATCGGGAGAAGAAGAGACCCAGCGCCCCCCCCCCCCCCCCCTCAGATGGCAAGTAAGACGCGATAGATAGGGACAACCTTCGCGGCCCCATATTGAATAAACTGCTCATCCACTGGTCAACTCGTGCCCGCGTCCGGCAAAGAGTGGAAATCAACACAAGGCTAGTCACCTTGTTGAAGACCGGGTCCATTGATATTAAGAATCTGTCTCCACGAATCAGCTATACCAAAACTGCAATCCATGACCGATAGAAGAGACTGCAGAGCCCAGCTGCTGTCAGAGAAACTCCGAAGACTGACTGACCATCCAATGCACCAGAGACTAAACAATTTGGGAAATGGGAAACTAAAGCGGAGAAACTTTGCAGAAATAGCTAAAGCAAAGATGCACGATGATCCCATAAACGCACTAACAACACCAAAACACATCACTACTGTACGAAAACCTACCTTGAGGCAGGATATATTTCCAGAGGTGGTAGAAAATATACCAGGTATTGGAAACAAAAACTGCCAGACTGAAAAAGAAAGGAGAGATACTACCCTAAGCTTCATATCGAAAAGCTACCCAAGCATGGACTGGACCCATGCACACACCGACGGTTCTGTAACAAACACTACACAGAACGGAGGGGCAGGAGCATTCCTGAACCTACCAAATGGCAGACAAATAACACTGTCATTCGCTACTGGTAAGTACACAAGCAATTTCAGAGCGGAGGCAAAGGCACTGAGGGCGGCAGTGGAAGAAATGGTGACACACAATGAAAATGAAAGCCATATAGTCCTGCTTACAGATGCTCTCGCCGTAGTCACAGCGCTAAAAAGCCAGAAAAACACTGAGCTCAATGACTTAAGAGCAGCACTCTGCAAACTGTGCCAGCAGTCCGCACCAAAAAGGGTAGTGGTACAGTGGGTCCCATCACACTGCAACATCCAAGGCAACGAGGAGGCAGACAGACTGGCAAAAGAAGGTGCAAGACTACCACAAACATATACTAGTATGACGTACGAAGAGTCAAAACGGCTTATCAAAGCCAGATACATGACCAAATGGGAAACCGAACATACTGGTTACACCAAAAACGATGCCTATTACCAGTTGAACCGAAGAGAGCAGGTCGTTGTCTTCAGACTTCGCACTGGCCACAATAGACTGAGGTACCACCTATTCAACAAATTGAAGATAGGTGGTACCGACGAATGCCCGTGCGGTACTGGTAAAATGATCGCTGAACATCAGCTGCAGAACTGCCCGACATACGAGGATCAGAGAGAGCAGATGTGGCCATCACCAGTGGAACTGCAAGAAAAGCTCTATGGCAGTGGCGACAGCCTCAGGATGACCGCCGCTTTTTTCGATAAAATAATGGTTACTGTCTGACTGCGTACGAAGAAGAGGAAGAAGAATCAGCTATACCAACCAACAAACCGTTTTAGAGTGAACGTGTTTTTGGCCACAGTGGATTCAGCAAGTGGGCACACCGATCTCCCAGCTCTCCTTCGCTGGCTTCGACGTTCAGAGTGACGACGACGGACGCACTGTATACGTGGCTGAGTTGTTAGTTTAACCTGTATAACACCGATATGTTTCTTGCTTTTCTAGCTCACGTGTTGTCATTTCTATCACGATTCGCTCGAAATTGTCAGCGATGTTAAATATCTTCGACATTACATAACGTGTACTCATCAACTGGCATGCTCCATCTTCTACCTTTATTGACGCCGACGCTGTCTACGGGTTGCTGTTGACATTGTCAGTGACTGCTGGGACATGTGAACGGTCATTGTCAGTGACTGATTGGACATGTGAACAATCACAGTTAGTGACTGCTGGGACATGTGAACTGTCATTGTCAGTGACTGCTGGTACATGTGAACAATCACAGTTAGTGACTGCTGGGACATGTGAACGGTCATTGTCAGTGACTGCTGGGACATGTGAACAATCATTGTTAAGCCTAAAGCTGGTCAAAAGCACCGAGGAAGTGCCATGTCTGAAGAGCGGCTGAGCCACTTGGTAATCTTGTCAACAGAAAATACGCGCCAAAACACTTGACACTTCAGCAGACGTGAATCTTGTTGCGCAAGAGAAGGCGGGCAACCGGATATTTGAGTTTTCTTCGCTTTAGTTTACCGTAAGCACTTAATCTAACTGAACTTCTTTATACCGCTTTTGAAAACTCTGCAGAGTCTGTTTAAAACCAGTTTATTTTACTTCCATTGATCTAAAAATAACTGCGCATCAAACTTATTCTTGAATGCATTAATTGACCATGCCTCCAATATTTCCCGTGGCAATGCCTTCCAAGCATTCACAACACAAATTCGATAAACAAATATTTCCTAGTATGACTTGTTTCCTTTGATTATCTTAGTTTTGTAATATGAAACATCGTGTTGTTGTTTTCTTCTTCTTCTTCGTTCGTTCTCAATCTCCCACTACCAAATCCTGAAAGGACTTAAGTAGCAGAATGTAGTCCAGAGAACGGAATGCGTTGTGTCGTAGTTTATAGCTTGGCTGCGATATTTGCACCTTTCGGTCCAACACATCCGACTTCAGCAAGCATTTTTTGAGTACCGGGTTAGCATTCCCTCTTCGATCCCTTCTCCTTAGCCAGTCTGCCCTGCTGCATCCTCTTATCCAGAATCACCGCGTGGAGGTGTAGAAGGGACTTGTTGTTTAAAATGAAAAGCAGCCACCATCTAAGGTCCCCATTAAACATGCTACGCCACTGCGTGCTCAGACCCGATATGATGAACTTGACACGGAAACACTCGACGAAATTCATTTATTGGAGACGTGTGAACCTGTACATCAAACCTGACACGGCTTTCATAACCTGTTAAACTCCGTCATTGCATGTGATACATTCTCAATAAGATCTTACAAAAAAGTATAAAACATCTAACCAGTGGTAGAGTGGCAGAGCGTTTGCTTCTTACCACAAGAATACCGGGTTTGAACCTCATCGTAGACACGCCCCAGTCGACTTGCGTTATATATTCTAACATCAGTGTGAATCTTGATCTCTATATGTTGTTTTGCGTCAGGAATGGATGCCCCTCATGCCTTTCCAATTCTGGTCCTTGCATCTGTACCCCCTGATGTGTCTTTTGTGCTGCCCAAATAGGTAAAGGTGTGCCTGCCTCCTAACAATCTGTTATCTAGTAGAATTGAGGCTTTAACACTTCATCCCAGACAACAGTGTTTGCTAGTACACACGTGTGTACACAACTCATGTACACAAGCTACAGTAAGAAAGGAACGTTCACTGACGTCCCAGATCTATCCATGCGGGACATTTTACTGACGTCCCAGATCTATCCATGCGGGACATATTATTAGCATTTGTCGGGACGCACATTGCCATTCTCTGGGACCACTAAAGTATTAAATTGTGAGTTTGTGGGCGAGGATGTGTGTGGTACGTGAAGGTGAACGTGGGCGTTTACGTAGGTCGCAATACGAGAGGATGTGCAGTGATGAGTTCCGATGGTGTGCGAGAGTGAGTGAGAGAGAGAGAGAGAGAGAGAGAGAGAAAGAGGGAGAAAGAGGGAGAGATTATGATGGATAATATGTATTATCCACTACGGGATCGCTCTAGTTATGAGGTAAGAGTTTGTCTCACAAAAAACGAACGGACGAAAGCACGAAGCGGAGTGTGTTCGAATCCTGAACATTACGGTGAGATCGGCACCTAGTCCTATCGGAGGCAGTCGATGAACTAGGAGGTCCCATGTACACGCTGTGCACGTAGAAGAACCGTGAACGAAAACAGCTGATAGCTACTGTCCGGCAAAATATCTACAGACATCGACATTCCTACCCAACAGTGGCTTGCGTGAAGGCCAGATGGAAGCAGCACCTTTAATCATGCAAAGTGTAACAGCTAATCACCGGCATGTCTGCACATTTGAATACAAATATATTTATATATTTTACAGACATCTTCACTCCCAAGGGTAAAAGTGGATCAACTAAGAGTAGAGATATTCATTCACTAACCAAACTAACAGACATATGATAGAATATGCCAATTTTGGTCCACTAACCAAACTAACAGACATATGATAGAATATGCAAATTTTGGTCCACTAACCAAACTAACAGACATATGATAGAATATGCAAATTTTGGTCCACTAACCAAACTAACAGACATATGATAGAATATGCAAATTTTGGTCCACTAACCAAACTAACAGACATATGATAGAATATGCCAATTTTGGTCCACTAACCAAACTAACAGACATATGATAGAATATGCAAATTTTGGTCCACTAACCAAACTAACAGACATATGATAGAATATGCAAATTTTGGTCCACTAACCAAACTAACAGACATATGATAGAATATGCCAATTTTGGTCCACTAACCAAACTAACAGACATATGATAGAATATGCCAATTTTGGTCCACTTACCAAACTAACCGACATGATAGAATATGCCAATTTTGGTCCACTAACCAAACTAACAGACATGATAGAATATGCCAATTTTGGTCCACTAACCAAACTAACAGACATGATAGAATATGCCAATTTTGGTCCACTAACCAAACTAACAGACATGATAAAATATGCAAATTTTGGTCCACTAACCAAACTAACAGACATGATAGAATATCCCAATTTGGGTCCACTAACCAAACTAACAGACATGATAGAATATGCCACTTTTGGTCCACTAACCAAACTAACAGACATGATAGAATATGCCACTTTTAGTCCACTAACCAAACTAACAGACATGATAGAATATGCCAATTTTGGTCCACTAACCAAACTAACAGACATATGATAGAATATGCAAATTTTGGTCCACTAACCAAACTAACAGACATGATAGAATATGCCAATTTTGGTCCACTTACCAAACTAACCGACATGATAGAATTTGCCAATTTTGGTCCACTAACCAAACTGACAGACATGATAGAATATGCCAATTTTGGTCCACTTACCAAACTAACCGACATGATAGAATATGCCAATTTTGGTCCACTAACCAAACTAACAGACATGATAGAATATGCCAATTTTGGTCCACTAACCAAACTAACAGACATGATAGAATATGCCAATTTTGGTCCACTAACCAAACTAACAGACATGATAAAATATGCAAATTTTGGTCCACTAACCAAACTAACAGACATGATAGAATATCCCAATTTGGGTCCACTAACCAAACTAACAGACATGATAGAATATGCCACTTTTGGTCCACTAACCAAACTAACAGACATGATAGAATATGCCACTTTTAGTCCACTAACCAAACTAACAGACATGATAGAATATGCCAATTTTGGTCCACTTACCAAACTAACCGACATGATAGAATATGCCAATTTTGGTCCACTAACCAAACTAACAGACATGATAGAATATGCCAATTTTGGTCCACTAACCAAACTAACAGACATGATAGAATATGCCAATTTTGGTCCACTAACCAAACTAACAGACATGATAGAATATGCCAATTTTGGTCCACTAACCAAACTAACAGACATGATAGAATATGCCAATTTTGGTCCACTAACCAAACTAACAGACATGATAGAATATGCCAATTTTGGTCCACTAACCAAACTAACAGACATGATAGAATATGCCAATTTTGGTCCACTAACCAAACCCAACTGGTACGTTCGTTGACATACACTACACAACAGCCAGCCACGACACAGACAACCAGCCACGACATAACCAGCCACGACACAGACAACCAGCCATGACACAGACAGCCAGCCACGACACAGACAACCAGCCACGACACAGACAGCCAACTCCAACACAACCAGCCAGCCCCGACACAACCAGCCAGCCCCGACACAACCAGCCAGCCACGACACAACCAGCCACGACACAGACAACCAACTCCAACACAACCAGCCAGTCCCGACACAACCAGCCACGACACAGACAACCAACTCCAACACAACCAGCCAGCCCCGACACAACCAGCCACGAAACAGACAACCAGCCACGACACAGACAACCAACTCCAACACAACCAGCCAGCCCCTACACAACCAGCCACGACACAGACAACCAACTCCAACACAACCAGCCAGCCCCGACACAACCAGCCACGAAACAGACAACCAGCCACGACACAGACAACCAACTCCAACACAACCAGCCAGCCCCTACACAACCAGCCACGACACAGACAACCAACTCCAACACAACCAGCCAGCCCCGACACAACCAGCCACGAAACAGACAACCAGCCACGACACAGAAACCAACTCCAACACAACCAGCCAGCCCCTACACAACCAGCCACGACACAGACAACCAACTCCAACACAACCAGCCAGCCCCTACACAACCAGCCACGACACAGACAACCAACTCCAACACAACCAGCCAGCCCCGACACAACCAGCCACGAAACAGACAACCAGCCACGACACAGACATCCAACTCAAACACAACCAGCCACGACACAGACAACCAGCCACCGCCAGGCTAAGACTGATAACCCAAAACTGTCCGCAGCCCAACCCCACAGCCTAACGAATGTCAGAGAGTGTTAAGTGAAGATCAAGTGTACATTGGCTGACAGCACGATGACCATGACTAAGATACCATGGAGATAAAATAACTAGCATATGAGCCTGGCTGCGATAGGCAACGAATTTTTCAACAATTGTCGTGGATGTTGAGGTGTTTTTAATTATGGAAGGACAATTTGTTGTCGTGTTTATAGGTATAGTGGTAGTTGGCGTTAATGTAAATGGGACAGTCCAATTTGTTGTCGTGTGTATTGGTAAAGTGGCAAGGTTGTTATATTGATGGTGTCTTCATGTTATTATTGTTATAATGTCCCCAAATGTATAACATACAATTTTCGAACAACGTCTCATGTGTTTTTGTCGATAATTTAGCTTATGGATTGTTCATGTCTAGACATGGAATATGATAATTTCATGTACGAACATGGATTCTGTATCACAAACAAGACAAGCATCTAACTAATAACAATTTGAGGTCTTCAACTTATCACAAGTTTAGGTCTTTAACTAATCACAAGTTGAGGTCCTTAACTGAACACAAGTTGAGGTCTTTAACTAATCACAAGTTGAGGTCCCTAAGTAATCACAAGTTGAGGTCTTTAACTAATCACAAGTTGAGGCCCATAACTAGCTACAAGTTAAGGTCCCTAACTAATCACAAGTTGAGGTCTTTAACTAATCACAAGTTGAGGTCTTTAACTAATCACAAGTTGAGGTCTCTAACTAATCACAAGTTAAGGTCCCTAACTAATCACAAGTTGAGGTCCTTAACTGAACACAAGTTGAGGTCTTTAACTAATCACAAGTTGAGGTCCCTAAGTAATCACAAGTTGAGGTCTTTAACTAATCACAAGTTGAGGCCCATAACTAGCTACAAGTTAAGGTCCCTAACTAATCACAAGTTGAGGTCTTTAACTAATCACAAGTTGAGGTCTTTAACTAATCACAAGTTGAGGTCTCTAACTAATCACAAGTTAAGGTCCCTAACTAATCACAAGTTGAGGTCCCTAACAAATCACAAGTTGAAGTCTTTAACTAATCACAAGTTGAGGTCCCTAACTAATCACAAGTTGAGGTCCCTAACTAATCACAAGTTGAGGCCCCTAACTAATCACAAGTTGAGGTCCCTAAATAATCACAAGTTGAGGTCTTTAACTAATCACAAGTTGAGGTCTTTAACTAATCACAAGTTGAGGTCTTTAACTAATCACAAGTTGAGGTCTCTAACTAATCACAAGTTAAGGTCCCTAACTAATCACAAGTTGAGGTCTTTAACTAATCGCAAGTTGAGGTCTTTAACTTATCACAAGTTGAGGTCTTTAACTAATCACAAGTTAAGGTCCCTAACTAATCACAAGTTGAGGTCTTTAACTAATCACAAGTTGAGGTCTTTAACTAATCACAAGTTAAGGTCCCTAACTAATCGCAAGTTGAGGTCTTTAACTAATCACAAGTTAAGGTCTCTAACTAATCACAAGTTTAGGTCTTTAACTAATCACAAGTTGAGGTCACTAACTAATCACAAGTTAAGGTCCCTAACTAATCACAAGTTGAGGTCTTTAACTAATCACAAGTTGAGGTCCCTAACTAATCACAAGTTGAGGTCCCTAACTAATCACAAGTTGAGGTCTTTAACTAATCACAAGTTGAGGTCTTTAACTAATCACAAGTTGAGGTCCCTAACTAATCACAAGGTGAGGTCCCTAACTAATCACAAGTTGAGGTCCCTAACTAATCACAAGTTGAGGTCCCTAACTAATCACAAGTTGAGGTCCCTAACTAATCACAAGTTGAGGTCCCTAACTAATCACAACTGGAGATCCCTAACTAATCACAAGTTGAGGTCCCTAACTAATCACAAGTTGAGGTCCCTAACTAATCACAAGTTGAGGTCCCTAACTAATCACAAGTTGAGGTCCCTAACTAATCACAAGTTGAGGTCTTTAACTAATCACAAGTTGAGGTCCCTAACTAATCACAAGTTGAGGTCCCTAAATAATCACAAGTTAAGGTCCCTAACTAATCACAAGTTAAGGACCCTAACTAATCACAAGTTGAGAACTCTTCCTACTGACAGTATTCTCCCTCGCGTTAGTAATGCGATCAAGAGCATGTAGCAGGTCAACAAGTTATCAAACACCTTCAGGTCACTGTACTAGCTCAACACACTGTGTCGTCTCGCTGTGCTGTTATACGATGCAGCACAACAGTTCTCAAAAATGTTAACTTAATAAATAACAGCCCACAAGCCAACAAAAAATGCGCGGATAAAGGAGTCAGCCATGCATAGGACAATTGAGAAAGACAAGAATGAAATAGATCGAAAACATACAACAGTCCGAGAGAGAGAGAGAGAGAGAGAGAGAGAGAGAGAGAGAGAGAGAGATGCTGAAGGGAAGTCTGTGAACAAATGACATGTTTAAATGGAAGACGGATATCAGACCTGATCCACAAGAAAACCAAACAATGCTGCAGAACAAAAAAGTGAGCTAAAAGCAAGGCAAAAATAGAAACTCTCTGACACACACAAAGAAGAAAATGGAAAGATGGAGAGAATACGTAACAAATATTGTATAATGATGAATACTGAATCATTCAATTTGATCAAGTTTTGCATGAGTCTGATTTGGAGTGAGGGGAAAGGGGGGCGGGATTTGCCAATAACAGTAATGAATTAGATACTGGCCTAGAGACAATCCACCATAACAAACAACCAGTGATTGTTGATAGACCCATCAAATAATGACTTTTTCGTCATACGAACACTATTTATCTAGACAGACAGATCATACAACGTCAGTGATCACACCAACATACCAATCAAATCTCACACACTCACATATACACCAAGACACGCATACACATGCACACCAAAACACACTCACAAAATCGAATGCAATTGATTGCATCCATTATGAGCCAAATGCATCGCCATTTTCATGAACATAATTATGAGAAAATTGATATCAAGAATGAATCTGCGCTACATGAAAATAAGTCTGGACTCTGAAACGATATAGAATCAGTTGGACCGGTAATGTTTCTGGCAGAGAGAGTCGTAGACCTGTGTAGAGCTCTCATTATCTACTTTATGTGACGATGACAAGGTATGTGACAGGGCGTCGTTGGAATAAACTACCGGTAGAAGGGGGAATAATCAAGCTAATACAGAGCACATGAAAATAAAGCGGGCAAAGGGAGAGTAACAAGTCGTGACCCAATCAGATAATGACGGAAGCAAGAATGTTTATCATCACCAAGTCTATTTAATGCTTATTCGGGCGTGGTGGTGGAAGAAGTTACCAGAAAATGCAACATGGAGAAACGAATTTGTGCCATCGTGTCGACGATTTTTCTCGGTATAACCACTCCTCCACGTACAGAAATGATTGGCATAACTACTGTACTGTAAAACTGTCATAGTGGTACACATTACAAACAGATATACACACGCATCCATACACTAGCCAATACGCGCACATTACAAACAGATGAACACACACATCCATACATTGGCCAATACGTGCACACTACAAACAGATACACACACGCATCCATACACTAGCCAATACGTGCACATTACAAACAGATGAACACACGCATCCATACATTGGCCAATACGTTCACACTACAAACAGACACGTATCCATACATTGGCCACTACAACCTAATATCGCCCAAAAGACTGCGGTCTGATGTAGAAAGACAAACTTTTAATTAAACTAAAAATAACATTCATAGAACCCATTTTAGACGAGGGATCAAGAAAATACCAGGCAGTGCCAGGTTGGACGAAGATAGGGGCTAAAGGTCAGTCGCATTGTGGGATGGGAGGTAGTGCTTCCCCAATAGGGGGCCAATGTTCTTGTACCGTGTCACGTGCAGAAGCCAAGTGTTTCCTCTCAATTTGTCTGAGCACTCCCTTCTGGCTGCATCTTTTAGGCCATGGAGAACATCAACATACTTGTGTACATCTCAACCATCGCGAATGAATTCAGCGTAGACATTACCCTGGTAATAAACACAAACAAAACAACTTCCAGCATAACTTTTCCTTTGCTCGCCCAAACCAAATGTCGTGTCCTGAGGTTTTGTCTGTAAGCTAGCGGCACAGCGCTTTCCGTTTTCCGGACTTCATGCACAGCCCTGTTCAGGGCTTGGTAGTGGGAGATCGAGAATGTTCAGGGCTTGGTAGTGGCAGATCGAGAACGTTCAGGGCTTGGTAGCGGGAGATTGAGAACGTTCAGTGCTTGGTAGTGGGAGATTGAGAACGTTCAGGGCTTGGTAGCGGGAGATTGAGAACGTTCAGGGCTTGGTAGAGGGAGATTGAGAACGTTCAGGGCTTGGTAGCGGGAGATTGAGAACGTTCAGTGCTTGGTAGCGGGAGATTGAGAACGTTCAGGGCTTGGTAGAGGGAGATTGAGAACGTTCAGGGCTTGGTAGCGGGAGATTGAGAACGTTCAGTGCTTGGTAGTGGGAGATTGAGAACGTTCAGGGCTTGGTAGCGGGAGATTGAGAACGTTCAGTGCTTGGTAGTGGGAGATTGAGAACGTTCAGGGCTTGGTAGCGGGAGATTGAGAACGTTCAGGGCTTGGTAGAGGGAGATTGAGAACGTTTAGGGCTTGGTAGCGGGAGATTGAGAACGTTCAGTGCTTGGTAGTGGGAGATTGAGAACGTTCAGGGCTTGGTAGCGGGAGATTGAGAACGTTCAGGGCTTGGTAGCGGGAGATTGAGAACGTTCAGGGCTTGGTAGCGGGAGATTGAGAACAAACACAGAAGAAGTCTGAGGATCGGACTAAAAGAAAAACACACCACGTCTCGTTTCGTGTTATCAAGTTCCTAAAAAATGAAACATACGGATCAAGATGAAGGTCTAACATCAGTGTCAGGTGAAACATCCGGAACCTGGTCTTACCTCTCGCCCTCGCCAGGCTCCTGGGACCAGGCTGTGTCATAGCAGACTGACCAACGAGGTCGGGATCAACTTTGTAATGCCCATGGTAGTGTGCTTGCTGATGAGCTTCACATTGCACTACATCCAGAAGGAGTCTGGTCGTACAATGCGGGATGTAAGAAGAGCCACCGTAATCCCCCACCAAAGACATATCAGCAATAGTTCAATGAACTCATTATGAATGGCTTCCAAACACAATAACAGCATGATAAGGCTGCAAACCCCTCCCTCCTCCCTATACTTAGTCGCCCTTGATCCTTTATGAGAAGCAGAGCAAAGTGTGTCCATTCTTAACTCCTCAGTAACCAGCTCAAAGATCTACACTAACTGTTTTATTGCAATATGGTATAGCAGATGTTATCAAGAACTGACACAGCGATGGCTAGACAAGATATCAACACTAGAAGACTTGGACAACTATACAAAACATGTGTGAGACACGATCAACCGACTTGGACAACTATACAAAACATGTGTGAGACACGGTCAACCGACTTGGACAACTATACAAAACATGTGTGAGACACGGTCAACCGACTTGGACAACTATACAAAACATGTGTGAGACACGGTCAACCGACTTGGACAACTATACAAAACATGTGTGAGACACGATCAACCGACTTGGACAACTATACAAAACATGTGTGAGACACGGTCAACCGTGTCAATCTGAGAATATTTTGTAAATTTGGGGGTAAAACATAGAAAACTATGTAGGTCTGGGAATAAAAAAAGAAAACTGTAAGTTTTGGGGTAAAACATAGAAAACTATGAAAGTCTGGGAGCAAAAGATAGAAAACTATGTAAGTTTGCTGGTAAAACATAGAAAGCTGTGTAAATTTAGAGGTAAAACATAGAAAACTGTGTATTTGGGAATAAAACACAGTATACTATGCAGCTTTGGAGGTAAAACATAGAAAACTGTGTTTGGGGGTAAAACATAGAAAAGTGTGTAGGTTTGAGGGTAAAACAGAAAACTGTGTAGGTTAGAGGGGTAAAAGATAGCAAATTTTGTAAGTTTGAGGGTAAAACACAAACTATGTAGGTCTGGGAGTAAAACATAGAAAACTATAAGTTTAGAGGTAAAACATAGAGAACTGTGTAAGTTTGGGGGTAAAATATAGAAAACTATGAAAGTTTGTGGGTAAAACATAGAAAATTGTCCAGGTTTGGGGGTAAAACATAGAAAATTGTGCAGGTTTAGGGTAAAATAAAGTAAATTGTGTCATTTTAAGGATAACACATAGAAAACTGTGAAGGTTTGGGGTGGGGTATCTAAATCTTAGAAAATGTTGTAAGTTTGGGGGTAATACACATAAAGCTGTGTAAATTTGAAGGTAAAACATAGAAAACTGTGTAGGTTTGGAGGTAAAACATAGAAAATTGTGTAGTTTTGGGGGTAAAACATAGAAAACTATGTAGTTCTGGGAGTAAAAAATATAAAACTATAAGTTTGGGGGTAAAACATAGAGAACTGAGTAAGTTTGGGGGTAAAATATTGAAAACTATGAAAGTTTGTGGGTAAAACATAGAAAGTTATGTAAGTTTGGGGGTTAAACATAGAAAATTGTGCAGGTTTGGGGGTAAAACATAGAAAACTGTGTAGGTTAGGGGGGTAGTCAATCTAAGAAAATGTTGTCAGTTTGGGGATAAAACATAGAAAACTATGTAGGTCTGGGAGTAAAAAATGGAAAACTGTAAGTTTTGGGGTAAAACATGGAAAACTATGTAAGTTTGCTGGTAAAACATAGAAAGCTGTGAAAGTTTGGAAGTAAAACATAGAAAACGGTATATTTGGGAATAAAACATAGAAAACTGTGCAAGTTTGAGGGTAAAACATAAAAAAACTATATGGTTGGGGGTAAAACATAGAAAACCATGTAAGTTTTAGGGGCAAAATGTACTTGTAGAAAATGGTATATTAGTTTAGGGGTAAAACATTAAAAATGCTCTATGTTGGTTTAATGGGAAAACATCAAAAACTGTATGTAGGTTTAGAAATACAACATAGCAAATTATATGTATGTTTGGGAGTAAAACATAGAAAATTGTATGTAGGTTTAGGACTACAACATAGAAAATTTTACGAAGGGGCTATAATAGAGCCGTTAGGTATGATAAAAAGAATACTAAACATAGGAGTACGGAAGTGATTGTCAAACTGTATAAAGCTTTAGTTAGACCTAGATTGGAGTACTGTGTACAGGTGTGGAGTCCTTATCATAGAGGGGACATAAACATGCTGGAAAGAATACAAAAAAGAGCAACAAAGATGATAGTGGGATTCCAGAATTACAGTTATGAGGAACGACTCAGAAAAACCGGCCTACTGTGTCTCGAAGAGAGAAGAATTCGTGGTGACTTAATACAGGTTTATAAGATGATCAGAGGAATCGATAAATTAGACTATAACAAGTTTTTCAAAATACATCCACCAACGAGAACAAGAGAGCACGGCTACAAATTAACTAAAGAAAGATCCAGATTGGATATTAGGAAATATTTTTTAAATCAGAGAGTGATGAATGCTTGGAATGCATTACCCCAGGAGGTAGTGGAGGCAGAGTCATTTAATGCATTTAAGAATAAAGTGGATGCACATAGCGTTTAGAGCAGGATAATACAAATGTAACTGGTTGTATACAGACTCTGATGAGTCTTCTAAACCAGTATAAAAACGTTAAGTTAAGTTAAAGATATTTTAGTACATTGGAACGGGTCTAAAAACAAAATCTATAATAGTAAAGTTGCTTTATAAAATACATAAAGCACAAGCCAAGAAAAGTAATTCTTTTTTGTTTTAAATGGTAATGGTGGATGTGTAGAATCAATGTTTTTGTAAAGGACAACAAATAAATGATGTACAGATCCATTTTTAAGGTCAAAAGGTAAACATAACTTGACACTGTAATAATGTCTAGTGGATGTCAGCAGAGGAGCTGGCCAAGCAGTGTTGATGTAGGTCTTTGACTATGTGGATATATGTTTAAATCCTTGGGCCAGCATGGATTTTTCTATTGTAGGTAAAATAGAAAAGAAGTCTGTACAGTGCAGGGCAGCCGCATCGATCTTTATTCTTCAGTCCTGTAAATCCTTCTGGTGGAACTCAGCCATGAGAATAAACACAGTAGGGATAGATTTTGTTAGTAGGACCTGAGTCATAGGTATTGTTTTTGTTAGTAGGACCTGAGTCAAAGGGATAGTTTTTGTTAGTAGGACCTGAGTCAAAGGGGTAGCTTTGTTAGTAGGACCTGAGTCAAAGGGGTAGCTTTGTTAGTAGGACCTGAGTCATACGTATTGTTTTTGTTAGTAAGACCTGAGTCAAAGGGGTAGCTTTGTTAGTAGGACCTGAGTCAAAGGGGTAGCTTTGTTAGTAGGACCTGAGTCATAGGTATTGTTTTTGTTAGTAAGACCTGAGTCAAAGGGGTAGCTTTGTTAGTAGGACCTGAGTCAAAGGGGTAGCTTTGTTAGTAGGACCTGAGTCATAGGTGTTGTTTTTGTTAGTAAGACCTGAGTCAAAGGGGTAGCTTTGTTAGTAGGACCTAAGTCATAGGTATTGTTTTTGTTAGTAGGACCTGAGTCAAAGGGATAGTTTTTGTTAGTAGGACCTGAGTCAAATGGGTAGCTTTGTTAGTAAGACCTGAGTCAAAGGGGTAGCTTTATAAGTAAGACCAGAGTCATAGGGATAGTTTGTGTTAGTAGGACCTGTCACAGTGATAGTTTTTGTTAGTAGGACCTGAGTCATTGTGATAGTTTTTGTTAGTAGGACCTGAGTCATAGTGATAGTTTTTGTTAGTAGGACCTGAGTCATAGTGATAGTTTTTGTTAGTAGGACCTGAGAAATAAAACCAGACACACAAAAATTAAAATGATTTTACACATCAGAGCTTTGCTAACGGACAACTGTCGTCAAGGAAACAGACAACAAAAAAGAAGGGGGTGACAGTGAGGTCAGAACTTGGATGGCACAACAAGATGTTCAGGATAAACTATATGATCAATGGACAGAACCTTTCATGGCAAGATACTGAGCATAAACTATATGGGCAATGGACAGAACCTTTCTTTGCAAGATACTCAGCATAAACTATATGGGCAATGGACAGAACATGTTATAAAACACATTGATGATTGTTGCCACCCATTGGTGATCTTAGCCAGCAGTCACAGAACAGGATGATGATAGAGATGACTGCCATGTAGTTGTGATTGCAAAACAAGAAAATGGAGGAAGAAATAATAAGCTGTGTGGACAAGTTTGATAATAAAGGCTTTCAAATTACCAGATTACAAGCATGCCCAAGAACGCGATTATTATATCTTCTGTCTACCTCCTCACACCCCTCTTCCCCCCCCCCCCCCACTCCTCCCCGCTGTAGTAAGTCTAAGAGTACTTTTTCAAACTTGAGTGAGCTAGGGCATGTACTACAATAATAAGTTTTACTGTACGCCATTGTCACAGAAGCTATTATGTCACAAATGTGACACTATCATAATCACAGTAGTGTAGATGTACAACGGGAATTTAGACGTATAATCGTATTATTGTACGCATAATATGTGGGGTGTATGTATAATAATAATAATAATGCATACACAGTATTAATATACGTGCCTATAAAATCATGTTAAAATGACATAGCCAAAATAGGCGTAACATATGTTGGGCAGCAAATACTATAATTTTAGAGAGTACATTTCGACATCAATTCTTGACAGATTAATATAAGATTATAATTAGTATATGAGACGAGAGAGAGAGAGAGAGAGAGACGGGGAGAGAGAGATAGTAACATTAACACAACATATTTACAAGATATCTAATATCTGCTCGGTCTGGTGTATTGTTGCAGACTTAAATCGACCGTTTCAGAATTCACTTTAAAGTCGGTAATCTTAGCTCAAGCCATAATTATAGCAGTGGATGTCGCAGACAACACGTCCGCCACTCAATCGAGGACACACCAGTGACTAACACCAGTCAGGTTGTAAGGCATGTCTAGTGTTACACTACAAGTTGAACAGGATCTTAACTTAAGCTATACTTAAGTATACGTTACTACTGTACTAGCCAGCATGTCGGTTGACAGTATTGACAATGAGTCATTGAATGACAGCAGTATGGCATGGACTATCATCTATGTATTGACACATTATTAAATTAACAAATTCCAAAACATAACTAACAACGAACACTAACCGTGTTTGGGCCAGCTTCAAATAGCAACCCGACTATTCTACACGTCCTGCAGGTCTGAAGCACGCAGACATGTGGCGGCTGGCTTTGTCCTCCTCATCTTGTTGATGAACTGACTGTCTGTCCCTTATCAGGCCAGGCCAGGCCCTTGTTTGTTGATAATTTATTCGCAGCCGGGGGATATGTCGCGCTGCAGTCTCCAGCAGTTAAACATCAGTTGTTACGAGTGTTGCTATATGTCAACAAACGACAAGACTCTACGTGTTATTGCTTGTTCTGTACTCTTCTAACGTGCTAGAAATACAATAGGATGACTCACACATTTCATCTACTGAATCACCTTATGTTCTACACATAAATAGGAAAGTCACTCCACTTTACAATAGCATGTTCAGTTTAGTGCATGTGCTATCTCCCCATCGAACGTCGGTATCTCTCTGTTACATGAGTCATGATTGCGTAATCTGTCACTCAATCCCTGTTCATCGTTAGATGTTATCTTGCCACGTTTTCCGTTGTTTACCACAAGCAGGTTTAGCCTCAACACTCTGTTTCTAGACTGTTAGCAAAGTTATGTCTTTTGATGTGACCAAAATATCTTAACCTCAACATCGTTCACCAATTCTCTTTCTCTTAGCACCTCTAATTTTTTCTTTAGCTTCATTAATTGTTTTCATTTCTTTCCAAAAGGATAGTACATAAAATAGTGTATATGTTCACATTGTAAAGGCATCAGTCCTCCTCCTTGACTGTTTATTCATTGTCCCCGTATCTCCGCCGTACAGTAAATAGGAACATACCTAATCAATTTAACTTTTAATTTGTGAGTATTGAAAATAGATTGAACATATGTTATTTTTTTCTAGAATTACATTTTGTATATTCCATATTCAGTTATTATATTTTCAAATAAGGAGAAGATCCTCACCTGCCCCAGTGTATGATCTTATGTGGTTACCTGTGGAAAAGGTTTCAGTTACCTGTGGAAAAGGTTTCAGTTACCTGTGGAAAAGGTTTCAGTTACCTGTGGATAAGGTTTCAGTTACCTGTGGATAAGGTTTCGGTTACCTGTGGAAAAGGTTTCAGTTACCTGTGGAAAAGGTTTCAGTTACCTGTGGATAAGGTTTCAGTTACCTGTGGAAAAGGTTTCAGTTACCTGTGGAAAAGGTTTCAGTTACCTGTGGAAAAGGTTTCAGTTACCTGTGGAAAAGGTTTCAGTTACCTGTGGAAAAGGTTTCAGTTACCTGTGGATAAGGTTTCGGTTACATGTGGATAAGGTTTCGGTTACCTGTGGATAAGGTTTCGGTTACCTGTGGATAAGGTTTCGGTTACATGTGGATAAGGTTTCAGTTACCTGTGGAAAAGGTTTCAGTTACCTGTGGAAAAGGTTTCGGTTACCTGTGGATAAGGTTTCGGTTACATGTGGATAAGGTTTCAGTTACCTGTGGAAAAGGTTTCAGTTACCTGTGGAAAAGGTTTCAGTTACCTGTGGATAAGGTTTCGGTTACATGTGGATAAGGTTTCAGTTACCTGTGGATAAGGTTTCGGTTACATGTGGATAAGGTTTCGGTTATCTGTGGATAAGGTTTCGGTTACCTGTGGATAAGGTTTCGGTTACATGTGGATAAGGTTTCGGTTATCTGTGGATAAGGTTTCGGTTATCTGTGGATAAGGTTTCGGTTACATGTGGTTAAGGTTTCAGTTACCTGTGGAAAAGGTTTCAGTTACCTGTGGATAAGGTTTCGGTTACATGTGGATAAGGTTTCAGTTACCTGTGGATAAGGTTTCGGTTACATGTGGATAAGGTTTCGGTTACTTATGGATAAGGTTTCAGTTACCTGTGGATACGGTTTCGGTTACCTGTTGATAAGGTTTCGGTTACATGTGGATAAGGTTTCGGTTATCTGTGGATAAGGTTTCGGTTACATGTGGTTAAGGTTTCGGTTACTTATGGATAAGGTTTCAGTTACATGTGGATAAGGTTTCGGTTACATGTGGATAAGGTTTCAGTTACCTGTGGATAAGGTTTCGGTTACATGTGGATAAGGTTTCGGTTATCTGTGGATAAGGTTTCGGTTACCTGTGGATAAGGTTTCGGTTACATGTGGATAAGGTTTCGGTTATCTGTGGATAAGGTTTCGGTTATCTGTGGATAAGGTTTCGGTTACATGTGGTTAAGGTTTCAGTTACCTGTGGAAAAGGTTTCAGTTACCTGTGGATAAGGTTTCGGTTACATGTGGATAAGGTTTCAGTTACCTGTGGATAAGGTTTCGGTTACATGTGGATAAGGTTTCGGTTACTTAGGGATAAGGTTTCAGTTACCTGTGGATACGGTTTCGGTTACCTGTTGATAAGGTTTCGGTTACATGTGGATAAGGTTTCGGTTATCTGTGGATAAGGTTTCGGTTACATGTGGTTAAGGTTTCGGTTACTTATGGAAAAGGTTTCAGTTACATGTGGATAAGGTTTCGGTTACATGTGGATAAGGTTTCAGTTACCTGTGGATAAGGTTTCGGTTACATGTGGATAAGGTTTCGGTTACTTATGGATAAGGTTTCAGTTACCTGTGGATACGGTTTCGGTTACCTGTTGATAAGGTTTCGGTTACATGTGGATAAGGTTTCGGTTATCTGTGGATAAGGTTTCGGTTACATGTGGTTAAGGTTTCGGTTACTTATGGATAAGGTTTCAGTTACATGTGGATACGGTTTCGGTTACCTGTGGGTAAGGTTTCGGTTACCTGTGAATACGGTTTTAGTTACCTGTGGATAAGGTTTCCAATCTACTTTGATAATTATCAACATGATGATTATGGTGATGATGATATTTTCACATAGAATTCGTTTTTGTTCAGCGTTGATGTCCTACCTCTGTGGGGGTGTTGATATCTCCTTGACTTGACTTGACCTTACTGTACTTCTCTTGTAGCTTATAGTTTCTGAGACCAATAACCAACTGTCTACTGAGTTTCGGCATCAAGAAAATCAACCTGCATTGTCCTGTACACCGATCAGCAAAGAGAAAGTCATGCCGAGTGGAGGACCGGCGCCGTTGGTAGAGGTGGTAGAGGTGTATGCCTTTACCTATTTGGCCGGCACATTCCACATGCCAGGTTGTACGTATGCAAATGTAAGGCAAGAGTGACATCCCTTCGTTTGCAGGATAATGGGCATAAAGTGGCAGGACATGGTGAGGAATGAAGACTTGTGGGAAAGGAGCCGGCAACAGCCTCTGGAATAATAAATGAAGACGAAGAATATGGGGCTGAATTCGCTGAGAAAGGCACTCTTCCACATAACCAGACAGGCTGTTACATGGAAACCCCAAGAGAAGAGGAAGAGAGGTAGACCTAAAAATACACTAAAAGAATGTTAGAACTAAGATTAAATGATTACACCTGGAGAGAGGCAGGTAGAGCAGTCCAGGACCGTGCTGCTGGCTGGATGGTTACACCTGGAGAGAGGCGCGTAGAGCAGTCCAGGACCGTGCATGCTGGCTGGATGGTTAAACCTGGAGAGAGGCACGTAGAGCAGTCCAGAACCGTGCATGCTGGCTGCATGGTTACACCTGGAGAGAGGCACGTAGAGCAGTCCAGGACTGTGCATGCTGGCTGGATGGTTACACCTGGAGAGAGGCACGTAGAGCAGTCCAGGACCGTGCATGCTGGCTGGATGGTTACACCTGGAGAGAGGCAGGTGGACCAACCCAGGACCCTGCATGCTGGCTGGATGTTGTCGATGACATAAGTGCTGTGAAAAGTGGCAGGCTTTGAATGATAAAGGATTAGATAAATAGCAAACCCAATTCCCAACCTGGTCTTTAGTGACTCTGTACCATTCTGTTACGAATCGAAGTTGTTGTACTACGGCAGACCCGTGTCTTCGTCTTTGTCTTCGTCTTTGTCTTCGTTCACTTTCAGACGTAGTTGACAGCACTGAAAAGCCAGAAAAATACTGAACTTAACGATTTAAGAGCAGTACTCTGTCAACTATGCCAGCAGGCCGCACCAAAAAGAGTAGTGGTGCAGTGGGTTCCATCTCACTGCAACATCCAAGGCAACGAGGAGGCAGACAGACTGGCAAAAGAAGGTGCAAAACTACCACAACCAGATCCTAGTGTGACATACGAAGAGTCAAAACGGCTTATTAGAGCCAGATACATGACCAAATTGGAAACCGAACATACTGGCTACACATAAAACATGCCTATTACCAGTTGAACAGAAAAGAGCAGGTCGTGGTCTTCAGACTTCGCACTGGCCACAATAGACTCAGGTACCACCTATTCAACAAATTGAAGATAGGTGGCACCGAAGAATGCCCGTGTTGTACCGGCAAAATGACCGCTGAGCATTTGCTGCAAAACTGCCCGACATACGAGGATCAGAGAGAGCAGATGTGGCCATTACCAGTGGCAACACTAGACAAGCTTTATGGCAGTGTTGACAGCCTCAGGATGACCGATGCTTTCTTCGAACAAATACAGGTTGACGTATGACAGCGTACGAAGAAGAAGAAGAAGAAGAAGAAGACGTTGTTGTTGTTGTTGATGTTGTTGTTGTTGTTGTTTCAAATGCCCACAATGAGCAGTCTACTCTTTTGTTTCGCTGAAAATGACGTTAAGTGGCCGGCTGCAGTAACTTTGCTCACATCCCGAGCGTGCTGATGAAAGTGGACCGAGTCCTCTAGGTGATTGTGCTATGCTTGGCATCATCTGCGTGTCACTCATTATTACGGGGATAACGTCGATCCCCCACCCTGTTAGCCAGGCTGCCATAAAAACAGCCCCTTTCCAGAGACGGCAACTAGGAAGCTAAGGTGAGAGTCTGACCAGTATATTTTGCCTGGAGCCTGACTAACATGTCTGACCAGTATATTTTGCCTGAAGCCTGACTAACATGTCTGACCAGTATATTTTGCCTGGAGCCTGACTAACATGTCTGACCAGTATATTTTGCCTAGACCCTGACTAACATGTCTGGTCAGTATATTGTGCCTGACCAGACGTTAGTCCTCCTCCCCTTTCAGTCGTCAACTTGAATACACAACAAGAAACCAGTGGTTGCCAGATGTTACTGTTATGTCCATAGAGTTTGTCTAGAGATGAAATTGGTGATGGCCATAAGTGCTTTCTTTGTTTCTCGTAAGTTTTACACCTGATGCTCAGAGATTTGTCAGTGCCGCAGAGACATTTATCGCTACATCATATCATTATGTCACATACACAGGTTTAGTCTCTCACTAAGTTGCGAAGAGTGTAGATACTCGTGGCTCTCGTAGGTCGCTTGTTGCACAGACCCCTACTCCCTCACTAAGTGGCAAAGAGTGTAGATACTCGTGGCTCTCGTAGGTCGCTTGTTGCACAGACTCCTACTCCCTCACTAAGTTGCGAAGAGTGTAGATACTCGTGGCTCTCGTAGGTCGCTTGTTGCACAGACCCCTACTCCCTCACTAAGTGGCGAAGAGTGTAGATACTCGTGGCTCTCGTAGGTCGCTTGTTACACAGACCCCTACTCCCTCACTAAGTGGCGATAAGTGTAGATACTCGTGGCTCCCGCAGGTCGCTTGTTGCACAGACTCCTACTCCATCTTCCAAAAGTTTCCCCAATCTATCGACCACAGTGTCCTCGTCCAAGAGGCGGTGGTTGATCAACTTAAAAATGTTCCCAATACGCGTGCCCCATGTGCTAGGGTATTTGCTCTTCCATTCCCGTAAACCTCAGCGTAACCAGAACATCAGATCCACATATGATCACGGAGGTTCAAGTCTTCTACCCAGCTATGCAATAGCAAACTCTTCTGCACCTCCACAAGAATCGATTGAGTCAATTATGTTTGCATTCGTGTTTATTTATCATGTGCTCGTTGTATTTCTGGATTTATAGTTTTGTTGTCTGAACCTAGGGATGGTGTGTATTGATGTTGTCTTGTTCTTTGCCTAGAATTTTGCAGGATAGATACTCTTATTATTTTTCTTTGTTTAAAAAAACCATCTCATAACATAAACAACTCACATAACATAAACAACTCACATAACATAAACAACTCACATAACATAAACAACTCACATACCATAAACAACTCACATAACATAAACAACTCACATAACATAAACAACTCACATACCATAAACAACTCACATAACATAAACAACTCACATAACAGCGTTGTTGTTGTCGATGTTTCGAATGCCAATAATGAGTATGTTACTCTTATGTGCCCCCTGAAAAGGGCGTTTAGTAGCGTTGCATTAGCTTTCCTCACATCTTAAGCGTGCTGATGAAGGTGGAAAGGGCTTCTCCAGGCGGTTGTGTTATGCCTGGCTTCATCTGCGTGTCGCTCACTACTACGGAGATCACGTCGAACTTCACCTTGTTAGCCAGACTGTTGTGCTCAACAACAGCCCGTTTCCAGGACGACCAACGAGGAGGTTAGGTGAGGGTCTTGGCCAGTATATTTCTCCTGACCCTGGCTAACATTCTCTGATCAGTGTGTTTTACCTGACCAGACGTTAGCCTCATCGTCCCGTCAGGTGAGGGTCTTGGCCAGTATATGTCTCCTGACCCTGGCTAACATTCTCTGATCAGTGTGTTTTACCTGGCCAGAAGTTAGCCTCATCGTCCCACATAACAGCGTTAAATGTAGCTAGAAATAAACAAAGGGACGCTATCAGTGACTTCTTATTTTGACGAAGACGGCGGTATTACGTGCTCCTGATGACAGGAACAGACCAGCGAGCGTAAAGAATACGGTTTTATGAGATCTTTGTGTGTGTTCTGTTAATGTTACGTCACACAGAACCGATATTACTGCAGCCGGGCAGACCCAGCTTCTCTTACATCAAACCTCGAAGGTTTTGTTGCTGTTCTTCTTACCAGCCCCTACCCTCACATGCGCTCTTTTATGCTTGACTCACGTTTGATCTCAAACTCCTGCAGCCTGCGGACTGCTGATCCAACAATTGTTGTCTCCTGATCTAACAGACATTCAATGATGCACACATTATGTCCTCACAGTAGGGTACGCTCGAAGCTATGATGTCAGCTCACTAATTCCCACTAGTCTTAGCATACAGAGGACAGCCCATCCCCAAGGCTCCCTGCATGAATGGTATCTCTATGACAGAACACGACAGGTCCTGACCACCAGGTCCATGCATGAATGGTGTCTCTATGACAGAACACGACAGGTCCTGACCACCAGGTCCCTGCATGAATGGTGTCTCTATGACAGAACACGACAGGTCCTGACCACCAGGTCCCTGCATGATTGGTGTCTCTATGACAGAACACGACAGGTCCTGACCACCAGGTCCCTGCATGATTGGTGTCTCTATGACAGAACACGACAGGTCCTGACCACCAGGTCCCTCCATGATTGGTGTCTCTATGACAGAACACAACAGGTCCTGACCACCAGGTCCCTAACGTCCCTGCATGATTGGTGTCTCTATGACAGAACACGACAGGTCCTGACCACCAGGTCCCTGCATGATTGGTGTCTCTATGACAGAACACGACAGGTCCTGTCCCCCAGGTCCCTCCTTGGTTGGTGTCTCTATGACAGAACACGACAGGTCCTGACCCCAAGGCTCCCTGCATGAATGGTATCTCTATGACAGAACACGACAGGTCCTGACCACCAGGTCCCTGCATGAATGGTGTCTCTATGACAGAACACGACAGGTCCTGACCACCAGGTCCCTGCATGAATGGTGTCTCTACGACAGAACACGACAGGTCCTGACCACCAGGTCCCTGCATGATTGGTGTCTCTATGACAGAATACGACAGGTCCTGACCACCAGGTCCCTGAATGATTGGTGTCTCTATGACAGAACACGACAGGTCCTGACCACCAGTTCCCTGCATGAATGGTGTCTCTATGACAGAACACGACAGGTCCTGACCACCAGATCGCCAAGGCTCCTAACATTTCCCAATGGATGCCACATTTACTTGCACAATTTCCATCATATTTATTCCACTCTCTACACCACCTCAATTTTAATATTATTCCTACACCTCCTCTCTCCCTGGAGTATACATAATGAAGCGTGTAGACCAAGTGTCATGTAGACTACTCTCTCTGCTCTTCCATATGGACAATCTTGTCTGTACACTGAAATAGGTGACTTGCAGAATGATTTGGATAAAAGTGAGAAATTTTGCGCAATATATCAACCTCACTCTCTCGTCCTGAGCTACCCTTGGCTAGTGGCAAGACATCAAGACTAGTGGATGCAAACCTTTCCCATAAACAGGTACCCCTCAAGACAGCAGGGGTGTGACAACCAATAGGTTGGGTATGACCAGGACTAAATCTCTTTGTTCATAACAAATGGCACAGGAAACTTAAGTCCCAAATAATGTTCCAGATGTTGACAAAGTTTTGTCACAGAATGAAGTCAGTCACCCACACAGTGACAGACGCACTATGATTAAGTGTTGTCACAGTGTGAAGTCACAGTCATCCACATGGTGACAGATGCACTATGATTAAGTTGTCCTCAAACTCACAGGAGGCAGCAGAGGTAATCCAGCCAAATTGTGATGATGCGGGCGAACAAAGATACATGTAGCACTGAGGATGTGGGCGCACACACACACATAAAAAAAGACAGAAAAGATTAACCAGACAAGAAGTAAGAAAGAGAAATAAACATAGAATGAGTGAAACAAAGTAAAAATAAAAGCAATTAAAGATCAAAACAAAAGAGAAAAGTAGACGAAAGGAGGATGGTAGTAAGGAAGAAAGAAAAGAAACAAGACATAATAAACTGTTAGACACTAGTCAGATATAAGATAATTTTTATTTGAAATTTATCATCAACTCAACAAAAGGTATTTGTATTTAAAGATGGGCCAGGTTAAGCAGAAGTTGACCAAAACATAACCAAAACTTGGAACGATCAATTATATATATTTACATTTGGAAAAATATAATTTGAGAATGTATTAAATTCATGTGAACTGTGACATACATAATGGATGTGATTCATGTGAACTGTGACACACATAATGGATGTGATTTCTGTCAAGAAATGAGGTCATGCAAGACGACATCATTAAGTTGTGGTGTCAGTAGAAGGTCCCTGGCTAAGGCTCCTGGGATAATCAAGAACCAGGAAGTGAAATGTTTCCTGACTGCTACTGGTCCACAGATATTTGGCTAAGATTTGCAATTTGACAGTTTAGTACTTATACACTTCAAACACAATGTAACATTTGATTCACATCAAGAAAAATACAGCAGAGTTAAGGAGGTCATACTATGTCTCTTGTACGCTCTACTGTACACAAGCTGTGTACACATGGTTAAAATATACATCATATGTACATGTGTAGATATTTAATCACGGAAAAATGTATATATGGACAAATGAATCGTACACACACAACGTACAAAAATGTATATATGGACAAATGAATCGTACACACACGACGTACACAGTTGTACATACACCCAATGCACAAGATGTTTGACCGGTTCAAATATACACACATCACATGTTATATACATACATCACATGTTATATACATACATCACATGTTATATATATATATATCCCCAGTGGTCTGCCAGCGTCTTTATGTATAACAATGACAAGAATAGCACCACTGCCTCACAGAGAGCATGTCGTAAGAGGTGACTAACTGTGTAACACGGCTTAACACCGGCCATGGTTAGGTGGTTTGTTTAGAGCAGCATAGACGGCGCCTGACAGGCTGCGGTTCTACTTTGCTTTAGTGTTTGAGTTTATTAAGATGGACTCGCACATTGTTAACCATCCTCTGTAAGTGCTTGTCCCAACGCAGCGGAGTATTAAGCTGCTCAAGCCTAGCCCGCTAAGTAGGAAACCCTTCTCCTGGCTACGCCCAGCTCATACTAGAGCCGGGACCTGCACAGGTGCATCTGTCCCTGTAGGAGTACAGATCGACTAAGAACTATATATACATACACACCCACACATACAGAGAGTACCAAAATAATCTTGACACTATTTGAAAGTTAACTTCAGAGAACCTATTAAAGATGTCCTGTTTGGACTGGTTGTATCTAGTACTGTAATGGCTACGTTGAGTGTGTGCGAGTGCATTTAGCCATTCTGCTGTTTTTAGTTTTCCGGGGAAGAAGTGTACTAGACTAAATGGCAGTTTCCTATCAAGCAACGTAAGTGGATTTTAAAGTGTTTACCGAAATGTGAAAATGTGATTGAGAAGCATGGACAATGGACGGAGGACAGAATTCAAAACTGCACCATCGTTCAGTGTAACAATTACGAGATTACGTGGAAAGTTTGAAAGGGAAGGAATTGTATGTGATGTAAAGGCGAGATGGTGCAGTTTCGTGCGAGTCATGTGTAAGCAAATCATGTGTCCATCACATGTTAGTGTAATCAAGGTGTAAGTCCTACATTCGCAGGTTACTTCACGCTATGAATGAGGACAGCCCAGATAGACGCCTCAAATTTGGTGAGTGGTTTCCCATGGAAACCATATCTGATGTTTGTCGATCTGTTCTACAGTAGACGATGTATTGCTGCCAATGGCGGCCATTTTGACCACCTCTAACTTTAAGGTATATGACATAAAAAACAAAAAGTTACTGCTATGTTACAAAAATGTTCACATTATTTTGGGAGACTGTGTATATATATGCACTTACACACATGTACAGTTAATTATGCATAAGGTAAATTATATACACAAATGTGTACATAAGGTCTAATGATGTACACACTTCATGTACACACATACATTGAGTGGTCCTCTTTAACTGATGCCTAGCGATGCACTATGTGGGCACACACATGATACCCTATGTGGACACACACATGATACCCTATGTGGACACACACATGATACCCTATGTGGACACACACATGATACCCTATGTGGACACAAACGATACCCTATGTGGACACAAACGAACATCCACACATAGATGATACATCCAATGTTTAGTAATGCCTACTTGATTTCCTGATGGATATATACCAGTAAAGCACCGTCCGAGGAACAAACATACTGAGGAACAAACATATATACATTGACAGCATGTCTGTAGGACAACTAAAGCCATGCAAGCTCTGCTGAATTCGACAGCCAGTTTGGCTACAACCAGAACTGCAAGAACTCTGGACTTTACAACAATGGCTTGCTGTCTGACACTGATCACAGGTCAGGATTATAAGTTGAGGATTGATGAGTGAATGATCAAATCTTTGATCAAATTAACGACCAAATGAAGAAATGTAACTCTGTCTAGTTTGTCTATGACCCAGACAATTAACAGTATGTCTAGCTTGTATCATCAAACACACAACCAATAACAGCTACACATAAGAAAACAATAATGGCTGACATCTGAATGTTTCTAGAACACAAAGGTATAACTTTAACCAAACATACACTGATTCACTTTAACTAAAGATACACTGATTAACTTTAACCAAGATACATTGATCCACTTTAACCAAAGACACACTGATTCACTTTAACCAAAGATTCACTGATGCACTTTAACCAAAGATACTAAGATTCACTTTAACCAAAGATATACTGATTCACTTTAACCAAAGATACACTGATTCGCTTTAACCAAAGATACACTGATTACTTTAACTAAATATACACTAATTTACTTTAACTAAGGATACACTGATTCACTTTAACCAAAGATACTAAGCTTCACTGATTCACTTTAACCAAAGATACACTGATTTACTTTAACTAAGGATACACTGATTCACTTTAACCAAAGATACTAAGCTTCACTGATTCACTTTTCCCAAAGATACACTGATTCACTTTAACCAAGATACATTGATCCACTTTAACCAAAGAGACACTGATTCACTAACCAAACATACACTGATTCACTTTAACTAAAGATGCACCGAGTCCTTTTAACACAAGATATATCAAGCCACTTTGACAAAAGATATATATAACCTATTTAACCAAAGATATATATAGCCACTTTAACCAAAGATACATACTTTAATCAAACAGGTGAAGGAGTGTTCATCGCTGAGAGGTATGGATGCTTCAGCTGGATCTCTGGATACCATTATTCAGATAGAGAAAGCAGGACAGCTATAGCCCACTATGAATGTCATAAAAGGTGTCTTGGGCATGGGGCTGGAAACATCATGCAAAGGGTTGTGCCATAACCATTGTCAGAAGACACTAATGTGATAGAGAGTCTCCCTGCAAGATGGCCAGCTCTAGAGGTAGTCTTATGCTTCTAATGGAATGATAATATGAATGTCAGTTTTAATTGTTGGAGAATTTCAGTTTAATATTGGTGAATGTCAGTTGAATGTTGGCGAACAACAGTTGAATGTTAGTTTAATGTTGGTGAACATCCGTTTAATGTTGGTGAACATCCGTTTAATGTTGGTAAACGTCAGTTTACTGTTGGTGAATGTCAGTTTAATGTTGGTGAATGTCAGTTTAATGTTGGTGAATGTCAGCTTAATGTTGGTGAACATCAGTTTAATGTTGGTGAATGTCAGTTTAATGTTGGTGAATATCAGTTGAATGTTGAAGCAGTATAAGGAATGACATCTGCAGTACATGAAGTGTAGTCATCAGAGAGTACAACACCCAGAAAAAACAAAAGATAACATGTGATCATAAGCAGTAAACCCAGTCTGTAACTGACAGGACAGACAACCCCACTCACTTATTGGGAATGATTCATGTTGGTTATGGAAGTGGCACGATCCCATTACATACATGTTCAGGCTCTGTTAGCTAACGTGCTGCTTTTGTTTCAATAACTGGCTTTCAGGAGTCTGTCATGTTAATCACAGGAAGTGGCTTTCAGGAGTCTGTCATGTTAATCACAGGAAGTGGCTTTCAGGAGTCTGTCATGTTAATCACAAGAAGTGGCTTTCAGGAGTCTGTCATGTTAATCACAGGAAGTGGCTTTCAGGAGTCTGTCATGTTAATCACAGGAAGTGGCTTTCAGGAGTCTGTCATGTTAATCACAGGAAGTGGCTTTCAGGAGTCTGTCATGTTAATCGCAGGAAGTGGCTTTCAGGAGTCTGTCATGTTAATCACAAGAAGTGGCTTTCAGGAGTCTGTCATGTTAATCACAGGAAGTGGCTTTCAGGAGTCTGTCATGTTAATCACAGGAAGTGGCTTTCAGGAGTCTGTCATGTTAATCACAGGAAGTGGCTTTCAGGAGTCTGTCATGTTAATCACAGGAAGTGGCTTTCAGGAGTCTGTCATGTTAATCACAGGAAGCGGCTTTCAGGAGTCTGTCATGTTAATCACAAGAAGTGGCTTTCAGGAGTCTTGTCATGTTAATCACAGGAAGTGGCTTTCAGGAGTCTGTCATGTTAATCACAGGAAGTGGCTTTCAGGAGTCTGTCATGTTAATCACAAGAAGTGGCTTTCAGGAGTCTGTCATGTTAATCACAGGAAGTGGCTTTCAGGAGTCTGTCATGTTAATCACAGGAAGTGGCTTTCAGGAGTCTGTCATGTTAATCACAAGAAGTGGCTTTCAGGAGTCTGTCATGTTAATCACAGGAAGTGGCTTTCAGGAGTGTCATGTTAATCACAAGAAGTGGCTTTCAGGAGTCTGTCATGTTAATCACAGGAAGTGGCTTTCAGGAGTCTGTCATGTTAATCACAAGAAGTGGCTTTCAGGAGTCTGTCATGTTAATCACAGGAAGTGGCTTTCAGGAGTCTGTCATGTTAATCACAGGAAGTGGCTTTCAGGAGTCTGTCATGTTAATCACAGGAAGTGGCTTTCAGGAGTGTGTCATGTTAATCACAGGTGTGGCTTTCAGGAGTCTGTCATGTTAATCACAGGAAGTGGCTTTCAGGAGTCTGTCATGTTAATCACAGGAAGCGGCTTTCAGGAGTCTGTCATGTTAATCACAAGAAGTGGCTTTCAGGAGTCTGTCATGTTAATCACAGGAAGTGGCTTTCAGGAGTCTGTCATGTTAATCACAGGAAGTGGCTTTCAGGAGTCTGTCATGTTAATCACAGGAAGCGGCTTTCAGGAGTCTGTCATGTTAATCACAAGAAGTGGCTTTCAGGAGTCTGTCATGTTAATCACAGGAAGTGGCTTTCAGGAGTCTGTCATGTTAATCACAGGAAGTGGCTTTCAGGAGTCTGTCATGTTAATCACAAGAAGTGGCTTTCAGGAGTCTGTCATGTTAATCACAGGAAGTGGCTTTCAGGAGTCTGTCATGTTAATCACAGGAAGTGGCTTTCAGGAGTCTGTCATGTTAATCACAGGAAGTGGCTTTCAGGAGTCTGTCATGTTAATCACAAGAAGTGGCTTTCAGGAGTCTGTCATGTTAATCACAGGAAGTGGCTTTCAGGAGTCTGTCATGTTAATCACAAGAAGTGGCTTTCAGGAGTCTGTCATGTTAATCACAGGAAGTGGCTTTCAGGAGTCTGTCATAACTTAACTTAACGTCTTTATACTGGCTTAGAAGACTCTGCAGAGACTGTATACAACCAGTTTCATTTACATTCACTTATCTAAAAATAGCTATTCGCATCCAATCTATTCTTGAATGCATTAACTGGCCCTGCCTTCACTACTTCCTGTAGTAATGCATTCCAAGCATTCACCACTATCTGACTAAAAAGATTCTTCCTAGTATCTAATCTGGATCTTTCTTTAAATAATTTTTAGCTATGTCCTCTTATTCTTTCAGGTAGTTCAATTTTGAAAAACTTGTTCTAGTCTAATTTATCCGTTCCTCTGATCATCTTATAAACCTGTATTAAGTCACCGCAAATTCTTCTCTTTTCTAGACACCGTAGGCCGGTTTTTCTGAGTCTTTCCTCATAACTGTAATTCTGGAATCCCACTATCAGATTTGTCTCTCTTCTCTGTACCCTTTTCAGCACGTCTATATCTCCTCTACGATAAGGACTCCAGTACTCCAATCTACTCCTGACCTAAGTACAGACTTGATCTGACCTATGTACAGACTTGACCTGACCTGTGAACAGACTTGATCTGACATATGTACAGACTTGACCTGACCTATGTACAGACCAGACATGACCTCAGTTCATGATGAAAGTAGTATTATTAAATGCAAGGCAGACATTAGCAAACTGATAAAAATAGCAACACAGAAAACCCACAATTCAGACATAGCAAATGTCTCCCTGTGCTACAAATAAATTCACATTTCTGCACCATGGCTAACAAAATTGACAATATTATGTAGCTCTCAAACAAATAATGCCTGAATCTGTGTGCAAAGTTTCACATCAACAAATAACCAGTTTGACATACATCAACAAAACCAAAGGACACACTCTAAAACAATGTAATCAACACACATTTCTTGTTCATTGAATGTTAGAACATCATCGACATAATGTGAATCATTTTGACCATTTCTAATATGCATCAATCAGTTTGGCTATTCTTGGTATAGCATTAATCATTTTGGCCATTTTTGGTATAGCATTTATCATTTTGGCCACTCTTGGCATAGCATTAATCATTTTGGCCATTTTTGGTATAGCATTAATCATTTTGGCCACTCTTGGCATAGCATTAATCATTTTGGCCATTTTTGGTATAGCATTAATCATTTTGGCCATTTTTGGTATAGCATTAATCATTTTGGCCACTCTTGGCATTGCATTAATCATTTTGGCCATTTTTGGTATAGCATTAATCATTTTGGCCACTCTTGGCATTGCATTAATCATTTTTACCATTTCTAATATACAATAATCATTTTGGCAATTTTCGGTATAGCATTAATCATTTTGACACCCCTCATACTTCCTGTAACATCAGCAACAATGGGCTCTCTTTGCATCTATCAAATCAATATTTCCATACAAAAAGCGTCAAGACAACTATCCTGTACAAGAAGAGTCAAGACTCAACTATCCTGTACAAGAAGAGTCAAGACTCAACTATCCTGTACAAGAAGAGTCAAGACTCAACTATCCTGTACAAGAAGAGTCAAGACTCAACTATCCTGTACAAGAAGAGTCAAGACTCAACTATCCTGTACAAGAAGAGTCAAGACTCAACTATCCTGTACAAGAAGAGTCAAGACTCAACTATCCTGTACAAGAAGAGTCAAGACTCAACTATCCTGTACAAGAAGAGTCGAGACTCAACTATCCTGTACAAGAAGAGTCGAGACTCAACTATCCTGTACAAGAAGAGTCGAGACTCAACTATCCTGTACAAGAAGAGTCAAGACTCAACTATCCTGTACAAGAAGAGTCAAGACTCAACTATCCTGTACAAGAAGAGTCGAGACTCAACTATCCTGTACAAGAAGAGTCAAGACTCAACTATCCTGTACAAGAAGAGTCAAGACTCAACTATCCTGTACAAGAAGAGTCAAGACTCAACTATCCTGTACAAGAAGAGTCAAGACTCAACTATCCTGTACAAGAAGAGTCAAGACTCAACTATCCTGTACAAGAAGAGTCAAGACTCAACTATCCTGTACAAGAAGAGTCAAGACTCAACTATCCTGTACAAGAAGAGTCAAGACTCAACTATCCTGTACAAGAAGAGTCAAGACTCAACTATCCTGTACAAGAAGAGTCAAGACTCACCTATCCTGTACAAGAAGAGTCAAGACTCAACTATCCTGTACAAGAAGAGTCAAGACTCACCTATCCTGTACAAGAAGAGTCAAGACTCAACTATCCTGTACAGTAACATCTATCACAGGTTATTGTCTTTTTGTAGCATGTAACATAATTAACTAAACAACATGGGGGAGAGAAAGAAAGAGATAGAATATGGAAGGAAGAGACGAAGAACCAAACACACAAGCTGTAATCAAAATTAAAAGAGCAAATCTTATTTCTGTATGAGAGTTTTCTGGTTTAGAGGACACACACAGTTTAGCATACAATTGATGTTGTTTGTCTGCGTTCACCTTATTTCTTTAATCCCCAAGGTGGTGTGCGTTGCACTGTAGTTTTTATTTTGCACCTGTCGGCCCAGCGCATCCGACTTCAGCGTGCATTGTTTGTAAGGGTCTGCCTCCTCCTGCATTTTCTAAGGGTTTGCTTGCCTGGGGTAACGGCCAGTGCTGTGATGGGGATCGAACCCAACATCTTCACGTTGTGAGGCGTGCGACTTAACCACTAGACCACGCAGTCACCTATCATACAATGATATTTATTTCTGTGCGAGAGTTTTCTGGTTTAGAGGACACACACAGTTTATCATGCAATGATATTTATGTCTGTATGACAGTTTTCTGGTTTAGAGGACACACAGTTTATCATGCAATGATATTTATGAAAATAATGGGGACCAGACCTATTGATTTTAATTTTTTTAAAGGGAATTAGTCCTTCAAATTTAGTTAGCAAGAAGTGTTTATTTCCCTGTGTCAAATCAATCCACAAATCAGATCGATGGGAAAGGTGAAAGATAAAACAGGTACCTAATGAAGAAACTAGCAAGCACTAATTTAGATGAAGATAACAAAATCCTGAAAAGTCTCTACAGATGAAAAGTCTCTACAGATGAAAAGTCTCTACAGATGAAAAGTCTCTACAGATGAAAAGTCTCTACAGATGAAGAATCAGACCACTGCTGGAGTATAGCATCATTGTGCATGGAATACATAGAAAGACAAAGAATAAAATGGTTCGGACACTTGACAAGAGTGCAGCCAAATTTACCAGCTGCTCATATCAACAGTAGCAGACATCAGGGTTGCAGAGTAAGAGGCAGACAACAAAAAAGATGGATAGATGGTGTCAGTGAGACACTGAAGAAACAAGGAATGAAACATCTGCGACAAAGATGGCACATGACAGAAAACTACACTTCCCCAAGATGTCTAACGACAAAGATGGTACATGACAGAAAACTACACTTCTCCAAGACATCTAACGACAAAGATGGCACACGACAGAAAACTGCACCTCCCCAAGTGTGTCTAACGACACGAGTGGATAGAAGATGATCACTGTAATGAGAACTCACTCGGATAACATAAGTACAGTCCAGTACCAAGTGACTCACATCATGACTGGGACTACGAACCACTCACCCTTAGGGGCACTTGAGACAATGACGAGCCTCTAGTCGATGGCACATAAAGGCAATACAGCAGGCAAAGGACTACATGAGACACATGAACCATCTGAGTACCAGAGAATGAATAACCAAGGAAAGGGTAGACTTATACAAAGTAATTTCATGACAAACTCACAGGAACGGACACTCAAAGACCCAGTCATGGCACAAACAACAGCAAGTCCCATACAGCCATTTAGCACTTAACCTCAATTTCCCCACTCCCCCAGAGCTAAGGCAAAAAAAAATAAGTCAAAGAAAAAGGCGTATCGTTATGTGATAACATTTATCAGCCAATCCAAAATCAATCTTCCTAAAACCTTTATTCAATGACTAACAAATCTATCAGTGACCATCACACCTGAAGGTGTCTGTAAGAATAGCAGCAAACTCCCTCCACTTCACCCGTTCTGTGGCCCAATAAATATGAACATGATATTGATAGAACTCTTCAAATTTGATACAGTAACAAAAGGAACTTTCTGTCCACTGCCCCAGTAAGAAAGGAACTTACTGCCCACAGCCCCAGTAACAAAAGAACTTACTGCCCACAGCCCCAGTAACAAAAGAACTTACTGCCCACTGCCCCAGTAAGAAAGGAACTTACTGCCCACTGCCCCAGTAACAAAGGAACTCACTGTCCACTGCCCCAGTAACAAAGGAACTCACTGTCCACTGCCCCAGTAACAAAGGAACTCACTGTCCACTGCCCCAGTTACAACGGAACTCACTGCCCACTGCCCCCAGTAGAAGCAGCTGAAACGTGTAGAATGGTAATGCCAGCTATCTCGGAATCAATCTAATCAATTTTATTCACAATCAATAATAAGACATTCTTGATATAATCAAGACAACATGCCTCAAAACACGACAGTAACCATGGCGACAGGCCAGTATTTGACTAGCTCTGACTAGTTTCTGGAACATTTTGGCAGAGAGTGCGCTCACATGCAGGCAATCTTCTATTTAGAGAGAAAACATTACACATAATCTGTTTTCCATTTAGAGAGAAAAAATAACACATAATCTGTTTTCTATTTAGAGCAATGCCTGTCAACCTTTCTGTCCAGGCGCCCACATTTATAACGTCCATGCGGGTAAATTTTCCTTAACTCCCAGTAAAAATATAAATGGAAGAAAATTATGGGATGTTTCACTGAGTCTGCATATTTGTAATATTTTTAATACATTATTATCAAGTGTCATGTCATCTGCAAAACGGTATGCCCACCACATCCTGTCTGAAAGAAACACGATATCTTGCGAAGTCTCCATCGTGAAACAAAGTCATGTCTAAGAATTTCTTGACATCTTGGTGCCATCCATCGCTTTCTTGGTCTGCCTCTCTTGTTCGGCACTATACCTTCTTCTACTGTTCTCTCAAGACAGTTGTGTCTTTTGATGTGGCCAAAGTATTTCAATATTTTGTTCAATGGAAGTGATGAACTAGTTCTCCATTCTGGCCAGCTCTTGTCCAATATCTGCATTCTTCTTTTTTTCGGTCTACGACATTCTGAGAACCGTTTTTTTACACTTCGACTCGATTTTTTTTCTTGAGGTCTGAGTAACTGTCCATGTTTTGCAGCCATATGCTGGCATGAAAAAAAACTAAGGTTCTCAAAATGTTCACTTTTGTTGGTTTACTGGTATTCTGCCAGTTTTCTCCGGCTGTATAATAATATATTTTAAATAGAGAATGTAATATTGTTCAAGTACCGCCGCCGACCTGAAAATTAAAATTGCTCACTAGTGGGTGCTAGAGTCCAGGTTGAAGAGCACTGATTTAGAGGGGCAACATTAGAAATACAGGCAGTCTTACCTTCAGAGTGGCAACATTACAAATAAAGGCTGTCTTCCATTTAGAGCGCTACATGGTAGGGAGGAGGAAGGAAGAGAGAGAGGAAGGAAGAGAGAGAGAGGGTGGGAGACAGATTAGGTTGAAAACAACAGTAGCCTAATATGTACAATTACAAAAATACAGTAATAAACAGAGAAACACAAGAAAAGAAGGTCCCTTTCGTATCACACATCGTATTATGTTTAATGACCTTTGTTCATAGAGTTACTCATAGATGAGCCCTTTACGGTTGGTGATCTCTAGAAATCTGGATTGTCCTGTCTATCAGATTGTGACATCTTCTCAAGTATGCACACACACTGAGTGGTCCCCATACTGTGACCAGTAACTGGACACAGTAAATGTTGTGGCTGCCATGGTGACCATAACATGGCCGATTCAAGCAATGTGGTTGCCATGGTGACCACTGGCTCAGTGTACTACACAATGTGTGGTTGCCATGGTGACCACCGTGTGAAATATTGGGGCAATGTTCAAACATTCTGGTTGCTGGGGTAACCACTGAAGGGCCCTATCCACAGACTGGTTGCCATAGAGACCAGAGATTGGCTGCATCACTGAGTCCTGTCCGAAGAGCCTGATGCCACAAAAAATTGCCTACAACAAATAACTGAAAACATTTTCTAAATTGTCCATCACTTATTTCAACAGATTTTCACATCTGCCTAGAAGTGTCCGCTCTAGAATACTCCAGAATCAAATGTTTCACCTGAAAGAACTTTACTACCTACATGAGTGACCTCAGCTCAGAGGTTGGAAATGTTAGCATGTATAATAACGTCAACAATGTTGGCTCAGATATTGAGTCAGAAAATAAAACATGAACAAAACCTGCACGACAACATGAATGTTTTTTTGTTCCGTTGCCACGAGGGTCGCTATAGCTGCGAGGTAGTGTTGTCGTCTCTCAAGAAATGAACAAACAAAAATGAGAAAAGGTGGATGTTGAAACTCAGCAAGCTTCAAGCATCTCCTGGTCTCAGGGAAGTGAGATCAGCTTGTAGTCCTATTGGAGATGAACAATAAACTCTTGAGTTCTAGTACACATGCTGTGCATGTAAAACAAACCCATGGCAGTTGAAAACAAAACAGAGCAGGCTGTAAACTACTGCCTGAGCAAAATTGGTAAAAGTAACAAAATTACTACCCAATATTGGCTTGCACGAAGGCCAAAATGAGGCAGCCCCTCCATGATGCGAAGACAAAGCATATCAGATGTCTGTCTGCACATTAGACTACAAATATATACAAAAACGGCTTCAACATCCGCTGTGGTAGAAGAAAAGTGACTAAGGAAGAGAAGAATTCCGACCAGGATCACAGACCTTCTCGTGGAAGAGAAGAGTTCCGACCAGGATCACAGACCTGCTCGTGGAAGAGAAGAACTCCGACCAAGATCACAGACCTGCTCGTGGAAGAGAAGAGTTCCGACCAAGATCACAGACCTGCTCGTGGAAGAGAAGAGTTCCGACCAGGATCACAGACCTGCTCGTGGAACACAGACCTGCTCGTGGAAGAGAAGAGTTCCGACCAGGATCACAGACCTGCTCGTGGAAGAGAAGAACTCCGACCAAGATCACAGACCCGTTTGTGGAAGAGAAGAGTTCCGACCAGGATCACAGACCTGCTCGTGGAAGAGAAGAGTTCCGACCAGGATCACAGACCTGCTCGTGGAAGAGAAGAGTTCCGACCAGGATGACAGACCTGTTTGTAGAAGAGAAGAGTTCCGACCAGGATCAAAGACCTGCTCGTGTTATTAAACGAGTTATTTTCATGTTCAGTGCTGCAGCAGCCGTAACTAATATTTGGGCAATGTAACAAACACGCTCTCACATATAGAGTTTGTAACAAACACGCTCTCACATATAGAGTTTGTAACAAACACGCTCTCACATATAGAGTTTGTAACAAACACGCTCTCGCATATAGAGTTTGTAACAAACACGCTCTCACATTTAGTTTTGAGCCCTTCGAAATGTGAGTATACAGATGATTGGGCTTTATTTCTTGGAAAGAAAAGAATATAAATGTGGAACTATTGAAAAGGTTGTAGGTGAAAAAAGAATTAATGACCAAAATTAGGGTTAGACAGTAATGTTATATTGGTCATATAACAAGACTTGTTGAAGACCATACTGGAGGGTAGGTGGAAGGCAGTCGATCAAGAGGCAATGTTATAAGAGGGTGGAAAACATCAGGAGGTGGACGGGAAAAAGCCTGTCAGATTGCACCATTACAGCAAGAGGTAGAGTGCCCTGGAGATCCATTGCAGATGACCTTCGATGCAGAGATGGTACTTGAACTGAACTGACCAGCCGACCTTCGGTGCGGAGATCTTCGATGCGGACATGGTACTTGAACTGAACTGACTAGCAGACCTTCGATGCGGACATGGTACTTGAACTGAACTCTTACATAAAATAGATATCAACTAAATAAAACCAAAATTGTGTAAACAGTAAACAAAATCAACATGTAACGACTAGCCCTTAAACAGCAACACATGTATGGTCCCTGCTACAAATTCAATGTACGAAGATTGATCAAAAGAGTACCCAAACTTAGTCTGGACAATAAAAACTAACCTATTTAGTTGAGACCTGACCCCCTTTGAAACAGGCCCCTTCTGAATTGACACCGAGTGGTGATCTCTCTGCTGGAAGCATTTCTAGAAGTCATTTTCTTGGATCTCCATGAGACGCTCTGTGGCCAAGATGTTTGCCTTGTGTTCAGACGGTGGTGGTACAAGTTCTAATTGTGACGATCGGTTCATGATGCATTTTTTCCCGGTGATCCCTGGGTTCATCACTGGAGCTACGGAGTTCGTGCAGTGCTCTCGGCAGGTGGGATACCGTTCTGATGAGAGAGACAGAGCCATATGGGGAGACCAGAGGTGATGAAATCGAGCCTTGCCCTTTAATGTCCTTAAATTTCTACTATATGGGTGGCATCTTGAGTATTGGAACAAAAACCTGGGGAGTAGGCGAGATGCTGGACCTGTCCAACGTTGTGTTCCTGAATGAGGTGTGATGTGTACATCTGAGGTGCGATGCGTAATCTGAGGTGTGATGTGTAGATCTGAGGTGAAATGCGTAATCTGAGGTGTGATGTGTAGATCTGAGGTGAAATGCGTAATCTGAGGTGAAATGCGTAATCTGAGGTGTGATGTGTAGATCTGAGGTGAAATGCGTAATCTGAGGTGTGATGTGTAATCTGAAGTGCAATGTGTAGATCTGAGGTGCGATGTGTAGATCAAATAATCTTCATGATGGACCGCCCAGTTTCTGGCCCACACATTGCAACCTCATCCAGGAATGTTTCCTTAAATCCAGGATTGAACAGGTGTGGGACTTTGCCTACTCCCCGGACATGACTTCCTGCAACTTCTGGATATCCCCAAGACTAAAAGGCTCCACTCAAGAGATTTCAGAACATAGAAGAAATCACACGCAGCAAAAACACCAGCTGGAGACCCCCCCCCCCCCCCCCCCCCCCCCCCCATGGTGGGATGACCATGTCAGCTCAGAGGGGAAATATTCTGAAGGGGATATGTGAAGTTAGTGTTTGTTCTCCAGCATATGGTTGTGAACTTTTTGATCAGTTCTCGTATAACATGTACAATGAAATGTGAGGCTTGATTGTAAATGAACCCACGCATCAAAGAAAGTCATTAAATAATGTTGTTTGTATAAAAATGTAAATAAATGAACACAATATGGAGCAGAAATGCATGTGTAAACAGAATTAATGACAAAAATGCACGGATAAACAAGACACTTTCACTCCCTCAAACCATCAGCAAAGTTACAGATATCCGTGTCAACATGGTGTGTCAGCTGCATGCTATGATTATCCTGTGTAGTTTAATATGCTTTCTCATAAATTTTTATTGTTTTATATTTACAAAATTTGACTTTGACATTCCACACCTGCAAACTGTATCTAAATGACATCATGGAAACAAAACTAAAGAATCAATAAACAAACATATGTTTGTTCATTATTCATGGCAATACTGTCACAAACAATATCTGCATATACAAACAGAGCGCTCACATTTCCCATAATTTGCAGCCGATATAAAAGTCTTCAACATGTCAGCAACAACAACTTGGCAAGCTGACACATACAGACTGACATGTTACGAGAGATGTGAAAAATGACATGCCAGCAAGAAACACACATGAGAGGTAAATGTATACTGGTTGAAAATATGCAGAAAGTGACTTCTCAAGGTCAGAACAAACTTGTCACATCTAATCCACTTCAAATATTATCCGTCTGTTGTCACAATCCTGCACACTTCTTTACACACACTAATCCAGTTACAGGCAAGTGGACCCAGCTGCTTAGAAGTGACATCCAGCAAGCAAGCATGCATTTCCTCACTCTCTCTAGACTATTTATTTGTTCTCATGTCTTGTGTATCTCTCTGGCTAAAAAGGGTTGCGCATGGGGCTAGCAATCTCAACATGTAAAATCATTACTAAGATAGTCATCACAAATGTTCAGGAGCTGGTTTCATGTCAAGGGGCCATTTATAGTGAAGGTTATTTCAATCAATCAAGCAATCAATCAGGCTCTGATTTAGATCAGGCCAGATAGCAAGGATTGGAGCCTGCCAACCGACCTCGTAAGGCTGACAACCCACCTCGTAAGGCTGACAACCCACCTCGTAAGGCTGACAACCAATTGTAATGAAGCCTGTAAGACCTACATAGTGTAGCACTGCCAGTCAAGCTGGTTCAAGGTCCATTAATAGCTGGTTTGTGGAAGGCCACCATTACATGACATGACATACTAGCAAGAACAAGTCAATGATGGTGGCTTTATGTTACATATATTACAATTGTGACTTGAGGAAACACTCATAAGAGGTCTATCAATTGTGACTTGAGGAAACACTCATAAGAGGTCTATCAATTGTGACTTGAGGAAACAATCATGAGAGAAGTCAATCAGACTTGTTGTGATTTAAATGATTGATCACTTCCCTTTCAACTCATTTCACAGCCATCTTATCAATTGTATCCTCCATAATAGTAAGATCTGAGAGATCACATAAAACACAGATTGTGGCAATAAAAGAACCGAGTGACAATCAGATTACGCTGGGGGACACTGTACTACAAGAGGATGATCCTATCAGATATCTCAGTAGTAATATAGACAAAGTCTGAGGTACTGAATGAGATATCACATTACGTCAGAGGTGATAGTTTGTGATAGTTTTGTCCATCACAAGTGATGAAGACCACTCTCTTTGTTCAGCCGTGTGGACAGTCGTATCTCTTGCTGTGTCCGCTGAAATGGGTGACTTGCGCGGAGATTTGGATTAAAGTGAGGAAAATACTGCGCCTTTTGTCAACCTCACTCACAGAGCCTAAGCTACCTTTTGCCAGTGGCAAGACATTCATCGAGACGACTGGAGATAGCATAGGATGCAGATTTTGCCTCAGGGTTACCACCGAAGCCTTTCCGTAAACATGTAACCCGCAGGGTAGAAAGGTGGGAAGGCATCTAACGCAGTTTGTCGTGCCTTTTCGATAACCACAAGAGGTCGTATGGACAACACTCAGCGTGTGAGTGAGTCTGGCATCTCTCCCTAGCTGTATTCAGTTCATCATAGTAGCATCTAAAATTCCCACACACCAAATTCGTGAAGGTGAACCGGCAGAACTAACCCGTGAGATACGACACAGGTATAACTAGTTTAAGCGTAGCGCCATTCAGCCGGCGTCCAGACCGGCTGAATGGCGCTACGCTTAAACGTCAGAGGTACTGAATGAGATATCACATTACGTCAGAGGTACTGAATGAGATATCAAATTACGAATACAAAAGGTAAGAGTGGCTTATTTTGCTTTAGAGAATTTTGAGAAATTGAAAGAAAATGAGCCCGCCATAAAAAAAACAACAGATCTTCAATGTCAAGTCCATCCTTCAGCATGGCTCTGCAACATGGGGAGAAAAGATAAATAAAATAAAAAATGTACAAGTTTTGATTAATGGATGTTTGTGCTAAATTGAACGAATAAAATGGCATGATAAAGTTAGTAGTGTAGAACAGATGGAACGAACTGGACAGATTTAGGTGAGAACAGACGGAACGAACCAGACAGATGTCGGTGAGACCAGACGGAACGAACCAGACAGATGTTGGTGAGAACAGACGGAACAAACCAGACAGATGTTGGTGAGAACAGACGGAACGAACCAGACAGATGTCGGTGAGAGCAGACGGAACGACCAGACAGATGTTGGTGAGAACAGACGGAACGAGCCAGACAGATGTCGGTGAGAGCAGACGGAACGAACCAGACAGATGTCGGTGAGAGCAGACGGAACGAACCAGACTGATGTTGGTGAGAACAGACGGAACGAACCAGACAGATGTCGGTGAGAGCAAACACAACGAACCAGACTGATGTCGGTAAGAGCACACGTAAAGAGATGGTGTTGATGATGGACAGGATTCACATTACGGAAATCAGTTGATAGCATTGCAAGGCAGTCAGTGCCCTGGAATCCTCAGGGCTAGAGAAGTTGGAGCATCACTACACTCAGGGACATTGAGACAAAGCTAATGAGAGCAGGAATAATGGAGTTTGCAGGAATAATTGGCGAGTTTTATTGAGAACCTATATTCTACAGGTAGCTCAAGGGTTTTGATTGACAATTTTAACAATACTCTAAATAGACATATTGCCTGGGAAGACAACCAAAAATTGAGATTTTATAAGGTGCCAAGAATGCTCTGCTTGCTAATTATTAATAGACCAAACGGAAACAGCGGAGTGTTTACTGAAGCCCTAACTGGCACTGCGAAGTTGAAAGCTCTAAGTGACATGGTATCTCCCATTGCTTTCACAGTTGCTTTAAGACTACACGATCGTAGTTCAACACTTATGTGACGCCGCCAAGAATTCACCATTAACCCGGAGTTTAATGGAAAAATCCCATTTATATTCACCCTTGTTTGCAAGTTATTTTTAGACTTTATGTCACATATGAAAAAGACTGACAAACAAAGAGATTTATATTAGATATTCTTTTATAAACACATTTTTTCTCATAAATGCTGGGTTACCGATTGAGAAACATTGTCTGTGCTAATAGGTGACCTTCACCTTTATACTGCTTTTGAAACATTATTTATAGTAATGTAACTAGTGGAAATCTGACTGTCAGAAGCTGTCCCTCCACACACCCATATGCACCTCTTTGACTTGTCAATTTACACCTTTACACATACCTCTCGACTGCCTCATCCACACACTCGCATACTTCTCTCCAACTTGCTCACCCATACTCATATATGCTTTTTCCACCCCCACACCCACATAACCCTCTCCATGTGTCAAAGAATGTCCGACTTGTCCGACTGCTGAGAGATGTTCCGCTGGTATCCCTTGACCGTCACATTGTTCTTCTGCTGCTGTTTCCCTGTGGAGGTGAATGTATATAAACCGGAGGCTCGTTCGCTGAACTCTGACCTGTCGTCAAACTCCTCATCCGTTGAATGGTTTCTCCAGCTAAGATAACCACCTGAAGAAAAGCAAAAAAATGTACCTCACTTGACTTTAATTCAAACAGTTTATGGTCAAAACGGTTTTTCACTTGACTTTAATTCAAACAGTTTATGGTCAAAACGGTTTTTCACTTGACTTTAATTCAAACAGTTTATGGTCAAAACGGTTTTTCACTTGACTTTAATTCAAACAGTTTATGGTCAAAACGGTTTTTCACTTGACTTTAATTCAAACAGTTTATGGTCAAAACGGTTTTTCACTTGACTTTAATTCAAACAGTTTATGGTCAAAACGGTTTTTCACTTGACTTTAATTCAAACAGTTTATGGTCAAAACAGTTTTTCACTTGACTTTAATTCAAACAGTTTATGGTCAAAACGGTTTTTCACTTGACTTTAATTCAAACAGTTTATGGTCAAAACGATTTTTTACCTGACTTTAATTCAAACAGTTTATGGTCAAAACGGTTTTTCACTTGACTTTAATTCAAACAGTTTATGGTCAAAACGGTTTTTCACTTGACTTTAATTCAAACAGTTTATGGTCAAAACGGTTTTTCACTTGACTTTAATTCAAACAGTTTATGGTCAAAACGGTTTTTCACTTGACTTTAATTCAAACAGTTTATGGTCAAAACAATTTTTTAACTGACTTTAATTCAAACAGTTTATGATCAAAACGGTTTTTCACTTGACTTTTATTGACTGATGGGGGTGTTGTGTGTCACTGTGGTCGAGAGGTAACGGCACTCGCCTCTCATAACAATGATCAGAAATTGAATCCCTCAAGTGTTCAAGCAACCTCTGGACTCAAGGGAGGTGGGACCAGAATGCCTCCATCCTGAGTTATCTTCAGTGATATTAACATGACTTGCCACTGGGTCAAGGTAGCTCGGGACCAGAGAGGGAGGTTGATGACCAGCCTAGTTCCTTCCTCACTGTAATCCAAATACAGCGCAAGTTACATGATCAAGACAAAACCATCTGATGGTGTTGCCATGGTGTTGCTAACTAAAACCAACCTGAAAGGAAGAACAGGAGAAGAGTGGAATGACCTTCAGCAGCTCCAAAACTAAAACTATGACGACCTCAAGAGAGAAGGAAGGTCATCAGATCATGCTCTGGAGCAGGTCAAATACTTCAGAGTTGTAGTAGACTGGAATTGAGACATTATAGAAGAGTTGGATAGGATGCTTCTCCTTCGTTCTGTCACTCCCACTACCAAGCCATGTTCGTTCTCTCCCTCCCACTACCAAGCCATGTTCGTTCTGTCACTCCCACTACCAAGCCATGTTCGTTCTCTCCCTCCCACTACCAAGCCATGAACGTTCTCTCCCTCCCACTACCAAGCCATGAACGTTCTCTCCCTCCCACTACCAAGCCATGAACGTTCTCTCCCTCCCACAACCAAGCCATGAACGTTCTCTCCCTCCCACTACCAAGCCATGAAAAGGGCTTTGCAATTAGCAGGATGTAGTCCGGCAAACGGAATGGGTTGTGTCGCTAATTTACAGTTTGACTGACATTTGCACCTTTCGGTCCAACACATCCCACTTCAGCAGCAGGTATATTTTAGTAAAGGGTTAGCCTTCTCTCTTCGATCCATCCCCCTTATCCAATCTGCTCTGTCTTAACTTAACGTCTTTATACTGGTTTAGAAGACTCTGCAGAGCCTGTATACAACCAGTTACATTTACATCACCGTGCTCTAAAAGCTATGTGCATACAATTTATTCTTAAATGCATTAACTGTCCCTGCCTCCACTACCTCCCCTGGCAATGCATTCCAAGCATTCACCACTCTCTGACTAAAAAATACTTCCTAATATCTAACCTGGACCTCTCTTTAGTCAGCTTGTAGCTATGCCCTCTTGTTCTTGTGGGTCTCTGTATTTTAAAAAACTTGTTATAGTCTAATTTATCGATTCCTCTGATCATCTTATAAACCTGTATTAAGTCACCTCGAATTCTTCTCTCTTCGAGACACTGTAGGCCGGTTTTTCTGAGTCTTTCCTCATAACTGTAATTCTGGAATCCCACTATCGTCTTTGTCGCTCTTTTTTGTATTCTTTCCAGCTTGTTTATGTCCCCTCTATGATAAGGACTCCACACCTGTACACAGTACTCCAATCTAGGTCTAACTAAAGCTTTATACAGTTTGACGATCACTTCCTTGCTCCTATGTTTAATATTTCTTTGTATCATACCTAACATTGCATTTGCCTTTTTAACTGCTACCTTAACTTGCTGTTGCAGCCTGTAATCCAGGATCACCGCGTTGGGGCGTAGAAGGGTCTTGGCAGCTCTCTTTCTATGGCTCTGATGCTAGCAGTCTGCTTGATCACAGCAGGTAATGTACTGAGATACTATGGAACATTGGTGTGGCAGTGGGCTGATGGATCCACATCTTGGTATTTTAATATCCTACGTCCCAGAAATGTAGTTCTGGCTAATATAGAGGTTGGAGGAAGTGTCTCTCATGGCTAAGATTATGGTCTAAGCCAAGGTCTCAACATGCTCCAATCTCTGTTGCTGCTGTTGTTTGCCAATACCCACAATGAGTAGGTTACTCTTATGTGCGTCCTCAAATGGACGTTAAGTGGCGGGTTGCAGTAGCTTTCCTCACATTCCGAGCGTGCTGATGAAGGTGGACTAGAGTCCTCAAGGCAGTTGTGCTATGCTTGGCTTCATCTGCATGTCGCTCACTACTACGGGGATCATGTCAAACTTCACCTTGTTAGCCAGACTGTTGTCCTCGACAACATCCCGCTTCCAGGACGACCAACGAGCAGGTCAGGTGAGGGTCTTGGCCAGTATATTTCTCCTGACCCTGGCTAACATTGTCTGATCAGTGTGTTTTGCCTGACCAGACGTTAGCCTCAACATCCCTCCAGTCTCTGTAAATGGGTTCGTAGCAGAATTGTGTCACTACAACTTCATCCCTGACGGCAGTATCTGTTATGTAATAATCTATTTTTCCAGAAACTTGTTGCACGTTTTTAATCAGTCTATCATGAGCTGATAAAACAGCAATTGCACGTGGGCCAGATTACGTCCGTGAGCACACAGCTGGTTCACAGGTCCACGATATAGCTAGCTTACCTATAGAAATAGAGATGAAGAGAAAACCACCAACTCCTGGAAGTGCTGGTGCCCACAAGAGCTCGTAAATGTCACCTTCAAGCATTGTCACGAATATAACCACTGCTATACCTGCAGACACACCTGCAAATACAAGGTGAAAGGTGAATACATGTCTTCAACACACAATGCCAGCAGTTCTAATTTGTCACCAAACTTGACCCACTGTTGCTCCACCAAGAGTGTAAATCCTTCCAATCTCCTGTAGCCCCACCTTCTGTCAGTCTTCATTCTTTCTCTCACTCAAGTCTATCCGGTTTTTGTATATTAAACACAAAATGTTCAGGTAACAACAAAAATACACTAGCGTTTTTATTCTTCTAATGTACTTGAAACACTACCTTATCAATCAATCGATCAAAAACCTGTCAGCTACCTGTGGAGCATAGGTCCTCAGGAAATACTGAGCCAATTCTGTCCAAGTCCCGTTTGTTGCCTTTACATTTGCTTGCAGTTCCCTCTTCTATGAGTGTCTTGGTCTTTCTCTACATCTCTTGTCATGTGGATTCCAGAACAGAGGTTGTTTGATAATGTTATCCACTGGTTTCCGTAATGTGTGCCCTATCCATCACCTCCTCAGTGTTTCATGTCCCTCTGGTATCTGTCCCGTTTGTCCCATCAGTTCCACGTTTGTGACCTTGTGTACCATTTCTACTCTTGTGTCTCTAAAATACAAGTCAAGGCCACTCATATGTCAGGTTTGGGGCTCAGAGTACTCCAGCTAACTGTATGACCCTGTCCAGCCAGTCCTTTGTTGGTAGTGTGCCGCATCGCGTTTTGTTGAACTCGGCATTTCCAAAAACCACTTTCTGATTGGCTGGCATACATCATGCGCGAGCTAATAACAGTTAAAGGTCAAGGCTGTTCCAGGACATTTATATTCTGGAATGTAAGTCTACCTTGTTGAGGTCGGAGAGCGTGCAGCTGCCCAATGTCCATGGGAGCTGTGTCGGTGGGGGTATCACTCCTGACCTGTAAGTCTACCTTGCTGAGGTCGGATAGTATGCAGCTGACCAATGTCCCTGGGAGCTGTGTCAGTGGGGGTATCACTCCTGACATGATCACGCAAGCTGAATAGGTCCTTGAAGAGTGGCCAGATTAAGGGACCGGGGAGCATGTGAGCCCTATACGCGTAGCTGCAGAACCCACAGGTGAGTGGTATATGTTCTGGGCTGTCCCAATCCACAACTATTCCCTGCATTCTTATCTCGTGGTTTGTCCTGTCAGTTATCCCCATGGACGAGGAAGAGATGCAGACCACCCCATGGACGAGGAAGCGCGTTATAAGCTCGACTGCCGCTAACAAAATGATAACATTTGTTTAGGCTATCAACAAACTCCCTCCACTTCCCTCTGTCTGCAACCATCCTTAGTGTCCTAACTCTGATTCATTATTAGGTTATTTATTGTTCCGGTAACAGTGAAAAGTTCCCATATACGACGTGAACAGGTGGGTTGGTCAGGGACTGTTATACCACACCAGACACACACACACGGCCGATGTACCACACCAGACACACACACACACGGCCGATGTACCACACCAGACACACACACGGCCGATGTACCACACCAGACACACACACACGGCCGATGTACCACACCAGACACACACGGCCGATGTACCACACCAGACACACACACAGGGCCATTGTACCACACCAGACACACACAACCGGCCGATGTACCACACCAGACACACACACACGGCCGATGTACCACACCAGACACACACAACCGGCCGATGTACCACACCAGACACACACACACGGCCGATGTACCACACCAGACACACACACAAGGCCGATGTACCACACCAGACACACATAACCGGCCGATATACCACACCAGACACACAACAGGCCGATGTACCACACCAGACACACACAAACGGCCAATATGTCACACAAGAGACACACAAACGGCCGATACACCACACCAGACACACACAAACGGCCGATGCATCACACCAGACACACAAACGGCCGATGCACCACGCCATACACAAACGGCCGATGTGCCACACACAAAAACGTCCGATGTGCCACACCAGACACACAAACGGCCGATGTATCCCACCAGACACACACACAAACGACCGATGTACCACACCAAACACACACACACAACCGATGTACCACACCAGACACACACACGGCCGATGTACCACACCAGACACACGTAAACGGCCGATGTACCACACCACACACACACGGCCGATGTACCACACCAGACACACGGCCGATGTACCACACCAGACACACGCACAGACGAGGACAAACTTGGCCCAACAACTGACTGACCTGCCACAGCCGAGAAAGTCAAGTATGCTGCCTTGATGTGAATCCTTCTCCACAACGGCCGCTGGACCAACATGATGATCTTAATAATGTAGAGGATGATGCAGATAAGCCCGGCACAGAAGGACGGTATAATAAAGGCTCTTGCCACAAACAGCAAGGAGGGCACCTCCTGGAAGTCTGTAAAGTGTCACAAATATGAATGCGCCTCATCAAATATTAACATCCGGTCTACAAACATCAAGTATCGGAAACGCAGTCCCCACAAATATAATACCAGACCAACACCACCACCACCGCCAACATCACCACCAACACCATCACCACCACCAACGGTGACTCAGAAAAGTGAAATATTTTTACATAACGTCTTTATACTGGTTTAGAAGACTCTGCATACAACCAGTTTCTTTTACATTACTTAATATTCTTGAATGCATTAATTGATCCCGACTTCATTATTTCCTGTGGTATACATTCCAAGCATTCAACACTTTTTGACTAAACAAATATTTCCTAATATATAATCTGGACCCATCTTTAGTTAATTTGTAGCTGTGTTCTCTTGTTCTTGTTAAAACTTGTTATAGCCTAGTTTATTTTCTCCCTGCCTATCTTATAGACCTGCATTAAATCACCTAAGAGTTCTCTCTTCTAAACATTGTAGGCCGGATTTTCCTCATACAAGTAACTATAATTCCGGAATCCCACTATCAGCGTTGTCGCTCTTTTTGTGTATCCTTTCCAGCATGTTTATATCGCCTCTAGTATAAGGACTTCACACCTGTACACAGTACTCCAATCTAGGTTTAACTAATGCTTTATACAGTTTGACTATCACCTCCTTACTCTTATGTTTAATATTTCTTTTTATCATACCTAACATTGCATTTGCCTTTTTCACTCCTACCTGAACTTGCTCTCTCACCTTACCTGTATGATCTATTATATCCTTTAGGGCCTTTCTTTTTCTTTCTTTCTAATATTGTTCTCGCCCATTCTGTAATTATGTTCCATATTGGATCTACCCATGTGGATGACTGTACATTTATCTACATTAAACTCCATTTGCCAGCTCTCAGTAGAAGAGAAGGAAAGAAAAAATTGAAAGATTAACGGATATATAAAAGGCAGACATAATCAAACTAGAAACTGAAAACGATCTACAGATGTTCCCAGCAGCACTGAAGAAGCCCATTTCCACAGCCAGACATTCTACAGTGATACACCTGACCAAGATAAATAGCCAGACATTCTACAGCGATACACCTGACCAAGATAAATAGCCAGACATTCTACAGCGATTCACCTGACCAAGATAAATAGCCAGACATTCTACAGCGATACACCTGACCAAGATAAATAGCCAGACATTCTACAGCGATACACCTGACCAAGATAAATAGCCAGACATTCTACAGCGATACACCTGACCAAGATAAATAGTCCAACTAAAACATGTTCTGGTCCTGGCTAACAAGAGAAGGTCCATGCGACATGTTACACTTGATATTCTGGTCCTGGCTAACAAGAGAAGGTCCATGCGACCTGTTATACTTGAATGAGAAACAACATAAAGGTCAAATGGAGCTAATAGCCGACATAAACCGAACAAATAACACACAAACTCACTTAACGTTGGCGCCTGGCGATAATTGCAGCCCTGTTCATTCCAGGTCCCTCATTACGTGCGTTTTTCTGGTTCGATAACAGGCATTCTGGGTCAGTAAACTATCGAGTCATCATTTTCTCGAATCAGAGCCCAGCACTTTATACCCTCCTGCCACCTTGATACGGTCAAAGTGGAGACTTGGTGCCATATTGTTAACGCCCTCTCGTGACTTCCGGGTGTTTTCCAAGTGAAATATTGCTACAGTTCCGGCGATAACTCCAGTTAGTGTTGGCACAGAGTGGCTGGATAATTGTGCAGCAGGAAGCCTGTCTACGGCTGGAGATTGCGACAAAGCTTACAGCCATATCTTTTTACAGAAAGGCGTAACTGATCTAATAATAGCCCAGTTTTCATTCCTTATTTTCTTCACAACTTCTCTGTTCTTTGTCTCTCTCTCTCTCTCTCTCTCGCTCGTTGCTTCATCTTAAATTCGGCATATTTTTCTCTCCGTTTTCATGTCGGAGAAACCTGTGTGGTTTAACGTGGAGATCAGAAGCGACCTGAGAATTCGATATGAAGTGATGTCAGATATGATGTAACCAATGACGCATTCTTGCAGTCCGCTGGCAGGACGTGGTCAACCAACACTAATCTCGCCAAACGGACACAACTCAAGAGACTTTCTTCAATGCTGGATCGACGCCGCCTTTTTTTCTTCGACAATATGGCCCGCCACTCACAACGCCCTAGCCCGCCATCTTGTACTTCATTCCACGAGAATGAGATGTGGGAAGAGACCGTAACCCACACATAGTCGCCCTCAGGGCCGCGCGCGTAACGGCCGGCTGACACATCGCCTCCACTCCATCTATCCCGTACGCAGCCTGGGACTCTCCCATCAAACGTGGCCTTGAACGGTGAGCGTGATGGGCAGGTTAGGATTGGGTGGGCGTATCACATTCGTGTCTTATCTTCCCCTTCTGCATTGTAAATAAGTCTTTGGTTTACCCTCTCTTTCTCTCTCCCGCAGTGTGGCTTCTATTACTCCTTTTTGATCAGGTCACCCACCATCTGTATTCTCTCTATCACTCCGACACACACATTCACTCACTCACACACATTCCTCACTCACACACACAATCACTCACTCACACATTCACTCACTCACTCACACACAATCACTCCCTCACACACACACACAATCACTCACACACACATTTACTTACTCACACACATTCACTCACACACACATTCACTCACTCACACACACACACACACACTCAATCACTCACACACACAATCACTCACTCACACACACACACATTCACTCACTCACACACACATTCACTCACTCACACACACATTCACTCACATACACACATTCACTCACTCACACACATATTCACTCACTCACACATTCACTCACATACACACATTCACTCACTCACTCACACACACATTCACTCACTCACACACACATTCACTCACTCACCTCTTGAATGGAATGTTAACCACAACGACCACACTAACAAATGTACTATTAGCACTCGGACAAATGATTGAACTGGACAACAGAAACAAAAAGTGGTTAAACATGCAATCCACACCCAAACACTGGACCTCTACGTGATGGAGACGCCGTGCTGCAAACAATAACATTATTTTCTACTATCTTATAATTGCCTCCTACACTTTCATCTTCTATTTCTTCTACAAAAAGCTGCCATCTAGCACAGAGGCCTTCTCATCCCCGACGGCACCATCAACAATAGGACCAGGCCTAACAGGCTACCATCTACAATAGGACCAGGCTTAACAGGCTACCATCTACAATAGGACCAGGCCTAACAGGCTACCATCTACAATAGGACCAGGCCTAACAGGCTACCATCTACAATAGGACCAGGCCTAACACGCTAACATTGCTACATCACTATCATTGTGTTAGTCACTCGCTCAGTCTATCACTCTTTCATATCCACTTCATCATAAACACACTCTTATCCTTTCTCTCATGTCTTCTCAACATATACGTGTACTATCTGTCCATCCGTCCGCTCCACCCCAGCCATACACCTGTCCGTCCGTCCGCTCTCACCCCAGCCATACACCTGTCCGTCCGTCCGCTCTCACCCCAGCCATACACCTGTCCGTCCGTCCGCTCTCACCCCAGCCATACACCTGTCCGTCCGTCCGCTCTCACCCCAGCCATACACCTGTCCGTCCGTCCGCTCTCACCCCAGCCATACACCTGTCCGTCCGTCCTCTCTCACCCCAGCCATACACCTGTCCGTCCGTCCGTCTATCTCATTGACCTGGGTATTGGTGCTCCCGCCAGCAGCAGTTCGGACACACACCGTGTGTATGACAGGTGGCTGTTCGGCTCTGACGTAGGATGGAGCAGAGAGCAACAGTCATCTAAAGTATAACTCCTATGGGGTATCTGTTGCGAAGTGGTCAAGCCGTTAGCCTCGTGTTCAGGCGGTCAGGGTTTGAATTCGAGCTGCGACGGTCGGTTCATGATGACAATTTTTCGGGAGACCCCTGGGATCATGGCTGGAGATCCCTGGAGCTCCCTGGGTTCATTGCTGGAGATCAATGGATTCATCGCTGGAGGTCCCTGGGTTCATCGATGGAGATCTCTGGGTTCATCGCTGGAGGTACGGAGTTGATGCTTTGTGCGATGTTCTCGGCAGGTGGGGATGCCTTTCTGCTGAGAGAGACCGAACCATATGGGGAGACCCGTGTCGATGAAGCCGAGCATTCGCCTTTAACATTTTCAGTTTAGCTCCGAGGTGAGATGATATATATATATATATAGAGAGAGAGAGAGCTACCAAAAGTTCAGCACTGATGTGCGATAGGAGAGGGAGGGCCGCCCTATGACATGAAATGATAAGAGATGGAAGAGAAAGGGGAGAAAAACATTCAGCTAAAGTAGTTTAGCTCCGATGTGAGATGAGAGAAAGAGATACAAAAAAGAAAGCTAAGAAGAGTTCAGCGTTGATGTGGGAAAGGAGAGAAAGTACAGTCCAATGATATGACATTATACGAGATGGAAGCACAAAAAGAGCGAGAGAGAGAGAGAGAGAGAGAGAGAGAGAGAGAGAGAGAGAGAGAGAGAAGGGAGAGAGAGAGAGAGAAGGGAGAGAAACAGCTAAAATATCTGAGGTAGGATGGGGGGAGAGAATTATAGAGAGCAAACGCCTGCAACCCCTTGATGTGAAATAATAGAAGAGACAGACATAAGGAGGGTGAGAAGAGTAATAGTGAGTCAAGGACATATAAATGACCTGCAGTCACTAGCCCAGCTGTGAACAGGCGCAGGTTGGTGGGCGTGGTCATACATCATCATGCGAGAGCACAAGTGGCCATCCAACAACAACAGATGAGAACTCTCTGGCAAGGCACATTCAAGCAGACAAATATCCGACTGGTACAGACAAGCCTGCCCGTTGCCAGTGGCGACATACAGCTGTGAGAGATGGACATTAGACAAACACATCGCAAACAAAATAAGACAAATGGAGACATTTAGTTTAACGGAAGTATGTTTACAATATGACGGATTGAAATAAGACAAATGGAGACATTTAGTTTAACGGAAGTATGTTTACAATATGACGGATTGAAATAAGACAAATGGAGACATTTAGTTTAACGGAAGTATGTTTACAATATGACGGATTGAAATAAGACAAATGGAGACATTTAGTTTAACGGAAGTATGTTTACAATATGACGGATTGAAATAAGACAAATGGAGACATTTAGTTTAACGGAAGTATGTTTACAATATGACGGATTGAAATAAGACAAATGGAGACATTTAGTTTAACGGAAGTATGTTTACAATATGACGGATTGAAATAAGACAAATGGAGACATTTAGTTTAACGGAAGTATGTTTACAATATGACGGATTGAAATAAGACAAATGGAGACATTTAGTTTAACGGAAGTATGTTTACAATATGACGGATTGAAATAAGACAAATGGAGACATTTAGCAATATATGCGTATATATTGCTCATCAGAGGTGGGCCCCTAACCCGAGATGCACACAGATCTGCCGAGACTAGGACTAGCCCTAACCCGAGATGACACAGATCTGCCGAGACTAGGACTAGCCCTAACCCGAGATGCATAAAGATCTGCCGAGACTGGGACTAGCCCTAACCCGAGATGCGCACACACACACACAGATCAGCCGAGACTGGGACTAGCCATAACCCGAAATGCACACAGAGCTGACGAGACGGAGACTACGCCATGGAAAGAATACGTCACATGATGATGATGTCACAGCCGAGTCGGAGTAGCAACAGGAACACGGACTGCGCCCACTGGTGACTGAAGACGTTCAGACGTATGATATGCCGACTATTGGTGACTGAAGACGTTCAGACGTATGATATGCCGACTATTGGTGACTGAAGGCGTTCAGACGTATGATATGCCGACTATTGGTGACTGAAGACGTTCAGACGTATGATATGCCGACTATTGGTGACTGAAGACGTTCAGACGTATGATATGCCGACTATTGGTGACTGAAGACGTTCAGACGTATGATATGCCGACTATTGGTGACTGAAGACGTTCAGACGTATGATATGCCGACTATGGTGACTGAAGACGTTCAGACGTATGATATGCCGACTATTGGTGACTGAAGACGTATGATATGCCGACTATTGGTGACTGAAGACGTTCAGACGTATGATATGCCGACTATTGGTGACTGAAGACGTTCAGACGTATGATATGCCGACTATTGGTGACTGAAGGCGTTCAGACGTATGATATACCGACTATTGGTGACTGAAGGCGTTCAGACGTATGATATACCGACTATTGGTGACTGAAGGCGTTCAGACGTATGATATACCCACTATTGGTGACTAAAGGCGTTCAGACGTATGATATACCGACTATTGGTTATTATAGCAGAGACAGCTATCCTTACCACTGCCCTCTCAACCAACTCCCCCCACTGACCTCTCAACCAACTCCGCCCCACTGCCCTCTCAACCAACTCCCCCCACTGCCCTCTCAACCAACTCCCTCCACTGCCCTCTCAACCAACTCCCTCCACTGCCCTCTCAACCAACTCCCCCCACTGCCCTCCCCTCCCACTGCCTTCTCAACCAACTCCCCCCCACTGCCCTCTCTACCAACTCCCTCTACTGCCCTCTCTACCAACTCCCCCACTGCCCTCTCAACCAACTCCCCCCACTGCCCTCTCTACCAACTCCCTCCACTGCCCTCTCTACCAACTCCCTCCACTGCCCTCTCTACCAACTCCCCCCACTGCCCTCTCAACCAACTCCCCCCACTGCCCTCTCAACCAACTCCCTCCACTGCCCTCTCTACCAACTCCCTCCACTGCCCTCTCTACCAACTCCCCCCCACTGCCCTCTCAACCAACTCCCCCCACTGCCCTCTCTGCCAACTCCCCCCACTGCCCTCTCTACCAACTCCCTCCACTGCCCTCTCAACCAACTCCCCCACTGCCCTCTCTACCAACTCCCTCCACTGCCCTCTCTACCAACTGCCTCCACTGCCCTCTCAACTAACTCCCCCCCCACTGCCCTCCCCCCACTGCCCTCTCAACCAACTCCCCCCCACTGCCCTCTCTCCCAACTCCCCCCACTGCCCTCTCAACTAACTCCCCCCCACTGCCCTCTCAACCAACTCCCCCCCACTGCCCTCTCAACCAACTCCCCCCCACTGCCCTCTCAACCAACTCCCTCCACTGCCCTCTCTATCAACTCCCTCCACTGCCCTCTCTGCCAACTCCCCCCACTGCCCTCTCTACCAACTCCCTCCACTGCCCTCTCTACCAACTCCCCCCACTGCCCTCTCTGCCAACTCCCCCCACTGCCCTCTCTACCAACTCCCTCCACTGCCCTCTCTACCAACTCCCTCCACTGCCCTCTCAACCAACTCCCTCCACTGCCCTCTCTGCCAACTCCCTCCACTGCCCTCTCTACCAACTCCCCCACTGCCCTCTCAACCAACTCCCCCCACTGCCCTCTCTGCCAACTCCCCCCACTGCCCTCTCTACCAACTCCCTCCACTGCCCTCTCAACCAACTCCCCCACTGCCCTCTCTACCAACTCCCTCCACTGCCCTCTCTACCAACTCCCTCCACTGCCCTCTCTGCCAACTCCCCCCACTGCCCTCTCAACTAACTCCCCCCCACTGCCCTCTCAACCAACTCCCCCCACTGCCCTCTCAACCAACTCCCCCCACTGCCCTCTCTCCCAACTCCCCCCACTGCCCTCTCAACCAACTCCCCCCACTGTCCTCTCAACCAACTCCCTCCACTGCCCTCTCTACCAACTCCCTCCACTGCCCTCTCTACCAACTCCCCCCACTGCCCTCTCTACCAACTCCCTCCACTGCCCTCTCTACCAACTCCCCCCCACTGCCCTCTCCCCCCTCTACCAACTCCCTCCACTGCCCTCTCTACCAACTCCCTCCACTGCCCTCTCAACCAACTCCCTCCACTACCCTCTCTGCCAACTCCCTCCACTGCCCTCTCTACCAACTCCCTCCACTGCCCTCTCTACCAACTCCCTCCACTGCCCTCTCTGCCAACTCCCCCCACTGCCCTCTCTACCAACTCCCTCCACTGCCCTCTCTACCGACTCCCTCCACTGCCCTCTCTACCGACTCCCTCCACTGCCCTCTCAACCAACTCCCTCCACTGCCCTCTCTACCAACTCCCTCCACTGCCCTCTCAACCAACTCCCCCCACTGCCCTCTCTACCAACTCCCTCCACTGCCCTCTCAACCAACTCCCCCCACTGCCCTCTCAACCAACTCCCTCCACTGCCCTCTCAACCAACTCCCCTCTCTGCCAACTCCCCCCACTGCCCTCTCTACCATCTTCTCATGACCTGTTCCTATAACTGCCATGTGTTGCCAATATATCAATGTTTGACTACGTTAGATCTGAACTGGCAATATTCCGATCTTCCACCGATGTGCTAACCTCGTTGTGTGTCACCGTATCAAAGGCCTTAGATTAGCCTATCAAACAAAGACATAGAACTACGCTCTCTCTCTGCTGGTGTTCTCATCATGTAAATGGTAATGTGTGTGCCCTTTCCTTCCACGAATCAACATTGTTCGTCATCGATTTCTGACTTAATCTTGTTTCTTACAACCGCCATGAAAACTAAAGAATACTTTCGTCATTTCATTCAAAAGATCCTGCTTTGGCTTAGACAAACTTTTAATTCAATAGCTCATGGTTTCTTTGGTTTAGACAGACATTACATTTAATAGCTCATGGTTTCTTTAGTTTAGACATAAATTACATTTAACAGCTCATGGTTTCTTTGGTTTGGACATAAATTACATTTAATAGCTCATGGTTTCTTTGGTTTGGACATAAATTACATTTAATAGCTCATGGTTTCTTTGGTTTAGACATAAATTACATTTAATAGCTCATGGTTTCTTTGGTTTGGACATAAATTACATTTAATAGCTCATGGTTTCTTTGGTTTAGACATAAATCCGAATCTTATTAGATAGTGTGGCGTGTATCTGCTCTTGGAGATATCATTTAATGGGTGTGAAGGTTTGCTGGGTGTGAAGGTTTGCTGGGCGTGAAGGTTTGCTGAGTGTAGAGGTATGCTGGGTGTGGAGGTTTGCTAGGTTTGGAGGTTTGCTGGGTGTGAAGGTTTGCTGGGTGTGGAGGTTTGCTGGCATTGTTCTCTAACTGCACAGGCAAGGGTTATTGGTGGAGGGGTTGAGATGTTAGGGCTTGTAGAGGCAGGCAATGTCAGTCCTCGTTTGTGGAGAGAGAGAGTGAGAGAGAGGTTCACATGTTAGACTATGTATATGCTAACAGGGCCATCTTAGCGTGTTAAGAGAGAGGTTCACATGTTAAGACTATGTACATACTAACTGGGCCATCTTAGCGTGTTGAGAGAGGGGTTCACATGTTAGACTATGTACATGCTAACAGGGCCATCTTAGCGTATTGAGAGAGAGGTTCACATGTTAGACTATGTACATGCTAACAAGGCCAGTCTTAGGGTGTTGAGAGAGAGGTTCACATGTTAGACTATGTACATGCTAACAAGGCCAGTCTTAGCGTGTTGAGAGAGAGGTTCACATGTTAGACTATGTACATGCTAACAGGGCCAGTCTTAGCGTGTTGAGAGAGAGTTTCACATGTCAGACTATGTACATGCTAACAGGGCCAGTCTTAGCGTGTTGAGAGGTTCACATGTTAGACTATATACATGCTAACAGGGCCAGTCTTAGCGTGTTGAGAGAGAGATTCACATGATAGACTATGTACATGCTAACAGGGCCATCTTAGCGTGTTGAGAGAGAGGTTCACATGTTAGACTATGTACACGCTAACAGGGCCAGTCTTAGCGTGTTGAGAGAGAGATTCACATGTTAGACTATGTACATGCTAACAGGGCCATCTTAGCGCGTTGAGAGAGAGGTTCACGTGTTAGACTATGTACATGCTAACAGGGCCAGTCTTAGCGTGTTGAGAGAGAGATTCACACGTTAGACTATGTACATGCTAACAAGGCCAGTCTTAGCGTGTTGAGAGAGAGGTTCACATGTTAGACTATGTACATGCTAACAAGGTCATCTTAGTTAACAGGGCCAGTCATAGCGTGTTGAGCTTGTGACTAGTCCTAAGTCCGACGAGACGCAGTCGGCGCCTAACACTTACAGCAGCCGTCGTGTGTGAAGGACATTAATTTTAAGGGAGGGGTGGGGGGGGGGGGGGGGGGGAGAGAGAGAGAGAAAGATAAATCTGTTTCTGGCTGAAAGTTTAGTTGAATAATTTTGTAAAGGAGATTTTGATTCCCTGCCATTATCGACTGAGTTGAATACTCGAGTGCTGGGCATCGCAGATGTGGGTCAAATATTTACAAATTGTTATATAGAAATTATTTATAACAGCTATCTATTCCAGGCTTTATATTTTTAATTATTATTTTTGTCTTCTTCCAAATAATGCGGCTGTTATAGAAATGTTCAAAAAGTCCCGTCAACATGTTCCAGTGGGACCACACATTTTCTAAGGAGGACTATGGGTGGGGAATAGAGGAAACAAACTGGCCACGGATGACAAAAGAATCCGTGAAGCAAGCATAAGTGCACGTATGGTCTAGCCTTGATTGGACAGTTGGGAAGCAATGGAGCCTACAAATACACCTGGATCGAGGTCTGCCTACTATAAGACAGAAAACATAAGTGTCTCTTTTTATCTTGCTAAAAACTCAGAAGCGGTAAGCCCCAGAAAATTGTAATTGTCACTGACCATTCTGTCTGGGGTGTATTGGTTATTGTCACTGACCATTCTGTCTGGGGTGTGTTGGTTATTGTCACTGGTCGTATTGTCTGGGGTGTGTTGGTTATTGTCACTGGTCGTTCTGTCTGGGGTGTGTTGGGTATTGTCACTGACCGTTCTGTCTGGGGTGTGTTGGTTATTGTCCCAGATCGTTCTGTCTGGGGTGTGTTGGTTATTGTCACTGGTCGTTCTGTCTGGGGTGTGTTGGTTATTGTCACTGGTCGTTCTGTCTGGGGTGTGTTGGTTATTGTCACTGGTCGTTCTGTCTGGGGTGTGTTGGTTATTGTCACAGATCGTTCTGTCTGGGGTGTATTGGTTATTGTCACAGATCGTTCTGTCTGGGGTGTGTTGGTTATTGTCACTGACTATTCTGTCTGGGGTGTATTGGTTATTGTCACAGATCGTTCTGAGTGGGGTGTGTTGGTTACTGTCACAGATCGTTCTGTCTGGGGTGTGTTGGTTATTGTCACTGGTCGTTATGTCTGGGGTGTGTTGGTTATTGTCACAGATCGTTCTGTCTGGGGTGTGTTGGTTATTGTCACAGATCGTTCTGTCTGGTGTGTGTTGGTTATTGTCACAGACTGTTCTGTCTGGGGTATGTTGGTTATTGTCACAGATCGTTCTGTCTGGGGTGTGTTGGTTATTGTCACAGATCGTTCTGTCTGGGGTGTGTTGGTTATTGTCACTGGTCGTATTGTCTGGGGTGTGTTGGTTATTGTCACTGGTCGTTCTGTCTGGGATGTGTTGGATATTGTCACTGACCGTTCTGTCTGGGGTGTGTTGGTTATTGTCCCAGATCGTTCTGTCTGGGGTGTGTTGGTTATTGTCACTGGTCGTTCTGTCTGGGGTGTGTTGGTTATTGTCACTGGTCGTTCTGTCTGGGGTGTGTTGGTTATTGTCACTGGTCGTTCTGTCTGGGGTGTGTTGGTTATTGTCACTGGTCGTTCTGTCTGGGGTGTGTTGGTTATTGTCACTGGTCGTTCTGTCTGGGGTGTGTTGGTTATTGTCACATATCGTTCTGTCTGGGGTGTATTGGTTATTGTCACAGATCGTTCTGTCTGGGGTGTGTTGGTTATTGTCACTGACTATTCTGTCTGGGGTGTATTGGTTATTGTTACAGATCGTTCTGTCTGGGGTGTGTTGGTTACTGTCACAGATCGTTCTGTCTGGGGTGTGTTGGTTATTGTCACTGGTCGTTATGTCTGGGGTGTGTTGGTTATTGTCACAGATCGTTCTGTCTGGGGTGTGTTGGTTATTGTCACAGATCGTTCTGTCTGGGGTGTGTTGGTTATTGTCACAGACTGTTCTGTCTGTGGTGTGTTGGTTATTGTCACAGATCGTTCTGTCTGGGGTGTGTTGGTTATTGTCACAGATCGTTCTGTCTGGGGTGTGTTGGTTATTGTCACAGATCGTTCTGTCTGGGGTGTCTTGGTTATTGTCACAGATCGTTCTGTCTGGGGTGTGTTGGTTACCGCAACTATTTTTAGATCTCTGCACCGTTGTATTCCCAAGTTAATTATCATTAACACATAACGGTTAGTTATAGAGACGTGGAAATAGCACATATCTATGTTTGAAATTCCCATTACCAGATGAACGCACTATTTTCGGCTCGTAGCGTCAATTCGTTCCCGAGTCTAGAATAGGTAAGCCGTGGCAGTAATGGTCTCTGAAGGAGAAACTTTAGTAATCTCAATCCCGCTCGATGCCGGTCAGTCAAGTTTCTATTTCAGAGTGGCAAGTGTTGAATGATGAAAGCTCTGGACTACATTCTGCTACTTAAGCCTTTCAGGGTTTGGTAGCGGGAGATTGAGAACGAACGAAGAAGAAGAATGACGTAAGGGGGATCAGGATGCTGAGCAGCGCTTGAGCTGCAGTGGTCAGCGACCCATAGCTGACTGTTAGCGTTAGGGCCAGCGAATCATAGCTGCCAAAACCCTTCTACACCTCCACGCGGTGATCCTGGATAACAGGCTGCAGCAGGGCAGACTGGCTAAGGAGAAGGGATAGAAGAGGGAATGCTAACCCGGTACTCAAAAAATGCTTGATGAAGTCGGATGTGTTGGACTGAAAGGTGCAAATATCGCAGCCAAGCTGTAAACTACGACACAACGCATCCCGTTCTTTGGACTACATTCTGCTACTTAAGCCCTTTCAGGATTTGGTAGTGGGAGATTGAGAACGAAAGAAGAAGAAGAAGAATGACGTAAGGGGCTTGGCCAATTGGGTCACTTTCATGGGTGTGTCATTCTGGTCGAACATCTGAATTCGTCTCTTTCTTGTGGAAGAAGATTTCGTCACTTGAATTTACGCGGTTTTAATCATCTTCTTTCTTTTGTCGTCTCTCTGGTGTTGTTAGTTGCCTTTTCATAGAGCTCAAGGAAGAGGCTGCGCCTGGATACCACCTGCCCTGCGCTGTGTGGAAGACAATGAACAGACTTCGAACTGGTGTCTCAAGATGCAGAACTTGAAGAATTTGGGATACTCAGATGTTGACACATGTGAATGCGGCGCAGTTCAGGACCAAGATCATCTGATCACCTGCCCCAACCTCCCTGAAACCTGTGACATGAACGACATGATGGGGGCGAACGACAAGGCAGTTTAAGTTGCTGAATACTGGACGGATGCTGTGTGACATGGTGTTTGGACACGGAAAGTAAGTAAGTGACCTTTTGTCGTCTCTCTGGTGTTGTTAGTGACCTTTTGTAGGCACCGCATTTCACAGGTGGCTAACTTTCGTTCCTTGTCACGATTCAATGCTCTTGTCTGGCACTGGTAGCCCAGGGTTGGGATGAAGATACTATTTATCATCTGCTTTTTTGCTTGGAGAGAAATCTTTGGGATGTCTTAGTAGTGGAGATAGCTGGTAGGTGACAGCGTTTGTCCTCTGCACTCTCGTCTCTATCTCTTTATCATGTCTGCCGTTCTCAGTAACAACAGTTTCTAAATACCTAAATTCTTGGACCTGCTTTATTGTTGTTTCATCTACATGAATATCAAGTGTGGTGTCTTTCTACTTATCTTCATTATCTCTGTTTTTGATGTGTTGATATTCATGTCCTACTTTTGACGGTTTAAGTAGAGTGACTCAATATGACGTAGGTTCTGTTCATTGTGATGGATCAAACATTGGTAGTCTGCGAAGCGAAATGCGTTGGTACTTTCCTGTTTTGTATTTGCCTCCTGTGTGATTTTATTGATATAAGTGACAAAGAGTGTTGAGAAAACACCGACATACCATATGTTGCTCTTGCTGCACTCTGCCCGTCTTGATATAGGGCTTGATAATCCTAAGGAGAGAGCCTTATAGTCCCTATCTGCCAGGATCTCTTATTTATATCTATCGAACGCCTTTTTGTAAATATATGAATGTGAGACTGTTGTTTCCATGTGTTCTATAGACTGTTCGCATATTTGTCTTAGTGTAAATATTGCGTCGATGGAGCTCTTTCCTTTTGTAAATCCGAACTGACTATTTCCTAGTTGGGGTTACAATATTGTAAATCCGAACTGACTATTTCCTAGTTGGGGTTACAATATTGTAAATCCGAACTGACTATTTCCTAGTTGGGGTTACAATATTGTAAATCCGAACTGACTATTTCCTAGTTGGGGTTACAATATTGTAAATCCGAACTGACTATTTCCTAGTTGGGGTTACAATATTGTAAATCCGAACTGACTATTTCCTAGTTGGGGTTACAATATTGTAAATCCGAACTGACTATTTCCTAGTTGGGGTTACAATATTGTAAATCCGAACTGACTATTTCCTAGTTGGGGTTACAATATTGTAAATCCGAACTGACTATTTCCTAGTTGGGGTTACAATATTGTAAATCCGAACTGACTATTTCCTAGTTGGGGTTACAATATTGTAAATCCGAACTGACTATTTCCTAGTTGGGGTTACAATATTGTAAATCCGAACTGACTATTTCCTAGTTGGGGTTACAATATTGTAAATCCGAACTGACTATTTCCTAGTTGGGGTTACAATATTGTAAATCCGAACTGACTATTTCCTAGTTGGGGTTACAATATTGTAAATCCGAACTGACTATTTCCTAGTTGGGGTTACAATATTGTAAATCCGAACTGACTATTTCCTAGTTGGGGTTACAATATTGTAAATCCGAACTGACTATTTCCTAGTTGGGGTTACAATATTGTAAATCCGAACTGACTATTTCCTAGTTGGGGTTACAATATTGTAAATCCGAACTGACTATTTCCTAGTTGGGGTTACAATATTGTAAATCCGAACTGACTATTTCCTAGTTGGGGTTACAATATTGTAAATCCGAACTGACTATTTCCTAGTTGGGGTTACAATATTGTAAATCCGAACTGACTATTTCCTAGTTGGGGTTACAATATTGTAAATCCGAACTGACTATTTCCTAGTTGGGGTTACAATATTGTAAATCCGAACTGACTATTTCCTAGTTGGGGTTACAATATTGTAAATCCGAACTGACTATTTCCTAGTTGGGGTTACAATATTGTAAATCCGAACTGACTATTTCCTAGTTGGGGTTACAATATTGTAAATCCGAACTGACTATTTCCTAGTTGGGGTTACAATATTGTAAATCCGAACTGACTATTTCCTAGTTGGGGTTACAATATTGTAAATCCGAACTGACTATTTCCTAGTTGGGGTTACAATATTGTAAATCCGAACTGACTATTTCCTAGTTGGGGTTACAATATTGTAAATCCGAACTGACTATTTCCTAGTTGGGGTTACAATATTGTAAATCCGAACTGACTATTTCCTAGTTGGGGTTACAATATTGTAAATCCGAACTGACTATTTCCTAGTTGGGGTTACAATATTGTAAATCCGAACTGACTATTTCCTAGTTGGGGTTACAATATTGTAAATCCGAACTGACTATTTCCTAGTTGGGGTTACAATATTGTAAATCCGAACTGACTATTTCCTAGTTGGGGTTACAATATTGTAAATCCGAACTGACTATTTCCTAGTTGGGGTTACAATATTGTAAATCCGAACTGACTATTTCCTAGTTGGGGTTACAATATTGTAAATCCGAACTGACTATTTCCTAGTTGGGGTTACAATATTGTAAATCCGAACTGACTATTTCCTAGTTGGGGTTACAATATTGTAAATCCGAACTGACTATTTCCTAGTTGGGGTTACAATATTGTAAATCCGAACTGACTATTTCCTAGTTGGGGTTACAATATTGTAAATCCGAACTGACTATTTCCTAGTTGGGGTTACAATATTGTAAATCCGAACTGACTATTTCCTAGTTGGGGTTACAATATTGTAAATCCGAACTGACTATTTCCTAGTTGGGGTTACAATATTGTAAATCCGAACTGACTATTTCCTAGTTGGGGTTACAATATTGTAAATCCGAACTGACTATTTCCTAGTTGGGGTTACAATATTGTAAATCCGAACTGACTATTTCCTAGTTGGGGTTACAATATTGTAAATCCGAACTGACTATTTCCTAGTTGGGGTTACAATATTGTAAATCCGAACTGACTATTTCCTAGTTGGGGTTACAATATTGTAAATCCGAACTGACTATTTCCTAGTTGGGGTTACAATATTGTAAATCCGAACTGACTATTTCCTAGTTGGGGTTACAATATTGTAAATCCGAACTGACTATTTCCTAGTTGGGGTTACAATATTGTAAATCCGAACTGACTATTTCCTAGTTGGGGTTACAATATTGTAAATCCGAACTGACTATTTCCTAGTTGGGGTTACAATATTGTAAATCCGAACTGACTATTTCCTAGTTGGGGTTACAATATTGTAAATCCGAACTGACTATTTCCTAGTTGGGGTTACAATATTGTAAATCCGAACTGACTATTTCCTAGTTGGGGTTACAATATTGTAAATCCGAACTGACTATTTCCTAGTTGGGGTTACAATATTGTAAATCCGAACTGACTATTTCCTAGTTGGGGTTACAATATTGTAAATCCGAACTGACTATTTCCTAGTTGGGGTTACAATATTGTAAATCCGAACTGACTATTTCCTAGTTGGGGTTACAATATTGTAAATCCGAACTGACTATTTCCTAGTTGGGATTACAATATTGTAAATCCGAACTGACTATTTCCTAGTTGGGGTTACAATATTGTAAATCCGAACTGACTATTTCCTAGTTGGGGTTACAATATTGTAAATCCGAACTGACTATTTCCTAGTTGGGGTTACAATATTGTAAATCCGAACTGACTATTTCCTAGTTGGGGTTACAATATTGTAAATCCGAACTGACTATTTCCTAGTTGGGGTTACAATATTGTAAATCCGAACTGACTATTTCCTAGTTGGGGTTACAATATTGGTCTTGCTCTTCTGTCTACTACCTTTGCTCATGCCTATGTGGCTTAGAACAGATATTCCCTGATACGTTTCGCACTTTTGGATTTATCCAGATGGAAACGATTATTACTAGTTGCCAATCTGTCGGTACCTTTCGCGACGTCCAGGACATGGTCAGCCAATCTGTCGGTATCGGTACCTTTCTCGACGTCCAGGACATGGTCAGCCAATCTGTCGGTACCTTTCTCGACGTCCAGGCCATGGTCAGCCAGTCTGTCGGTACCTTTCTCGACGTCCAGGACATGGTCAGCCAATCTGTCGGTACCTTTCTCGACGTCCAGGCCATGGTCAGCCAGTCTGTCGGTACCTTTCTCGACGTCCAGGACATGGTCAGCCAATCTGTCGGTATCGGTACCTTTCTCGACGTCCAGGACATGGTCAGCCAATCTGTCGGTACCTTTCTCGACGTCAGGACATGGTCAGCCAGTCTGTCGGTACCTTTCTCGACGTCCAGGACATGGTCAGCCAATCTGTCGGTACCTTTCTCAACGTCCAGGCCATTGTCAGCCAGTCTGTCGGTACCTTTCTCGACGTCCAGGACATGGTCAGCCAATCTGTCGGTACCTTTCTCGACGTCCAGGCCATGGTCAGCCAGTCTGTCGGTACCTTTCTCGACGTCCAGGCCATGGTCAGCCAATCTGTCGGTACCTTTCTCGACGTCCAGGCCATGGTCAGCCAATCTGTCAGTACCTTTCTCGACGTCCAGGCCATGGTCAGCCAATCTGTCGGTACCTTTCTCGACGTCCAGGCCATGGTCAGCCAATCTGTCAGTACCTTTCTCGACGTCCAGGCCATGGTCAGCCAATCTGTCGGTACCTTTCTCGACGTCCAGGCCACATTAAATAGTCTGGTCAGCCAGTCCACTGCAGTTATCCAGCAGGCTAGTAACGGCTGTTATTCTACCATCTATACCTGTTGTGCTACCATCTATACCTGTTGTTCTACCATCTATACCTGTTGTTCTACCATCTATACCTGTTGTGCTACCATCTATACCTGTTGTGCTACCATCTATACCTGTTGTGCTACCATCTATACCTGTTGTTCTACCATCTATACCTGTTGTGCTACCATCTATACCTGTTGTGCTACCATCTATACCTGTTGTTCTACCATCTATACCTGTTGTGCTACCATCTATACCTGTTGTTCTACCATCTATACCTGTTGTGCTACCATCTATACCTGTTGTGCTACCATCTATACCTGTTGTGCTACCATCTATACCTGTTGTGCTACCATCTATACCTGTTGTGCTACCATCTATACCTGTTGTGCTACCATCTATACCTGTTGTTCTACCATCTATACCTGTTGTGCTACCATCTATACCTGTTGTTCTACCATCTATACCTGTTGTTCTACCATCTATACCTGTTGTGCTACCATCTATACCTGTTGTTCTACCATCTATACCTGTTGTGCTACCATCTATACCTGTTGTTCTACCATCTATACCTGTTGTTCTACCATCTATACCTGTTGTGCTACCATCTATACCTGTTGTGCTACCATCTATACCTGTTGTGCTACCATCTATACCTGTTGTGCTACCATCTATACCTGTTGTTCTACCATCTATACCTGTTGTGCTACCATCTATACCTGTTGTGCTACCATCTATACCTGTTGTTCTACCATCTATACCTGTTGTGCTACCATCTATACCTGTTGTGCTACCATCTATACCTGTTGTGCTACCCTCTATACCTGTTGTGCTACCATCTATACCTGTTGTGCTACCATCTATACCTGTTGTGCTACCATCTATACCTGTTGTGCTACCATCTATACCTGTTGTGCTACCATCTATACCTGTTGTGCTACCATCTATACCTGTTGTGCTACCATCTATACCTGTTGTGCTACCATCTATACCTGTTGTGCTACCATCTATACCTGTTGTGCTACCATCTATACCTGTTGTGCTACCATCTATACCTACTAGCTACGGATTTGCACTGTTTTGTGTCTGTTGCTTTCTCTTGCCTGTAATCTTCCATTTTTTATAACATTTCTTCTTTTCTTCCATGAACTTTTGACTTCTCCATTCTTCTTGACTATGTATATAATTGTAGTTTTGAAAAATTGCCACTCACTTTCTATGTTGCTTGTACTTGTTAGAGTGTTATATGAGACCGACATCTTCTATGTTGCTTGTACTTGTTAGAGTGTTATATGAGACCGACATCTTCTATGTTGCTTGTACTTGTTAGAGTGTTATATGAGACTGACATCTTCTATGTTGCTTGTACTTGTTAGAGTGTTATATGAGACCGACATCTTCTATGTTGCTTGTACTTGTTAGAGTGTTATATGAGACCGACATCATCTATGTTGCTTGTACTTGTTAGAGTGTTATATGAGACCGACATCTTCTATGTTGCTTGTACTTGTTAGAGTTTTATATGAGACCGACATCTTCTATGTTGCTTGTACTTGTTAGAGTGTTATATGAGACCGACATCTTCTATGTTGCTTGTACTTGTTAGAGTGTTATATGAGACCGACATCTTCTATGTTGCTTGTACTTGTTAGAGTGTTATATGAGACCGACATCTTCTATGTTGCTTGTACTTGTTAGAGTGTTTATTAAAACTGACACCTTCTTTTTCTCAGCAATTTCGATATCTTTGAGTTTCTCTATAGTTATTTTGTTCTACATGTGTACTTGTCTTCTAATGGTTTATCCAACTTGGTTTATATATCCAAAGTATCCCAGACATATGGTCAGAGTCGATTAAAGCATTTGGGATCGCTATAGAATATATCACTCTCCCTACCTCTCTTTTTCTTAAAGGTGAGGGCTCGACTCTCCCTACCTCTCTTTCTTAAAGGTGATGGCTCGACTTCATCACCTCTGGTCTCCCCATATGGCTCAGTCTCTCTGAGGAGAAAGGTACCCCACCTGCCGAGAGCATCGCACAAAGCACGAACTCCGTAGCTCCAGAGATGAACCCATGGATCTCCGAAAAAAAACTGACACCATGAACCGACCGTCGAAGCTCGAATTCGAACCCCGACCGTCGAAGCTCGAATTCGAGCCCCGACCGTCTAAACACGAGGAATACGACTTGACCACTTCGCCCCGACCTTTCTTGTTAGTATAAACCCTATTTGGGACGCTTGCTTTATGTTGTTCCATGGATGTCAGAGCTGCCAATTACTTGCCATGATTTCTCCTATTGGCTGTTCATGCCTTTCAAGTGCAGGCAAACACTTATCTTTATGGTCGCTGTCATTAACAACTATACTTCGCTTACACCTCCTAGTTTCCCCGCCTTCCGTTAAGAATGTAGAACTGGGAAGAGTGATAGAACGGAAGACATGTCGACACTGGGAAAGGATAAAACTTCCGTTGTTGGTCTGTGTGAATTGGAACTGGATGTCAAATTGATTAGCCACTGACCCACAGACAAACCGGGACACCCAGCCACTAGGGCAGGGCCCCTGATCTGGCTAGAATCGGTGTTTCTAAGAAAGACCTCATTTGATTATTCAGCTGGTTTTCTTTGTCGAGGACGGTCGCGATTCTAGCCAGATCGGGGGGGGGGGGGGGGGGGGGGGAGAGAATAGAAAGAGGACATGACAAACGAGAGAAATACGAGACAGGCCCCTGTCGCGAGCGGATGCTTGTCTGTGCATGGGGTGGCAGTAAACGAGGCAATTTATCAGAATTTAAACAAGCATTGGAGCTCCGCACAACACCACTTCCGCTTGGACAGCCATTTTCAGGTTTTCTATTGGACAACTGGCCTCTCGTGGGAAGCCACTCGGCACGAGTCCACTGACAGGGGCTCCTAAACAGGATTCATTGGGATGAAATGTCAGCCCACAGAATCCTCACTGGTCGGTGGTTCCTGGTTCGAGTGATTGATTTAATAGCGATCTACAAGCTTGAGCACATCCAGACACAAATGGCTTTCTTCTATATCATCGTCATTATCACCAACTCCGCTGACATCTCCATCCACGACCACATCATTGTCAAGTGTTCTTACATCTTCATCCACGACCCCATCATTGTCAACTGTTCTTACATCTCCATCCACGACCCCATCATTGTCAAGTGTTCTTACATCTCCATCCACGACTACATCATTTGTCAACTGTTCTTACTTACATCTCCACCTACGACCACGTCATTGTCAAGTCCTCTTGTATCTTCAACTTTCCCCTCACCATAGACAAACTCGCATATTCCTCTCTCTATCCCCTCACCATAGACAAACTCTCATATTCCTCTCTCTATCACCTCACCATAGACAAACTCTCATATTCCTCTCTCTATCACCTCAGCATAGACAAACTCTCATATTCCTCTCTCTATCCCCTCACCATAGACAAACTCTCATATCCCTCTCTCTATCACCTCACCATAGACAAACTCTCATATCCCTCTCTCTATCCCCTCACCATAGACAAACTCTCATATTCCTCTCTCTATCCCATCACCATAGACAAACTCACATTCCTCTCTCTATCCCATCACCATAGACAAACTCACATTCCTCTCTATATCACCTCCCCATAGACAAACTCTCATATTCCTCTCTCTATCCCATCACCATAGACAAACTCACATTCCTCTCTATATCACCTCCCCATAGACAAACTCTCATATTCCTCTCTCTATCCCATCACCATAGACAAACTCACATTCCTCTCTATATCACCTCACCATAGACAAACACTCAAGCTCCTCTCTATGTGTCCACAGCATTGCCAAGTTCTCGCATCTCCCCTTACATCTCCACCTCTCTAATGGTGAGCAGGAAGTTCGCATCCAAGATCTGTAGAGCCGCTAATGTGGGCATCAGTGGCACCGGTGGGTCACAAAGAAATGGTGAAAACCAATATCTGGCTCTGGCAAAATGAGAGCCCAGACAAAGAAGACCCGAACAGCTGACTTTAGGACACTTTGTCGCATAGCGAGAATCAATGATCAGCTTTATTTCATGTAGAATTGTGCCCTGACCTGCAAACAGAGAGCTGGCAAGAAACCATCAGGGGCGGAGCGACAGCTTGCCTGCTACCATCAGAGGCGGGGCGACAGCTTGCCTGCTACCATCAGGGGCGGGGCGACAGCGTGCCTGTTACCATCAGGGGCAAAGAAACATTCATGCCAGCGTCACATTTCTAGAAAATGGGAGGAGATTTGTAAGTGAGAAGGTTTGTAAGTGAGAAGGTTTGTAAGTAAGAACGTTTGTAAGTGAGAAGGTTTGTAAGTGAGAAGGTTTGTAAGTGAGGTTTGTAAGTGAGAAGGTTTGTAAGTGAGAAGGTTTGTAAGTGAGAAGGTTTGTATACTTTCTGGAAATTGGGAGAAGGTTTGTAAGTGAGAAGGTTTGTAAGTGAGAAGGTTTGTAAGTGAGAACGTTTGTAAGTGAGAACGTTTGTAAGTGAGAAGGTTTGTAAGTGAGAAGGTTTGTAAGTGAGAAGGTTTGTAAGTGAGAAGGTTTGTAAGTGAGAAGGTTTGTAAGTGAGAACGTTTTTAAGTGAGAAGGTTTGTAAGTGAGAAGGTTTGTAAGTGAGAAGGTTTGTAAGTGAGAACGTTTGTAAGTGAGAACGTTTGTAAGTGAGAAGGTTTGTAAGTGAGAAGGTTTGTAAGTGAGAAGGTTTGTTAGTGAGAAGGTTTGTAAGTGAGAAGGTTTGTAAGTGAGAAGGTTTGTAAGTGAGAAGGTTTGTATACTTTCTGGAAATTGGGAGAAGGTTTGTAATTGAGAAGGTTTGTAAGTGAGAAGGTTTGTAAGTGAGAAGGTTTGTAAGTGAGAAGGTTTGTATATACTTTCTGGAATTTGGGAGAAGGTTTGTAAGAGAGATGGTTTGTAAGTGAGAAGGTTTGTAAGTGAGAAGGTTTGTATATACTTTCTGGAAATTTGGAGAAGGTTTGTAAGTGAGATGGTTTGTAAGTGAGAAGGTTTGTAAGCGAGAAGGTTTGTATATACTTTCTGGAAATTTGGAGAAGGTTTGTAAGTGAGAAGGTTTGTAAGTGAGAAGGTTTGTAAGTGAGAACGTTTGTAAGTGAGAACGTTTGTAAGTGAGAACGTTTGTAAGTGAGAAGGTTTGTAAGTGAGAAGGTTTGTAAGTGAGAAGGTTTGTATATACTTTCTGGACAATGTAGCTGGGCGTGACGTGTTTTGTGGATCAGTACAGACATACTACTCATTGTGTTACTGTGCTTCTACTGTTACCACCACCACCACCTACATAACTAATACCACTAAACACATATTACTACCATAAATACTACCACGACTTCCACCAAACGATGACAGCACCACTGCACTACTTGCTTTCTTCCTCAGCACTAAAGGCAACACTACTACCACATATGTAATGCTTCTCTCTCTCTCTCTCTTCGTTCTTTTTAGCGCCAGAAACGTCGCATAAGGCAAACTCGAAATTCTCCAAGTTCGTATACCGGTCGTGCCTCTGTAGTACTTGCTTGCTCCTTGGCTGCACGGCTGAACCCTCCGTGGTGATACTTCTGCAAAGAGTCTCTTTGGGTCTACCTCCTTTTCTTTTGCATCGTGGTTTCTACATACTCGCCCGTATTGGAAGTCTATTAATGTCCAACTTAAGAACGTGCCTGGTGTATGCCACAGCTTACCCCCGACGATATTAGAAGCATACTTAGGATTCGACTGTAATCGTATTTGCTCATTAGTCAGGAATTCTTTCCACCCAGTACCTAACAGCTGTTAAACGCATTTTTTTTCTCCAAATATCTTAGTCTTAGTGGACCTGTACTTCTACAGAGGCATACGCCCACGTGCAGGTCCCATCTATGATGTATGCAGGAGGAGGAGTTCCTGCTTAGCGGGCTAGGCTCGTGCAGCGTATTTCTCCCATATGGAGAGTGGTTAACTGATGTACGAGTCAATTTTAATAGACTCAAACACTAGAGCAAAGTAGACCCGCAGCCTGTTAGGCGCCATATATGCTGCTCTTTACAAATCACCTAATAATGGCCGGTGTTATGCCATGTCACACAGTCGCCTCTTACGACATGCTCTCTGTGTGGCAGTGGTGCTATTCTTGTCCTTGTCCTACACAAAGACCCCAGCATACCACACAGGACTTTCAAATGCATTCAATATATTTTCGTGTGCCTGCCATTTTCCAACGTTCACAACCGTGTGTGTGTGTGTGTGAGAGAGAGAGAGAGAGAGACAGAGATAGAGAGTGTGTGAGAGAGATACAGAGAAAGAGATTGATAGATAGAGAGAGAGAAAGATATATATATATATATATATATATATATAGAGAGAGAGAGAGAGACTGTGTGTGTGTGAGAGAGAGAGAGAGACAGAGAGAGAGTACTTAGATGAGGTTAGAGTTTAGTATCGTAAAAGTGACATGCTCTGTCAGTGACATCAATTGGTCAACCATACTACTCCCTCACAAACACAAGTCCTACCACTGTCACTCCCACCAACTGAATATTTTCACTACATGTAAACACATATTCGACTCGACTTTCTACTATATACACCACACATCTACCACCACAACCACTGTTATTAAAACTAACGTCCGCACTCAACAACATATCTGACACAGCAGCACCCCCCCCCCCCCCCCACTGTCCCATTAGCCCCGGTCCTCGATCCACACAATTGGGAACCTGTACACAGAACGACTTCACCATACGTATACCGGTCCTCACGTCCAGTACCCGGTCCTCACGTCCAGTACCCGGTCCTCACGTCCAGTATACCGGTCCTCACGTCCGGTACCCGGTCCTCACGTCCAGTATACCGGTCCTCACGTCCAGTATACCGGTCCTCACGTCCAGTATACCGGTCCTCACGTCCAGTATACCGGTCCTCACGTCCAGTATACCGGTCCTCACGTCCAGTATACCGGTCCTCACGTCCAGTATACCGGTCCTCACGTCCAGTATACCGGTCCTCACGTCCAGTATACCGGTCCTCACGTCCAGTATACCGGTCCTCACGTCCAGTATACCGGTCCTCACGTCCAGTACCCGGTCCTCACGTCCAGTACCCGGTCCTCACGTCCAGTATACCGGTCCTCACGTCCAGTATACCGGTCCTCACGTCCAGTATACCGGTCCTCACGTCCAGTATACCGGTCCTGACGTCCAGTATACCGGTCCTCACGTCCAGTATACCGGTCCTCACGTCCAGTATACCGGTCCTCACGTCCAGTATCCGGTCCTCACGGCCAGTATCCGTTCCGCACCTCCAGTTTCCGGTCCGCACGTCCAGTATCCGGTCGGCACGTCGAGTCTCCGGTCGGCACGTCGAGTCTCTGGTTCACACATCGAGTCCCCCCTTACACATACCCGTCCGCACATCGAGTCACCAGTACGTATACCCGTCCTCAAGACGGGTACCCCACCCGCACATCGAGTCACCAGTACGTATACCCGTCCTCACGACGGATACCCCACCCGCACATCGAGTCACCAGTACGTATACCCGTCCTCACAACGGGTACCCCCCCCCCCGCACATCGAGTCACCAGTGCGCATACCCGTCCTCACGACGGGTACCCCACCCGCACATCGAGTCACCAGTACGTATACTCATCCACTCGCCGAGAGCCCGTCCGTATAGGTTATCCTTATCTTCAGTCGCCGTGATAGAACCAAAGTTCACAGAATTGCTAAAACACATCAGACGACAGGTAAACTGGTGACTAGTCGATGCGTGGTACAAGCTGAACCATTGTTTACGCCAAGCAGCTGTCTCCCGGCCTGGCGTTATCTTAATCTGGCCATCAATTTAGAGCGATCAGAAGAATAGAAAACACCAGATGTTCATTTCTTTCAAATCTGCCCAAAGTCTGGCTCAGGGGTTCTCAACATGGTTAGTATAGTAGGCCATATCTTTTTTTTTTCCCACTGTATAGGGGCATGTAAGTGAAGGCGGGTGAATCACCTCTCGAAAATTGTTCCTATATTCGGCCCTATACAAACTAAATCATTGTTCCTATATTCGGCCCTATACAAACTAAATCATTCTACCTATATTAGGCCCTATACAAACTAAATCATTCTACCTATATTCGGCCCTATACAAACTAAATCATTGTTCCTATATTCGGCCCTATACAAACTAAATCATTCTACCTATATTCGGCCCTATACAAACTAAATCATTCTACCTATTTTCGGGCCTATACAAACTAAATCATTGTTCCTATATTCGGCCCTATACAAACTAAATCATTCTACCTATATTCGGGCCTATACAAACTAAATCATTGTTCATATATTCGGCCCTATACAAACTAAATCATTCTACCTATATTCGGGCCTATACAAACTAAAGCATTGTTCCTATATTCGGCCCTATACAAACTAAATCATTCTACCTATATTCGGGCCTATACAAACTAAATCATTGTTCCTATATTCGGGCCTATACAAACTAAATCATTGTTCCTATATTCGGCCCTATACAAACTAAATCATTCTACCTATATTCGGCCCTATACAAACTAAATCATTCTACCTATATTCGGCCCTATACAAACTAAATCATTCTTCCTATATTCGGCCCTATACAAACTAAATCATTCTACCTATATTCGGGCCTATACAAACTAAAGCACTGTACATACATTCGGCCCTATACAAACTAACTAAATCAGAGGTGTGGAACAAATGCCGCTAACATATTGAGAAAGGTATATGGTGCAAGAAGTGGTGTAACGAAGACTGCAGCTGGCAAAGAAGTAACACGGGCTCCATTGTACGAGGCCTTTAAGCTTCTATGAGGAGGGCTGGCCAGATTAACTTCTCGTTCTTGTGTCTTGCTTAACTCAGAGCACGGTACCAATAATCGTGTCGTGACTTGGGAGCATAAGCCAATCATCTTAAATAGGTGAGCGCTCTACCCAGTTTGTCATAAAACGAAAAGATGCAATAATAAAAACGATGGAGATGGAAGCCCTCTGAAGCACAGGCTTAACCCCACTTCTAACAAACACCGCCACTGAAGGTATCACCGCCACTGACCGTTATCTTCACAGAACAATCAAACTTAAAATCCCGAAACTGCGGACACCATAATTTAGACTTAGTGATGTCGTGTCTTAATAGTCGCGACCTCGCGTCCCTGAGGGTGGGAGATGTCATGGCGGGTAGTAGTTCAAGTGTATAAGATAACTGAATGGTTTCTGGGAGAACTGTGTGTCGTAGGGACGGAAACAGCAAGAACAGGCGCACTGTCATCCCAGAGCATGTGGCCAAGGGCAACGGACACTATAACCTAAATCCTCTAGGGCAAAACATTGCACATCTCCAGACTTATCACTCGAATCCCCATTTCCCAATCTTTCGACTCATCTCCGTACTTCCCATCTCCCAACTCCCAAATATCCGTACTTCCCATCTCCCTACTCCCCATTTCCCAATCTCCAGTCTTCCCATCTCCCGACTCCCCATTTTCCAATCTCCGTACTTCCCATATACCGACTCCCCATTTTCCAATCTCCGTACTTCCCATCTACCGACTCCCCATTTCCCAATCTCCGTACTTCCCATATACCGACTCCCCATTTCCCATTCTCCGTACTTCCCATCTCCCGACTCCCCATACGTCCAGTCTAGCGACTCCCCATTTCCCAATCTCCGTACTTCCCATCTCCTGACTCCGCATTGCTCACCCCTCAACTCTCCATCACTTCTACGACTCTCAATCTCATCAATGTTCATACTCCATCACTCACAGCAGACAGATCATGTTAACTGTGTTTAGTCATCTGTGCTGGATAGAACACTAAACTAAAGCTATAGACACAACTCCATTTCAAAGATATACAAATAAATCCACAAACAACTCTAGACACAAACTCTAGACACAAACTCTAGACACAACTCCATTTCAAAGATATACAAATAAATCAACAAACAGCTCGAGACACAAACTCTAGCAACAACTCTAGACACAACGTTAGAAACAATTCCTCGTATAAGATACGGGAATAAAAGCGTGATGGAAGAGAAGAAGAAGAAGAACAAGAAGCAGAAGAAAGTCGAACCATTAAGACAAATGAATGAATGTTAAGACACTGAGCTGAGACCAGCTAGCTCAGACTTGGCTCCTAGACTACCCAAATACTGAGCTGAGACCAGCTAGCTCAGACTTGGCTCCTAGATTACCCAAATACTGAGCTGAGACCAGCTAGCTCAGACTTGGCTCCTAGACTACCCAAATACTGAGCTGAGACCAGCTAGCTCAGACTTGGCTCCTAGACTACCCAAATACTGAGCTGAGACGAGCTAGCTCCAACTTGGCTCCTAGACTACCCAAATACTGAGCTGAGACCAGCTAGCTCAGACTTGGCTCCTAGACTACCCAAATACTGAGCTGAGACCAGCTAGCTCAGACTTGGCTCCTAGACTACCCAAATACTGAGCTGAGACCAGCTAGCTCAGACTTGGCTACTAGACTACCCAAATACTGAGCTGAGACGAGCTAGCTCCAACTTGGCTCCTGGACTACCCAAATACTGAGCTGAGACGAGCTAGTTCCGACTTGGCTACTAGACTACCCAAATACTGAGCTGAGACGAGCTAGCTTCGACTTGGCTCCTAGACTACCCAAATACTGAGCTGAGACGAGCTAGCTCCAACTTGGCTCCTAGACTACCCAAATACTGAGCTGAGACGAGCTAGCTCCAACTTGGCTCCTAGACTACCCAAATACTGAGCTGAGACGAGCTAGCTCCAACTTGGCTCCAAGACTACCCAAATACTGAGCTGAGACGAGCTAGCTCCGACTTGGCTCCTAGACTACCCAAATACTGAGCTGAGACCAGCTAGCTCCGACTTGGCTCCTAGACTACCCAAATACTGAGCTGAGACCAGCTAGCTCAGACTTGGCTCCTAGACTACCCAAATACTGAGCTGAGACCAGCTAGCTCCGACTTGGCTCCTAGACTACCCAAATACTGAGCTGAGACGAGCTACCTCAGACTTGGCTCCTAGACTACCCAAATACTGAGCTGAGACGAGCTAGCTCCGACTTGGCTCCTAGACTACCCAAATACTGAGCTGAGACGAGCTAGCTCAGACTTGGCTCCTAGACTACCCAAATACTGAGCTGAGACGAGCTAGCTCCGACTTGGCTCCTAGACTACCCAAATACTGAGCTGAGACGAGCTAGCTCAGACTTGGCTCCTAGACTACCCAAATACTGAGCTGAGACGAGCTAGCTCCGACTTGGCTCCTAGACTACCCAAGTACTGAGCTGAAACCAGCGAGCTCAGACTTGGCTCCTAGACTACCCAAATACTGAGCTGAGACGAGCTAGCTCCGACTTGGGGTCCTAGACTACCCAAGTACTGAGCTGAGACCAGCTAGCTCAGACTTGGCTCCTAGACTACCCAAATACTGAGCTGAGACGAGCTAGCTCAGACTTGGCTCCTAGACTACCCACATACTGAGCTGAGACGAGCTAGCTCCGACTTGGCTCCTAGACTACCCAAGTACTGAGCTGAGACCAGCTAGCTCAGACTTGGCTCCTAGACTACCCAAATACTGAGCTGAGACGAGCTAGCTCCGACTTGGCTCCTAGACTACCCAAATACTGAGCTGAGACGAGCTAGCTCAAACTTGGCTCCTAGACTACCCAAATACTGAGCTGAGACCAGCTAGCTCAGACTTGGCTCCTAGACTACCCAAATACTGAGCTGAGACCAGCTAGCTCAGACTTGGCTCCTAGACTACCCAAATACTGAGCTGAGACCAGCTAGCTCAGACTTGGCTCCTAGACTACCCAAATACTGAGCTGAGACCAGCTAGCTCAGACTTGGCTCCTAGACTACCCAAATACTGAGCTGAGACCAGCTAGCTCAGACTTGGCTCCTAGACTACCCAAATACTGAGCTGAGACCAGCTAGCTCCAACTTGGCTCCTAGACTACCCAAATACTGAGCTGAGACGAGCTAACTCCAACTTGGCTCATAGACTACCCAAATACTGAGCTGAGACGAGCTAGCTCCGACTTGGCTACTAGACTACCCAAATACTGAGCTGAGACCAGCTAGCTCAGATTTGGCTCCTAGACTACCCAAATACTGAGCTGAGACGAGCTAGCTCCAACTTGGCTCCTAGACTACCCAAATACTGAGCTGAGACGAGCTAGCTCCGACTTGGCTACTAGACTACCCAAATAATGAGCTGAAACGAGCTAGCTCCGACTTGGCTACTAGACTACCCAAATACTGAGCTGAGACGAGCTAGCTCCAACTTGGCTCCTAGACTACCCAAATACTGAGCTGAGACGAGCTAGCTCCGACTTAGCTACTAGACTACCCAAATACTGAGCTGAGACCAGCTAGCTCAGACTTGGCTCCTAGACTACCCAAATACTGAGCTGAGACGAGCTAGCTCCAACTTGGCTCCTAGACTACAAAATACTGAGATGAGACGAGCTAGCTCCGACTTGGCTACTAGACTACCCAAATACTGAGCTGAGACGAGCTAGCTCAGACTTGGCTCCTAGACTACCCAAATACTGAGCTGAGACCAGCTAGCTCCGACTTGGCTACTAGACTACCCAAATACTGAGCTGAGACCAGCTAGCTCAGACTTGGCTCCTAGACTACCCAAATACTGAGCTGAGACGAGCTAGCTCCAACTTGGCTCCTATACTACCCAAATACTGAGCTGAGGCGAGCTAGCTCCGACTTGGCTACTAGACTACCCAAATACTGAGCTGAGACCAGCTAGCTCAGACTTGGCTGCTAGACTACCCAAATACTGAGCTGAGACGAGCTAGCTCCGACTTGGCTCCTAGACTACCCAAATACTGAGCTGAGACCAGCTAGCTCCGACTTGGCTCCTAGACTACCCAAATACTGAGCTGAGACCAGCTAGCTCAGACTTGGCTCCTAGACTACCCAAATACTGAGCTGAGACCAGCTAGCTCCGACTTGGCTCCTAGACTACCCAAATACTGAGCTGAGACGAGCTAGCTCAGACTTGGATCCTAGACTACCCAAATACTGAGCTGAGACCAGCTAGCTCCGACTTGGCTCCTAGACTACCCAAATACTGAGCTGAGACCAGCTAGCTCCAACTTGGCTCCTAGACTACCCAAATACTGAGCTGAGACGAGCTAGCTCCAACTTGGCTCCTAGACTACCCAAATACTGAGCTGAGACGAGCTAGCTCCGACTTGGCTACTAGACTACCCAAATACTGAGCTGAGACCAGCTAGCTCAGACTTGGCTCCTAGACTACCCAAATACTGAGCTGAGACGAGCTAGCTCCAACTTGGCTCCTAGACTACCCAAATACTGAGCTGAGACGAGCTAGTTCCGACTTGGCTACTAGACTACCCAAATACTGAGCTGAGACGAGCTAGCTTCGACTTGGCTCCTAGACTACCCAAATACTGAGCTGAGACGAGCTAGCTCCAACTTGGCTCCTAGACTACCCAAATACTGAGCTGAGACGAGCTAGCTCCAACTTGGCTCCTAGACTACCCAAATACTGAGCTGAGACGAGCTAGCTCCGACTTGGCTCCTAGACTACCCAAATACTGAGCTGAGACCAGCTAGCTCAGACTTGGCTCCTAGACTACCCAAATACTGAGCTGAGACGAGCTAGCTCCAACTTGGCTCCTAGACTACCCAAATACTGAGCTGAGACGAGCTAGCTTCGACTTGGCTACTAGACTACCCAAATACTGAGCTGAGACGAGCTAGCTCCGACTTGGCTCCTAGACTACCCAAATACTGAGCTGAGACGAGCTAGCTCCAACTTGGCTCCTAGACTACCCAAATACTGAGCTGATACGAGCTAGCTCCAACTTGGCTCCAAGACTACCCAAATACTGAGCTGAGACGAGCTAGCTCCGACTTGGCTCCTAGACTACCCAAATACTGAGCTGAGACCAGCTAGCTCCGACTTGGCTCCTAGACTACCCAAATACTGAGCTGAGACCAGCTAGCTCAGACTTGGCTCCTAGACTACCCAAATACTGAGCTGAGACCAGCTAGCTCCGACTTGGCTCCTAGACTACCCAAATACTGAGCTGAGACCAGCTAGCTCCGACTTGGCTCCTAGACTACCCAAATACTGAGCTGAGACGAGCTACCTCAGACTTGGCTCCTAGACTACCCAAATACTGAGCTGAGACGAGCTAGCTCCGACTTGGCTCCTAGACTACCCAAATACTGAGCTGAGACGAGCTAGCTCAGACTTGGCTCCTAGACTACCCAAATACTGAGCTGAGACGAGCTAGCTCCGACTTGGCTCCTAGACTACCCAAATACTGAGCTGAGACGAGCTAGCTCAGACTTGGCTCCTAGACTACCCAAATACTGAGCTGAGACGAGCTAGCTCCGACTTGGCTCCTAGACTACCCAAGTACTGAGCTGAAACCAGCTAGCTCAGACTTGGCTCCTAGACTACCCAAATACTGAGCTGAGACGAGCTAGCTCCGACTTGGGGTCCTAGACTACCCAAGTACTGAGCTGAGACCAGCTAGCTCAGACTTGGCTCCTAGACTACCCAAATACTGAGCTGAGACGAGCTAGCTCAGACTTGGCTCCTAGACTACCCAAATACTGAGCTGAGACGAGCTAGCTCCGACTTGGCTCCTAGACTACCCAAGTACTGAGCTGAGACCAGCTAGCTCAGACTTGGCTCCTAGACTACCCAAATACTGAGCTGAGACGAGCTAGCTCCGACTTGGCTCCTAGACTACCCAAATACTGAGCTGAGACGAGCTAGCTCCGACTTGGCTCCTAGACTACCCAAGTACTGAGCTGAGACCAGCTAGCTCCGACTTGGCTCCTAGACTACCCAAATACTGAGCTGAGACGAGCTAGATCCGACTTGGCTCCTAGACTACCCAAGTACTGAGCTGAGACCAGCTAGCTCAGACTTGGCTCCTAGACTACCCAAATACTGAGCTGAGACGAGCTAGCTCCGACTTGGCTCCTAGACTATCCAAATACAATGTTCCTGGTCATTGTCCTGGCTGGCACTAACTAGAGAACAGAAAGAAAGCTACTAACAAACATGGCGGACGAGCAATCTGGCAGGGCAGCTAGGATGTATCTTCTCTAGCCACAACAACAATCCTCTGACAAGTGGTTTCAAACACAGACAACAGACGACCAGGAGAGACACAGATCCCATAGGATCTAACACTTTCTTCTCTTAAACATGGTGGCAATCTTTAATACCAGTTTCGTCTAGTGTGAAAAGCTCCCGAAGCATCAAATTCCTTGCCGGCTGCTCTTTACATTACTCTCCCTTCTCATCCTATTTAATCTTCAACGTCACCAGTTCCAGGAAAATAAAGAACACAGTTAATCCATCTGTTATTGGTGTATCATAAATGGAATCAATTATTCCCTCTGTTATTGGTGTATCATAAATGGAATCAATTATTCCCTCTGTTATTGGTGTATCATAAATGGAATCAATTATTCCCTCTGTTATTGGTGTATCATAAATGGAATCAATTATTCCCTCTGTTATTGGAGTATCATAAATGGGATATATTATTCCGTCTGTTATTGATGTGTCACAAATGGGATAAATGATTCCCTCTGTTATTGGTGTGTCACAAACATGATAAATGATTCCCTCTGTTATTGGTGTGTCACAAACATGATAAATGATTCCCTCTGTTATTGGTGTATCATAAACATGATAAATGATTCCCTCTATTTTTGGTGTATCATAAATGGAATCAATTATTCCCTCTGTTTTTGGTGTATCATAAATGGAATCAATTATTCCCTCTGTTATTGGTGTATCATAAATGGGATAAATGATTCCCTCTGTTATTGGTGTGTCACAAACATGATAAATGATTCCCTCTGTTATTGGTGTGTCACAAACATGATAAATGATTCCCTCTGTTATTGGTGTATCATAAACATGATAAATTATTCCCTCTATTTTTGGTGTATCATAAATGGAATCAATTATTCCCTCTGTTATTGGTGTATCATAAATGGAATCAATTATTCCCTCTGTTATTGGTGTATCATAAATGGAATCAATTATTCCCTCTGTTATTGGAGTATCATAAATGGGATATATTATTCCCTCTGTTATTGATGTGTCACAAATGGGATAAATGATTCCCTCTGTTATTGGTGTGTCACAAACATGATAAATGATTCCCTCTGTTATTGGTGTATCATAAACATGATAAATTATTCCCTCTATTTTTGGTGTATCATAAATAGAATCAATTATTCCCTCTGTTATTGGTGCATCATAAATGGGATATTGTTCCTAAAAGTTCCGTTATTTTTTTTCTTCGCTGTGTTTCCTATAGCGGAGTTCGTTGTAATTATGTTGCACCTTACAACCCAGTGTTTCCGACCTCAGCACATTTTTTTTTCAACAACTACCACATCAGCACCAGCTTCAGCGTCAACAACAAAAACAACAAGAGCAGAACGCTCTAAGTACAAACCATGTAGAATTGTGGAATACACAAAGTGAATACCTGGTTTTTTCGGGGATCGCAGGAGGCAGGAGTTACATAGTAACCAGATATTTTCAAAGAAAAGGAAAGTGAGAGTGTGTGAGTCAGACAGAGAAAGAGAGAGAGAGAGAGAGAGAAAGAAAGAGAGAGAGATTTTTAAAATAAAATATTTCAAAGACAATTTGAAACATTTGGAATCTGGCTAAACCACAATCTTGCTATTTGAGAATGCATTGACATCGATAAAAATCATTAGCAAGAAAAAAATAAAGAGCAGGGCAATTAATCATTATACAAACATGAACATCGCCATCTTGATCAGGAAATATCAACATAACCCATGACAACAGTTCTGTAACTAAGGATTTCAAATCTTATCTCTGATGCAGGGTAAAAACCTGCTGGTTTATCAAATAAAAAAAATTGGCAGGAATGAAACAAAACACCACACAACGACGAGGTATTATTTTTACTGATACCAATAACCATGGCAACCAAACTGCTTCAGGAAAGAACAAGCAGAGTTTCGGGGTTTCCTGCGCAATCTTTGTAGAGCATGGCTAGCTAAAGGAAAGACCAGTAATGCTTGCGTTTCAGCAGCGCTTCCTAAACTGGTGGTTGTCTGAATGTCCTCTGGGGAGACGGTGGGCCATTTAGTCCGTGTGCCTGTCCTCTAGGGTCACAGCGGGCAAGCTCCCCACGGTGTCCGCCCTCTAGGGTCACAGCGGGCCAGCTCCCCACGGTGTCCGCCCTCTAGGGTCACAGCGGGCCAGCTCCCCACGGTATCCGCCCTCTAGAGTCACAGTGGGCCAGCTCCCCACGGTATCCGCCCTCTAGGGTCACAGCGGGCCAGCTACCCACGGTATCCGCCCTCTAGGGTCATAGCGGGCCAGCTCCCCACGGTGTCCGCCGTCTAGGGTCATAGCGGGCCAGCTCCCCACGGTGTCCGCCCTCTAGGGTCACAGCGGGCCAGCTCCCCACGGTGTCCGCCCTCTAGGGTCACAGCGGGCCAGCTCCCCACGGTATCCGCCCTCTAGAGTGACAGCGGGCCAGCTCCCCACGGTATCCGCCCTCTAGGGTCACAGCGGGCCAGCTACCCCGGTATCCGCCCTCTAGGGTCACAGCGGGCCAACTCCCCACGGTATCCGCCCTCTAGAGTCACAGCGGGCCAGTTCCCTACGGTATCCGCCCTTTAGTCACAGCGGGCCAGTTCCCCACGGTATCCGCCCTCTAGAGTCACAGCGGGCCAGCTCCCCACGGTATCCGCCCTCTAAAGTCACAGCGGGCCAGCTCCCTACGGTATCCGCCCTCTAGAGTCACAACAGGCCAGCTCCCCACAGTGTCTGACTGCCTTTCCTAGCACAGGCTTGTTTTTGGATGTCTTAATACAAAGATGTGCTAGTGAAGGATTTGCAGACTTGAACGTGTAAGAAACTGATAAACAAAAGCTTTTAAGTGTAGGTACGTGGACGGGAGCACCCAGTCGCAGACCCACGAAGGGCGCCAAGAAACTAGTGACACGTGGACGGGAGCACCCATTCGCAGACCCACGAGGGGCGCCAAGAAACTAGTGACACGTGGACGGAAGCACCCATTCGCAGACCCACGAGGGGCGCCAAGAAACTGGTGACACACATTTAACCGTTGTCACATTTGGGTTTCGGTTTTAATTTAAAAAAACATGATTGTCTCTCTATGGAAAACATGATATCCGCACAATTGTCCATATAAAAACGGATGGAACACATTTGTTATGTAAATTTGTAACTTGAAAAGGTGAATCCCGTGGGGTTCTACCATGTTCTGTATTGGCTAGTAGCTACCAGTACCAGAATTTGATCACGATATTGACGGATTATTGGCAGGAAATTGGAAACCGGATGTGACGTAGCTGTTTCTTCTTTCATAACGTGGGTCATAACTTCCGACCAGAGAAAACAAACATGTCTATTTTTAGATTGGATATTGTCAGTTAACATTTTGGTCATTTTAAGATAATTAACAATTGAAAATACTAAAGACATTTTAAATACCAGCCAATTATGACCAGCATTTTGTGATTTCAGAGACCAGTTTCCTAAACTTTAATATCAAATTGAGTGCCATTATGACCGGACTAAGGGTGGGGGAGATTTTTCATTACTGTCTAATCAATTCAATTCAACTCAAGTGCCGTCTCTACCTACTCTCGTCAGGACGTCTCTACCAATACCTACTCTCGTCAGGACGTCTCTACCAATACCTACTCTCGTCAGGACGTCTCTACCCTAGTCAGGACGTCTCTACCCGTGCCTACTCTAGTCAAAACGTCTCTACCCGTGCCTACTCTCGCCAGGACGTCTCTACCCGTGCCTACTCTCACCAGGACGTCTCTACCCGTGTCTACTCTCGTCAGGACGTCTTTACCCGTGCCTACTCTCGTCAGGATGTCTCTACCCATGCCTACTCTCGTCAGGACGTCTCTACCAATTCCTACTCTCGTCAGGACGTCTCTATCTGTTTGTTTCTCGTTCCAGGAAATGGGACCTCCTTCTGTATAATAACATCTTGTGGATCTGTATTATGTTCTCCAACTGTTTGTTCATGGTCCACGAACAGAGCATAGCCCTATATATGTGCAGACCACCGAATGTGTATTTATTGCACCGAATTTATACCCTAGCAAATATATTTAATTTAAACAAAATTGTAATTATTATTTTGGGGCGTTGGGGGGGGGGGGGGGGGGGGGGGGGTGTGTGGCTCACACGCGAAAAAGGACACACTGCTTCTTATGATATATAACCAGAGTGATTGAGCAGCACATAAATTCAAATTGTTCCGAATAAGATGGGGCATAAACAAAAGTGAAGCTTCATCATCAACAAAACTTGGCGTTGGCTTGAAGCAAACATACGACTCTCATCGACAAAACTTGGTGTTAGCTTGAAGCAAACATACGGCTCTCATCGACAAAACTTGGTGTTAGCTTGAAGCAAACATACGGCTCTCATCGACAAAACTTGGTGTTGGCTTGAAGCAAACATACGGCTCTCATCGACAAAACTTGGCGTTGGCTTGAAGCAAACATACGGCTCTCATCGACAAAACTTGGTGTTAGCTTGAAGCAAACAAATGGCTCTCATCGACACAACTTGGTGTTAGCTTGACACAAACATACGGCTCTCAATGGCTATTCGGTTGTGTAACAAGGCCCCGAAACAACCTCAGTATTTTATGTTATTTGCGACGATTCTTTGTCTAACAATGCAATGATGACCACGAAACGCGTTGCGAATTTAAATAACAAACAGAAATACGAAGGTTAAACGTCAAATATCCTCTTCCCCCCCCCCCCCCCCCCCCCCGTTTGTTTGTTGCATGTATGTGGAAATGAAACGTGGCTGATTTTTTTTTTTTTTATAAACGTCAGAAATTGATTGTTGATATATCCCATGTCTACATGCTTGGAGCTTGGGGCGTTTCACGCAGGGCATCTATTTGAAGGTGAGTTTTACGCAGGGCATCAATTTGAAGGTGAGTTTTACGCAGGGCATCCATTTGAAGGTGAGTTTTACGCAGGGCATCCATTTGAAGGTGAGTTTTACGCAGGGCATCCATTTGAAGGTGAGTTTTACGCAGGGCATCTATTTGAAGGTGAGTTTTACGCGGGGCATCTATTTGAAGGTGAGTTTTACGCAGGGCATCTATTTGAAGGTGAGTTTTACGCAGGGCATACCTTCGAAAGACAAGGGCCACAAACTAAGCGGGACTGTCCTAGCGGGACTGTCCTGACAGGACAGCCCTGACTGTCCTGCCCTGGCGGGACTGTGCTGACTGTCCTTTCCTGTGTGATAAGAAGTTTTGGGCAAGCTGGCAAACGAGCCCATTTGTCCCCCCTCTCCCTTAGGCCCACCCCCCCCCCCCAAATTAAAAAAAATTGCCCAAATGTATCTCCCAAACAATACGTGAGTTCGATGTATTGACGATGTGATTCACACAATGGAAGATGAAATAATAGAGCAGATTACATTATCGAAGTATTTTTCTTGATGTCTGGAGACACGACAGCAGATGTTTCCATTTGGGCAATTTTTATGGGGTATTTCCGTTTTCAATATTTAAACGGCTTGAAAGAAGAATACGTCTGGGACACATCTAACTAGTTGTGGGTTATCCAATGTCATCAGCGCTTTCAACGTACGTAAGTAAATGTGGGAGTATATGCTGCATGTGATGGAATGGGGTCAAACAGTGGGGAGCGGGGGGGGGGGGGCGGGGTTTAGAACAAACAGCTTCTGTTGTATGGGAACTGAACACAAACAACTGATATGGTATGGGGTGATGGTGGCAAATGCATTTTAGGTAGATCTCACACACAATGAATGCCTAGCGGTTACCGTCTAGGACAGAATGTCCTACCCCGATGGGTTGGTCCAACGTTAACAAGGAAAACCATGAACACTCCAGAAATGCACCTGCTTCGGGCTTAGTAAGCCACAAAAAAGAAACCACCCGAATACTTACTACTAATAGTCAAATGTATGGCGTAACTATGTTACGGAATTTAGTTACGTCAAGTTGCAAAAATATGCATCATATACTATAATTGTCGCCGCTTGTACGTCGGTCACAACAGCGTTTCATTGGTTCATCGACTAAGTAACGTCAAGAATTCCCCTCTGACCTAGATTTGCAAAACCGAAAGCTGTTCAAACGGAAAGCCCCGTATGCATTGTTATGATCTTTTGCTTTTATAATTTTTTTCTTCAAACTGACTATTGAAAAAAATGGGGGAATTACAAAAAAAAACAACCATGCACTTTCGCAGCAAATGTCATTAAAGGGCTTTCAAGTTGACTTGAACACAATTATCATTTAATGACGGATTGTACACACAGGAACTCAGCTGTCTGTCCAGTGTTCATGTCTCGCGCTGGTGACCCCAGCAAAAGTAGGCTCGTCAAACTAAACCTGCTGTCTCAAGGTGATCATTATGTCCTACATCCGATACCTGGTCGCCATCAAGCCATGGATGTTCCCTACTGCAGGGATGGCCACCGTAAAGCGATACATGGACGCCATCAAGCCATGGCTGTTCCCTACTGCAAGACTGGCCACCGTACAGCGATACCTGGTCGCCATCAAGCCATGGCTAATCTCTACTGCAGGGCTGGCCACCGCACAGCGATACCTGGTCGCCATCAAGCCATGGCTGTTCTCTACTGCAGGGCTGGCCACCGTACAGCGATACCTGGTCGCCATCAAGCCATGGCTGTTCCCTACTGCAGGGATGTTCTCTACTGCAGGGCTGGCCACCGTACAGCGATGAAGGGAGCAGCTCGTGGCAACAACCAATGTGTTTCAATGAAATCTGTATGGAAGTGTACAAAACCGCGAGCTGACTGCTGCCTTTGTTATAGTCATTGAAGTCAAAGTCTGAAAAAGAACGAAGGAGTGGGAGAATATTGCTGTTTAACTTTGAGATTAAACATTGACGTTTAACACTGCTTCTCGGAAGACGGTCAATACAAAGTTTTTAAGAGCACTTGTCAAGGACAATGCTGCCGGAATCTATCTACCTATTTATCTGTTTGGCTATGCTGTCATAAATACATTTAACATCCCTGCAAAGCTATCACCCATTCCTTCACTCTCTCGTTCTGCCATACGTCTTCTACCATACCCCCCCACCCCTCCCCGCAGCCAGTACAGTCTAAACCATTTTGAAAATTGGTTAAAATAACTGCAGCTTCGGTGTCACCAAGGCCCGAAGGGTAATCGTACTCCACCGTCCCAATCTTGATCAGAATTACATTCATTGGCATTCAAGCAAGTTACATAAGCATATGAGACCAGCATTAACCGGAGAGCTAAACCCCTTCCTCCTAGGAAAGTGCATATGTTAAACTGACGATTGGCCGTTAAATCTAAAATCCATTTACTCGAGATCAATGTCTGGAACGTACAGTATGCATTTTTATCTGACCCTAATTTTCCATTTCAGTTTTAAAACCTGTGACGTCAATACGGCATCAATACAGAGCGCGCGTCTTTATGAAATAGCAACATGAAATGGGGTTACTGCGTGCAATACAATTTGTGTCGTTCTAAGACCTTGGCCCCGGTGGAATTCAAAGACTCGTCTGCGATGCGAAAACAATATACACGAGAGATTATTACTCCACTCCAGGAGGACCCATATGTTAAATCTCTCAGCGTACGGCGCTAGGTATATGTGATGTTGGTTCCTCTAGCTCGATGCTTTTACACACTCACCTGAAAAGTTTACACAACAAACCTCAGTTGGAGAAACGGAGATTGAGTGGGTATCAGATATAGATAGAGGTCATGCATTTTCAGGTCTCTGTGAAGGTCTATAGTACTAGTCACGTATGAAGGTGGTCACTTTTTCGCTGCTTGTCAAGCGTAATAGTAGTAATAATAGCAGTGATATGAGTAGTAGTAGTAATATCAGTAATATCAGTGATAGTAGTGGTAGTAGAATTAGTATCAGTGATATGAGTATCAGTGATATGAGTAGTAGTAGTAGTAGTAGTAATATCAGTGGTGGTGGTGGTAGTAATAATATCAGTCATTGGTGTAGCAGTAGTAGTCGTTGTAGTAGTAATAGTAGTAATAGTAGTAATAGTAGTAGTAGCAGTAGTAGTAGTAGCAGCAGTAGTAGCTGTAGTAATAGTAGTATAGGTAGTAGCAGTAGTAATAGGAGTTGTAGTAATAGTGGTAGTAGTTTTGTTTGAACTAGCACCATTCAGTCCTGACTGACTATAGTAGCCCCTTATTAACCATGACTGACTTTAGTAGTCCATTTCAGTCATGACTGACTATAGTAGCCCCTTTCATTCATGACTGACTATAGGATGATGTGACCTCGGAGTGATATCTCTCTAATGAGAAGTTCAGTTATCTATCTCCTTTCGGCATTGCCGTTTCACTTGTCCGTGTGGCAAGAGCTTCTTATCCAGTTTGATGTGGCTCTTCCGGGTACACCTCCACTGTATCGGTCTGCAGCTTCGCTTCACCAGGTTGTTAAACCCATGTCCAGTGCCTTCACGTCCAACTTACACGCATCTTTAGTCGGCCTCCGCCAATTGTCCATAGAGACTATCTGTGGGAGTACGTCTGTGGGAGTACGATCATCTTCCACGCGAGTAACATGATCATCATTGTCTTCGTTGCAGTGTAGTTGTAGAAAAAGTGGTAATAGTAGTAACGGAAGCTTGTTTGCATGTAGCTCTATGTGACATAGGCTCATTAAGTCCGATGTGTTCCTGGTATTGTGAATCTACGTATAACTGCTTGTTAAGGATTTCTCACAAGAAGCAACAGTAAACATTTATATGCCCGCTCCATAGACGATGGTTAATCAGCCACAAAACTGCTTACATTCAACAAAGTGTCTACACATCCAATCCAGTGTCTGCACATCCAACCCAGAGTCTACACATCCAATCCAGAAGTCTATACCACGTTCTCCCTGACAGCAGTCCCGTCCGTGCTATGAGAATACTTATCATTTATTTCTTTGTATTATGTTCATAGAATTATATCCAGTGACAAGACCAGAACACTACCAACAACAAGGAAATCTTCTTCTTCTTCTGCGTACACAGTCAGACAGTAACCATTATTTTTTCGAAAAAAGCGGCGGTCATCCTGAGACTCTCGCCACTACCATAGAGCTTGTCTTGCAGTTCCACTGGTGATGGCCACATCTGCTCTCTCTGATCCTCGTATGTCGGGCAGTTCTGCAGCAGATGTTCAGCGGCCATTTTACCAGTACCGCACGGGCATTCGTCGGTACCACCTATCTTCAATTTGTTGAATAGGTGGTACCTCAGTCTGTTGTGGCCGGTGCGAAGTCTGAAGACAACGACCTGCTCTCTTCGGTTCAACTGGTAATAGGCATCGTTTTTGGTGTAACCAGTATGTTCGGTTTCCCATTTGGTCATGTATCTGGCTTTGATAAGCCGTTTTGACTCTTCGTACGTCATACTGGTATCTGTTTGTGGTAGCCTTGCACCTTCTTTTGCCAGTCTGTCTGCCTCCTCGTTGCAGTGTGACGGAACCCACTGTACCACTACCCTTTTTGGTGCGGACTGCTGGCACAGTTTGCATAGTGCTGCTCTTAAGTCATTAAGCTCAGTGTTTTTCTGGCTTTTTAGCGCTGTGACTACGGCGAGAGCATCTGTCAGCAGGACTATATGGCTCTCATTTTCACTGTGTGTTACCATTTCTTCCACTGCCGCCCTCAGTGCCTCTGCCTCCGCTCTGAAATTGCTTGTGTACTTACCAGTAGCGAATAACAGTGTTATTTTTCTGCCATTTGGTAGGTTCAGGAATGCTCCTGCCCCTCCGTTCTGTGTAGTGTTTGTTACAGAACCGTCGGTGTATGCATGGGTCCAGTCCATGCTTGGGTAGCTTTTTGTTATGAAGCTTAGGGTAGTGTCTCTCCTTTCTTTTTCAGTCTGGCAGTTTTTGTTTGCAATACCTGGTATATTTTCTACCACCTCTGGAAATATATCCTGCCTCCAAGTAGGTTTTCGTACAGAAGTGATGGGTTTTGGTGTTGTTAGTGCGTTTATGGGATCTTCGTGCATCTTTGCTTTGGCTATTTCTGCAAAGTTTCTCCGCTTTAGTTTCCCATTTCCCAAATTGTTTAGTCTCTGGTACATTGGATGGTCCGTCAGTCTTCGGAGTTTCTCTGACTGCAGCTGGGCTCTGCAGTCTGTTCTATCGGTCATGGATTGCAGTTTTGTAATCTTTTCAAGTTCTACAATTGGCGTTGACTTCATGCCACCTGTTATAATTCTCATGGCTTGGTTTTGAAGTTTGTTAACTTTATCGAAGTTCGCCTTCGCTGCTGTTGTCCATGCCGCGATGCCATACTCGAGAACTGGTCTCACTCTTCCAGTGTACAGTTTCTTTAGTATGCCTTCGTCTGCTCCCCAGCTTGTGCCAGCAAGTTTCCTCGTGATAGCCATTCTTTCTCTGGCTTTCATTCGGTTTCTCTCAATCTGACTTTTCCATGTCATGCGCCGATCAAATGTGACTCCCAGATAGGTTGGGTTGTCGTTTGGCTGCAGAATTTTGCCATTTAGACTTAATTTGGTACTTTGGGGTTTTAATGAGAGCGAGAATATTGTGCACGTGGTTTTCTCCTCGTTTATTTTGACCAGCCATGAGTTCGCCCACTCTTCCAGCGATGTTAGGGCCGTCTGCATCCGATTTCTTGCTATGGTGAGATTCTTTTCAGAGGTCCACATAGCCAGATCGTCTGCAAACATTGAGCTATGGACTCTTCTTGGTATATTCTCTGTAATATCGTTTATATATACCAGGAAGAGTGTGGGTGACAATACTCCCCCTTGGGGTACTCCCTGCTCGAGTGTCACCTTTTTGCTCATCTGCCCTTGTACTTGGACTCTGGCCGTTCTTTGTTTGAGGTAGTGGTTGATCCACTTGTACATCTTCCCACAGACATCACTTCTTCTTAGCTTGACTCTAAGTCCATCCTTCCAGACTTTGTCAAATGCCTTTTCCAGATCCACCCAAACAGCTACTGTGTGTTTCTGTGCCTGGTAGGCATCTTCTATCTCCTGGGCTATGAGGATGACCTGGTCCTCAGTGGATCTGTGCTGTCTAAAGCCGGCTTGCTGTGGAATTAGTATTCGTTTTTCTTCCAGATGCCACATCAGTCTGGTGTTTATCATCCGTTCCATCAGCTTGCCGACACAGCTCAGTAGGCTTATGGGCCTGTATCCATTTGGATCTGTTTTGTCCTTTCCTGTTTTTGGTACTGGTACCAGTATTGCATCTTTCCTTGCCTGTGGTACAATTCCCCTTTTCCAGCTTTGGTTTAGGACCGATAGCAGTTTCTTCTTCGCTGTTTGGCCCAGCCCCATCAGCATTTCGTTTGTTATCCCGTCTTTTCCGGGAGATTTCCTTTTCTTTAGTGTTCTCATAGCCTCTTCCATTTCGCGCATTGTTAGTTTGGCCATCATGTGCTCTTCAGGAGCCGTATTTATGTTTTCGTGTCCCTTTAGCTCTTCGCTAATGTCTGTATGCTTATCTGCAGGGACCTCGATGTGGTTTTCTCTGGCATAGTGATCGACAAAGGCGTTTGCGGCTTTCTTACCTGTGATCAAGTTCTCGCCTTGCTTGATAGTAATTTGTTTATTTGACGGGGGTTCGTCATTCATGGCTCTGACTAGCTTAAACAAGGAAATAAAGCATACACTGAACAATCAAAGACAATTCATGAGAAGGCATCCACATACAAAACAATAGTGAAGTACAGACTCAGACAGTGCCAGTATTCCACAGTGAAGTACAGACTCAGACAGTGCCAGTATTCCACAGTGAAGTGCAGACTCAGACAGTGCCAGTATTCCACAGTGAAGTACAGACTTAGACAGTGCCAGTATTCAACAGTGAAGTACAGACTCAGACAGTGCCAGTATTCCACAGTGAAGTACAGACTCAGACAGTGCCAGTATTCCACAGTGAAGTACAGACTCAGACAGTGCCAGTATTCCACAGTGAAGTACAGACTCAGACAGTGCCAGTATTCCACAGTGAAGTACAGACTCAGACAGTGCCAGTATTCCACAGTGAAGTACAGACTCAGACAGTGCCAGTATTCCACAGTGAAGTACAGACTCAGACAGTGCCAGTATTCCACAGTGAAGTACAGACTCAGACAGTTCCAGTATTCCACAGTGAAGTACAGACTCAGACAGTGCCAGTATTCCACAGTGAAGTACAGACTCAGACAGTGCCAGTATTCCACAGTGAAGTACAGACTCAGACAGTGCCAGTATTGGACAGTGAAGTACAGACTCAGACAGTGCCAGTATTCCACAGTGAAGTACAGACTCAGACAGTGCCAGTATTCCACAGTGAAGTACAGACTCAGACAGTGCCAGTATTGGACAGTGAAGTACAGACTCAGACAGTGCCAGTATTCCACAGTGAAGTACAGACTCAGACAGTGCCAGTATTGGACAGTGAAGTACAGACTCAAACAGTGCCAGTATTCCACAGTGAAGTACAGACTCAGACAGTGCCAGTATTCCCCAGTGAAGTACAGACTCAGACAGTACCAGTATTCCACAGTGAAGTGCAGACTTAGACAGTGCCAGTATTCCACAGTGAAGTGCAGACTTAGACAGTGCCAGTATTCGACAGTGAAGTACAGACTCAGACAGTGCCAGTATTCGACAGTGAAGTGCAGACTTAGACAGTGCCAGTATTCGACAGTGAAGTACAGACTTAGACAGTGCCAGTATTCGACAGTGAAGTACAGACTTAGACAGTGCCAGTATTCGACAGTGAAGTACAGACTTAGACAGTGCCAGTATCCGACGGTGAAGTACAGACTTAGACAGTGCCAGTATTCGACAGTGAAGTACAGACTCGGACAGTGCCAGTATTCGACAGTGAAGTACAGACTCGGACAGTGCCAGTATTCGACAGTGAAGTACAGACTCAGACAGTGCCAGTATTGGACAGTAAACGACATGCTAGGAATGTCTTAACCAAGGTTGGACGACAAAGACAGGTCGACAACTACGGGACAAAGAAATCAGATATCATAACAGTGAAAGTTGAATGCAGGTAACGGAAAGGAAAGGGTAGGCACTGCATTCGAGGATGAAGTGTTAAGGACCAGTCTATTAAGCCACAGCTTGTGTAAGAGGTGGAGTGGACTGTTCCCTTTCTTTTCTTCCATAACAATAAGTCAGGTACTGATTAACAGCTGTGTCGATTGGAACGTGCCGATAACGGGAACCCAGTACCTTTGGAGTGAAAAGCGAAGGCTCTAACAATAAGCTAATCAGACGCTGACAGTAAGCGTATATTCTACATAAATCTCTCAGCTAAAGCCTAATTGCATTTGTGTATCGTATCGACCGGTTAGTCGAGAATAAATAAGTTGTATCCAACGGGGCTGGTCTAGCGGATGTAGATGTGATTAGGTAATAAGCTGATGGCAGGACAGCCTTACCAATTAAGTTCTGGAATAAAATAGTGCTGTCATGCTCTGGGAGCATGGATGGATGGATGGACGAGTGGGTGGATTAACGAGTGGATGGATGGACGAGTAGGTGGATGGACGAGTAGGTGGATGGACGAGTGGATGGATGGATGGACGAGTAGGTGGCCTTCACGTGACCTTCACCACTTCTCAAAGACTGATCTGGAGCAGACAGTACTGTTATCCGACATGTTCTCAAAGTTAGCAAAGCTTCTGACGTGTGAGTCAGCTGACAGTACAAGCACAGCAATTTAGCCAAGGTATCGGAGACAAAAAGGTTATGGTGCTGTCAGAAAGACCCCACACAAACGGGCCTATGCCATTCGATGGTCACCAATCATTGACTTCCATTGATCCGGTAATGATCGATAAACAATCAGGCCAATTTAGAAACAAGCGATAATCAGCGAAATTGCTGCCAGGCTCCTGGTGTCTGGAGATATTTTGATCTGTCCGGAGCCCATGACTCCCAGCCGCTTTGATGAGGACCGTAAGGTGAGAGAGGGCTGCCGGATTCTTGCAGTTTACGAGGACAGCCTAAGTGGCTGAACGATTAGTGTGTATGTCTCTTCCTGCAAAGGGCAGAGGCTACATGTCATGTATTGGCACGCTCCATCCTACCTAGCTGTAAATGTGTACCTGATCTAGTTGTCAAGCGGCGAGAAAAGCTTGCCAGTCCAAGCTGAGAAACCTCGTACAATGGCCTGAGTAACCTCTCAGCCAAGACAGCATTATCGGCTATGGGATGAGTTTCAACGTTTACCTGACGTTTCCAAGAACTGTAACAGTTACCGTAACAAGGTTTTGAAGTAGAGTAAAATCGTGGTAACCTTACGCCATGTATGACCTTGAAAAACTGTAACACTTTGAAGTACTGTAACAGTGTTGTAACCTTACGCCATGTATGACCTTGAAAAACTGTAACACTTTGAAGTACTGTAACAGTGTTGTAACCTTACGCCATGTATGACCTTGAAGCAAGTGTTGTAACCTTACGCCATGTATGACCTTGAAGCAAGTGTTGTAACCTTACGTCGTGTATGGCCTTGAAGTACTGTAACAGTGTTGTAACCTTACGCTGTGTCTGGGCTTGAAGTACTGTAACAGTGTTGTAACCTTACGCCGTGTATGACCTTGAAGTACTGTAACAGTGCTGTAACCTTGCGCCGTGTATGGCCTTAAAGTATTGTAACAGTGTTGTAACCTTACGCCGTTTCTGGCCTTGAAGTACTGTAACAGTGCTGTAACCTTGCGCCGTGTATGGCCTTAAAGTATTGTAACAGTGTTGTAACCTTACGCCGTTTCTGGCCTTGAAGTACTGTAACAGTGTTGTAACCTTACGCCGTGTATGACCTTGAAGTACTGTAACAGTGTTGTAACCTTACGCCGTGTATGGCCTTAAAGTACTGTAACAGTGTTGTAACTGTCAGACGTGCCCAGAGCAGATCTGATGAAGTGTGTGTCCATTAAGAGGGGGTTGAGAATAAATGAAACGGTTTATCGCATCTAAGGACAGAAATGAGCTCACGAGGCCCAAGGTCAATTGGCAGACAGAAGAAAGCTGCGACAGATAAATAAACAAGGACGGATCTAAAAATTAGGCCCAGACAAGATTATCAAATTGTCTCTGTAACAGTGCAACCGGTAGACAGTAGCTGATTCTGAAATTGGTCATGTCGATCAATGGTTTTATTCTTTTGTGACAAACGGTGGCTTGTTTCTGTTTAAGATGATTGATTTGATGTCTATGGTGGACAAGATTGGTGTGGTGTGGTATCTAGGGAGGACAAAGTTGGTGAAGGGTGGTATATGTGAAGGACAAAGTTGGTGAGGGGTGGTATGTGTGGAGGACAAAGTTGGTGAGGGGTGGTATCTAGGGAGGGCAAAGTTGGTGACGGGTGGTATATGTGAAGGACAAAGTTGGTGACGGGTGGTATATGTGAAGGACAAAGTTGGTGAGGGGTGGTATGTGTGGAGGAAAAAGTTGGTGAGGGGTGGTATCTAGGGAGGACAAAGTTGGTGAGGGGTGGTTATGTGAAGGACAAAGTTGGTGAGGGGTGGTATATGTGAAGGACAAAGTTGGTGAGGGGTGGAATCTAGGGAGGACAAAGTTGGTGAGGGGTGGTATATGTGGTGGACAAAGTTGGTGAGGGGTGGTATGTGTGGAGGACAAAGTTGGTGAGGGGTGGAATCTAGGGAGGCTAAAGTTGGTGAGGGGTGGTATCTAGAAAGGACAAAATTGGTGAGGGGTGGTATCTAGGGAGGACAAAGTTGGTGAGAGGTGGTATCTAGGGAGGACAAAGTTGGTGAGCGGTGGTATCTAGGGAGGACAAAGTTGGTGAGGGGTGGTATCTAGGGAGGACAAAGTTGGTGAGATGTGGTATCTAGGGAGGACGAAGTTGGTGAGGGGTGGTATTTGTGGAGGACAAAGTTGGTGAGAGGTGGTATGTGTAGAAGACAAAAGAGGTTCAGCGTGATATAAGCTGTCGTAGAGAATCGGGTGCCATGCATGCTGTCATGTTGTGCTTCTGTTAAAAATAAGGTTGGGTGATAAGAATAGAATCATTGCAATATTCTAATCACATCGTAAATGTCGACTAAAGAGGTTGTTCGTGGGGCTAGTAAATAGGTGGATGGCCTATTGTGTGCCTTTTCATCTTCAAGCAAGCCACTATTGTGTTGGAATTGGTTTTACCTTTATATTTCTTGCATGGGCAGCGGCTAAGAACCTAGTCTTTTCGATATCCAACTGCCAATGGTTCTTTTGCGTACATGTGACCTCCGCGTTTATCGTCCGTCTCGCATAGGACTAGACGCCGATCTTAAGACCAGCAGACGTTTGAAACGTGCGAGATTTGAACACCCGCCGCTTCCGCCTGTCGTTCGTTTGTTTCTTGACAGGCGAGATCTTACATCTCATCTTTAGCGTGCACTTGTTGAAAACATACTCCACAGGCAGCAGACAAGTTTGGATTGAGGTTAAGTGGACAAAACATGTGTCCATCTGGACACTTCCAGAAGTCAAACCCTCTCATGTTCTGGCTGTCCACATCAGATGTCTCGTGTCCGCTCTCAGTTTGAGAATTCTCCAATTTCCGCCCCTTTTCCCCCTCCAGAAACAATATTTCAGAAAGGACAGAAGCATATCATTGCGCTTTCTGGCTCCACTGCTTCAATTTGGCTAAACTCCGTCATAGTTTCTGATTTGGCTTCAACTTGAGAAAAAGTCCTCGGTTAACAAATCATATATTAGGAACAAGGGAGAGCAGCAAGGCACTTGAGCCCCCACTTTACACTATCAGGATGGAGGTCAGGTGAAAAATGAATTATTCGGTGGTCGCCCGTGAAATCTGGCTTTCTGTAGTGGGTCGTTCATTTGTGTCTTCAAATGAGCAATTTGTGTAGCCTAGCAACAGCGTCCAGATCAATTGTTGGAGCAGGTATGTTTTATCATACAAGCCACTCCTACTCATGTCATATGTCAAGATTTGATCATGATTTCATCGTTACGTCACATCGCTGACCCTTAATGATAGTCGTTATGAAACATGATTTAGCGATCTGCATGAGGCGGCGCATGAATTGTCTTGAAGCAAAACGCAATCAGCTTTTCGAATTATCGGGCATTCAGAGGAAGTGCTTGCGGTCATTCGGTGACATTTTGGTGGTGTCTGTCTCAAGTCTAAAAAAGGTTGCTGGTCTGTCTCAACTCTAGAAAAGGTTGCTGGTCTGTCTCAGCTCTAAAAAAGGTTGCTGGTCTGTCTCAGCTCTAAAAAATGTTGCTGGTCTGTTTCAACTCTAAAAAGGTTTCTGGTCTGTCTCAGCTCTAAAAAAGGTTGCTGCAACCTACTATGGAACAACAGGTCGGCGACGGGAACAACAGGTCGGCGACGGGAACAACAGGTCGGCGACGGGAACAACAGGTCGGCGACGGGAACAACAGGTCACAGTGTAGTTAGCGACATAACACAGCCAAAAAGTAACGATGACATAAATAAACTACATAGAAGAGATCAAAGTCTCATCTTTCAGTTTCGAACAGGGCATACCAGACTCAATAGCCACTTGAACCGAATCAATCCCCGGCACCTGCCCGTGTGCAGACATTGCTCTTATCCTGATGAAACAGCTAGAAATCTGCTCATTGAGTGCACTCTATTTAACCTACCCAATAGTGTAGTATTTGGACTCTATTTAACCTATCCAATAGTCTAGTATTTGGACTATTTAACCTACCCAATACTGTAGTATTTGAACTCTATCTAACCTACGCAATAATGTAGTATTTCGACTCTATTTAACCTACCAATAGTGTAGAACCTGGACTCTATTTAACCCACCCAATACTGTAGTATTTGGACTCTATTTAACCTATTCAACAGTGTAGTATTTGGACTCTATTTAACCTACCAAACAGTGTAGATCATAAAATCTATTTAACCTACCCGGCAGTGTAGGATCCGAACTCTAACCTACCCAGAACGGCAGAACCTACACTCTGCCTTTGACGATGCTGTTAACCCTTAACCTCTCAACCTATGCGGTCTTGGTGCTGGGAGTGTCCCACCCTCACCACTTGAAGGTGTGCCAACATCCCTGACTATCAATGGATGTGGAATCTACATTTTAAAATGTTAACGGTATATTAGCATATAAGATCGTCCACAACAGGCAATGAAATACTTCTAGAGTTAATGTAAGTATCTGTGCAACAATTCTGACTGATATACCTGAGGGAAAATCATGTTATGCTATAACAAAATCTACGAGATCTATACGGCTGTCGACGATGTCGCACAAGCTATCAATAGTCAATTTAAATTTAGACCGGCAAGCGTGCATATGAGGATTATAGTTAGGACAATGTTATGCGTCTTAATATCACCCAGTTGACTACGGTCTGGGGTGGAATAGCCGCGCCTCCGCCAGTAGAAACCAGTGAGGCAAACACGTAAAATAATATTTTTTTTAAATGTTTCACGACATATTCACAGTAATATATCATTAAGAGACATATCTCTCGTTACACCTTCCAAGCAATATTAACGTGTCCCGTTTTGACAAGTGAAAAGAAAAGTAAAGTTAGCTATATAGCATTCCTTGTTGTCAGGGATGAAGTGTTAACATCTGTATTGTATTAGGTCTCAGTTTAAATGAGGTGGTAGTGATCAGTTCCCTCCCTCGCTGTCATTCCTTCCCAAACAGCAGGCAGTCTTACTAATGTTGATATCGATGATCAAACCATGTAATATTCCAGGAGTAGTGGGTCATTAACATGGTGTCGATCTGTCCCCGATGGCTCTGGGGTGGGATATGGCAGCCTGGGTGTGCCGCTATACTTGGGCCACAATTATCCTAACAAGATGCGCTGCAAATGTGGGCGCCAGACCTCCTGGAAGTGTTGCCGTGGCGCCTAGTATAACATTTACTCGCACACTTTACCCCAAAGACGTATATATCCCCCCCATTATGGGCATATCAAATATAGCATTATAATGTACCAGTCTCACGTTCCGTAGATTTTCAAGGTCGGACTGCCGGCGTCGTACTCCGCAGCAGCTAAGGTATAACACAAATAAGGAGGTATAACACAAATAAGGAGGTATAACACAAATAAGGAGGTATAACACAAATAAGGAGGTATAACACAAATAAGGAGGTATAACACAATTAAGGAGGTCAACACAAATAAGGAGCCCAGCATGGTACACCAAGGAAAAAGAGCGAAATGAGTTTACTCAACATTTGGCTACCTGGCATCAGACACACGTGCCTGATTGAATGCCAGGGTTTTGAGATCGGTTCAAAGCCAAATAAAAGATCAACTTGGTAGGGGAAAGAAGAATCAGCCAAACTGGGACTGACAACATGAAGGAAACCAAGCTCCTTAAACAACACTACCAACAAAGAACCAATCATGCTAGAGACAGAGCCGTTATAAAAGGTCAAACCTCTCCCCATTTGTCCAGCATAATTGATACATCAGGAGGCACAGACGCAGATGTAAGGACCATAATTGGAGAAGCAAGAACGGCGTTCCAACAACAGAGAGATCCAGAGAAATCATAATTCACTACTCGTGTATATTGAAGGCCGGTTTCAAGTCGGTGCTGTTGTGTGGAGCCAGAACGTAGGTGACCCAGCAAAGACTCCAGTCCTTCGTTAACAGCTGCCCACAAAGAGGAAGGCGCATGCAGTGGCAGAACATGGCGAGGCACGAAGACCTGGCGAGGCGAGAAGACCCGGCGGAAAGAAACCAACAGCCTCTGGAGCAACAGATACAAGAACAAGGGATGGATAGGACATGCGTTGAGAAAGGCACGGTCCAACATGTTTAAGTGTCTGTGATAGTAGTAGCAACAGTAGCAGTAGTGGTAGCAGAAGTAGTAGTGGTAGCAGAAGTAGTAGTAGTAGCAATGGTGGTGGTGGTGACGGCGGCAGCAGCAGCAGTAGTAGTAGTGGCAGCAGGAGTAGCAGTAGTAGCAGCAGCAGCAGTAGTAGCAGCAGCAGCAGCAGTAGTAGTAGTAGTAGTAGTAGTAGTAGTAGCAGTGGTATTAGTAGCAGTAGTATTAGTAGTAGTAGTAGTTTAGTAGTAGTAGTAGTAGTAGTAGTAGTAGTAGTAGTAGTAGCAGCAGCAGCCAAGAGCTACTGACATTCGTTATGATGGCTATATTATGGAGTCTCATCCAACTGCTGGTGTCGATTCTGAGGATTATAGGGCTGGGGAATAAAGGTCGTTTGTGCCTGCAATCACCCATCACTTAGTGTAAGCAAACTCTTTCTCCTGGGTAGGATTCAGCCGGGAATCCTATACAGCCGGGAATCATATACAGCCGGGAATCCTATACAGCCGGGAATCCTATACAGCCGAACTAAAATTTTGAAACGAGATTTGCTACACACTAACGCTTGACAGCGGCCCTAGATCCGCTACACAATAACGCTTGACAGCGACCCTAGATCAGCTTGCCTAATACATAACAGTGGCCCTAGATCTGCTTGCCTAACACATAAGTGGCCCTAGATCCGCTTGCCTAATACATAACAGTGGCCCTAGATCCGCTTGCCTAACACATAACAGTGGCCCTAGATCCGCTGGCCTAATACATTACAGTGGCCCTAGATCCGCTTGCCTAACACATAACAGTGACCCTTTATCCGCTTGCCTTACACATAACAGTGGCCCTAGATCAGCTTGCCTAACACATAACAGTGGCCCTAGATCTGCATGCCTTACACATAATAGTGGCCCTAGATCCGCTTGCCCAACATATGACGGTGGTGCTAGGTCCATTATTCCCCTTAACACATAACGGTGGCCCTTTATCCGCTCACCCCCCCCCCCCAACCCAATCAACGACAGTGACCATTAAACCATTATTCGAGTGTGCATTCAAGCCAGTCAACGAACGGCAAAATTTGTATAAATGGTATAGATTTGCACATGTATCAATAAATATAAATCAATCAACAAAACCTTTCAGTCTCCAGCGGAGCAACAAATACGTGCATGTGTTTCCTGTCCTGTGCCATCAGTTCCAGATCTGTCTACGAATTCAAAGTACCCTTCCGGCGGCCTCATAGGTGAAAACATACTTGTCAGCGACCTAGATTTCTTGCGGCTTTCTCTGAATCGTATCATTAGACATCTCGACAGAGGTCATCTTGGCAGAGGACATCCTGGCAGATGACATATGGTAGAGGACATCCTGGCAGAGGACATCCTTCTGTCTTCTTGGTAACTGAGTCTGATAGTCTTTTAGTTGACTTGTCCATATATGTATTTGGAGTTTTTGTGGCTTCACATTTCTAGAAGATGAGGTAGCCGGGCCGATAGTCAACCGTTTCTAGAAGATGAGGTAGCCAGACCTAGGGTCAACCATTTCTAGAAGATGAGGTAGCCGGACCGAGGGTCAACCATTTCTAGAAGATGAGGTAGCCGGGCCTAGGGTCAACCTTTCTAGAAGATGAGGTAGCCGGACCGAGTGTCAACCATTTCTAGAAGATGAGATAGCTGGACCGAGGGTCAACCATTTCTAGAAGATGAGGTAGCCGGACCTAGGGTCAACCATTTCTAGAAGATGAGGTAGCCGGACCTAGGATCAACCTTTCTAGAAGATGAGGTAGCCGGACATAGGGTCAACCATTTCTAGAAGATGAGGTAGCCGGACCTAGGGTCAACCATATCTAGATGATGAGGTAGCCGGACGTAGGTATAGGTACAGGGTTCAAGTAGCCAGACCTAGGTACAGGTACAACGTTTAACTGCCGCTACCGGCACACGATCGGCGATGGAACTGATAACCGACACACGTCACAAATATAAGTCCATGATGGCCAACCGGCAGGGCACTTGATGATAATGATGACTCTATATCCACTTCTACAGCTTGACACCGGTAAGACAGGCCATGCAAGCCTGTCCTGGACCAGCTAGTTACCTATTCATGGTGCCATGATCTTCTCGAATCTCTGGTCGGTTGTGAGACTTCTAGGAAGCCATGTCGACTGAGCATCACCTAGGAATATCAAAATTGTAGAAAACTGCCATCGAAATATCACTGCTGACTGAAGGTCCAGTTGTAGTCTTGCGATGTGATGGTTCTCGCGAAAAATGACATCTACGCGCTGCAACTTGACTGGGCTAGCGGCGGTAGAAGGCCCCCAAAACCACGACCGATCATGCAGCTCCGTCTCTCCCGAATCTTACAGTTTCTTACCCAGCGTCCAGAGGTGCCTCACGTATCTGCACATCTTACATTCACATGTCACAAAAGTTTGTGAATGTTCCCCACACATTCTTCGTCCACCACAAATAATTGAATGACATTACGTTGATTGCAACGCGTGTCGCACATAGACGTCATATTAACTGAGTCCTATAGAAAGAGCTATCCGTCGGATGGCCGTGCCATAAACCACACGCACGTGGCAACAGAAGTATTGCCACATGGAAATGTTCACTTTGTTATCTTTAGTCTGAGACTCAACAACCATTGCATATGGCTGGTAAACGTGACGTACATATAAACGTGACTTGCGGCTTAACGTTGCATGCATATAAACTTTACGTGGCATATATATAATCTTGGCGTGCATATAAATGTGATGTACAGGTAAACGTGACGTAAACATAAACGTGACGTATAGGTTGATTGTCAACAATGAGTAGGATTACTCTTTTATGCGCCCTAAAAAGGACGTTAAGTGGCGGGTTGTTGTAGCTTTCCTCACATCCTGAGCGTGCTGAAGAAGGTGGACCGGGGTCATCCAGGTGGTTGTTCTATGCTTGACTTCATCTGCGTGTTGCTCACTACTACGGGAATCACGTGGATACCTAACCTTGTTAGCCTGGCTGCCATGAAAACTGCCCGCTTCCCGGAAGGGCTACGAGGAAGCCAAAGTACGGGTCTCGTCCAGTATATTTTGCCTGACCAGACGTTAGCATTCGTTCGCTGACGTATAGATAAACGTTTGACATCCAAGTCGCAGACAAACACCGACAGATGTCCCAGTCATCGCAGACCGTGTTAGATGTCTGATGCAGTAATGAAACACAGGATCTGTGACAAATGACACAAAAAACAGCCAGCTACATAGTGAGACTATACAGTGGAGATTGACAGGAGGAGCCCACACACAGACATTTGACAATATAACCAAACCTGCGCTGTGTTGGAACCCGTGAAGAAAGGGAAGCAGGCAAGACGAGTTAAGGCTGATCAAGGTTGGTGAAAGATGCTAGTGCAGATGGAATCCTACTCGCAGAGAAGACGATCCAAATAGGAAACCGTCAATAGTAACAGCTGCATACATCATGTCAAGGATTCCTTTCGTCTCCGCCATGTCTTTTCCTTCCGGCATCATGCCAGTTCCAATAATAATAATCTTTGTGCGTGCGTCAAAGGCTCGTTGCGTCGATAGACCACTTCCAATGTTCAACTGCTGAGGATGTGTTCATGCGTGGTGTGTCAACCGAAAAGAGACTCCACAGGTGGAGCCGTGTACTCAGCAGCCTTGGGATGAGGACCGCTAGGAGTGTGTTAGACCAATGTTTGTGTCTGGCTTTCCGTGTCAAACGCCCAGTTTTTACGTGTCCCGCCGCCGAGGCTTCTGATTGTGTCCAACTGTTGGTCAGCGTGTCCCTAGCTGTGCTGATTATACGAGGTTGGGAGGGTACCGTGTAACCTGAGATGGAGGGAGGGGTATGCAGGAAGAAGTCGGCTTCAGTCCGAGCAGAAACGCCCTTGAGCAGTGATTGGGCTGCAGTTAAGCGGAACGTTCAACTCCGTCATGGACTGTCTCCCACGGCTTGAGCCAGGCATGGAATGTAGCATTACAAACAGGATAACCGATCGAAAGCACTTCAATTCCACAGAATAAAGTCCATGATACGACCTGGCGAAGGAGTTGAACATCATAAAACTCGACACAAACACCGGAGAGAGTCGAGAGCGCATCCACTAAGACGCGGCCATCTTACGTTTGTGTTCCTAGCACATGTTACAATGGCGGGATTTCGGGTCCTGGGTGATATATTTGAACGATCATAGTCGAAGGATCTTAGTCGAAGGATCCCAGTCGAAGGATCCTAGTAAAGCGATCCTAGCCAAACGATCCTAGCCGAACAATCTTGTCTGAACGATCCTAGTCAACCGATTATAATCGAAGGATCCTAGTCGAACGACCCTTGCCGAAAAAATCCTACCATGTCGACCCCAGCCGAACGATCCTAGTAGAATGATCCAAGTCAAAAGATCCTTGTAGAATGATCCAAGTCAAAACATCCTAGTCGATATTAGAGAAACCTCACATTTAGATCTTTTTTTTCCATCTTCTTCCTCGTTCACTAAACTCGAGATGTATGATTCTAATAAAGGCAATAATCAGCTCAAGGTTCCAGATATGGCAATACAGTTTCTCGCGCAAGAGCAGACTGCTGCCAGATGTCACTCCTTTCACCGATATATGATCAACTAAAGAGGACCCGAAGTTGGTCAACACACTGTCCTGTTTCATGGCCACTTCAGTCCATGTGGGTCTGCTTCCACTTGAGTCCATATGGGTCTGCTTCCACTTCAGTGCGTGGGTTTGGTTGTCTAAGAATCAGTGACCAGGATCAAGTGGGCACGTTCAATCGACAAAATAACAGAAGGATTGTTTTAACAATGAGGTGCTCTGAGTCAAACATCCGACTGGTGGCGAAGGGAGGGAGCGGGGAGAGCAACATATAAATACATTCCAGTCTAGATAGAGGATAACCTGTTGTTGTGCCTCCGTAACCCAGCCAGTCCGTCCAGGTCGTAGTTAGGCCGTGAAAACATGGGTTTGGGATGTGTGACCCCGGAAATCCGCAAACAAATGGGGATAGGCCAAGCGATTACCACATTGCTACTGGACAATTAAAGCGGCTTAAAGGGACTCTGATCTCAACGGATTACGGAATGGAAAGATTATAGGAGTTCACAGCCATAACAGCACAATGCAATGCTAATGGGTTTGGTGATATGGTGCCAGAGCGGATATAACTTAGGGAGGGGTGAGTGAGAGAGAGAGAGAGAGAGAGAGAGAGAGAGAGAGAAATGAAGAAACGAATTCTAGGGGCAGCAGTTAATTTAAGGAGAGAAAGAAATGGATGCACATCAAAGTGAGTCATGGACGATGTGGAGTGTGTGGAGTATAGTGTGTGGAGTACAGTGTGTGGAGTATAGTGTGTGGAGTATAGAGTGTGGAGACATAAATGACAGAGTCAAGCATTGTCTAGATTGCATTGTACATTCAGAGAAAAGAGGCTCACTAGATAAATAGAATACATCGATGAAGGAATAATACTCCTACTCATGCCTGACATCGTCCTCAGCACAGAGACGCCCCTGGAAGCGACAGAGGTTGGTCACTAGACACGGAGGAAGGAAAGCAGGTCTAGTTATGAACCTGGAGAAAACCAGATCTATGCACAAACCTTTCGCATAGTCCAACACAACCTCTTGAGTGGAACGGCCATAGACGACGCTGACAAATATGTCTATCTGGGAAGGCTCCTCAACATGGAGAACAACACAAAACATGAGATCGCCAGACGGAAACGGGCGAGCTGGACAGCCTTTAACTCCATCATTACAGCAACATACGTCAAAGGACACCAGACTACGTGCGGACATCTTCGACTCTGTAGTCCTGCCAGCGCTTTGATATGGTAGAGAAACCTAGTCTCTAGCCAAAGCAGCAGAGAACCAACTGAAAATAGCACACACATCTCTTGAAAGACGCCTGGTGGGCATAACTCTCAGACAACAGCGGCAGAGCGAACTACACAATAGCAACATCCGGAGAATGTCACACATCAAGGATGTCCTACAGCACGTCAACCATTCGAAACACCGCTGGGCTGGTTATATATCCAGAAGACCAGATGAAAGATGGAGTACCATAACCACCATGTGGTACCGACGCGATAAAAAGACCTCGGGGACGGCTCTCAACCAGCTGGCGAGATTCACTAGAAAAGTACAACATTCACGACCCCACAACAGACATACTACTATCACACTGGACGATACGACCTCACAAGAGACAGACTACTATCACACTGGACGACACGACCCCACAACATTCACGACCCCACAACAGACAGACTACTATCACACTGGACAACACGCGCCCGCGACAGAAACGACTAGATCCTGAGTTGGGACACGCTCAAGGGCGACCACCCCTTGACGAAGAACTAAGAACCCATGCCTGACAATGGAAACCCAAACAACGAGGTTCTATGACTACGCCACATGCAACGAAAACAGTATTGGAGAAGACGGGGGAGATCTATTCCTGCTTACGTTATCATTGAGGTCAACAAAAAGGATGATCTGATAGAATGAAGGCATTTTAATGGTAGAACTAAAACAAATAGCATCAGATACTTCTGTGGTCCACTAAACTATGAGGTCCACTAAACGTATGTGGTCCACTAAACTATGAAATCCACTAAACTATGAGGTCCACTTAACATGTGGTCCACTAAACTAGTAGGCCCACTAAACATATGAGGTCCACTAAACTATGAGGTCCACTATAAATAAACATGTAATCTATGAGGACCACTATTACTATACATGTGATCTATAAGGACCACCATAAATATACATGTAATCTAGGACCACCATAAATATACATGTAAACTTGATCAAACTTAAGCAAGCTCAAGACATGACATATCTGGCAATTATTCTGGCAGACGACGAAACCTTGGGTAAAGAAATGAAAACAAAATGTCAGGCAGTCTGAGCTGAGACTTACCACAATTCACCACAAAACACCAGAATTTCATATTGTCAAAACTGAAGGAAAAAAAACCTGTATAATTAAGGCATCTATGTGCTATAACATTGCCAAAGGTGGTCTTTGTCAAAGGCACAGGACAGGAGAATTAAGTATTTGAAAAAAATGTATTCGAAAACGACCTAATGGTCTGGAGAGAAATGTAATGGAAGGTATGGTGCCAAGTAAGGAGGTAGTGGCAGACCAAAAAGGCGATGACATCAAGATGTCAAGGAATTGTTGGCATTGACTTTGGAGCAGGCTGCAGATTTGATAAGAGATCAAGTTTTCTTTCAGACGAGCTGTGATGGGAGTGACGTTCTGGAAAAGAAATGCCTCATGATGATGTATAAGAAAGTCACAGGTGTCGTCAGGACAGATCAACGATTGTGTGAGAAATATGGCGAGAACTAACCCTTGTACTCTTTAATATATTTTCAGACGGATATTACGATGGTTCAGCCATCTCACGAGAAGGTAACCTCAACAACTATCGCTGCACGTCTACAACACAAAGATACGGCTGCATGACACGAGGAAAGTCATGTGGCAGATGGAAAGATGATAGAAAAATTATACAACATGGACTTACAACAGCCGACACAATACACTTTTCCCAAGAAAAGCGCATTGAGCTCCCCACCAAAAGTAACGGGGTAAGTAATTAGGTAAGTGGATGGAGATCGTTCATAGTTTGAGGTTTCAACAATAAGTTTGGATGACAGTTTTACAGATGAGTTTCAATAGTAGGTATTGAGTTTTACATATGAGTTTCAATAGTAGGTATTGAGTTTTACATATGAGTTTCAATAGTAGGTATTGAGTTTTACATATGAGTTTCAATAGTAGGTATTGACAGTTTTACAGATGAGTTTCATTAGTAGGTATTGACAGTTTTACAGATGAGTTTCATTAGTAGGTATACAGTTTTACAGATGAGTTTCAATAGTAGGTATTGACAGTTTTACAGATGAGTTTCATTAGTAGGTATTGAGTTTTACAGATGAGTTTCATTAGTAGGTATTGACAGTTTTACAGATGAGTTTCATTAGTAGGTATTGAGTTTTACAGATGAGTTTCATTAGTAGGTATTGACAGTTTTACAGATGAGTTTCATTAGTAGGTATTAGGTATTGAGTTTTACAGACGAGTTTCATTAGTAGGTATTGAGTTTTACAGACGAGTTTCATTAGTAGGTATTGACAGTTTTACATATGAGTTTCAATAGTAGGTATTAACAGTTTTACAGATGAATTTCAATAGTAGGTATTGAGTTTTACAGACGAGTTTCCATAGTAGGTATTGACAGTTTTACATATGAGTTTCAATAGTAGGTATTGACAGTTTTACATTTGATTTCAATAGGAGGTATCGACAGTTTAACGGTTGTGGTTTAACAGTGAGTTAGTGCTGGCCGTTTTACAGTTGAGGTTCAATGAGTGAGTACTGACCGTTTTACTTATTAAGTCAGAAAACGACGGAATTATCAGATGCCAAGTGAGGCATAATGGTAGTACAATCGCCAAGGGTAGAACGAACACATGAGAGAGAGAGAGAGAGAGAGAGAGAGAGAGAGAGAGGGAGAGAGGGGTAGATGAAGAGATAAATAGAGATGGAGAGGGGGGAGGGAGAGAGACAGAGCGAACTTTTAAACTTGGAAAGTCCAGAAGCGTAGAAAATTAACACTAGAGAGGACAATTGGTACTCGGATGTAGTGAACGTGTAGGACAAAGAGTACACTTGATAGAACAATTTACACGTAAGACACGGCATTCACTTGGCAAATAACAACAAAATGCATGGCAGAACAAAGAAAACTGGGAGAGGAACACGCATATCCAAGAAGATACAAGCTCATACAGAAAATAACTCACACGGGGAAAGAGCTCAACCTTGGAAAACACTCGCATGAGGAACAAAACTCACACGGAAAAAGAACTTACACGGGAAAAAGAACGTACATGGGAAAAAGAACTTACATGGGGAAAAAGAACGTACATGGGAAAAATAACTTACATTGGAAAAAGAACTTACATGGGTAAAATAACTCCCACGAGGAAAGAACTTGCATAGGGAAAGAACTAACATGATGAAAGAACTCACACGATAGATAGATAGATAGATAGATAGATAGATAGATAGATAGATAGATAGATAGATAGATACAGGCAGACAGATAGATATATAGATAGATTTATAGATAGATAGATAGATAGATAGATAGATAGATAGATAGATAGATAGATAGATAGATAGATAGATAGATAGATAGATAGATAGATAGATAGATAGATAGATAGATAGATAGATAGATCGATCGATTCAACAGGCATACAGATAAGATAGATACAGGCAGACAGACATATAGATATAGATAGATAAAGGACAGACGGACAAACAAACAGATTCAATGCACACAAATACCCACCCTAAAGAAACACCCTACACAAAATTCCTCAAATCAACTAAACAAACCCATTAACAAGATGGATTGCTTCACTCGTAGCTGCCGTCTCAGACAAAAATTTTCGAACATTAGTGTAACAAAGAGCACTATCGCAAAGATTTGAACCCAGACCTTTTTCATCTGGCTGTTTATCTCGTGCGTAAAGCGCATTAGCTGGTATTAGAGGGACATCACTAGCGTCACCCGTTTTGATCTGATTAGAGTAGGCGCTCTTGTGTATAATTTTCAAACAATTTAATTAGCAAAGTAGTATATACACCCTACAACAGTCTGTTAGCACATCCATTCACTGGGCCTACACGAGCATTGTCTGAACACTGTCAGCTCCCTGTGGAGCATATGTATACACAAAGACATCAGCATCCCTCTTCAGCATGTTGTTCCCGTTTTTGTTTATGTTTATGCCGCAATCCCTTTCCTCGTGTTTTGGTCTTCCTCTACTTCTGTGGCACTGAGGCCTTCCAGTCAAGTAATTATATTTGCTAATGTGTGCCATATTCAGCGTTAGAGTATTCTATTGTCGTCCTATCACTTGTCTGGTTCTCTGAAGAGGTCTGGGGAAAGGACTGAGGACGTTGTCAATGTGATGTGGGCGGTAACTGTCCATGAGGATGAGTCAACAGATCATAACCCAGATACGCCCGTCCCAAATTAGGGTGACAAGATGTCATGAATGAGGTCTGCTCAAATTAGGGTGCCAAGATGTCATGAATGAGGTCCGCTCAAATTAGGGTGACAAGATGTCATGAATGAGGTCCGCTCAAATTAGGGTGGCAAGGTGTCATGAATGAGGTCCGCTCAAATTAGGGTGGCAAGGTGTCATGAATGAGGTCCGCTCAAATTAGGGTGACAAGATGTCATGAATGAGGTCCGCTCAAATTAGGGTGACAAGATGTCATGAATGAGGTCCGCTCAAATTAGGGTGACAAGATGTCATGAATGAGGTCCGCTCAAATTAGGGTGACAAGATGTCATGAATGAGGTCCGCTCAAATTAGGGTGACAAGATGTCATGAATGAGGTCCGCTCAAATTAGGGTGACAAGATGTCATGAATGAGGTCCGCTCAAATTAGGGTGACAAGATGTCATGAATGAGGTCCGCTCAAATTAGGGTGACAAGATGTCATGAATGAGGTCCGCTCAAATTAGGGTGACAAGATGTCATGAATGAGGTCCGCTCAAATTAGGGTGACAAGATGTCATGAATGAGGTCCGCTCAAATTAGGGTGACAAGATGTCATGAATGAGGTCCGCTCAAATTAGGGTGACAAGATGTCATGAATGAGGTCCGCTCAAATTATGGTGACAAGATGTCATGAATGAGGTCCGCTCAAATTAGGGTGACAAGATGTCATGAATGAGGTCCGCTCAAATTATGGTGACAAGATGTCATGAATGAGGTCCGCTCAAATTAGGGTGACAAGATGTCATGAATGAGGTCTGCTCAAATTAGGGTGACTAGATGTCATGAATGAGGTTCGCTCAAATTAGAGTGGCAAGGTGTCATGACCTAAAGAGGTCCGCTCAAATTAGAGTGGCAAGGTGTCATGACCTAAAGAGGTCCGCTCAAATTAGAGTGGCAAGGTGTCATGACCTAAAGAGGTGCACCCAAATTAGAGTGACAAGATGTCATGACCTAAAGAGGTCAGCTCAAATTAGAGTGGCAAGATGTCATGACCTAAAGAGGTCAGCTCAAATTAGAGTGGCAAGATGTCATGACCTAAAGAGGTCCGCTCAAATTAGAGTGACAAGATGTCATGACCTAAAGAGGTCCGCTCAAATCAGAGTGACAAGATGTCATGACCTAAACAGGTCCGCTCAAATTAGAGTGGCAAGATGTTATGGCCTAAAGAGGGCTGCTCAAATTAGAGTGGCAAGATGTTATGGCCTAAAGAGGTCCGCTCAAATTAGAGTGGCAAGATGTTATGGCCTAAAGAGGTCCGCTCAAATTAGAGTGGCAAGATGTTATGGCCTAAAGAGGGCTGCTCAAATTAGAGTGGCAAGATGTTATGGCCTAAAGAGGTCCGCTCAAATTAGAGTGGCAAGATATCATGACCTAAAGAGGTGCGCCCAAATTAGAGTGGCAAGATGTCATGACCTAAAGAGGTCCGCCCAAATTAGAGTGGCAAGATGTCATGACCTAAAGAGGTCCGCCCAAATTAGAGTGGCAAGATGTCATGACCTAAAGAGGTCCGCCCAAATTAGAGTGGCAAGATGTCATGACCTAAAGAGGTCCGCCCAAATTAGAGTGGCAAGATGTCATGACCTAAAGAGGTCCGCCCAAATTAGAGTGACAAGATGTCATGACCTAAAGAGGTCCGCCCAAATTAGAGTGGCAAGATGTCATGACCTAAAGAGGTCCGCCCAAATTAGAGTGGCAAGATGTCATGACCTAAAGAGGTCCGCCCAAATTAGAGTGGCAAGATGTCATGACCTAAAGAGGTCCGCCCAAATTAGAGTGGCAAGATGTTATGACCTAAAGAGGTCTGGTCAAATTAGAGTGGGAAGATGTCATGACCTAAACAGGTCCACTCAAATTAGAGTGGCAAGATACCATGGCCTAAAGAGGTGCGCTCAAATTATGGTGACAAGATGTCATGCATGAGGTCCGCTCAAATTAGGGTGACAAGATGTCATGAATAAGGTCCGCTCAAATTAGGGTGACAAGGTGTCATGAATGAGGTCCGCTCAAATTAGGGTGGCAAGGTGTCATGAATGAGGTCCGCTCAAATTAGGGTGACAAGATGTTATGAATGAGGTCCGCTCAAATTAGGGTGACAAGATGTCATGAATGAGGTCTGCTCAAATTAGGGTGACAAGATGTCATGAATGAGGTCCGCTCAAATTAGAGTGGCAAGGTGTCATGACCTAAAGAGGTCCGCTCAAATTAGAGTGGCAAGATGTCATGACTTAAAGAGGTCCGCTCAAATTAGAGTGGCAAGGTGTCATGACCTAAAGAGGTCCGCTCAAATTAGGGTGACAAGATGTCATGAATGAGGTCCGCTCAAATTAGAGTGGCAAGATGTCATGACTTAAAGAGGTCCGCTCAAATTAGTGGTAAAAAGTCAGAATGCCCCGTGTTAACTAGCTTAGCTATGAACGTCATGCCACTGACTGTAGATCTACTCTAGACAAAGTCAAAGGTCGCCGTCCATCGTAGACGATGATGGCATAATTAATTTTGCTAGCGCTATTTTTAGTAAGGATAAACTGCGCTACTTTGTATCCTCACTCTCTCGTCTCGTGCCGTCCGACCCCAGTGGCAAGTCAAGGACAAGACGACTAGGGGGAGACTACGAGATGCAGGGGACTCCGCATCAAGCACACGTGAAAAAGACGGCGGAGTCTGGAGTCGAACCCACACCACCTGATCACGAGGCCGACGGCTTAATCACTTCGCCACGGAATCCTCTAGACAAAGGGTTGAATGTTTATTCTATGCATTGCAACTGCTCTTTAATAATACCATCATTTCCATCATCATCATCGTGACAGCTTTCAGCCCGGCAGCTTTCAGCTTGACGGCCTCTAACAAAACTACCTCTAGCTTGACGGCCTCTATCAAGACAGCCTCTAGCTTGACAGCCTCTAGCTTGACAGCCTCTAGCTTGACAGCCTTCATTATGACCCCTGTTTGCCTAACACCAAGACTTACCCACTTCCTCGTACCACGTGATGTTGCAGTAGTTGGCCACCACACACGTGGTGATCGGCACATTTTCCACTGTCTGTGTGACCTTGACCTGTTTCTGTCCGTTTTCGTACCACCATGTCTTCGTCTCCTTGTGCTCCTCTCTGGAAACATGCAAAGCATTATATAATAAAGGTGGCATTGGGCACATACTGTGTTGTATGTGTGTGTGTGTGAGTGTGTGTGTGTGCATTACTAATGACTTAGAGGAACATACCGTCGTTTATTAAATGATATTAGAAGCATGTTGGCAGGACCGACTAAATATTAAGCAGTTGATGATGTCTGAAGCTACTAGTGTCGAGTTAAACTAAAACAGTTGATGATGTCTGAAGCTACTAGTGTCGAGTTAAACTAGAACAGTTGATGACGTCTGAAGCTATGAGTGTCGAGTTAAACTAGAACAGTTGATGACGTCTGAAGCTATGAGTGTCGAGTTAAACTAGAACAGTTGATGACGTCTGAAGCTATGAGTGTCGAGTTAAACTAGAACAGTTGATGACGTCTGAAGCTATGAGTGTCGAGTTAAACTAGAACAGTTGATGATGTCTGAAGCTACTAGTGTCGAGTTAAACTAGAACACTTGATGATGTCTGAAGCTACAAGTGTCGAGTTAAACTAGAACAGTTGATGATGTCTGAAGCTACTAGTGTCGAGTTAAACTAGAACAGTTGATGATGTCTGAAGCTACAAGTGTCGAGTTAAACTAGAACAGTCGATGATGTCTGAAGCTACTAGTGTCGAGTTTAACTAGAACAGTCGATGATGTCTGAAGCTACTAGTGTCGAGTTAAACTAGAACAGTTGATGATGTCTGAAGCTACTATTATCGAATTAAACTAGAACAGTCGATGATGTCTGAAGCTACTAGTGTCGAGTTAAACTAGAACAGTCGATGATGTCTGAAGCTACTAGTGTCGAGTTAAACTAGAACAGTCGATGATGTCTGAAGCTACTAGTGTCGAGTTAAACTAGAACAGTTGATGATGTCTGAAGCTATGAGTGTCGAGTTAAACTAGAACAGTTGATGATGTCTGAAGCTATGAGTGTCGAGTTAATTATTGACATTTCCTAGGTAGCGGTGCCTCAGTTTACATCGCGTGGCGTGTTTGAGGGTGTGGAACAGGGTACTGTAATGCGAGGAACCTTCATGAGTTCACCACCATGGGAATTACCATATCGTGTTAGAGCTTAATCAGTTCACCACCATGGGAATTACCATATCGAATTCCAGCTCAATGATTTCACCACCATGGGAATTACCATACCGAGTCCCAGATCACTTGCAAATTGGTGACACAGACTATTTTCAGGAGCACGAGGGGTGGGGTCTGGATCAGTATGTGTCCCCTTACCTGAGGTGGGGTCTGGATCAGTATTTGTCCCCTGACATGAGGTGAGGTGGGGTCTGGATCAGTATGTGTCTCCTGACCTGAGGTGGGGTCTGGATCAGTATGTGTCCCCTGACCTGAGGTGGGGTCTGGATCAGTATGTGTCCCCTGACCTGGGGTGGGGTCTGGATCAGTATTTGTCTCCTGACTTAAGGTGGGGTCTGGATCAGTATGTGTCCCCTGACCTTAGGTGGGGTCTGGATCAGTATGTGTCCCCTGACCTGAGGTTGGGTCTGGATCAGTATGTGTCCCCTGGCATGAGGTGAGGTGGGGTCTGGATCAGTATGTGTTCCCTGACATGAGGTGAGGTGGGGTCTGGATCAGTATGTGTCCCCTGACTTGGGGTGGGGTCTGGATCAGTATGTGTCCCCTGACATGAGTTGGGGTCTGGATCAGTATGTGTCACCTGACATGAGTTGGGGTCTGGATCAGTATGTGTCCCCTGTCATGAGGTGGGGTAGGGTCTGGATCAGTATGTGTCCCCTAACGTGAGGTGGGGTCTGGATCAGTATGTGTCCCCTGACGTGTGGTGAGGTGGGGTCTCCATCAGTATGTCTCCCCTGACGTGTGGTGAGGTGGGGTCTCCATCAGTATGTGTCTCCTGACCCTGGAATAGTTGAAGACAATATAAACAAACTACAGCTGAGATCCCATGCCAACAAAACGAAACATACGTTATGACCAGAAGGCCTTCATCAGGTACAAAGAAAAGTTCACATGAAAACGCCCAACAGATTACAGCAATAACGATGGACGAGGAGAGGACAAGTACTTAGCTGGTCGCCATCTGGATAAAACGGAGGTGGAAGTGAGCAGTGTCGTGTGAGGGAACATACCACAGTTTTGGTGTTAGGACAAATAGTCATTTCTTCTTCTTCTTCTTCTTCTTCGTTCGTTCTCAATCTCCCACTACCAATCCCTGAAAGGGCTTTAGTAGCAGAATGTAGTCCAGATAACGGAATGCGTTGTGTCGTAGTTTACAGCTTGGCTGCGATATTTGCACCTTTCGGTCTAACACATACGACTTCAGCAAGCATTTGTTGAGTACCGGGTTAGCATTCCCTCTTCGATCCCTTCTCCTTAGCCAGTCTGCCCTGCTGCAGCCTGTTATCCAGGATCACCGCGTGGAAGTGTAGAAGGGTCTTGGCAGCTATAGTTCGCTGGCCCTGACGCTAGCAGTCAGCTATGGGTCGCTGGCCACTGCTCAGCATCTTGATCCCAAAATAGTCATTTAAAAGTGGAACATTAACCCATCTGTGTTAAGAAATATTGGATATCAGTTCTACTTGCTGCCACAGGGCTCCGGTGTATGTTAGACGAGGGCTCCGGTGTATGTTAGACCAGGGCTCCGGTGTATGTTAGGGGAGGGCTCCGGTGTATGTTAGGCGAGGGCTCATGTGTATGTTAGGCGAGGGCTCCGGTGTATGTTAGGCGAGGGCTCCTGTGTATGTTAGGCGAGGGCTCATGTGTATGTTAGGCGAGGGCTCATGTGTATGTCATTTATATTGCGATAAGCATGACCCAGAGAACCGATCGCACACTTGCTCTGGATAGATCATCCTCTTACCGTCGGATTGAACAGGACTCAGAGTGCACTCACACCAAGCCAGGAAAGAAAAGGAAATTTGAGAATTTTGACAGATGTCATAAAGTGGGAGATGTTGAAACTGTGGACGGAAAATCAACTTGTTACTCTCCAGAAACTAAAATTTCCATTGCAATCCGACTGCAGTATTTACATTTTCTAAAGCATTTTTGTAAAATAGTAAGAGCAGCCTGGTTTACATTCAGGAAAACTTCAGGAATCAGGAATATTATATGTGAAAAGCCATATTGGATTGCTGCCGGGATCAAGATGCTGCAGTGGTCAGCGAACCATAGCTGCCAAGACCCTTCTACACCTCCACCTGGTGATCCTGGATAACAGGCTGCAGCAGGGCAGACTGGCTAAGGAGAAGGGATCGAAGAGGGAATGCTAACCCGGTACTCAAAAAATGCTTGCTGAAGTCGGATGTGTTGGACCGAAAGGTGCAAATATCGCAGCCAAGCTGTAAACTACGACACAACGTATTCCGTTCTCTGGACTACATTCTGCTACTTAAGCCCTGTCAGGGTTTGGTAGTGGGAGATTGAGAACGAACGAAGAAGAAGAAGAAGATTGCTGCCGAAAGCAAATACCTGAGAAGGATACGTGAACGGCATAGACAAGGCTATAGTATTGTATACTTGGACGAATCCTGGGTCAATGCTCACCACACCTATGGTCAAGAATGACAATCAGTTGACGGTGAACATAAAAGGCAAATTCCAAGCAGCAAATGGCAGCGCAATATACTAACGTTTGCCGGAAGCAGTGAAAAAGGACTTGTCCGTGACGCTGAACTTATTTTCCAATCAAAAAGTGCCGACCGTAGAGACAACCACACTGAAATGATTGGACAAATTGTCAGGCACTGGGTGACGAATGAACTGCTTCCAATTCTGGATAAACCGGCATGCCTAGTAATGGATAATGCATCCTATTACAATGCAGTGTCAGAGAAAGACAAAGTACAAACTGCATCAAATGTAAAAGCTCGAATTCGGACATGGCTAGCAAAAGAACAAGTGAACTTTGACTGCAAGTATTTCAGCCCGAATTGTTGCAGCTGGTGAGGAATACAAATAAGACAACGGTGTATTATTGACAACATCATTGAAGAGTATGGTCACACATTTCTGCGACTACCCGCATATCATGCTCATCTAAACCTAAACCGTGCAGTGCTTGTGTGGGCTAGTCAAAGGACAAGTTACTGAGCAGAACAGGACATTTACAATGTGTGATGTTGAAGTGCTGACACGTGAGTACCTTTCACAAATAGACATTCAGTTCTGGGAGAAGTGTGTTGAACATGTGCTCCCGGAAGGAGAACAGTACAGGCAACGAGATGGTTTACAATTTGTCCAGCCAGTAACAATTACCAACCGCTTTGAATCGACAGATACAGAATGATTATCATCTTTTGTGGACATACTGATTATCAGATTCGGATGACTTAGGGTATGTTTATCAAAACAATTAAGTGTACATACAACGACAAAAATACATTCCGATATTTAAATTCTTTAAGCAACATAAAATTAGCTGTGCAGTTGATACAACCTTGGAGTCTAATGGTGACCAAAGAGCTGTACTAACTGTTGCATATTGGTGCCATTTTTTTAACGATTGCACATGAAGGGAACAACAAACAATTCATATATCAATACATTAAGGAGATACGCCTATGAATAAAATACGACGAGAAATTAAGCTGCATACTGTAACATCTTAAAATGTAATGCCATTTCCATGCAATGGTCTTCAAAGATCAAAATTCTCAACATCTATGGACTAAATGATATCAAGGTTTTAGCGTCATGTATATTCTAAGGCTGCATGTGAAAAATCATTTGGATTTGACATACAGTTCAGTAGAAAATGGCATCGTACCTTGTTTATGAATTAAAAGACGGACTATAGTCCAAGACCCCAGACACAGACAGACATTTAAGGCCCTCAGACATACTTTGCAATCTAACACCCCAGACACACAGACAGACATTGCAATATAAGGCCCTCAAATACATATACATTGCAATCTAAAACTCTAGACACACAGACAGACATTGCAGTCTAAGACCTACCTGTATTTTGTAGAACATATGATCCCATAGCAATCTTGTCTCCCCCACAAACTGTAGGTAGTGTTGGCATCTGTTCTGCTGGCGTTCAACGACCTGGCCCACCGAGGCACGAACGACCCGGCGATGATCAGGGACCAGGCAGTCACTGCTACCAACGTGGCCACAATAGACAACACCAACTTATCCAGGTTTTGAGGTTTTGCCATGACAGTCCGAAGACAAGAACCTCACAGTAGATCTTGTGTCCCTCAATAAACACACTCTAGCTTTCAGTATTCTCCAGGACAATTTCCGAAAGGCCGTATTAAAATCCATTATTACCCCACACAAAATGGATACCACTGCTTGTTAATCCATGGATAATCCAGGCTTCCAACGATCCTGAAACACACAAGAAAATCAGCTTAAAACATATATCATAGAATTAGCAAAACCTGATATTGTCGCTTGACTTTCATCGTTTGTTATTGATGTCTGACAGTGTTTTCGTGGCTAGAAGCTTAGACAGAATGGGATAGACGTTATTTGCCAACCATTTCTTAATCATACTTTCAAAGTCGCTCTATTTCCACATGGGATGTAGGGGATCTCTTTTCATTTACTCATGGCTTGTAGTGTCTGCAGGGTGTGTAACGTAGCGCACATCCTAATGTAGATGCAGGCCTTCTGACTCAAGGAGAAACCCCATTGTAACGTCACATATCAAGGCTGGTTAACTAACGGAACTGTCATGTGTATATCAGTGGACCTATAATAGCGTGTAATAGATGGATATGCGGTTGGTTTCAGGGCAGGAATCTGTGAAAGGATCATTCCCAAAAGCGATTTGTTGTGTTTTTTTTTTATACCGTGATTGTGTTTTCTTTCTCTGTGTGGAGCAAGGATTGATTATAAAAACCTTGGAATAACTTAAGTTCCATAATTTAGTCGGCGGTGGAATGTGACGTTTCATAGGATTTTCCCGGTGAGTCAGACGGCCCATCTAAAGTAGGTCATCGGTAGCAGGGCACATGCCTCCTCTTACAGTCCCATCTTACGATATCCCAGGATGGAAACGGTGTTATTATTCAATGTTCCTATTTTTAAACTCCTCTACTAACCACATAGTGAAGACCTGTGCAACGTACGGTCTGTGGATCCCATGCGGTCCCTGCTCTAATTTCATGTGGCCCTCGCCTTGATGTCACGCGGCTCCCGCTCTGATTTCATCTGGCCCCGAGGATTGTCTTTATCTCCGAGTGTTACTGATTATGTCCGGCGACAGCTTCAATAGAAGAAACTAAACGGAATTTCAACCGATGAGGCCCCAGAAATATATTTCTTAAACGTACGCAAGCACCATTTTCCGACTTCGCACTCAACAAAAAGTCACTTGAACAGAATCCAACCAGAACATACTCCAGAGTGCCGGCTGTGTGAACATCCGTATGAAACTGTTGAACATCATCTTTTTTAATGTCCGGCGCTTGCCAGTGTTAGGAAATAGCTTCTTCCTTTAAGGTCAGACAAATGGAACACTTTGTACGGAACTAAACAACGGCTTACAAACACTTGCAGACACCACTATATGGCATTGGGCCAAAGAGCAGGAATCCATAGGCCGCTGGATCAATAACCAACCAATCAAACGTATGTGCTACTGCTACAATCAGATCTTCTTCTTCTTCTTCTTCGTTCGTTCTCAATCTCCCACTACCAAACCCTGAAAGGGCTTAAGTAGCAGAATGTAGTCCAGATAACGGAATGCGTTGTGTCGTAATTTACAGCTTGGCTGCGATATTTGCACCTTTCGGTCCAAGACATCCGACTTCAGCAAGCATTTGTTTAGTACCGGGTTAGCATTCCCTCTGCGATCCCTTCTCCTTAGCCAGTCTGCCCTGCTGCGGCCTGTTATCCAGGATCACCGCGTGGAGGTGTAGAAGGGTCTTGGCAGCTATGGTTCGCTGGCCCTGACGCTAGCAGTCAGCTATGGGTCGCTGACCACTGCAGCTCATGCGCTGCTCAGCTCAGCATCTTGATCCCCAATCAGATCAATCATATAATCTTTAAAAAGATATATAATTCATAAATAAATGCAAATATCTTTGAATGTTAAATTATCACAAATCATATGGTACAGTCAGCCGACATATTCTAATTGACTATTCGCCCGTTCGCAAAAGAAGGTGCAAGACTACCACAACCAGATTCTAGTGTGACATACGAAGAGTCAAAACGGCTTATTAGAGCTAGATACATGACAAAATGGGAAACCGAACATAGTGGCTACACAAAAAACGATGCCCCTTACCAGCTGAACCGAAGAGAGCAAGTCATGGTCTTCAGACTTCGCACTGGCCACAATAGACTGAGGTACCACCTATTCAACAAATTGAAGATAGGTGGCACTGGCGAATGCCCGTGTGGTACCGGGAAAATGATCGCTGAACATTTGCTGCAAAACTGCCCGACATACGAGGATCAGAGAGAACAGATGTGACCATCACCAGTGGCAACACTAGACAAGCTCTATGGCAGTGGCAACACTAGACAAGCTCTATGGCAGTGGCAACACTAGACAAGCTCTATGGCAGTGGCAACACTAGACAAGCTCTATGGCAGTGTCGACAGCCTCAGAATGACGGCTGCTTTTTTCGAAAAAATAAAGGTTGATGTCTGACAGCGTACGATGAAGAAGAAGAAGTTCATTGTCCATGTTTCTGGACCGTATAATAAACCCCTTTAGATACACATGTAGACACGAAAACCAAATATAAACAAAGTGTATGTAATTGCTACAATGATGTGTAATCCAAGACTTGGACACCAAAACACTGCAATGCTCAAACAGTCTATAGAACGTACTGCTTTTCTGTTTAATTTATGATTATTTGCTTGTGTTAAACTGAGCGAAGAGACACATTTCTGAAACAAAGTGTTAATGTGGATACTCAAGTCTGACAGATACCAAAGTCCATATTTGAGAGCTATGTCCACAATGAAATGAAAGATATGTCCACACTGATATGAGATATTTGTCCAGACTGGCTGAGGTAGTCCTCTAACCTGTGTTGATATTGCGACAGTCTTAGCTCATATCTGGCCCACGTGACCAGTACTTTCTGGGGACATCATTAACATATGATGTCACGTGACAGCTCAAGTGGTGCTATAGGATGCACTTTAAATAGCCAGCAGTGAGTGGGTTAATCCCACGGGAGCGTTTACGTGCATTCGTATTCGAGAAAAGTGAGCGCCAGGAACATAAGAGCTTTAGAAGGCAACACTAGACCTGCAGGAGACTAACAGATGGGCATGAAGGAAGCGTTCAGACAACATAAGGCGTTCATGACTAACAGGTGGGCATGGATGAGGCGTTCAGACAACACAATGCGTTCATGACTAACAGGTGGGCATGGATGGGGCGTTCAGAAAACACAAGGCGTTCAGGACTAACAGATGGGCATGGATGAAGCGTTCAGACAACACAAAGCGTTCATGACTAACAGGTGGGCATGGATGAGGCGTTCAGAAAACACAAGGCGTTCAGGACTAACAGATGGGCATGGATGAAGCGTTCAGTCAACACAAGGCGTTCATGACTAACAGGTGGGCATGGATGAGGCGTTCAGAAAACACAAGGCGTTCAGGACTAACAGATGGGCATGGATGAAGCGTTCAGTCAACACAAGGCGTTTAGACAACACAAGACGTTTAGACAACACAAGACGTTCAGACAACACAAGACGTTTAAACAACACAGGACGTTCAGACAAGATAGAACGTTCAGACAACACAAGACGTTCAGACACCACAAGGCGTTCAGAATACACAAGGCGTTTAGACAACACAGGAAGTTCAGATAAATGGCCGTGAAAAAGACAACTCTGTTTGTCTGTATCACTATTACTTCTACAAATACTGCTGTTTATACTATTTATATTGTTACAATACTACTGCTACTACTACTACATACATGTAAACATCCATTCTTTCATGATTTGCCAGTTCAGCATTGTTGTTATCCCTGATGAAGGCCTATTGGCCGTAACGGAGGTTCTGTTTGTGTTCTCGTCTCGCTGCAGTATCTGACCATACCCATTATAAAAATAAAAAAATTAATTTAATTTAAATAAACTTTAAACTATGTTTTAAAATTTATTTACTGCTGCTGCTACTGCTACTACTACTATTAATACTACTATTATTACCACTACTATTACCACTACAACTACTACTACTATTATCACTACTACCACTATTACCACTACTGCTACTACTACTACCACTACTACTACTATCAAGTGCAGTCGGGACATGCAGGTGGTAATTGGTGTAAGAAAGTGGCCCAGCAAAATCGAACACTTACATAACTTTGACTGGTAACGTTGAGTACTGCAACTATTTTTAAATAAATACATATCGCTATGCCGATTACTTGCTAATGAATACATATCGCTGTGCCGATTAGTTGCTAATGAATACATATCGCTGTGCCGATTACTTGCTAATGAATACATATCGCTGTGCCGATTACTTGCTAATGAATACATATCGCTGTGCCGATTACTTGCTAATGAATACATATCGCTGTGCCGATTACTTGCTAATGAATACATGTCGCTGTGCCGATTACTTGCTAATGAATACATATCGCTGTGCCGGTTACTTGCTAATGAATACATATCGCTGTGCCGATTACTTGCTAATGAAACTGACTCATTGATTGCGGGCAAACAATGACTCTCGTTCTGGATGTCCTGGAGTGGGTGGACCACCAACAAGCAGAGCCGCATCCTTGTGTAGGGCCTGGGATGAACCGCTTTCAGAGGCAACCAATCACACGCTTCAGTCACGCACTTCACTTATTCCCTCCGGACTATTTTTGGCATGTTTATTTGTTGAAAGTAAAACTATGAGCAGGTGAGCAGGACGTGAGGGCACACGCGGTATTGAGAAGCTGACCTTCATTGGTATGATCCTGGTTCAGACCTATATTCAGAAATGTAATAATCCAGTAAATTATGTGAGGCAGCTCTACTAGGTGAATCAGTCAAGTGGTAAAAGGTTGCTAGTCGATCTGTTGTTGTTGTTCTCTTGAGTGCGCCCTGAAAGGACGTTAAGTGGCGGGTAGTAGCTTTCCTCACATCCCGATGAAGGTGGACCGCGGTCCTCCAGCCGTTGTGCTATGATTGGCTTCATCTGCGTGGCGCTCACTACTACGGGGATAACATCTATCCATATTTCGCCAGCCAGGCTGCCTTGAAAACAGGGAACGGTACGTGGGAGAGAGATTGTGGTCCTGGTCAGTGTATTGTGCCTGAACCTGACGCGATGTACTGGTCAGTGTATTGTGCCTGAACCTGACGCGACGTCCTGGTCAGCATGTTGTGCCTGACCCTGACGCGACGTCCTAGTCAGTGTATTGTGCCTGAACCTGACGCGACGTCCTGGTCAGCATGTTGTGCCTGACTAGACTAGCGTCTCAGTCGCCCGTACTTAAGCCTTAATTTAACCCAAACAAAATAAATAAACATTTTTAGCACCGATATTCAGGTAGTGACGTCACAAAATAGCCCCTCCCCCGTTTAACCATTGCGGGTGTCAAAAATGCTGCGAGAATGTGCGAGAATGTCTGCTTCCGCTTCGTTTTTCGATTATTCATGCCGTTTAAGTTCTAAATATCTTGAATTTGTCAACGCTAACCCTAACCATAACCCATCCGTAAAACTGAAAATAACCATCTTCTCTACATGTCTATATCTATCTAAGTCTTTACTTATTTATTTAAAATTATATCGACCTTTTCTTAGCTTTTTCCCGTCACAGAATGTCCCGTTACAGTCATCAGCTGTCGACAATTGACGATGAGAACCAGGAACCTCTGTTTGGGGTGAAAGTACCAGCCTCGGGCCCCCCCCCCCCCCACCCCCCCCCCCCTAGCCAGAAGGCCTTATCGTAAAACACAACCTGTAACAATCGGTACGTCTCGACACAACAGCACGGGGAGGATGAGGGGGTGGCGGGGAGTTAACGACCGAAGTAACTTCACAGTTTTAGGGTGAAACGCCTGCGGGAGACCCACGTGCCTACATCTGCACTTCCTGCATGAGACGGGCCTAACTACCCTGGAACACGACCGTGAACTTTGGCGCGCCAAAACCGAGTGATGTCTTTGTTAGCCCAGAGCATGGAGCAGGTTGGCCTGATTGTGCGCCAGAAACTAAACTAGGACACCCAATGGACAGACCGAAGATTCCCAATTATTTCCAAGCCAGGGGGGCATCCTTGCTTCAACAATGTCTTCTACGGTACATCTAACTTACGCAGTATTGTAACCAAATAATCATGTTTTTGTTTTTTTTATTGCGGCACATTTGAATTATACAGTATTGTAATAAATTAATATTTTTGTTTAAATATCTTTGTTTCAGACATGAGTTGCTTGCTCTTGTAGTCGCCACACAAATGTGCAGACTAGGTATTTATTTTACTTCCTATAGGAAACCCAAGAAACGTGCTTATTCGAGGTTTCGAGCCCACGCCCCATGCTTGGGTCAGAAGGGCGATATTCAAACTGTTCGACCATCCCACACCAATTGTATAATCGCACACATTTGAGATAAACCTATAACACATTCTAGTGGGGAACAACATGTACATGTATGATTGGGATACAGCGTTAGCTTGAAGACAAGGGCGATATCAACGTTACAACCAATAGGTCTTCTCCGGGGACAATATACAACACACATATGATCTAAAACACAATGGAAGCAGTCATTAATACACCAATAGGAACACTTATCAGAAGGATTTATCCGAGTGGCCTGCCAGGGTTTTTGTGTATGACAAGGACAAGAATAGCACTACTGCCCCACAGAGAGCTTGTCGTTAGAGGCGACTAACTGTGTGACATGACATAACATTAGCCATGGTTAAGTGGTGTGTTTAGAGCAGCATAGATGGCGCCTAACAGGCTGCTGGTCTTCTTTGCTCTAGTGTTTGAGTCTATTAAGATGGACTCGCACATCGGTTAAACACTCTCTGTAAGCGCTTGTACCAACGCAACGAAGTAATAAGCTGCTCGAGCCTAGCCCGCGATGCAGGAAATCCTCCTCCCGGCTATATCCAGCTCATACCAGAGCTGGGACCTGCACAGGGACATCTGCCACTGTAGAAGTACAATCCGACTAAGTGGGACCTGCACAGGGACATCTGCCACTGTAGAAGTACAATCCGACTAAGTGGGACCTGCACAGGGACATCTGCCACTATAGAAGTACAATCCGACTAGTGGGACCTGCACAGGGACATCTGCCACTGTAGAAGTACAATCCGACAAAGTGGGACCTGTACAGGGACACCTGCCACTGTAGAAGTACAATCCGACTAAGAAGGGCATGTTATGTTCCTATTTGGCGGAAGAGAAAAACTGAAAGCGGAAAAAATCTGGCTAAAAGAAAGTGTTCAAGGTGAAATTGGGCCGGAACAGCCGATTGTGGCCAAACGGAAAATGGCCTGGCAGTGGAATTATAAAAAGCAATATTAATCAACTAAAGAAATGGGATAAAAAGAGAAGCAGACAAATGGAGGGAGGAACGGAGATAAAGCCAAGGAAAATATATGTGAAATATTGATGCAATGCGGCAGAAGATAGCCCATGCGATAGGTCAGTCTTGTTTCCCACCTTACTTTCTTGCCGTGTCTACTGCACCACGTCAGACGTCGCTATCCCCTCCCCCCCCCCCCCCCCCCACGCAGATCTTCCATCGCATATTTATCTATACAAGACCTTGTGCAGACTCCTGCTGCAGCTTCATCCACGGAGTCTGTAGTTTGTCGCGCCATTTCTCGATGCGAAACTTTTCCAGGTTTTGCTTGAAGAGGTTGTGTGTTTTAAGGAAAGACAGACTTCCACCTTGACGCGACGTTGGTCTTCCCAGCAGGCCGTTTGGAAGTAACACAGGGAATTCCGTCCATATTTGTGTAACCCCGCGTTACCAGAATCATACCGTTATGTGTTTTTGTTTATATTCCATTGAATCCATAGAACCGCTGCAGCCTCGCCTTATTTGTATTATAATACACTTTTTAATCGTTGTATTTGTCAAGGCTGCTGCAATCTGTGCAACAGCTGGTGATCCTGAGATTTGGGAGGCCAAGGCACACGAAAATGTTTGTATTTCCTCTGTGACCATTACAGCAGAGCCTGTAACCCTATATTGTTATGGGTTTGATCGTATTTACCGACGTTTACACAGAATTACCCACAATACCCACGCCTTTCAGCTCAACACATCTGATTACAGCCCGGCACGTATAAGGGCCGGTGTGGTTTCCTTTTTCTAACCTCAGCCAGAATGTATGGTTGTAGTCTGTGTTCAGGACAGCCACTTGGAGGTGGAAGAGAGTCGTCGTCAGGTAGTGGTCACTGACCCTGGTGCTAGTAGCCTGGTACGGTCACTGACCCTGGTGCTAGTAGCCTGGTACGGTCACTGACCTGGTGCTAGTAGCCTGGTACGGTCACTGACTCTGGTGATATTAGCCTGGTACGGTCACTGACCTGGTGCTAGTAGCCTGGTACGGTTACTGACCCTGGTGCTAGTAGCCTGGTACGGTCACTGACCCTGGTGCTAGTAGCCTGGTACGGTCACTGACCTGGTGCCAGTAGCCTGGTACGGTCACTGACCTGGTGCTAGTAGCCTGGTACGGTCACTGACCTGGTGCCAGTAGCCTGGTACGGTCACTGACCTGGTGCTAGTAGCCTGGTACGGTCACTGACTCTGGTGCTAGTAGCCTGGTACGGTCACTGACCTGGTGCTAGTAGCCTGGTACGGTCACTGACCCTGGTGCTAGTAGCCTGGTACGGTCACTGACCTGGTGCTAGTAGCCTGGTACGGTCACTGACTCTGGTGCTAGTAGCCTGATACGGTCACTGACCCTGGTGCTAGTAGCCTGGTACGGTCACTGACTCTGGTGCTAGTAGCCTGGTACGGTATCTGACTCCTGTCAGCTCATTCCCCGCTGTACCTTCGGCCCCAGCAGATGTTATTGCGTGGGAGCAAGAGACCGACCAAGAAGAAAAAATTATTAAGGACACCAAATGTATGATGATGATGTGAATGTCCAATTAAAGTATAGGGTGACCAATACAGCTGGTCCCTGTACATCAAACATGACCCAAGATATGGCATAAAACATGATCCCAAACATGGCCCCCAAACAAACATGACCCCAGATATGGAATAAAAAATGATCCCAAACATGGCCCTCAAACAAACATGACCCCAGATATGGCATAAACATGATCCCAAACATGGCCCCCAAACAAACATGACCGCAGATATGGCCCCAAACATGACCCCAGATATGAAGTCAAACATGACCTCAAACATTTGTCGTGACGGTTTGAATACCAATGGTTTTGCATGATGGGTTTGCTAGCCTGATGTATACATATCATGATGGGAAGGAAGGTTACAGTTGTCATAATCTCTACCACTCGGGAGACAAGATTCTCATCTCTCTAGGTTCTCACCTCGTACGTCACACTCCGTTTCATTGAACCCTGTCCAATAATGACACTCTTACACAACTTTCACACGCGCCCTCAGGGTGAGGCCCTGCCATTGACTTTGGTTGGGTTGGTCTCAGATCGTCCTCATTAGCATAGGTACATCTTGGGTATACACCCACGCATCCAAGCACTAGTTGATACATTCTGATAGCACCTAAAATGCTGTGGCCTGGGTGGACAGGAGCGTGTCTCCGCCAGTAGAAAGAGAGAGACAAACACTTTAACGGGAAACAAAGAAGCTGACAATAACTTGTAGTGGCACGAACCACTGATCAAACATGCTTCATGTGGCGCGAGGAATGTGGTGGCCGAGGGGATGGGAGAAGCTCTATTGTATTCGTTCTAGAAGGCTCTACTCTGCGGGGGTGGAGTTGGGGAAGTCTTTAACAGCTGAATTAACTACGGTCTGGGGTAGAATAGGCGCGCCTTTGCCAGTAGAAACTAGTGAGGCAAACACGTACAATAAATGAAAAAAATAGAGTGAGAGTTGGTTCGTCTAGGAGTGGGAGAACTCATTTCTAATAGTTTACATCACAGTCGTCCCCTTCCCCCCTGCACACGTGACAGACGATATGCATAACGGAAGTATTTAGGGCGTATTACACTTAAACTCTAGAGTGGACAGAACAGCAGCACTGCTCCAAACATGGCGTTAGATGTCTCAGAAAAGTTCTGCAAGCGGCTAGTATGTCTATCACGTAGAATGACTGTCACAGAGGTTAACTCTGAAGGAACGGTTTCTGTAGCGACGGAAACTAACGGTAGTCTGAGAGGGTTCGTACATGGAGAGTAACTGAACGTGGCCAAATACTTCTCGGGGATCGAACAAGAAACCATCAAACCGTGATTCATCGAATAAGAACGGGAAGAAATCAAGGATGGCTGGAAATATCAATTTGCATTTAATGAGAGGAACAATGTGCGAGGCTAGATAGAACACAGAAGGAATGTACCCACAGCAGGAGTAGTCTGGACATGGGTTGTGGTGACAGGGGTTGGGGGGAAAGAACAAAGAGACTGGACAAGATTACCAAAAAAGGATGGAAGACAACAGCAGCCAGGACACAGTGGAAGACAACAAACACAGTGGGAGACAACCACTGTTAGAACCCAGAAACAAGTCCACACACACAAAAACCAGGACGACAAATCGTGCGAGAAGATCATGCAGCCACAGAAAATAAGTCCGTGTTTTTCGAGGCCCGGGAAGAGAATTTTTAAAAATATGTTTTACCCAAGCCACTCCCCGTATTCGGGCCGGCCAGGAAATGCTTAAATCAGTGATTTCCTAAACTGGGGCCTGTGAGGCCCAGTGCGGGAAGTGTTGACTTCAATAATGGGTCCCAACTGACTTGTCCGTGGGGCTCCATGTAGCCCAGACCGGGATGTATAACAGTGGTATCAATACTACGGGCAAGAGGCCCCAACTGACTTGCCCCAAGTAGTAGAAGTGACCTTCCAGCAGAATAAAAGGGTCCTAGAGATATGGGTTCATTTCTAGCAAATTGTTAACGAGGTGTCCAGAGACGCCTTCCTGCAAATCGAAGAGAAGTTCAAGAAGGATAACAAACTGGACCAGCACGAGAGTTACTATGGAGGTATTGAGAGTAGAACTGTGCTGGTGTTTCAGGGAGTACCTGCGTGAGGTGTCCTTATTTCACTATCACTCCTTGCTTATAAAGATCTCTGTTCAAAAAGTTACCGACGTAATTTTTTTTCCGGGGAAATAAATGAAGCATGGGTATTGTCCTTCGGTAGGGAGGTATGGGGGGGGGGGGAGGGTTTCGTCATGCGCGAATTCTCCACCCCCCCCCCCCCCCCCCCGCCCGAAACCAAGTTGCAGTCGTCACAGTGGAGACATTTATCACCTCAGTGGTCGCAACAAGCGAGGTAGGTGCGCAGCAATGTCAGCTGTACTCTGTCCCCAAAAGAAACCTTATTGAAATGCAACTATGTTGAGACCGCTGGGAGAAGTGTGTGGAGCCCCAAGGACAACTAGAAGAAGTGTGTGGAGCCCCAGGGACAACTAGAAGAAGTGTGTGGAGCCCCAAGGACAACTAGAAGAAGTGTGTGGAGCCCCAGGGACAACTAGAAGAAGTGTGTGGAGCCCCAGGGACAACTAGAAGACGTGTTTGGAGCCCCAAGGACAACGAGAAGAAGTGTGTGGAGCCCCAGGGACAACTGGAAGAAGTGTGTGGAGCCCCAGGGACAACTGGAAGAAGTGTGTAGAGCCCCAGGGACCAATATGAGAAGTGTGTGGAGCCCCAGGGAACAATGGGAGAAGTGTGTGGAGCCCCAGGGACCAATGGGAGAAGTGTGTGGAGCCCCAGGGACCACTGAGAGAAGCGTGTGGAGCCACAGAGACCACTGGGAGAAGTAGGTGGAGTCCCAAGGACCATTGAGAGAAGTGTGCGGAGCCCCAAATGAAAGTACTTTCAAGGGGATTATGGTTTAAAACGTTCAGGTGAGTAATTGTATTTTTCCAGCTCAAAGGTCGGATACTTTTTGAACACACATATTTCAGGGAGCACCTACGAGAGGAGTCATTTCCCCAACATTATTCGCTGTGTGTATCTGTGACACGGTAAAAGATGTTCCCGCTGGAGTGAAAGCGAAGATCATCTGCAGATGATCTTGTACTTAGATGATGTGGTGATCACGTGACTGCAAAATACAACGGGCAGCCGGCATGCATGGACAGAGAAATGGCACGCCACAATAAACATAAAATGTCCAAAACAGTGTTCTCTTTCTTCCCTCAAGAATCAGATAGCTATCTCAATACTTAGGAACGACCCTGAGAAAGGGAGAAGGCTGCCCCGCCATCTTGGTGCGACACGTGACAAAAGGCTTGCTTGCAATAAGCATATTTAACATGCACACGATAATAGGCCAAAGACGGCTAATCCTACTCATAAAATAAGCAGGTACCAGTTACGGAACGGGTGAACTAAACCATAAGATGGTTAACAATGGAGTAATAAGACCAGACTTGGAGATCGGCTCAATCGCCAGGTTCGTGACAAGACCCATCAACACTAGGCCGCCATCATGGAAGCAGAAAACTATTTGATCACAGATACACTCGGCACATGTGCAAGATCCCACTACCTGCTTCACCGCTGCACGTGTGGACTAAGGGAGCGACTGAGCATGTAGGCCGTTCTATGTGTGGTCAGTTCTTGTTGTTCGTCCATCCTAATCGATCAGCACTACTTTGTCAACATGCACTGTTCGCTTGAGTTCCACATAAGCCAATCTGAGCTTGAATTGTCTGTCGCACAAAGTAAGCCAATCTGAGCTTGAATTGTCTGTCGCACAAAGTAAGCCAATCTGAGCTTGAATTGTCTGTCGCACAAAGTAAGCCAATCTGAGCTTGAATTGTCTGTCGCACAAAGTAAGCCAATCTGAACCTGAATTGTCTGTCGCACAAAGTAAGTGAATCTGAGCCTGAATTGTCTGTCGCACAAAGTAAGCCAATCTGAACCTGAATTGTCTGTCGCACAAAGTAAGTGAATCTGAGCCTGAATTGTCTGTCGCACAAAGTAAGCCAATCTGAACCTGAATTGTCTGTCGCACAAAGTAAGTGAATCTGAGCCTGAATTGTCTGTCGCACAAAGTAAGCCAATCTGAACCTGAATTGTCTGTCGCACAAAGTAAAAGGGTATAGAATCTCTCCCTACCAAATAGGTTGAAGGAGGATTGATGTGAACAGACTTGCGAGTGATCGTCTATGTATAGCCGCATTTATACATGATGTCTCATTTCTCTGAACGCCTTCCGCAATAGTGCTGCGTCAGTATGTGGGATTGGTGTCGAGTGCTGCGTCAGAATGTGGGATTGGTGTCGAGTGCTGCGTCAGAATGTGGGATTGGTGTCGAGTGCTGCGTCAGAATGTGGGATTGGTGTCGAGTGCTGCGTCAGTATGTGGGATTGGTGGCGAGTGCTGCGTCAGTATGTAGGATTGGTGTCGAGTGCTGCGTCAGTATGTGGGATTGGTGGCGAATGCTGCGTCAGTATGTGGGATTGGTGTCGAGTGCTGCGTCAGAATGTGGGATTGGTGTCGAGTGCTGCGTCAGTATGTGGGATTGATGGCGAGTGCTGCGTCAGTATGTGGGATTGGTGGCGAATGCTGCGTCAGTATGTGCGATCGGTGACGAGTGCTGCGTCAGTATGTGCGATCGGTGGCGAGTGGTGCGTCAGTATGTGGGATTGGTGGCGAGTGCTGCGTCAGTATGTGCGATCGGTGGCGAATCTTTCCAAAAATCATCACAAGCGATGACGGCCACAACATCATGTGATGTCTGCACGTGATGTCTGCACGTGATGTCTGCACGTGATGTGCGCTGTATTTGGATTATAGTGAGGAGAGAATAGGTTGATCACCAATCTCACTCTCTTGTCCCGAGTTACCTTGGATCAGTGGCAAGACGACTGAGGTAACTTGGGATGCAGGCATTCTAGGCTTACCGCCCGTGAGACCAGACGTCGCTTGAAACTTCGATCGCCCACCGTTTCCGTTCATCACTGTGAGAAGCAAGTGCCTTAACCCCTTGACTACAGCGACCCCCAGTTTCTTTCCCAGAAATCATGGTTAATACAGAACTTGTTCCGTGTTCTATTAAGTGTGTCCTGTACCGTTTCCGCCGCTTGCCATTCTGCAGCTCACCATAGGGCTGCAGCTCACCATAGGGTAGCCCATTTGGTAGACGTTGATCCGGTCTGCACACCACATGGCCAGCTTCCCTCAGCTGTACTACACATATCATGGTGTGTGAACTTGACATGCCCGATCTATTAACATATCTGTATTTGGCATCATGTCCTACCATCTATTTCCCGGTCGTTTCCGCGGCGCATGTGGCCGGCAAGACGACTGTAGACGGCCCAGGTCTCACCCGCATATAAATGGATGGGTAGAACAACTGCAACCTGACCTTCATTTTTGTTTCATTTTCATGAATGGCCAGTTAAGGAAGATATTTAATGAATTAAAGATTAGCCCCAAACTCATAAAAGATGTAATCACACACAGGGCAAAAAAGGTAGCAAAGTCAATACAGCTTAAGTAGCAGCAAACTAAATAACGTGGGACATCACCGAGACTGTCTGCATCGTTTAACTTAATCACGGAAATATCCCCCAGGTAGGATGATACCAAACGTATTTCAGTACAAACACAACTCATGTAGGTACAAGTGTCTAGACTTCAAGCGATGTACGTACAAGTGTCTAGACTTCATTATTGGTGTACAAACACAAGCCATGTAGGTACACGTGTCTAGACTTCAAGCCATGTATGTACATGTGTCTAGACGACATTATTGGTGTACAAACACAAGCCATGTAGGTACAAGTGTCTAGACCATTATTGGTGTACAAACACAAGCCATGTAGGTACAAGTGTCTAGACCATTATTGGTGTACAAACACAAGCCATGTAGGTACAAGTGTCTAGACCATTATTGGTGTACAAACACAAGCCATGTAGGTACAAGTGTCTAGACCATTATTGGTGTACAAACACAAGCCATGTAGGTACAAGTGTCTAGACCATTATTGGTCCGCAGAAATCTATTTCATAGGAGCATCAAGTGGGGGGGGGGGGGGGGGGGGGGGTGTGTTGATGGTGCGTGTCAAACAGTTTCGTTTACCCATGGCTATAAGAACAATATCTTTCTCTGTCGGTCTCTTTCTCTCTAGATTATCCTTTCTAAACCACTCAAGGTACCATGCAGCTCACAGTACCTCACTCAGCAATGTGTACCGATTCTAATAATCTAACAGTAAGGTGTACCCATAGTAATAATCTAACAGTAAGGTGTACCGATAGAAATAATCTAACAGTAAGGTGTACTGATAGTAATAATCTAACAGTAATTGTGTATGTTTGAAGAACATAGAAGTACTTGTGGCTTAACGTATCAAGAGGCTGAGCTAGCCGGCCCCATGCCCAAACCTCATATATAGCTTCTTAACTCGTAATGCTCGTATATAACATATCATATCAATGGCGTGCTGATATCCATACGTGTCCAGCTCGATCTCTGCCCTACAACCGACATGCATAGATGATATTAGAAGGGGTGTCTCTGCCCTACAGCCGACATGCATACACGATATTAGAAGGGGTGTCTCTGTCCTACAGCCGACATGCATACACGATATTAGAAGGGGTGTCCTACAGCCGACATGCATACAAGATATTAGAAGGGGTGTCTCTGTCCTACAGCCGACATGCATACAAGATATTAGAAGGGGTGTCCTACAGCCGACATGCATACAAGATATTAGAAGGGGTGTCTCTGTCCTACAGCCGACATGCATACAAGATATTAGAAGGGGTGTCCTACAGCCGACATGCATACAAGATATTAGAAGGGGTGTCTCTGTCCTACAGCCGACATGCATACAAGATATTAGAAGTGGTGTCTCTGTCCTACAGCCGACATGCATACAAGATATTAGAAGGGGTGTCTCTGTCCTACAGCCGACATGCATACAAGATATTAGAAGGGGTGTCTCTGTCCTACAACCGACATGCATACAAGATATTAGAAGGGGTGTCTCTGCCCTACAGCCGACATGCATACAAGATATTAGAAGGGGTGTCTCTGTCCTACAACCGACATGCATACAAGATATTAGAAGGGGTGTCTCTGTCCTACAGCCGACATGCATACAAGATATTAGAAGGGGTGTCTCTGCCCTACAGCCGACATGCATACAAGATATTAGAAGGGGTGTCTCTGTCCTACAACCGACATGCATACAAGATATTAGAAGGGGTGTCCTACAGCCGACATGCATACAAGATATTAGAAGGGGTGTATCTGTCCTACAGCCGACATGCATACAAGATATTAGAAGGGGTGCCCTACAGCCGACATGCATACAAGATATTAGAAGGGGTGTATCTGTCCTACAGCCGACATGCATACAAGATATTAGAAGGGGTGCCCTACAGCCGACATGCATACAAGATATTAGAAGGGGTGTATCTGTCCTACAGCCGACATGCATACAAGATATTAGAAGGGGTGTCTCTGTCCTACAGCCGACATGCATACAAGATATTAGAAGTGGTGTCTCTGTCCTACAGCCGACATGCATACAAGATATTAGAAGGGGTGTCCTACAGCCGACATGCATACAAGATATTAGAAGGGGTGTCTCTGTCCTACAGCCGACATGCATACAAGATATTAGAAGTGGTGTCCTACAGCCGACATGCATACAAGATATTAGAAGGGGTGTCCTACAACCGACATGCATACAAGATATTAGAAGGGGTGTCCTACAGCCGACATGCATACAAGATATTAGAAGGGGTGTCCTACAGCCGACATGCATACAAGATATTAGAAGGGGTGTCTCTGCCCTACAGCCGACATGCATACAAGATATTAGAAGGGGTGTCCTACAGCCGACATGCATACAAGATATTAGAAGGGGTGTCTCTGTCCTACAGCCGACATGCATACAAGATATTAGAAGTGGTGTCCTACAGCCGACATGCATACAAGATATTAGAAGGGGTGTCTCTGTCCTACAGCCGACATGCATACAAGATATTAGAAGGGGTGTCCTACAACCGACATGCATACAAGATATTAGAAGGGGTGTCCTACAGCCGACATGCATACAAGATATTAGAAGGGGTGTCCTACAGCCGACATGCATACAAGATATTAGAAGGGGTGTCTCTGTCCTACAGCCGACATGCATACAAGATATTAGAAGGGGTGTCTCTGTCCTACAGCCGACATGCATACAAGATATTAGAAGGGGTGTCTCTGTCCTACAGCCGACATGCATACAAGATATTAGAAGGGGTGTATCTGTCCTACAGCCGACATGCATACAAGATATTAGAAGGGGTGTCCTACAGCCGACATGCATACAAGATATTAGAAGGGGTGTCTCTGTCCTACAGCCGACATGCATACAAGATATTAGAAGGGGTGTCTCTGTCCTACAGCCGACATGCATACAAGATATTAGAAGGGGTGTCTCTGTCCTACAGCCGACATGCATACAAGATATTAGAAGGGGTGTCTCTGTCCTACAGCCGACATGCATACAAGATATTAGAAGGGGTGTATCTGTCCTACAGCCGACATGCATACAAGATATTAGAAGGGGTGTCTCTGTCCTACAGCCGACATGCATACAAGATATTAGAAGGGGTGTCCTACAGCCAACATGCATACAAGATATTAGAAGGGGTGCCCTACAACCGACATGCATACAAGATATTAGAAGGGGTGTCTCTGTCCTACAGCCGACATGCATACAAGATATTAGAAGGGGTGTCTCTGTCCTACAGCCGACATGCATACAAGATATTAGAAGGGGTGTATCTGTCCTACAGCCGACATGCATACAAGATATTAGAAGGGGTGTCCTACAACCGACATGCATACAAGATATTAGAAGGGGTGTCCTACAGCCGACATGCATACAAGATATTAGAAGGGGTGTCTCTGCCCTACAGCCGACATGCATACAAGATATTAGAAGGGGTGTATCTGTCCTACAGCCGACATGCATACATGATATTAGAAGGGGTGTCTCTGCCCTACAGCCGACATGCATACAAGATATTAGAAGGGGTGCCCTACAACCGACATGCATACAAGATATTAGAAGGGGTGCCCTACAACCGACATGCATACAAGATATTAGAAGGGGTGCCCTACAACCGACATGCATACAAGATATTAGAAGGGGTGTCTCTGTCCTACAGCCGACATGCATACAAGATATTAGAAGGGGTGTCTCTGTCCTACAGCCGACATGCATACAAGATATTAGAAGGGGTGTATCTGTCCTACAGCCGACATGCATACAAGATATTAGAAGGGGTGTATCTGTCCTACAGCCGACATGCATACAAGATATTAGAAGGGGTGCCCTACAACCGACATGCATACAAGATATTAGAAGGGGTGTCTCTGTCCTACAGCCGACATGCATACAAGATATTAGAAGGGGTGTCTCTGTCCTACAGCCGACATGCATACAAGATATTAGAAGGGGTGTCTCTGTCCTACAGCCGACATGCATACAAGATATTAGAAGGGGTGTCTCTGTCCTACAGCCGACATGCATACAAGATATTAGAAGGGGTGTCTCTGTCCTACAGCCGACATGCATACAAGATATTAGAAGGGGTGTATCTGTCCTACAGCCGACATGCATACAAGATATTAGAAGGGGTGCCTCTGTCCTACAGCCGACATGCATACAAGATATTAGAAGGGGTGTCCTACAGCCGACATGCATACAAGATATTAGAAGGGGTGTCCTACAACCGACATGCATACAAGATATTAGAAGGGGTGTCCTACAGCCGACATGCATACAAGATATTAGAAGGGGTGTCTCTGCCCTACAGCCGACATGCATACAAGATATTAGAAGGGGTGTATCTGTCCTACAGCCGACATGCATACAAGATATTAGAAGGGGTGCCCTACAACCGACATGCATACAAGATATTAGAAGGGGTGTATCTGTCCTACAACCGACACGCATACAAGATATTAGAAGGGGTGCCCTACAACCGACATGCATACAAGATATTAGAAGGGGTGCCCTACAACCGACATGCATACAAGATATTAGAAGGGGTGCCCTACAACCGACATGCATACAAGATATTAGAAGGGGTGTCCTACAGCCGACATGCATACAAGATATTAGAAGGGGTGCCCTACAACCGACATGCATACAAGATATTAGAAGGGGTGTCTCTGTCCTACAGCCGACATGCATACAAGATATTAGAAGGGGTGTCTCTGTCCTACAGCCGACATGCATACAAGATATTAGAAGGGGTGTCTCTGTCCTACAGCCGACATGCATACAAGATATCAGAAGGGGTGTCTCTGTCCTACAGCCGACATGCATACAAGATATCAGAAGGGGTGTCCTACAGCCGACATGCATACAAGATATTAGAAGGGGTGTCTCTGTCCTACAACCGACATGCATACAAGATATTAGAAGGGGTGTCCTACAGCCGACATGCATACAAGATATTAGAAGGGGTGTATCTGTCCTACAGCCGACATGCATACACGATATTAGAAGGGGTGTCTCTGCCCTACAGCCGACATGCATACAAGATATTAGAAGGGGTGTCTCTGTCCTACAGCCGACATGCATACAAGATATTAGAAGGGGTGTCCTACAGCCGACATGCATACAAGATATTAGAAGGGGTGTATCTGTCCTACAGCCGACATGCATACAAGATATTAGAAGGGGTGTCTCTGTCCTACAGCCGACATGCATACAAGATATTAGAAGGGGTGTCCTACAGCCGACATGCATACAAGATATTAGAAGGGGTGTATCTGTCCTACAGCCGACATGCATACAAGATATTAGAAGGGGTGTCCTACAGCCGACATGCATACAAGATATTAGAAGGGGTGTATCTGTCCTACAGCCGACATGCATACAAGATATTAGAAGGGGTGTCCTACAGCCGACATGCATACAAGATATTAGAAGGGGTGTCCTACAGCCGACATGCATACAAGATATTAGAAGGGGTGTATCTGTCCTACAGCCGACATGCATACAAGATATTAGAAGGGGTGTCCTACAGCCGACATGCATACACGATATTAGAAGGGGTGTCTCTGCCCTACAGCCGACATGCATACAAGATATCAGAAGGGGTGTCCTACAGCCGACATGCATACAAGATATTAGAAGGGGTGTCTCTGTCCTACAACCGACATGCATACAAGATATTAGAAGGGGTGTCCTACAGCCGACATGCATACAAGATATTAGAAGGGGTGTATCTGTCCTACAGCCGACATGCATACACGATATTAGAAGGGGTGTCTCTGCCCTACAGCCGACATGCATACAAGATATTAGAAGGGGTGTCTCTGTCCTACAGCCGACATGCATACAAGATATTAGAAGGGGTGTCCTACAGCCGACATGCATACAAGATATTAGAAGGGGTGTATCTGTCCTACAGCCGACATGCATACAAGATATTAGAAGGGGTGTCTCTGTCCTACAGCCGACATGCATACAAGATATTAGAAGGGGTGTCCTACAGCCGACATGCATACAAGATATTAGAAGGGGTGTATCTGTCCTACAGCCGACATGCATACAAGATATTAGAAGGGGTGTCCTACAGCCGACATGCATACAAGATATTAGAAGGGGTGTATCTGTCCTACAGCCGACATGCATACAAGATATTAGAAGGGGTGTCCTACAGCCGACATGCATACAAGATATTAGAAGGGGTGTCCTACAGCCGACATGCATACAAGATATTAGAAGGGGTGTATCTGTCCTACAGCCGACATGCATACAAGATATTAGAAGGGGTGTCCTACAGCCGACATGCATACACGATATTAGAAGGGGTGTCTCTGCCCTACAGCCGACATGCATACAAGATATTAGAAGGGGTGTATCTGTCCTACAGCCGACATGCATACATGATATCAGAAGGGGTGTCTCTGTCCTACAGCCGACATGCATACATGATATCAGAAGGGGTGTCTCTGTCCTACAGCCGACATGCATACATGATATTAGAAGGGGTGTATCTGTCCTACAGCCGACATGCATACAAGATATTAGAAGGGGTGTCTCTGCCCTACAGCCGACATGCATACAAGATATTAGAAGGGGTGCCCTACAACCGACATGCATACAAGATATTAGAAGGGGTGTCTCTGTCCTACAGCCGACATGCATACATGATATTAGAAGGGGTGTCCTACAGCCGACATGCATACAAGATATTAGAAGGGGTGCCCTACAGCCGACATGCATACAAGATATTAGAAGGGGTGTCTCTGTCCTACAGCCGACATGCATACAAGATATTAGAAGGGGTGTCTCTGTCCTACAGCCGACATGCATACAAGATATTAGAAGGGGTGCAAACATTCATCTACCCCGTAAGCAGGCTATCAAGCAGGATGTGTGATTATTGTTGATGAAATGATAAAAGAATAGCAAGGACCAGCACTGCTTTTTATCGACATTATGGGGACCTCAAGGAATTATCATAACGACTGGAGACGTTAGGCGCGTGAATCACATAGTCGCATACTCCATATTGCTGACAGGAGCATTTCTCAAATAAAGAAGACATCCACAGCCAACATGCCTAGCATTCATGCCCCATTGCAGAAACCTCAACTGAAATGGACCTTGTTAGAATGCCAAGCGAAAGGAGAGCAAAGTAGATTCTCCATGGCCAGCTACATATAGGAGGCAATCACAGGACGTCCAAACAGGAGCTGTCGTTCGAGTCACAAATCAGGTCACGGATTTTGTTTATTTCCGTCCGAGATTTCGAACCCTGTCACGTTGTAATCCCAGTCTAGCAAGCCAGCCCATTGTCGACTAGGCTGCACGCTTCACATTGCAAAACGTGAACCAAAATCGTGCAGTCTACAGGACAGCTACAGCTGTAATACAGTACAGTTAACTGTGAGCTAACATACAGGGCAGTTACACCTGCATACACCTCCGTGACGACATACAGGGCATCTGCACATGTCTACACCTGTGAGATGACATACAGGGCAGTTACACCTGCATACACCTCCGTGACGACATACATGGCATCTGCACATGTCTACACCTGTGAGATGACATACAGGGCATCTGCACATGTCTACACCTGTGAGATGACATACAGGGCAGCTGTACCTGTCTACACCTGTGAGATGACATACAGGGCAGTTACACCTGCATACATCTCCGTGACGACATACAGGGCAGCTGCACCTGTCTACACCTGTGAGATGGCATACAGGGCAGCTACTCGGTGTCATCGAACCAGTTATTAACAGCCTTTCACAGAACTCAGTCGTTTTGGAACTTCCTACTCCACTCGTACACTTGCTGGAGTGAAGAGGCATCCATTAACGTACTATATGTTCAACTCTTTCGCTGCTCAAAAAGTGGATACCAGAACGCTGCTCCTCTCCGGGGCATGTCAATATTGGGTGGGTCATCTTTTAACTGCAATTAATACGTCATGCTGGTTTTCTGCACCGCGATGGAATGTGCAGGACACTCTTGACCTCCCTAGCAACCATATTAGCACTTAACAATACAAAGGCATTTTGATGATTCCAATTTCTATCCTACTACTAAGGTTTTCCTTTGAAGCCATCACGTATAAAACAGATATTGGTCCCAGATCACTTGAACACATATTTTTGGAACACTTTCAGATGTGAAATCTACCTCAAGAAAGCCGTGGTCAGCCTAAGGCTGTAGGTATCTTCCGCAACATTAATTCACCAATGGTGTTAGTGGCATCAAGGCATGACATCTTTCTCTGAACCTAGCTTCTTGGAAACCTTTGTAGGAGATGTTCAACAGTCACTCACTCCCTCAGAGGCATCCATCAGTATGTTCTATCCTTTCTTTTATTGACTATATCTTAATATGGTGTGGTCTACCTGGTGTCTTCGGGGTTCCACCTGAAAAGGAAGTTGAGTTGTAGCCGTGTTTTTGTAACGGGTTTGTCTTCCCACTGCGGCCCCTTTCCCTTGGCTCGACTACGCTAGTTACTAGTGCAGCCCTTTTCCAGGGCCACCACGTGCAGGTGGAATAGGGTCTTGGTCAGCAATGGTTCACTGACCCTGATACAGGCAGCTACTACAAGATAGTGAAGATCTTTCATTGGCGGACCATACTACAAGATAGTGAAGATCTTTCATTGGCGGACCATACTACAAGATAGTGAAGATCTTTCATTGGCGGACCATACTACAAGATAGTGAAGATCTTTCATTGGCGGACCATTCTACAAGATAGTGAAGATCTTTCATTGGCGGACCATACTACAAGATAGTGAAGATCTTTCATTGGCGGACCATACTACAAGAAAGTGAAGATCTTTCATTGGCGGACCATACTACAAGATAGTGAAGATCTTTCATTTGCGGACCATACTACAAGAAAGTGAAGATCTTTCATTGGCGGACCAAACAACAAGTTATGATTGCGGGTAATGGCGCTCTTGACAATAAGACCAACTCCTTTTGTTCCCGCCTAAGGTTCCTGCACCTTGACTCCACAGATCAGAGCAGGGCGACAATCAGTAACGTTAAGTGGACCCCTTCGAACCGAGGGGTGGGAGGGCTCCCACAAGCTAGTGGGACTCCACGGGATGAGTAAGTACAACGATGTTTTCCCTTTACTCGTGACCTCGTCAAGGCAGATACCGCTGCACTGATTCGTTAGGCCTGGCGCACTGATTCATTAGGCCTGGCGCACTGATTCGTTAGGCCTGCTGCACTGATTCGTTAGGCCTGCTGCACTGATTCGTTAGGGCTGCTGCACTGATTCGTTAGGCCTGCTGCACTGATTCGTTAGACCTGGCGCACTGATTCGTTAGGCCTGCTGCACTGATTCGTTATGCCTGCTGCACTGATTCGTTAGGCCTGCTGCACTGATTCGTTAGGCCTGCTGCACTGATTCGTTAGGCCTGCTGCACTGATTCGTTAGGCCTGCTGCACTGATTCGTTAGGGCTGCTGCACTGATTCGTTAGGCCTGCTGCACTGATTCGTTAGGCCTGCTGCACTGATTCGTTAGACCTGGCGCACTGATTCGTTAGGCCTGCTGCACTGATTCGTTATGCCTGCTGCACTGATTCGTTAGGCCTGCTGCACTGATTCGTTAGGCCTGCTGCACTGATTCGTTAGGCCTGCTGCACTGATTCGTTAGGCCTGCTGCACTGATTGTTAGGCCTGTTGCCCAGTCCATCGTATTCCAAAAGGCGTTTCTGTCAAGTTTGACTTCCCTAGTCCTTGACTGGCTCTGCCTACAGCGAGTCGGTGTACTTGCTTAGTCCAACCTTTACACTTCGACCTGTCCTACTTGAGACCCAGCTGGCAGCTATGCTACCGCCGACATAGCTCTTAAGGTCACTGGGAAACCTCGCCAAGGTGGAGACACGAGGAAAGGACTTGAACACAAGTGTGTTATAACTAAGATGACGTCTACATCACGGGGACACTCACGAGGGCGGTGAGTCACTACAGCAGTAGCAATGGCACTTCCAATTTGTCCGTACACTACCCCCTCCCTGCGTAAAGGAAGGTGACCATGGTCTCCAGACCGCAATTCATGTCAATTCTACACGTACACAATTGAGTAATGCAGCGTGTGAAGGTTATAGTTGGTCGATGAGACAAGAGGAGGGTAGTCATGCAGAGGTATGAAGCCAATCATAGAACAAGATCCTGGTGCACCATCAGCACGCTCGGGATGTGAGGAAAGCTACTACAACCCGCCACTTAACCTCCTTTCAGCACGCACACAGAAGTACACATTCAACAACAACAACATACAATATTAAACATTAACAAAATGACCACATACACAAATAAATACCCTGACAACTTGTGTCTTCTCAGTGACAATGGAAGGATGCGAGACAACCACACAAAACACAAGGAAGTAGATTGGAAGTGAAATGCTTCAGTAAGGTGCTCAGACGAGCTAGGATACCTAGACATGACAACACATACACTCTTGATGAGCTAGTTATAGCAGCCAATTGGCTGGAGGACAACATTACGTCTGGAGACAAAGACTTTGGTCACATCAAACGGCTGGTCACATCAAACGTCACAATGATTTTGAATAAAAAACGATGCTGAAGAGGATAGTACATGGCAAGCCAGGCAGAGGTGGACCGAGTGGAAGATGAACACAGGATACTAAAGACGTTTCTCAGACAGGCAGAGGCGGACCGAGTGGAAGATAGACACAGGATACTAAAGACGTTTCTCAGACAGGCAGAGGTGGCAAAGCTGGCCTTAGATAGAGACTTACAGATCGGCTGTTATGAGAGCGACATTCTGTGGGAGAGCTTTGAAGGTGGCTACGTGACAGAAATACACTGCTGTCGGAGCTGAAGTGTTATAAACGTTATTATATGAGATTGGTTGTTTTCGTTCTTTAACAATTTGTACAATACCCATCTACAGCTGGGTAAACTAAAACGTGACACGGACGTGGCAAAATATATTAGTCAAGACCCACCTCCCCCCCCCCCACCCCGCCTATCAATCCCCCACCTCAACGCAGTTCTCCTAGGGAAATGACTATTTTAAGACAAACTAGCTAACGAAGTTGGTAATGGACATTATTCACGTATAGTAAGCGATACTTTTATGAAGCCAAGAATACCCCAACCGCCTGAAGGACCCAAAGCCATGTCATGATCACACGCGGGATGTGATGAAAGCTACTGCAACCTGTCACTTCACGCACTTGTCATGGCACACACAAGAATAAACTACTCGATGTGGACATTCAGCAACAACAATCTTCTGTGTCTTCATCGAACATATCCCTCCGTACATATATGTGCAATGATATAGGATCAGACGTACAGATATGTTCAATGATAGGATCAGACGTACAGATATGTTCAATGATAGGATCAGACGTACAGATATGTTCAATGATAGGATCAGACGTACAGATATGTGCAATGATAGGATCAGACAACGATACACAGATTGGGTGCAGCCTAGCTGAAGTGACCAATCATGTTATCAATGGTTTGGAGTTATAGGTTAGTGAGCAGGTGGTTGGTGCCTGAAGGCAACGTGTATGAAGGGACGTGGGGGGAGAGAGAGAGAGGGGGGGGGGGGAGAGAGAGAGAGATGAGGTGAGGGGGACTCTTGCACAGGGGAGGGTATGTATGAGTTTATGAGTGTGTAAATATGTATGTGAGTGTGTAGATATGTTGATGAGTGTGTAGATAAGTCTGTGCGTGTTTAGATATTTATGTGAGTGTGTAGATATGTATGTGCGTGTGTAGATATGTCTGTGAGTGTGTAGATATGTATGTGAGTGTGTAGATATGTATGTGCGTGTGTAGGTATGTCAGTTGGTGTGTAGATATGACTGTGAGTGTGTAAATATGTCAGTTGGTGTGTAGATATGACTGTGAGTGTGTAAATATGTCAGTTGGTGTGTAGATATGTCTGAGTGTGTAGATATGTCTGTGAGTATGTAGATATGTCTACGAGTGTGTAGATATGTCTGTGAGTGTGTAGATATGTCCGAGTGTGTAGATATGTCCGAGTGTGTAGATATGTCCGAGTGTGTAGATATGTCTGTGGGTGTGTAGATATGTCTGAGTGTGTAGATATGTCTGTGAGTGTGTAGATATGTCTGTGAGTGTGTAGATATGTATGTGCGTGTGTAGATATGTCTGTGAGTGTGTAGATATGTCTGTGAGTGTGTAGATATGTATGTGCATGTGTAGATATGCCAGTTGGTGTGTAGATATGTCTGTGAGTGTGTAGATATGTATGTGCGTGTGTAGATATGTCTGTGAGTGTGTAGATATGTCTGAGTGTGTAGATATGTCCGAGTGTGTAGATATGTCCGAGTGTGTAGATATGTCTGTCAGTGTGTAGATATGTCTGTGGGTGTGTAGATATGTCTGTTGAGTGTGTAGATATGTCTGTGAGTGTGTAGATATGTCTGTGAGTGTGTAGATATGTCTGTGGGTGTGTAGATATGTCTGTTGAATGTGTAGATATGTATGATGAGTGTGTAGATATGTCTGTGAGTGTGTAGATATGTATGATGAGTGTGTAGATATATCAGTGAGTGTGTAGATATGTCTGTGAGTGTGTAGATATGTCTGTGAGTGTGTAGATATGTCTGTGAGTGTGTAGATATATCAGTGAGTGTGTAGATATGTATGTGAGTGTGTAGATATGTCTGCGAGAGTGTAGATATGTCTGTGAGTGTGTACATATGTCTGTGAGTGTGTACATATGTCAGTGAGTGTGTAGATATATCAGTGAGTGTGTGTATATATGTTAGTGAGAGCGAGAGCGTTATGTGTGTGTGAAAGTGTGTGTATCAGAGTGTGTGTGTGAGAGAGTATACAAATGAGAGTGTGTGTATCGTGTGTGAGAATAAGTGTGTACGTGTGAAAGAGTGAGAGAACGCGTGTATGATTGAACGACTGTGAGAGACACGGCCTCTTGAACCATGAATGTTCTCCATGAGAGAAGTCGCCTATAACAATACCGGAAATGTGTCACTGGGCCACACGAGGCGGCCCGGCCCAGGCTCAGCACGCGAGACAGAAATAGGCGTCGGTTCAGGTGTCATGTTGTGGGCTGACAGATGAGGCTCAGTCGGTAGTCTTTGTGAAGCAGACAGGACAGTCAGTTGTGAACGGTGTGAAGTAGGAGACAGGACAGTCAATTGTGAACGGTGTGAGGCAGGAGACAGGACAGTCAATTGTGAACGGTGTGAGGCAGACAGGACAGTCAATTGTGAACGGTGTGAGGCAGGAGACAGGACAGTCAATTGTGAACGGTGTGAGGCAGACAGGACAGTCAATTGTGAACGGTGTGAGGCAGACAGGACAGTCAGTTGTGAACGGTGTGAGGCAGGAGACAGGACAGTCAATTGTGAACGGTGTGAGGCAGGAGACAGGACAGTCAGTTGTGAACGGTGTGAGGCAGGAGACAGGACAGTCAGTTGTGAACGGTGTGAAGTAGGAGACAGGACAGTCAATTGTGAACGGTGTGAGGCAGGAGACAGGACAGTCAATTGTGAACGGTATGAGGCAGGAGACAGCACAGTGAATTGTGAACGATAAGGCAGGAGACAGCCCAGTCAATTGTGAACGGTGTGAGGCAGGAGACAGCACAGTGAATTGTGAACGATAAGGCAGGAGACAGCCCAGTCAATTGTGAACGGTGTGAGACCGACAGGACAGTCAATTGTGAATGGTGTGAGGCAGACAGCCCGATCAATTGTGAATGGTGTGAGGCAGACAGAAAGTCAATTGTGAACGGTGTGAGGCAGACAGGAAGTCAATTGTGAACGGTGTGAGGCAGACAGGACAGTCAATTGTAAACGGTGTGAGGCAGACAGCCCGGTCAATTGTGAACGCTGTGAGGCAGGAGACAGCACAGTGAATTGTGAACAGTGTGAGGCAGGAGACAGCACAGTCAACTGTGAACGGTGTGAGGTAGACAGCACAGTCAATTGTGAACGCTTCGAGGCAGAGCGTGCAGTAATCAACTCTCAGCTCGTCTATCTACCGGGGTCACGCTAATAACCCAAAGCGAGGTAAAAAGAATATGTACACTCAGCTTCCCATTTGACATAAAATATCACTAAAGAGGAATGTACATGGAGCTAGCAACATAAAGTAATTTAAAAGAAATTACTTTAATCAGCCCCTACAAATACTAGGATACAGGCTTCCTTTGAGTAGGATCAGCTGCAGTGGTCGCCTAAGGAGCACGTGGGATGTAAGAATCGTAACGCTAATAATGATGACCCTTAGAACCAAAACCTTCAAACTTTGTTATACACCAGGGAGAAGTACTACCTTTGCAGCATCAACAGTAGAGGATAATGTGTTACTATAGATTGTACTCTATGTAATGGCTCAGCTTCACTGTACTGTATCTCATGGCTGAGCTAGATTGTATTCTATCTCATGCTCAGTTTGATTGTACTGTCTCATGGCTCAGCTTGATTGTAGTGACTAATGGCTCAGCTAGATTGTTGCATGGCTCAGCTAGATTCTACTCTATCTCATCGCTCAGCTAGATTGTACTGTCTCATCGCTCAGCTAGATTGGTGCATGGCTCAGCGCTCAGCTAGATTGGTGCATGGCTCAGCGCTCAGCTAGATTGGTGCATGGCTCAGCTAGATTGTACCGTCTCATGGATCAGTTAGATTGTTGCATGGCTCAGATATATTGTACTGTCTCATGGCTCAGCTAGATTGTACCGTCTCAGGGCTCAGCTAGATTGTACTCTTCTCATGGCGCAGCTAGAATCGGCGTGTGGAGTCTTGGGAGCGATCCTGGTATGTTCGCCATCAAAGTCAACAACTCAAACTGCTCTATTAATAAGAATAACCCCTACTTATCGGGCTGAGATGATACGGAATAGTAAAAACTCATATCTCACTGTCATGATCAAGAGTTAGTATGGACACAACTTATCTCACTGTCATGGTCAGGAATAGTATGGACAGAACTTATCTCACTGTCATGGTCAGGAATAGTATGGTGGTCAGGAATAGTATGGTGGTCAGGAATAGTATGGTGGTCAGGAATAGTATGGTGGTCAGGAATAGTATGGACACAACGTATCTCACTGTCGTGGTCAGGAATAGTATGGATATATCACCCAAACACAATGACAGTACTTCTGACCTACTTTAAAGTTATCAAACAAGTCCACAACAGCAGGTCCATTGATGATAACGTCACACATAACATTCTATGAATGTTTGGCATATCGACCTCGACGAGAAGAGGGCACTGCCACAATGGCAGACTGCAGAGAGAGGAAGCAATAGAGCAACATCGGCCCGTCTGTACCATCACACACAACACAACAACATCGGCCCGTCTGTACCATCACACAACAAAACATCGGCCCGCCTGTACCATCACACAACACAACAACATCGGCCCGTCTGTACCATCACACAACACAACAACATCGGCCGGTCTGTATCCTCACACAACATCGACCAGTCTGTACCATCACACAACACAACATCGGCCCGCCTGTACCATCACACAACACAACAACATCGGCCCGTCTGTACCATCACACAACACAACAACATCGGCCCGTCTGTACCATCACACAACATAACAACATCGGTCTGTCTGTACCATCACACAACACAACAACATCGGCCCGTCTGTACCATCACACACAACACAACAACATCGGCCCGTCAGTACGATCACACACAACACAACAACATCGGCCCGTCAGTACGATCACACACAACACAACAACATCGGCCCGTCTGTACCATCACACACAACACAACAACATCGGCCCGTCTGTACCATCACACACAACACAACAACATCGGCCCGTCTGTACCATCACACACAACACAACAACATCGGCCCGTCAGTACGATCACACACAACACAACAACATCGGCCCGTCAGTACGATCACACACAACACAGCAACATCGGCCCGTCAGTACGATCACACACAACACAACAACATCGGCCCGTCTGTACCATCACACACAACACAACAACATCGGCCCGTCTGTACCATCACACACAACACAACAACATCGGCCCGTCAGTACGATCACACACAACACAACAACATCGGCCCGTCAGTACGATCACACACAACACAACAACATCGGCCCGTCTGTACCATCACACACAACACAACAACATCGGCCCGTCAGTACGATCACACACAACACAACAACATCGGCCCGTCTGTACCATCACACACAACACAACAACATCGGCACGCCTGTACTATCACACACAACAGTGCGTACTTTAATACAATGTTATATACTACAGTATTGCCTGCCTCTATTTCCACACATAATGAACACAACGCTAACACTCACACAAAACCTGAACTTTGTCACGCGAAAACTTGCCAAAAGACAACTGAACCAGAAATAGTCCATCCCACGGCTAACGATAATTGTATGGATAAATGTGTGTACGTATCTTCGTCAGAGTGATAACAGTCATATCAATACCATGTGTATCACACTGATAAGTCATAACTTACGTAAACTAGGCGGGTCTCAACTTCCTCACTCAGAAATGATTTTGAAAACTAGTTCTCTCCACCAACGCTGCCAGGAAATACTTTCATCCGTTTTGAAAAGGCCGTGACGTTTTCTTTAAAGGCGCGCACTATGCAACAAAGGGAGTTGTGGCGACAGAACCAAGTCACGTGATGGGAACCCGGTGTGGTGTTCCAAACTAATCTCTCACGCTAGTACGGTCTCAAACCTTTATTTACCGCAGTGTTTTTCCACCGACCTATTTATTGTTGTCTGCTTGAGGGTTCAACCATTTTGATTTTCATCCTGTCTTCAAAGTTATGTCCCTTTTCTTCATCAGATCACAGGGAAAAACGATGGATTCGCTCTTACATTCGTGTATCACATTATTGGTGTGTGAATGTATCTATCACATTATTGGTGTGTGAATGTATCTATCACATTATTGGTGTGTGAATGTATCTATCACATTATTGGTGTGTGAATGTATCTATCACATTATTGGTGTGTGAATGTATCTATCACATTATTGGTGTGTGAATGTATCTATCACATTATTGGTGTGTGAATGTATCTATCACATTATTGGTGTGTGAATGTATCTATCACATTATGGGCGTGTGAATGTATCACATTATGGACGTGTGAATGTATCACATTATGGGCGTGTGAATGTATCACATTATGGGTGCGCGAATGTACGACATTATGGACGTGTGAATGTATCACATTATAGGCGTTTGATTGTATCACATTATGGGCGTGTGAATGTACGACATTATGGACATGTGAGTAGCAGTTGTTCGTTGAATGCCTACAATGGGTACGTTTATCATTTTTTGCGCCCTGGAAAGGGCTTTAAGTGGCGGGTTGTAGTTGCTTTCCTCACATCCCGAGAGTGCTGATGAAGGTTGACCGCGGTCTTCCAAGCGGTTGTGCTATGCTTGGCATCATATGCGTGACGCACACTACTACGGGGATCAGGTCGATCCACATCTCGTCAGCAAGACTGCCTTAAAAACAGCCTGTTTCCAGGGAACTCTACATGGAAGATAGATTGTGGTCATGGTTAGAACGATCGCTTCTGATGCCAAATGGTTGATTCCCGTTATAGACACGCCCCAGTCTAACCAGCTGTGAATGGATATCCGACATTATTTGTACAGGAAAGGCTCCGAGAAAGGCATCGGCCAGTTCGAAGTAGGAAAGTTACTCATTGTGAGCATTCAACAGTAACAGCTGATGAGCTGACCCAGTCACATGTTGAGTGAGGTCAAGGCCAGGGCACTAAGGTTCACGCTTACTACTTGAGGCACTCTGGCCACCCGACCAACAGTGTAGCCTTGGCTGATAACTGGCCAGGAATACCTTTATTTATTTATCACAGGGGCAGGTACAATGGCGGCTCCAGTTCAAATAAATGGCTTCCAAACGATTGGACCGCTAAGTGTACCGGATATCTATCCCGGTTCTTGGGGCACACATCTTGGACTGAAGTAGGCATTCTGTGAACGTCTTATCGGACTCGTCTGTGTGTGTGAGTGTCTGTGTGTGTGTGTGTATGTCTGTGTCACCGTTCTATCTAGACTCGTCTCTCTGTGTGTGTGTGTGTGTGTGTATGTCTGTGTCACCGTTCTATCTAGACTCGTCTTTCTGTGTCTGTGTGTGTGTGTGTATGTCTGTGTCACCGTTTTATCTAGACTCGTCTCTCTCTGTGTGTGAGAGAGAGAGAGAGAGAGAGACCGTGCTATCTAGTGTGTATCATAATGCTCTGAGACATACCACATGCAAGTAGGCCGTTACTGTGTATAAGTCGTGTCAGTTTGGACACATACTCATCCGCTCGCATGCACGTACACATGTACAGAAAAACACACAAACGCATGTACACATGCACATACACCAGGACACGACAACTCCCGATCCCTGGGTCGCCACGACACCCATAAATGTTGATATGACCCATATAAATTGTAAAGATCAGTATCGTATTAACGTGCAACGTTTTTCCCTATTACGTATTCCCCCTTTTCCTGCAATTATTAGGGACACAAAATCAAATATTTTCCCGCCTAATTCCCTCTGTCCTTCGAAGTTCAAGGTCAAACTGCCGGCGCCATGTTACGCATCATCTCATACTCTCCGACACGTCGGACGAGGAAGGCTTCACCCAGAACTAGTCCTGGCTCATACATATTTGACGTGCTGACCAGAACTAGTCCTGGCTCAAACAAATTTGACGTGCTGACCAGAACTAGTCCTGGCTCAAACAAATTTGACGTGCTGACCAGAACTAGTCCTGGCTCAAACAAATTTGACGTGCTGACCAGAACTAGTCCTGGCTCAAACAAATTTGACGTGCTGACCAGAACTAGTCCTGGCTCAAACAAATTTGACGTGCTGACCAGAACTAGTCCTGGCTCAAACAAATTTGACGTGCTGACCAGAACTAGTCCTGGCTCAAACAAATTTGACGTGCTGACCAGAACTAGTCCTGGCTCAAACATATTTGACGTGCTGACCAGAACTAGTCCTGGCTCATACATATTTGACGTGCTGACCAGAACTAGTCCTGGCTCAAACAAATTTGACGTGCTGACCAGAACTAGTCCTGGCTCAAACATATTTGACGTGCTGACCAGAACTAGTCCTGGCTCATACATATTTGACGTGCTGACCAGAACTAGTCCTGGCTCAAACAAATTTGACGTGCTGACCAGAACTAGTCCTGGCTCAAACATATTTGACGTGCTGACCAGAACTAGTCCTGGCTCATACATATTTGACGTGCTGATCAGATCCAGAACTAGTCCTGGCTCATACATATTTGACGTGCTGACCAGAACTAGTCCTGGTCCTGGCTCATTTATATTTGACGTGCTTCCCAGATCCAGAACAAATGTGTCACAACCAGGCATACACATACAAACATATATTCACACACATACATAATATACACATACATTCACATATACATAAACAAATGATATATTTATAATCAAATTCGGTGTTTGACAGTGGAAGTAAAATACATAGCTAAATCGATTTGGCCATACTAAATGACGCAGAACTACAAATATGAAGTATAGTCAACAGATGGTCTCCCTTCGCAGCCATTTTCTTCTCTTAATAAACACATATTGAGGTGGCTTTCTGACTTGTTCTCCTGGCATTCCCCAAACACGACCTGGCATTCCCCAAATATGACCTGACATTCCCCAGATATGACCTGGCAAGGTATCACTCCGACTTGGACCTACCCGATCTGCTGTCAGGTATCACTCCGACTTAGACCTACTCGAACTGATGTCAGTCATCACTCCGACTTAGACCTACTCGACTCAGACCTACTCGATCTGCTGTCAATTATCACTCCGACAGACCTACTCGACTCAGACCTACCGGATCTGCTGCCAGGTATCACCCCGAATTAGACCTACTCGACTCAGACCTACTCGAACTGCTGTCAGGCATCACTCCGACTTAGACCTACTCGACTCAGACCTACTCGAACTGCTGTCAGGCATCACTCCGACTTAGACCTACTCGACTCAGACCTACTCGAACTGCTGCCAGGCATCAGAATAAACACTTGAGAAAAATGAGCTCTACGTCATAATCAGACAGTCATCAAACACAATCTGTCCGTATCCCGACTTGCCTACAAAAGCTGGCTCTAACTTAATCGGCCATTACAAATCAACATAAACATAAACAAGAGCTGACGGTGGCAGAACACGTCAGAAAGTCATAATAAAAGTATCGAAAGACTGACACATTGTGGCCTCAATAAGGCTGGGAGATATACGTGAAAAGGGGAGGGAGGAAGGAACGGGGAGGGAGGATTTGGTTCTAAGCAACAGTCGGGCGACAGGAATGATGTTAATGTGTCCAGGGGTAACTTCGTTAGATCATCTTCCCCATCACGCAGAATAACCAGGCCACTGGCGTGTTGGTGAGAACAGTTCTTGTAAGCCAAGGCTAGAACAGATCACATGATTATAGGTGTTGGTTAGAACATTCATTGTAAATCAAGGCTAGAACAGATCACATGATTATAGGTGTTGGTGAGAATAGTTCTTGTAAACCAAGGCTAGAACAGATCACATGATTATAGGTGTTGGTTAGAACATTCATTGTAAATCAAGGCTAGAACAGATCACATGATTATAGGTGTTGGTGAGAATAGTTCTTGTAAACCAAGGCTAGAACAGATCACATGATTATAGGTGTTGGTTAGAACATTCATTGTAAATCAAGGCTAGAACAGATCACATGATTTTAGGTGTTGGTGAAAACAGTTCTTGTAAGCCAAGGCTAGAACAGATCACATGATTATAGGTGTTGGTGAAAACAGTTCTTGTAAGCCAAGGCTAGAACAGATCACATGATTTTAGGTGTTGGTGAAAACAGTTCTTGTAAGCCAAGGCTAGAACAGATCACATGATTTTAGGTGTTGGTGAAAACAGTTCTTGTAAGCCAAGGCTAGAACAGATCACATGATTATAGGTGTTGGTGAAAACAGTTCTTGTAAGCCAAGGCTAGAACAGATCACATGATTATAGGTTTTGGTTAGAACATTCATTGTAAATCAAGGCTAGAACAGATCACATGATTTTAGGTGTTGGCGAGAACAGTTCTTGTAAGCCAATGCTAGAACAGATCACATGATTATAGGTGTTGGTGAGAACAGTTCTTGTAAGCCAAGGTGAAAACTATTTCAGTCATCAATATGAATGTTTCAAACCATATTGATTTCTTGTTGGACTGGGCACAGTAGCCACATCTAGTTATAGTAGTGTTAGTAATGTAAACAATTAATAGTAGTAGTAGGAGTAGTAGTGGCAATAGTAGTAGTAGTAGTAGTAGTAGTAGTAGCAGCAACAGTAGTAATAGTAGTAGTGGTGGTGGTAGTAGTAGTGGTGGTAGTAATAAGAGTAGTAGAGGTAGTAGTAATACTAGTATTAGCTACAATAATAGTAACAGTAGCAATAGTAGTAGCAGTTGTGATATCACATGTAGTAGCTAACACGTTATATGATTAAAGAAATAGGACAATAGATGACGACCAACTACATGGACCGACACGTCGGACATTGCCAGCTCTCAGATAACGACAGTGACCAACTTACCTAACTCGTTGTACAACTGAAAGGTAGAATGTGCGCTAACAACTACACACTAACCACCAACATGTTTGCTGAATATCCACTTTGAAACGAGTCGCCCAACAGGTGTTAGGATCGGCTGCTCTCCTCGTGTCAGAAACAACGATATATCAGAATTTGGTGAAGTCGGAATAAAACTGATCCGCGCGCTACTGTATCCTGGACACACCTGTCGCAGGTGAGACGGTAAGATTAGCACGTGGCACAACACACACTATGACACACCCACTAAAACACGTGTCTTCAATGACTGCTTTGAGTGTGTCTTCACTTGATCCACGAGACACATTCATTCGCGGGCAGGCGCTGGTCAGGTATGTTGACCTGGGCTGACACCACTCGAGGCTATTGGCTGGTTGTCCGCCTCCGTTGGGTCGCAGCTAGACCTCCACTTGCTTTCTCTCTCCACCTCCCACTCCTATTCTGTTCTCCTCCTCTACCTCACTCCTATTCTGTTCTCCTCCTCTACCTCACTCCTATTCTGTTCTCCTCCTCTACCTCACTCCTATTCTGTTCTCCTCCTCTACCTCACTCCTATTCTGTTCTCCTCCTCTACCTCACTCCTATTCTGTTCTCCTCCTCTACCTCACTCCCATTCTGTTCTCCTCTACCTCCACTCGCTGTGTAAAGTGTTGAACACAAGCACAGAAAAAAAGGGAAAACATATATTTGGTTAGACACCGTACAGAGAAGAAAACACAAAGGAAACCTAGGTTACAACCAATAGGTCTTCATCGGTACATCGACCAACAACAGTAATGAACTATCGAATCACAGAAGATGGGAAGAATACGCTGAACAAGACCCTATTCCGCACCCGTGTGACGGCCCTGGAAACAGGCTGCACCAGTCACATGTGGAGTCTGGCTAAGTGATAGGGAATGCAGAGCAAAGACTTACCGGTACCAAAACAGACCAGCTCAAATCGGATGTGATGGGGCGAAAGGCGCAAATATCCCAGCCTCGCTGTAAACTACGACACTACGTCACAACACCATTTTCTGTACGAACATCAAAGAAAAATGACAGCCCTGAAAAATTAAGAGACAAGGAGACAATGTGCATCTGCGAGAAATAGAGAGATTGAAATGGTACGGTCAGATCATGAACAGGGAACCTCTGTTTAGAAACAGACAGTGGTCAGTGAACTATGAGGCGAGAAGGAGGCGAGGAGGAGGCTAGGTGAAGGCGAGAAGGGGGCGAGGAGGAGGCGAGAAGGGGGCGAGAAGGGGGCGAGGAGGGGGCGAGGAGGAGGCGAGGTGAAGGCGAGAAGGTGGGGCTGGCGATTGGTAGAACACATAATAAGGAAATCAGCTGATATCATTACAAGACAGTCTTTGTTCTGGAATCCTCATGGCAAAAGAAGTGGCAGACTAAAATATACAAGAAGAGGAGAGCTCGAGACACACACGAAGGAAACAGGGAAGACGTAAACAGAGCTGAAACAGGGACGATGTAAACAGAGAAGATGTAAACAGAGCTGAAACAGGGAGGATGTAAACAGAGATGAAACAGGGAAGATGTCAACAGAGCTGAAACAGGGACGATGTAAACAGAGATGAAGAAACAGGGAAGATGTCAACAGAGCTGAAACAGGGACGATGTAAACAGAGAAGATGTAAACAGAACTGAAACAGGGAACATGTAAACAGAGCTGAAACAGTGAACATGTAAACAGAGCTGATATGTTTAGATGGAGTTTTTATTAACCAATATTTGTCGTGGAAGCTATTGGTACGGAATTAATTCTAATCGTGACGTACCATTGGTGGATGGTTACAGTGGCTCTTCTTTCATCCAGGAGCGTATCTGAAAAGGTGATCAGGTTCTGTTTTTCTATAGCACAATGCATGGGCCAGGATCATCGGTACACTCACCACTATGGGGTTCAGCGTGTTGGTCCCGACCTGGTCGGCCATACTCTGTGACACAGAATGTATACAGGAGCACGAACGATGAAGCAAGGTGGGAGCAGTCACACCTGACCCCGATTACCCTTCGCTTCCTTAAATATGTTTCAATAAAGCCATCAGCTCGCCTCTTCAAAAGAGTTATTACGCAATGATATGTTTGAACACTGCCTTCCGGTAACCAGTATGTACCCTTCCTGTCCTCATTACTAAAGAGAGGGTCGACTGCCAGTTGGGGGGTTGTTGGAGAAAGGTGAGAGCACAGAACTACAGTGATTGACAGCGGAAGAGGACCATTAAAGTTCCACCAGGTCAGGATTAGAATCCAAGTTGTGTAGACTGGTGTGTGTAGACTGTGGTGTGTGTAGATGTGTAGACTGTGTTGTGTGTAGACTGTGTTGTGTGTAGACTGTGGAGTGTGTAGACTATGTTGTGTGTAGATGTGTTGTGTGTAGACTGTGTTGTGTGTAGATGTGTAGACTGTGTTGTGTGTAGATGTGTAGACCGTGTTGTGTGTATATGTGTTGTGTGTAGATATGTAGATTGTGTTGTGTGTAGACTGTGTTGTGTGTAGACTGTGTTGTGTGTAGATGTGTAAACTGTGTTGTGTGTAGATGCGTAGACTGTGTTGTGTGTAGATGTGTAGACTGTGTTGTGTGTAGATGTGTAGACTGTGTTGTGTGTAGACTGTGTTGTGTGTAGATGTGTAGACTGTGTTGTGTGTAGACTGCGTTGTGTGTAGATGTGTAAACTGTGTTGTATGAAGACTGCGTTGTGTGTAGATGTATAGACTGTGTTGTGTGTAGACTGTGTTGTGTGTAGATGTGTAAACTGTGTTGTATGAAAACTGCGTTGTGTGTAGATGTATAGACTGTGTTGTGTATAGACTGTGTTGTTTGTAGATGTGTTGACTGTTTTGTGTGTAGACTGCGTGGTGTGTAGATGTGTAAACTGTGCTGTGTGTAGATGTGCAAACTGTGTTGTTTGTAGATGTGTAGACTGCGTTGCATGCAGATGTGTAGACTGTGTTGTGTGTAGATGTGTAGAATGTGTTGTGTGTAGATGTGTAGAATGTGTTGTGTGTAGATGTGTAGACTGGGTTGTGTGTAGATGTATAGACTGTGTTGTGTGTAGATGTGTGAACTGTGTTGTGTGTAGATGTGTAAACTGTGTTGTGTGTAGATGTGTAGACTGTGTTGTGTGTAGATGTGTAGACTGTGTTGTGTGTAAATGTATAAACTGTGTTGTCTATAGATGTGTAGACTGTGTTGTGCATAGACTGTTTGTGTAGATGTGTAGACAGTGTTGTGTGTAGATGTGTAGACTTTGTTGTGTGTAGATATGTAGACTGTGTTGTGTGTAGATGTGTAAACTGTGTTGTGTGTAGATGTGTAGACTGTGTTGTGTGTAGATGTGTAGACTATGGTGTGTGTAGACCGTGTTGTGTGTAGATGTGTAGTGTGTAGACTGTGTTGTTTGTAGATGTGTAGACTGTGGTGTGTGTAGATGTTTAGACTGTGTTGTATGTAGAAGTGTAGATTGTGTTGTGTGTAGATGTGTTGTGTATAGACGTGTAGACTGTGTTGTATGCAGATGTGTAGACTGTGTTGTAGGTAGATGTGTAGACTGTGTATACTGTGTTGTTCCCATGGTGACTATTTCTGATTCCTTGTCTAGAATATTGTTCCCTTTTATGTATTCAAATCCTCCTTTAATGTATTCTTCCCTTCTACTATGATTCACTAGTCCATTACTGTTGTGTATTGTTCCTGACAAAGGTATATTGGTCGGAACGTGGATTTTGTTTGTGTTCGCTTTAGCGCGGCACCTGACCATACATAGACATGTTTTTACAGACTTTTCTACACTGATCAAGACGCTGAGCGGCGCATGAGCTGCAGTGGTCAGCGACCCATAGCTGACTGCTAGCGTCAGGGCCAGCGAACCAGAGCTGCCAAGACCCTTCTACACCTCCACGCGGTGATCCTGGATAACAGGCTGCCAACAGGGCAGACTGGCTAAGGAGAAGGGATCGAAGAGGGAATGCTAACCCGGTACTCAAAAAATGCTTGCTGACGTCGGATGTGTTGGACCGAAAGGTGCAAATATCGCAGTCAAAATGTAAACTACGACACAACGCATTCCGTTGTCTGGACTACATTCTGCTTCATAGGCACATGTTAGGGTTTGGTAGCGGGAGATTGAGAACGAACGAAGCCAAGCCATCTACTTGGTGATGTACTGTGAGAGAGGTGTTTGTCCAGATCTTCATGTCTCTTCCTTTCTACCTTTTTTGTTGTTTTCGTTTTGTCTTGGTGATGATCTGAGAAATATTTCGCTCATCGTTTGACGTTACCCACTCCCCTGAATGTGCTGCTCACGTTTGCCCCGCTCCTGAATGTGATTAATTATTGTCCATGTACGTCGATGAGGGCCCCCAACAGCATCCAGTGCTATCCTACATCCTGGAGTATGTGTGTTGACTAGTGGCTGATCGTTAGGGCCCACAACATCATCCAGTGCCATCTTATATCCTGGAATATGTGTGTGCACTATTGACTGATCATTAGGTCCCACAAAAACATTCAGTGCCATATTACATTCTAGAGTCTGAGTGTGCGCTCCTGACTGATCATTAGGGCCCACAACATCATCCAGTGCCATCCTGCATCCTAGAGTATGTGTGGCCTATTGGCTGATCATTAGGGCCCACAACATCACCCGGTGCCACATATGCTTGCCGATCTCCTTGCACCTGCGTGCCCCTATATGTTCTCAGCCCCTTTCATTGCTGAAAGTGTCGACGACAGCGCAGGAACTCCGTAGCTCTGGCAGGCAGAATGGCGACACGGCAGACTTTCAGCGTCCTCTAGATCTATACGAAAATAAAGGATCAAGAAAGAATAACTCAGCTCGAATTACTCATAAAACAACGAACAATCCAAGTTATTCTTCTGGAATTATATGTTGAATTCACTTCTCCTTACTTGTGTCCCCTTGATCAAAGTCATCTATCTGGTATCATAATTTCACCCAGGTCAAGCCTGGGGACACTGAGGCCTATATATTTGAGCTCCCACCCCCGGCCCAGGTCCAGTCCATGGCTGTCCACTCTCCTCGTTATGCTCCAGCGGGCATCATTCTACTGCAGACAATGTGTCATCTGTTAGGAAGAACATACATCACTTCAGTCTGGACAGACTAACAGGTGGCTTAGACTATTTCAGCAAAAGGCGAAGGACATCGATATTGCTGTTTCGCGTTACACGCTGCTTGTATACACTCCTGTCCCGTTCACTAAAGCTAAAGCGCTCCTTCCTGTTAATCCAGGCAAGAAATGATTGTGGTTTGCTGGTTCGTCCATTGCATCGCCACCATCTAACATGTGTTCAGCGATGATTTCATTAGGTACTCTTCGGCCCCCCCCCCTCCCCTTTCGTATCCACATTCAATAGATATTCAGCATTGTGGTACTTTCGCTGGTATTGGCTGCCTTTACCCTTGCATACACAGTTTCTGGTCTATTTTCTTTTCTTTGTTCAATCTCTTTATTGATATCTCTTCCTCTGTTCTTTGTTCAATCTCTTTATTGATATCTCTTCCTCTGTTCTTTGTTCAATCTCTTTATTGATATCTCTTCCTCTGTTCTTTGTTTAATCTCTTTATTGATATCTCTTCCTCTGTTCTTTGTTCAATCTCTTTATTGATATCTCTTCCTCTGTTCTTTGTTCAATCTCTTTATTGATATCTCTTCTTCTGTTCTTTGTTTAATCTCTTTATTGATATCTCTTCCTCTGTTCTTTGTTTAATCTCTTTATTGCTATCTCTTCCTCTGTTCTTTGTTCAATCTCTTTATTGATATCTCTTCCTCTGTTCTTTGTTCAATCTCTTTATTGATATCTCTTCCTCTGTTCTTTGTTTAATCTCTTTATTGATATCTCTTCTTCTGTTCTCTCCTATCAAATCCGTTTCCTTTCTCGCCTTCCTGATTTACTTCTTCTAATACTTACTCAAAAACTTTTGATTTCTAATTCTCTGCGGGACGCTTTCAATTATTTTATTGTCTTTCCCACCTATAATTGTGTGGATTAATAATTGAAAAGCCCAAATGTCTGAGGATAAGAGTTCCCAAGTCAGGCGATCCTAACCTTGACAGACTGGGAAAAGAGCCATCACGCTTACAGTAAATATGTCTCCAAGGGACGATACTCGCCTTCACGTCGCTTACACGGGATGAGAGACACCTCGTTATCACCCCCTTTCTACTGGCGAGACAATTGCTTTTATATGACTTTCTCTTCGTGCGGTTCTCACAAACTTTTGCAGTATCTTTATGCAGATACTATATTTTCTTAAATCCGCGGTAGAAGAAAAGAGTACAATAAACAACATTTTCCAGATACACAGGAACCATCAAAACATACGCGGACGAAGTTTAAAATAAATAAACAACAGAATGGCGTTAGCTATAAGGAGGTTAACAGAAAACCAAAAAGAACGAATAACTAATAGCTACGACCCTACCAATGAAGAGTCTTACAGTAGTGTGTTTAACTGAGCACTTGGGTCATGCGGCTCGCAGGTTTAAGACTCCACAAAGAAAAGTCAGCCTTCACCAATATTCGCAGGATTGACCAGAACCTGCTCATGGCTATTCTGGAAGACTGGCTAAAACAAAACCAAATAACGACGCTGTTGATCTTGTGGAATCAGTCTATGGTCCCAGGCCCTGTCACTCATCTCCTGTCTTGTTGATTGGCACGACACTGCTGGATGACTAAATCCATATTCTGGTACGCGGGTCAGAGCAGTTCAGTGCTATCCGAAAGAGTGCATGCATCATAAGCGAGCTAGCTATAACAATCAGGACTCAAGTTGATATCAACCACTGACTTCATATCCCGCACAGTACATGTGAGGCCAAGAAGCGAGGCCCCCAGTATGTGAAGCCATTCCTGCTGAGGTTTAATAAAGTGTACTGCTACACAAGCAAATCGTTCGCTTAATTCGGCATGCAGGTCAAACGTCGCAGGAACTGAAAGATACCACAATTGCCAACTGTGAAAAGCTTGTACATGGATGAAAGCAAACTGATTGGACTATAGCTTACTAGCTTTGTCGTGTCTCCTTTCCTACGTGTCTCCTTTCTTAAGAATAAACATTTTTTGTTTGTTTAATATGTCCTTTGGTCAGCGATTCCACCGTCACTAAGGCACGTGTTGAATGAATCAGCTAACTCTCGTATTTCCTCTCTTCCATGAATTACTTCTGCAGTGATTCCACCCAATCCGGGTTATTTTTCCTGAACTATTTGATTCCACCCAGTCCGGGTACTTTTCCTGAACTGAACTCTTTGATTCCATGATTCCATCTTATCTGTCTCGATATTCGATGTCGGCACATATTCCGTATTCGATAATAAGTGCTGGTACAATACAAAGTAATAAGTGCTGGTGCATTACAAGAAAAAGTGCTGGTACATTACAAGAAAAAGTGCTGGTACATTACAAGAAAAAGTGCTGGTACATTACAAGAAAAAGTGCTGGTACATTACAAGGTAATTAGTGCTGGTACAATACAAGGTAATTAGTGCTGGTACATTACAAGAAAAAGTGCTGGTACATTACAAGAAAAAGTGCTGGTACATTACAAGAAAAAGTGCTGGTACATTACAAGGTAATTAGTGCTGGTACATTACAAGAAAAAGTGCTGGTACATTACAAGATAATAAGTGCTGGTACAATACAAGGTAATTAGTGCTGGTACATTACAAGAAAAAGTGCTGGTACATTACAAGATAATAAGTGCTGGTACAATACAAGGTAATTAGTGCTGGTACATTACAAGAAAACAATATTCAATAATAACAACCCACAATAAGAGTAAGGCGTCGGCCTCGTGTACTGGAGGTCGCGGGTCATGGTGGAGTCCGTAATTTTTTCAGGTGGACTTTCTGTTATTTTTTTGGATATCTGGTTAATAGAGATCGGACGCCGGTGTTCAGTGTTGCGCACGTTAAAAATCCATCGGAAGTTGGAAAACGAAAAAGAGTAGGCTTAACCACCGCCATTTGTAGTTTAGATGGCCATGGCTTAATAAAATTCTAAATGATGTTAAAAATCTAGCCAATTACGGGATCTTCGCCGGTGCTGTGGAGTTCGTGCATTGGGCTGAGATTCTTCACAAATATGGATAGGGAGCTGATGGGGTAAGCCTAGTCCAATGACGCTGATTCTTAGACTAAACTAAACTAAGAACAAATAACGCAGATACAGTTTGTTAAACACCTTCTCAGGTGTGAGAGTATAGATGAACAGATGAGAGCCTGGATGAACAGGTGAGAGTCTGGATGAACAGGTGTGAGTCTGGATGAACAGGTGTGAGTCTGGATGAACAGATCTGAGTCTGGATGAACAGGTGAGAGTCTGGATGAACAGATGTGAGTCTGGATGAACAGGTGTGAGAGTCTGGATGAACAGGTGTGAGAGTCTGGATGAACAGGTGTGAGTCTGGATGAACAGATGTGAGTCTGGATGAACAGGTGAGAGTCTGGATGAACAGATGTGAGTCTGGATGAACAGGTGTGAGAGTCTGGATGAACAGGTGAGAGTCTGGATGAACAGGTGTGAGAGTCTGGATGAACAGGTGAGAGTCTGGATGAACAGGTGAGAGTCTGGATGAACAGGTGTGAGTCTGGATGAACAGGTGTGAGTCTGGATGAACAGGTGTGAGTCTGGATGAACAGGTGTGAGTCTGGATGAACAGGTGTGAGAGTCTGGATGAACAGGTCAGAGAGTCTGGATGAACAGGTGTGAGAGTCTGGATGAACAGGTGAGAGAGTCTGGATGAACAAGTGAGAGAGTCTGGATGAACAGGTGAGAGAGTCTGGATGAACAGGTGAGAGTCTGGATGAACAGGTGAGAGTCTGGATGAACAGGTGTGAGTCTGGATGAACAGGTGTGAGAGTCTGGATGAACAGGTCAGAGAGTCTGGATGAACAGGTTTGAGAGTCTGGATGAACAGGTGAGAGAGTCTGGATGAACAAGTGAGAGAGTCTGGATGAACAGGTGAGAGAGTCTGGATGAACAGGTGAGAGTCTGGATGAACAGGTGAGAGTCTGGATGAATAGGTGTGAGTCTGGATGAACAGGTGTGAGAGTCTGGATGAACAGGTCAGAGAGTCTGGATGAACAGGTGTGAGAGTCTGGATGAACAGGTGAGAGAGTCTGGATGAACAAGTGAGAGAGTCTGGATGAACAGGTGAGAGAGTCTGGATGAACAGGTGAGAGTCTGGATGAACAGGTGAGAGAGTCTGGATGAACAAGTGAGAGAGTCTGGATGAACAGGTGAGAGAGTCTGGATGAACAGGTGAGAGTCTGGATGAACAGGTGAGAGTCTCGATGAACAGGTGAGAGAGTTTGGATGAACAGGTGTGAGAGTCTGGATGAACAGGTGAGAGAGTTTGGATGAACAGGTGTGAGAGTCTGGATGAACAGGTGATAGAGTTTGGATGAACAGGTGAGAGAGTCTGGATGAACAGGTGAGAGAGTTTGGATGAACAGGTGTGAGAGTCTGGATGAACAGGTGTGAGAGTCTGGATGAACAGGTGAGAGAGTTTGGATGACCAGGTGTGAGAGTCTGGATGAACAGGTGTGAGAGTCTGGATGAACAGGTGTGAGAGTCTGGATGAACAGGTGAGAGAGTCTGGATGAACAGGTGAGAGAGTCTGGATGAACAGGTGAGAGAGTCTGGATGAACAGGTGAGAGAGTCTGGATGAACAGGTGTGAGAGTCTGGATGAACAGGTGTGAGAGTCTGGATGAACAGGTGAGAGAGTCTGGATGAACAGGTGTGAGAGTCTGGATGAACAGGTGTGAGAGTCTGGATGAACAGGTGAGAGAGTCTGGATGAACAGGTGTGAGAGTCTGGATGAACAGGTGTGAGAGTCTGGATGAACAAGTGAGAAGGTCTGGATGAACAGGTGAGAGAGTCTGGATGAACAGGTGAGAGTCTGGATGAACAGGTGAGAGTCTGGATGAACAGGTGTGAGAGTCTGGATGAACAGGTGAGAGTCTGGATGAACAGGTCAGAGAGTCTGGATGAACAGGTGTGAGAGTCTGGATGAACAGGTGAGAGAGTCTGGATGAACAGGTGAGAGTCTGGATGAACAGGTGAGAGTCTGGATGAACAGGTGAGAGAGTCTGGATGAACAGGTGAGAGAGTCTGGATGAAAATGTGAGAGTCTGGATGAACAGGTGGGAGAGCCTGGATGAACAAGTGTGAGAGTCTGGATGAACAGATGTGAGTCTGAATGAACAGATGAGAGAGTCTGGATGAACAGGTGAGAGAGTCTGGATGAAAATGTGAGAGTCTGGATGAACAGGTGAGAGAGTCTGGATGAACAGGTGAGAGAGTCTGGATGAACAAGTGTGAGAGTCTGGATAAACAGGTGAGAGAGTCTGGATGAAAAGGGAGAGAGTATGGATGAACAGGTGAGAGAGTCTGGATGAACAGGTGAGAGAGTCTGGATGAAAAGGTGTGAGAGTCTGGATGAAAAGGTGTGAGAGTCTAGATGAACAGGTATGAAACCAGGATGACCAGGTTTTGTCTGTGTTTCCAGGTGGCAACGGACTTATTCTGTTAGGAGACGCGAAGAATGACAGACTGAAGATATGGGAGAACACGAGAAACTGGAAACAAAGCAAAGGGCAACTGACGTGACCAAATGTTCAAAGGGTAGATGGCTGGAAGGGAACACGATGGTGATAATTGATTGTGAAAATAGTTGATGCACCAAGCTCTGAATGTTCTCAATCTCTCGCTACCAAGCCCTGGACGTTCTCAATATCTCGCTACCAAGCCCTGAACGTTCTCAAACTCTCGCTACCAAGCCCTAAACGTTCTCAATCTCTCGCTACCAAGCCCTGAACGTTCTCAATCTCTCGCTACCAAGCCCTGAACGTTCTCAATCTCTCGCTACCAAGCCCTGAACGTTCTCAATCTCTCGCTACCAAGCTCTGAACGTTCTCAAACTCCCACTACCAAGCCCTGAACGTTCTCAAACTCCCACTACTAAGCCCTGAACGTTCTCAAACTCTCGCTACCAAGCCCTGAACGTTATCAAACTCTCGCTACCAAGTCCTGAACGTTCTGAAACTCCCGCTACCAAGCCCTGAACGTTCTCAAACTCCCACTACTAAGCCCTGAACGTTCTCAAACTCTCGCTACCAAGCCCTGAACGTTATCAAACTCTCGCTACCAAGTCCTGAACGTTCTCAAACTCCCACTACTAAGCCCTGAACGTTCTCAATCTCTCGCTACCAAGCCCTGAACGTTCTGAAACTCCCGCTACAAAGCCCTGAACGTTCTCAAACTCTCACTACTAAGCCCTGAACGTTCTCAATCTCTCGCTACCAAGCCCTGAACGTTCTCAAACTCGCACTAGTAAGCCCTGAACGTTCTGAAACTCCCGCTACCAAGCCCTGAACGTTCTCAAACTCCCACCACCAAACCCTGACCGTTCTCAATCTCCCACCACCAAACACTGACCGTTCTCAAACTCCCACCACCAAACACTGACCGTTCTCAATCTCCCACCACCAAACCCTGACCGTTCTCAATCTCCCACCACCAAACCCTGACCGTTCTCAATCTCCCACCACCAAACCCTGACCGTTCTCAAACTCCCACCACCAAACACTGACCGTTGTCAATCTCCCACCACCAAACCCTGACCGTTCTCAATCTACCACCACCAAACCCTGACCGTTCTCAATCTCCCACCACCAAACCCTGACCGTTCTCAATCTCCCACCACCAAACCCTGACCGTTCTCAAACTCCCACCACCAAACACTGACCGTTCTCAATCTCCCACCACCAAACCCTGACCGTTCTCAATCTCCCACCACCAAACCCTGACCGTTCTCAATCTCCCACCACCAAACCCTGACCGTTCTCAATCTCCCACCACCAAACCCTGACCGTTCTCAATCTCCCACCACCAAACCCTGACCGTTCTCAATCTCCCACCACCAAACCCTGACCGTTCTCAATCTCCCACCACCAAACCCTGACCGTTCTCAATCTCCCACCACCAAACCCTGACCGTTCTCAATCTCCCACCACCAAACCCTGACCGTTCTCAATCTCCCACCACCAAACCCTGACCGTTCTCAATCTCCCACCACCAAACCTTGACCGTTGTCATGCTCCCGCTACCAAGCCCAGAAAAGGACTCTGCAAGTAGCAGAATATAGTCCGGCGAACGGAATGCGTTGTGTTACAGTTTACACATTGAATGCGAAATTTGCACCTTTCGGCCCGACCTATCCTACTTAAGTATTATATTTTGGGGAACCGGGTTAGCTTTCCCTCTTCAATCCCTTCTCTTTAGCCAGTCGGATTTGTTGCAATTTGTTATCCAGGATCACCACGTGGAAGTGGAGAAGAGCCTTGGCAGCTCTGGGTCGCTGGCCCTGACGCTAGAAGTCAGCTCTGGGTCCCTAACGCTAGCAGTCAGCTCTGGGTAGCTGACCCTAACGCCATCAGTCAGCTGTGGGTAGCTGACCCTAACGCTATCAGTCAGCTCTGGGACCCTTACCCTAACGCTATCAGTCAGCTCTGGGACCCTTACCCTAACGCCATCAGTCAGCTGTGGGTAGCTGACCCTAACGCTATCAGTCAGCTCTGGGACCCTTACCCTAACGCTATCAGTCAGCTCTGGGACCCTTACCCTAACGCTAGCAGTCAGCTTGACTTCACTGACCTCTACAGCTCATGCACTGCTCACATCTTGATCCCACATCAAACTAAATAATTTGATTTGGAACACAATTGCAGCTTCTCTTAGCGTCCACGTTTTAATAAAGCCGCCAGCTTTCTAATTATACACTGTCTTACATTCCATATAAAGCAGAACGAAGAGAGTGAGAGAGAGAAAGATGAGGTGGTCCGACACCACGAGAGTACTACTTAAACCTGAACACGGTAATGGCCTCACTTTTAATCGGGCACTGACAGTTATATAGCCGTCACACAGAAACAAGTGACGATGTCCGTAGAGCCGCATCACGTATTAATGAAGGTTTCCTCCGGGGTATCGCGAGGTGTCATTATCGACATTATTATTACTGAGGTAATGGATGTACCGTATTGTAGCCGCTTTCAGTCTCGGCTGGTTACATAATAATACTTGTAAAGTATGTGATTACAAACGCCCAATGGCACGCACGCATACAATGTGCCACAGCACTTATTTAATGCCATGTTCTTTTTTTTAAAAACAATTATTGGGTGTTTTTTTGGGAATGGGTTTTACAAGTGACAGAATCTTATAACAGAAGGAGAAGACTTTATTGAAGAAATTGTCAGAAGCGACGATTTGCAATTACATCACATTTCTTTTTACATACTATACACCATGGTAGAAGAGGAGCGATTGAAAAACAACAACAACTAAGTGGCAGTGCAAGTTGAATCAGTCTGTTACAGGGGAAACACAAATCAGATAAGAAACAATACATTAAAATATGTTCTTCTTCTTCTTCGTTCATTCTCAATCTCCCACTACCAAACCCTGAAAGGGCTTAAGTAGCAGAATGTAGTCCAGAGAACGGAATGCGTTGTGTCGTAGTTTACAGCTTGGCTGCGATATTTGCACCTTTCGGTCCAACACATCCGACTTCAGCAAGCAATTTTTGAGTATCGGGTTAGCATTCCCTCTTCGATCCCTTCTCCTTAGCCAGTCCGCCCTGCTGCAGCCTGTTATCCAGGATCACCACGTGGAGGTGTAGAAGGGTCTTGGCAGCTTTGGTTCGCTAGCCCTGACGCTAGCAGTCAGCTATGGGTCGCTAACCACTGCAGCTCATGTGCTGCTCAGCATCGTGATCCCTAAAATATGTTCGAATGATGGACACCAAGCAAGCACACACGCAACAAACGTGAAACACAAATTCAAGTTTCACTTGGTCCAACTGACAATAACGTCCAGAGGTTTTCATCAAGACGTAGGCGTAACTCTTAAATCTTTAGCCTATCCCTTAACACTGGCACGGTTTTCACAAGATACAAACTTTGCTAAATGTGTTGTTTTTTTTTACGAGGTAACTTGAGGACAAATTCTCAAACTAAATATTGTGTTATTTTTGATGGAAGAGGAGCAGACATTTGTATCTTAGGGCACTGGTCGGTCTTCCATTACTATATTCATTGATAAGAGGTGGCTGACTGATAAAACCATTATTTCTAAAGTTCACGCAATTCATAATCACAAACTGCATTGGTTCTGTCCCCGGGTACAGTTTCACATTAATATACGTTTTATAAAAATGTTTTACATTGTACATTGATGGCTGATTGTTTCAGCTGATCCTGTCATCACTCAGCGGAACTCCACTCGTCTAGAATCAATAGAACGAGCTCCAAAATGGATCCTATTTAGGATAGGAAAACTTCAGTTAGCCAATTTATTATATATTTAGCATAAACTCATGATTGCGTGAGAATATGTGTTTCATCACCACGGTTTCGACTTTTGGCCGGATGCATGTGTCGTGCATGGTGACAGAGTAACCTAGAAGTACCACTCGTAAAGTTGTCGTCTATTGACTTACTAATGGCGACAGCTGTGGATCACACAATGGACATTCATTTCATACAAGTGACAACTTACGTGGTACTGCACTAACAGCCACAACATATGTGGTACTCCACTAACAGCAACAACATATATGGTACTCCACTGACAGCCACAACATACGTAGTACTCCACTAACAGCAACAACATATATGGTACTCCACTGACAGCCACAACATACGTAGTACTCCACTAACAGCAACAACATATATGGTACTCCACTGACAGCCACAACATACGTAGTACTCCACTAACAGCAACAACATATATGGTACTCCACTGACAGCCACAACATACGTAGTACTCCACTAACAGCAACAACATACGTGGTACTCCACTAACAGCCACAACATACGTGGTACTCCACTGACAGCCACAACATACGTAGTACTCCACTAACAGCAACAACATACGTGGTACTCCACTAACAGCCACAACATACGTGGTACTCCACTAACAGCAACAACATATATGGTACTCCACTAACAGCCACAACATATATGGTACTCCACTGACAGCCACAACATACGTAGTACTCCACTAACAGCAACAACATATATGGTACTCCACTAACAGCCACAACATACGTGGTACTCCACTAACAGCCACAACATACGTAGTACTCCACTAACAGCAACAACATACGCGGTACTCCACTAACAGCCACAACATACGTGGTACTCCACTAACAGCAAACACATACGCAGTACTCCACTAACAGCCACAACATACGCGGTACTCCACTAACAGCAACAACATACGTGGTACTCCACTAACAGCCACAACATACGCGGTACTCCACTAACAGCAACATACGCGGTACTCCACTAACAGAAACAACATACGTGGTACTCCACTAACAGCAAACACATACGTGGTACTCCACTAACAGCAACAACATACGTGGTACTCCACTAACAGCAACAACATACGTGGTACTCCACTAACAGCAACAACATACGTGGTACTCCACTAACAGCCACAACATACGCGGTACTCCACTAACAGAAACAACATACGTGGTACTCCACTAACAGCAACAACATACGTGGTACTCCACTAACAGCAACAACATACGTGGTACTCCACTAACAGCCACAACATACGCGGTACTCCACTAACAGCAACATACGCGGTACTCCACTAACAGAAACAACATACGTGGTACTCCACTAACAGCAACAACATACGTGGTACTCCACTAACAGCAACAACATATGTGGTACTCCACTAACAGCAACAACATACGTGGTACTCCACTAACAGCAACAACATATGTGGTACTCCACTAACAGCAACAACATACGTGGTACTCCACTAACAGCAACAACATACGGCCGAATCCTACCATAGGGCCACGCCCTCACCCCCCTCCCCCAAGAGCAAGTCGCATCGACCTGTTTCCCCGTAACATCTGGTGACCAACCCCCCCCCCCCCCCCCGCTCCCCTACAACACACACTGATAACCATAATTGTTGTGTATCACACATTTCACTCCGCACTTCCTCCACTCCGATATCAAACTGCAAAAGGCCATTACCAGCCCCAGCTATAGCTGCCCGAAATCAATATGCCAAGTATCGAATCGGGTAATCAATACAATAGATATCAAGACCGTTAGCCCCTCTAGGTGTGTTCATGTATATTATGTTTCAATGCCTGCCAACGCTGGTCGTAGCAAACACGTGTGTGTCCGGTTATCGCTGAATCAAGTACTGGAGAATGTTATTCTCCAGGTGAATGTCCCAGGATCCCAATTGTGGATGGTGAATGTCCCATGATCCCAATTGTGGATGGTGAATGTCCCAGGATCCCAACTGTAGGTGGTGAATGTCCCAGGATCTCAATTGTTGATGGTGAATGTACTAGGATCACAATTGTAGATGGTGAATGTACCAGGATCCCAATTGTGGATGGTGAATGTCCCAGGATCCCGATTGTGGATGGTAAATGTACCAGGATCCCAATTGTCGATGGTGAATGTCCCAGGATCCCGATTGTGGATGGTAAATGTACCAGGATCCCAATTGTGGATGGTGAATGTCCCAGGTTCCCAATTGTGGATTGTGAATGTACCAGGATCCCAGGTGTGGGTGGTGAATGACCTAGGATCCCAATTGTGGATGGTGAATGACCTAGGATCCCAATTGTGGATGGTGAATGCCCCATGATCCCAAGTGTGGGTAGTGAATGTCCCAGGATCCCAAATGTGGATGGTGAATAACCCAGGAAAAGTGTGGCTGGTGAATGACCCAGGATCCCAAATACGGATAGTTTTGCCGTTTGTTGAGAGGAAATAATAGGACCACTGGGCTCTACAATGCATGTAACAAGTGACTAAGGAGAGTTGTGAATGTGATTGGTAGCCTTATCATGCAATATGAAATACTACATAAGTTACCACTACAAGAGCAACTTGACATGGGGATGACTTAAAAGAGAAACCAAAACAGAATACCAGTATTCTTATCGGAACGCAGATGTTGAATAATAAGAGTTGTGCATAGAGCTGCCAACATCATCATATGAGGCATCCCATGTGACAAGGCAAATCAACCATTTGTCAAAAGTTTCGAGTTTTTTTTTTAAATTGCTAATTTCCTCTTGTACTATAGTTGTGTTAACACTGTCCGGCTGAATAGCCCTTATGGGATCAAGATGCTGAGCAGCGCATGAGCTGCAGTGGTCAGCGACCCATAGCTGACTGCTAGCGTCAGGGCAAGCGAACCATAGCTGCCAAGACCCTTCTACACTTCCACGCGGTGATCCTGGATAACAGGCTGCAGCAGGGCAGACTGGCTTAGGAGAAGGGATCGAAGAGGGAATGCTAACCCGATACTCAAAAAATGTTTGCTGAAGTCGGATGTGTTGGACCGAAAGGTGCAAATATCGCAGCCAAGCTGTAAACTACGACACAACGCATTCCGTTCTCTGGACTACATTCCGCTACTTAAGCCTTTTCAGGGTTTGGTAGTGGGAGATTGAGAACAAACGAAGAAGAAGAAGAAGAATGGCCCTTATCATTATTGGTGTTATCTTGGTGGCCTATCCTTGTCATACGACCTCTTGTGGTTATCGAAAAGGCACGACAAACTGCGTTAGATGCCTTCCCACCTTTCTACCCTGCGGGTTACATGTTTACGGAAAGGCTTCGGTGGTAACCCTGAGGCAAAATCTGCATCCTATGCTATCTCCAGTCGTCTCGATGAATGTCTTGCCACTGGCAAAAGGTAGCTTAGGCTCTGTGAGTGAGGTTGACAAAAGGCGCAGTTTCTTCCTCACTTTAATCCAAATATCAGCGCAAGTCACCCATTTCAGCGGACACAGCAAGAGATACGACTGTCCACACGGCTGAACAAAGAGAGTGGTCTTCATCACTTGTGATGGACAAACTATCATCCTTGTAATACCAATTGGTGGTTTAGCCTTGTCATACCAATTGGTGGCCTATCCTTGTCCTAATAATTGGTGGCCTATCCTTGTCATACAATTGGTGGCCTATCCTTGTCATACCAATTGGTGGCCTATCCTTGTCATACAATTGGTGGCCTATCCTTGTCATACCAATTGGTGGCCTATCCTTGTCATACCAATTGGTGGCCTATCCTTGTCCTAATAATTGGTGGCCTATCCTTGTCATACCAATTGGTGGCCTATCCTTGTCATACCAATTGGTGGCCTATCCTTGTCCTAATAATTGGTGGCCTATCCTTGTCATACCAATTGGTGGCCTATCCTTGTCCTAATAATTGGTGGCCTATCCTTGTCATACCAATTGGTGGCCTATCCTTGTCATACCAATTGGTGGCCTATCCTTGTCATACCAATTGGTGGCCTATCCTTGTCATACCAATTTTTGGTTTAGCCTTGTCATACCAAACCACAAACCACAATATCTGATCTCTCCACATGCAAATATACCTTGTCGAGGTTGAAGCACGTGTGCGCCCGAATAAGCCAGGGATCTGTGCTGGCGAGGGTATTACTCTTGGCAGGATCACCCAAGCGGGAAAGATCTTTGAAGAGGGACCAGACAGATCCTCGAAGAGGGGGCAGAAATATTCTCGAAGAGGGGGCAGACAGATCCTCGAAAAGGGGAAGACAGATCCTCGAAAAGAGGAAGGCAGATTCTCGAAGAGGGACCAGACAGATTCTCGAAGAGAGAACAGACAGATTCTCGAAGAGGGACCAGACAGATCCTTGAAGAGGGACAGGACAGATCCTAGAAGAGGGACCAGGCTGATCCAAGAAGAGGGACCAGATATATCCTCGAAGATGGACCGGACAGATCCTCGAAGAGAGACCAGATTGCAGAGCCGAGGAGCAGGCACAGCTCTGTATGTGCAGCTGCAGAGCCCGTCGGAAAGTGGTACGTGTTCCGGGTTGCAACAATCCACCGCACACCATGGGTTAAATGCATTTTTGTCTCGTTCTATGTTGTGTGTTCTCTATCAATTATTCCCATGGATGACGAAGAGATGCAGGCCAGCGGACATTGCACCTCCGCCCCTTTGTGATGATATCCAGGAAGCGCTGGATGCAAGTCGTGTCGTCACTACAGATAAGATGGCACGGGGAATTATGACGTTGGCTTACTCAGATGCGTTTCTCAGTCCCTGACAGGACGTGACGATCCTGGGATACGACACACTGGTCTGCCTTCCTTCCGGGATACTCAAAAGATGCGTTGATACCCTTTCCTTCGACATCACGATGTTTCTAAAACAGAGATCTTCAGTCACAGAACGGGACATTTCTGACTCAAGGCCTATCTTCACAGAATGGGTCTTAGTGACATCCACCCCGTGAGATCGTGGAGCATTCAAGAAAACAACAGAACATATCCTGTAGACTATCGAGAGACGGCCTGGCCCAGGAGACCGACCATGCTCGAAAAGTTGTTAGGGACCGTCGAAGACCGGAATGCAGTCTCATGAACCTCATCGGACTAGAAGCTCAGTATCAGTTGATCGAAGCAGAATGGTGATGTCAAAATATACCAGCTGACAGCTAAAGGCATTACATCATCATCAACAGCAGCCACACAAGATCAAGACCACCTGATGATCTGCCTAAACCTCCCGGAGACTTGCAGTGTGACCGACCTACTGAGTGGCAAGAACAGGGCAAGCCATTAGAAGAATGATGTGTGACGTAGTACGGAAAATAGATCATTTCATCATCGGTTTTAGTGAACTGACCCCTACCATCTACAAGGTCTCATTAAACAGCAGGCTACAAGGTATCCTTACACAAGTACTAGGAGCTTGAAAGACGACTTGTACCAGTGTTTATTAGAGTAGGACTGCTGTAACCGTCCAAACATGTCACCAAACGGCAACGATGCTGCTGTTGTTGTTCCAAGCTACTTGGTCTGAGATAATTTTTGACAACGTTTCTTTCATAGTGGGTTACAGTTGCTCTTCATCCATCCTCATTCGTACTTAAGGATGTCTTCTTGTCTGTAGTGTTGTGTCAGGTCCTCTTGTCTGTAGTGTTGTGTCAAGTCCTCTTGTCTGTAGTGTTGTGTCAGGTCCTCTTGTCTGTAGTGTTGTGTCAGGTCCTCTTGTCTGTAATGTTGTGTCAGGTCCAGTTGTCTGTAGTGTTGTATCATGTCCTCTTGTCTATAGTCTTGTGTCAGGTCCTCATGTCTGTAGTGTTGTGTCAGGTCCTCTTGTCTGAGGTCCTCTTGTCTGTAGTGTTGTGTCAGGTCCTCTTGTCTATAGTGTTGTTTCAGGTCCTCTTGTCTGTAGTGTTGTGTCAGGGCCCTGAGGCGTAGTTAAGGATGTCCTCTTGTCTGTAGTGTTGTGTCAGCTCCTCTTGTCTGTAGTGTTGTGTCAAGTCCTCTTGTCTACTAAAGTCTTGTGTCAGGTCCTCTTGTCTGTAGTGTTGTGTCAGGTCCTCTTGTCTATAGTGTTGTGTCAGGGCCCTGAGGCGTACTTAAGGATGTCCTCTTGTATGTAGTGTTGTGTCAGGTCCTCTTGTCTGTAGTGTTGTGTCAGGGCCCCGAGGCGTACTTAAGGTGGGTTATTAATCTGCATGTTTTACCTGACCAAGGACACGAGCTGGACTATTGCTCTGCATGTTTCACCTGACCAAGGACACGAGCTGGACTATTGCTCTGCATGTTTCACCTGACCAAGGACACGAGCTGGACTATTGCTCTGCATGTTTCATCTGACCATGATTATTCTTCCACCACTGAAAGGTAACTAGCGAATAATGTGCATGGAGCTAGCCATCTGATCGTGTCATAAAACTATTAAACTAATCAATCAAGAATCATCAAATCAATCAAATTTAACAAGATCATCATCCCCATTAGTGGTCTCATGCTCCTACCGCAACAATAATTTTTTTTGAATTTGTGTCCACAATTATGTTGTACACAAGTAAATTGAAGGTCAATCGTCGATTCTCAGAAAAGCGGCGTACATCCAGCAGGGGCATGAGGCCGGATAGGCCTTTGACATGGACGAGTTCACTTCCTTGGTGCTCATATCTTGCTAGGCACAGAAGTCACGAGTTAATTACTAGTAATCCATCGGCCAATCAATGAAGGCCCAGTGACCCCAGCAGACACACATCAGTGTTACATAAATCCATTGTTATGGTCTATCTGGAGGATTTTTAGGGCTGGGGAACAAAAGCTTCTTTCCCTTACAGTCGCCACAACGTATTTAGGCTAGGATTTTAGTGAGGTTGCGTGGCCTAGGGGTAAAACTCGCTTGATTTTCACAATACCAACGGACCGGGTTCGATTCCCACCGTGTCCAGTTTAGCAGACACTGGGTTTTTTACACGCGCCATCGCCCCTTCCCGTACGGAAAGTAATGGCAACCTGCCGTACTGCACACTAGACAAAAACTTATAACAGCCAAACGGTGACGGTTGTAGGAAGCGGCGTTCTGTAAAAAACATGCTACTTACTTTTTTTTCCCCAATAGAAAAGCAATCTATGGTTTTTCCAAGGTTCTGAACTCGTGTCCTTTTGTTAAATGAGACTACCACGCTAACCAGTGGATACCTGCTCCACCTGTGAACATTCGCTTAAAACCATCTGGTCACTCTGCCACTTTTACACACATTCACACAGTTTAGTTTCAGTCGCTTGCTTCTCCGTTCGTCTTTGACAAGTCCCTTCCACAAGAACCTCCCAATGCCAGTGACTGGCTGGATAGAACGCATTTCAGTTTTGTCTGTACTAAGTACAATCGAGCTAGTCTTAAAATACTGACCACGAGTCAGGTCAACCATATCTAGTGATTCATTCTTCTAGTCTTTCTGGAGAGTTCCTATCTGGTTGGTAGATCCTGACTTTCTGGAGAGTTCCTATCTGGTTGGTAGATCCTGACTTTCTGGAGAGTTCCTATCTGGTTGGTAGATCCTGACTTTCTGGAGAGTTCCTATCTGGTTGGTAGATCTGTCTGACTTTCTGGAGAGTTCCTATCTGGTTGGTAGATCCTGACTTTCTGGAGAGTTCCTATCTGGTTGGTAGATCTGTCTGACTTTCTGGAGAGTTCCTATCTGGTTGGTAGATCTGTCTGACTTTCTGGAGAGTTCCTATCTGGTTGGTAGATCTGTCTGACTTTCTGGAGAGTTCCTATCTGGTTGGTAGATCTGTCTGACTTTCTGGAGAGTTCCTATCTGGTTGGTAGATCTGTCTGACTTTCTGGAGAGTTCCTATCTGGTTGGTAGATCCTGACTTTCTGGAGAGTTCCTATCTGGTTGGTAAATACTGACTTTCTGGAGAGTTCCTATTTGGTTGATAGATCCTGACTTTCCGGAGAGTTCCTATCTGGTTGGTAGATCCTGACTTTCTGGAGAGTTCCTATCTGGTTGGTAGATCCTGACTTTCTGGAGAGTTCCTATCTGGTTGGTAGATCCTGACTTTCTGGAGAGTTCCTATCTGGTTGGTAGATCCTGTCTGACTTTCTGGAGAGTTCCTATCTGGTTGGTAGATCCTGACTTTTTGGAGAGTTCCTATCTGGTTGGTAGATCCTGACTTTCTGGAGAGTTCCTATCTGGTTGGTAGATCCTGACTTTCTGGAGAGTTCCTATCTGGTTGGTAGATCCTGACTTTCTGGAGAGTTCCTATCTGGTTGGTAGATCCTGACTTTCTGGACAGTTCCTATCTGGTTGGTAGATCCTGACTTTCTGGAGAGTTCCTATCTGGTTGGTAGATCCTGACTTTCTGGAGAGTTCCTATCTGGTTGGTAGATCCTGACTTTCTGGAGAGTTCCTATCTGGTTGGTAGATCCTGACTTTCTGGAGAGTTCCTATCTGGTTGGTAGATCCTGACTTTCTGGAGAGTTCCTATCTGGTTGGTAGATCCTGACTTTCTGGAGAGTTCCTATCTGGTTGGTAGATCTGTCTGACTTTCTGGAGAGTTCCTATCTGGTTGGTTGATCCTGACTTTCTGGAAAGTTCCTATCTGGTTGGTAGATCCTGACTTTCTGGAGAGTTCCTATCTGGTTGGTAGATCCTGACTTTCTGGAGAGTTCCTATCTGGTTGGTAAATCCTGACTTTCTGGAGAGTTCCTATCTGGTTGGTAGATCCTGACTTTCTGGAGAGTTCCTATCTGGGTGGTAGATCCTGACTTTCTGGAGAGTTCCTATCTGGTTGGTAGATCCTGACTTTCTGGAGAGTTCCTATCTGGTTGGTAGATCCTGACTTTCTGGAGAGTTCCTATCTGGTTGGTAGATCCTGTCTGACTTTCTGGAGAGTTCCTATCTGGTTGGTAGATCCTGTCTGACTTTCTGGAGAGTTCCTATCTGGTTGGTAGATCCTGACTTTCTGGAGAGTTCCTATCTGGTTGGTAGATCCTGACTTTCTGGAGAGTTCCTATCTGGTTGGTAGATCCTGACTTTCTGGAGAGTTCCTATCTGGTTGGTAGATCCTGACTTTCTGGAGAGTTCCTATCTGTTTGGTAGATCCTGACTTTCTGGAGAGTTCCTATCTGGTTGGTAGATCCTGTCTGACTTTCTGGAGAGTTCCTATCTGGTTGGTAGATCCTGTCTGACTTTCTGGAGAGTTCCTATCTGGTTGGTAGATCCTGACTTTCTGGAGAGTTCCTATCTGGTTGGTAGATCCTGACTTTCTGGAGAGTTCCTATCTGGTTGGTAGATCCTGACTTTCTGGAGAGTTCCTATCTGGTTGGTAGATCCTGACTTTCTGGAGAGTTCCTATCTGGTTGGTAGATCCTGACTTTCTGGAGAGTTCCTATCTGGTTGGTAGATCCTGACTTTCTGGAGAGTTCCTATCTGGTTGGTAGATCCTGACTTTCTGGAGAGTTCCTATCTGGTTGGTAGCTCCTGTCTGACTTTCTGGAGAGTTCCTATCTGGTTGGTAGATCCTGACTTTCTGGAGAGTTCCTATCTGGTTGGTAAATCCTGACTTTCTGGAGTTCCTATCTGGTTGGTAGATCCTGACTTTCTGGAGAGTTCCTATCTGGTTGGTAGATCTGTCTGACTTTCTGGAGAGTTCCTATCTGGTTGGTAGATCTGTCTGACTTTCTGGAGAGTTCCTATCTGGTTGGTAGATCCTGACTTTCTGGAGAGTTCCTATCTGGTTGGTAAATACTGACTTTCTGGAGAGTTCCTATTTGGTTGATAGATCCTGACTTTCCGGAGAGTTCCTATCTGGTTGGTAGATCCTGACTTTCTGGAGAGTTCCTATCTGGTTGGTAGATCCTGACTTTCTGGAGAGTTCCTATCTGGTTGGTAGATCCTGACTTTCTGGAGAGTTCCTATCTGGTTGGTAGATCCTGTCTGACTTTCTGGAGAGTTCCTATCTGGTTGGTAGATCCTGACTTTCTGGAGAGTTCCTATCTGGTTGGTAGATCCTGACTTTCTGGAGAGTTCCTATCTGGTTGGTAGATCCTGACTTTCTGGAGAGTTCCTATCTGGTTGGTAGATCCTGACTTTCTGGAGAGTTCCTATCTGGTTGGTAGATCCTGACTTTCTGGACAGTTCCTATCTGGTTGGTAGATCCTGACTTTCTGGAGAGTTCCTATCTGGTTGGTAGATCCTGACTTTCTGGAGAGTTCCTATCTGGTTGGTAGATCCTGACTTTCTGGAGAGTTCCTATCTGGTTGGTAGATCCTGACTTTCTGGAGAGTTCCTATCTGGTTGGTAGATCCTGACTTTCTGGAGAGTTCCTATCTGGTTGGTAGATCCTGACTTTCTGGAGAGTTCCTATCTGGTTGGTAGATCTGTCTGACTTTCTGGAGAGTTCCTATCTGGTTGGTTGATCCTGACTTTCTGGAGAGTTCCTATCTGGTTGGTAGATCCTGACTTTCTGGAGAGTTCCTATCTGGTTGGTAGATCCTGACTTTCTGGAGAGTTCCTATCTGGTTGGTAAATCCTGACTTTCTGGAGAGTTCCTATCTGGTTGGTAGATCCTGACTTTCTGGAGAGTTCCTATCTGGGTGGTAGATCCTGACTTTCTGGAGAGTTCCTATCTGGTTGGTAGATCCTGACTTTCTGGAGAGTTCCTATCTGGTTGGTAGATCCTGACTTTCTGGAGAGTTCCTATCTGGTTGGTAGATCCTGTCTGACTTTCTGGAGAGTTCCTATCTGGTTGGTAGATCCTGTCTGACTTTCTGGAGAGTTCCTATCTGGTTGGTAGATCCTGACTTTCTGGAGAGTTCCTATCTGGTTGGTAGATCCTGACTTTCTGGAGAGTTCCTATCTGGTTGGTAGATCCTGACTTTCTGGAGAGTTCCTATCTGGTTGGTAGATCCTGACTTTCTGGAGAGTTCCTATCTGGTTGGTAGATCCTGACTTTCTGGAGAGTTCCTATCTGGTTGGTAGATCCTGACTTTCTGGAGAGTTCCTATCTGGTTGGTAGATCCTGACTTTCTGGAGAGTTCCTATCTGGTTGGTAGCTCCTGTCTGACTTTCTGGAGAGTTCCTATCTGGTTGGTAGATCCTGACTTTCTGGAGAGTTCCTATCTGGTTGGTAAATCCTGACTTTCTGGAGTTCCTATCTGGTTGGTAGATCCTGACTTTCTGGAGAGTTCCTATCTGGTTGGTAGATCCTGACTTTCTGGAGAGTTCCTATCTGGTTGGTAGATCCTGACTTTCTGGAGAGTTCCTATCTGGTTGGTAGACGCTGTCTGACTTTCTGGAGAGTTCCTATCTGGTTGGTAGATCCTGTCTGACTTTCTGGAGAGTTCCTATCTGGTTGGTAGATCCTGACTTTCTGGAGAGTTCCTATCTGGTTGGTAGATCCTGACTTTCTGGAGAGTTCCTATCTGGTTGGTAGATCCTGACTTTCTGGAGAGTTCCTATCTGGTTGGTAGATCTGTCTGACTTTCTGGAGAGTTCCTATCTGGTTGGTAGATCTGTCTGACTTTCTGGAGAGTTCCTATCTGGTTGGTAGATCCTGACTTTCTGGAGAGTTCCTATCTGGTTGGTAGATCCTGACTTTCTGGAGAGTTCCTATCTGGTTGGTAGATCCTGACTTTCTGGAGAGTTCCTATCTGGTTGGTAGATCCTGACTTTCTAGAGAGTTCCTATCTGGTTGGTAGATCCTGACTTTCTGGAGAGTTCCTATCTGGTTGGTAGATCCTGTCTGACTTTCTGGAGAGTTCCTATCTGGTTGGTAGATCCTGACTTTCTGGAGAGTTCCTATCTGGTTGGTAGATCCTGACTTTCTGGAGAGTTCCTATCTGGTTGGTAGATCCTGACTTTCTGGAGAGTTCCTATCTGGTTGGTAGATCCTGACTTTCTGGAGAGTTCCTATCTGGTTGGTAGATCCTGACTTTCTGGAGAGTTCCTATCTGGTTGGTAGATCCTGACTTTCTGGAGAGTTCCTATCTGGTTGGTAGATCCTGACTTTCTGGAGAGTTCCTATCTGGTTGGTAGATCCTGTCTGACCTTCTGGAGAGTTCCTATCTGGTTGGTAGATCCTGACTTTCTGGAGAGTTCCTATCTGGTTGGTAGATCCTGACTTTCTGGAGAGTTCCTATCTGGTTGGTAGATCCTTTCTAGAGAGTTCCTATCTGGTTGGTAGATCCTGACTTTCTGGAGAGTTCCTATCTGGTTGGTAGATCCTGACTTTCTGGAGAGTTTCTATCTGGTTGGTAGATCCTGTCTGACTTTCTGGAGAGTTCCTATCTGGTTGGTAGATCCTGACTTTCTGGAGAGTTCCTATCTGGTTGGTAGATCTGTCTGACTTTCTGGAGAGTTCCTATCTGGTTGGTAGATCCTGACTTTCTGGAGAGTTCCTATCTGGTTGGTAGATACTGTCTGACTTTCTGGAGAGTTCCTATCTGGTTGGTAGATCCTGACTTTCTAGAGAGTTCCTATCTGGTTGGTAGATCCTGTCTGACTCTGCAGAGACGTGTTTTCTGGATGTTAACTATTGACTTCCAACTTATTCGTATGTTTCACCTGACTGATATTTCTTGGCTCCCATCGTACCAGTATATTTTACCTCTCTAATAACTCTTGACAAAAACGGGGAAGGTGGAAGACAAGACAACAACAGTGGAGGAGGAAGACAAAACGGTGACAAGGGAAGAGAAGAACGGTTAAAAAAGGAAGACAAGAACAAGGACAAAGAAAGACAAGAGCAGTGGCAAAGGAATAGAACAACGGTGAGAAAGGAAGACAAGAACGGTGAGAAAGGAAGACAAGAACAAGGACAAAGAAAGACAAGAGCAGTGGCAAAGAAAGACAAGAGCAGTGGCAAAGGAATAGAACAACGGTGAGAAAGGAAGACAAAAACGGTGAGAAAGGAAGACAAGAACGGTGAGAAAGGAAGACAAGAACAGTGGAGGAGGAAGACAAGAACGGTGAGAAAGGAAGACAAGAACGGTGAGAAAGGAAGACAAGAACGGTGGCAAAGGAATAGAACAACGGTGAGAAAGGAAGACAAGAGAGGTAAGAAAGGAAGACAAGAACGGTGAGAAAGGAAGACAAGAACGGTGAGAAAGGAAGACAAGAACGGTGAGAAAGGAAGACAAGAGAGGTAAGAAAGGAAGACAAGAGAGGTAAGAAAGGAAGACAAGAGAGGTAAGAAACGAAGACAAGAGAGGTAAGAAAGGAAGACAAGAGAGGTAAGAAAGGAAGACAAGAGAGGTAAGAAAGGAGGTCCAGACACGAGGAGCGTTATTGAAGGCACGTGGTCCACGAGATAAAATATTTACCTTCCGGATATTGACATTTCCGGTGACAAGGTGTTTTCTGAATTAAGAGCTGGGTGAGAATCAATACAAGGCAAACAAAAACAGAACAACATGGACAGCCTATTCAATGTCAACCATTGTGTGTGTATGGGCGCAGCTGTTGGCCCTAGGAAGCCTCAGGTCGGTGGCGGCTAGCCTAGTATAGCACCAGCTTGCACTAAATCCTACTGTAGACAAACTGAAACATATTTACCAAGGTACATCTAATTAACTTGCCCCTCAGAGATAGGCTACCAGATATTCTAAAACGGTGGACTGAAATAAGTTAAAGCTAAACTTATCCCAGTTGTGTTCTGATCCAAAGAATCGACAACACTGTACTCCGCGGAAACCTATAGGTGCTCAGTCTCTTCAGTAAATGGCGAACGGTGTAGATACTTATGTTACTGCAGCTCGTTTGGTGTACTTGTAGTAAGTCACTTTAGTCAGGTATAGGGATTCCTTGAGGCTTTTCCTGTACCGCGTCATTTGCCCTCTGGGCAAAGGACATTCTTCTGTTTTTGATAGCTATTTAGTTGACTGGTCCATATTTATTGAATATTTTGGTTGCTTAAAATATCTACAGGAAGAGAATGCATGTGACCTGCCAAGACATTCTTTGACGCCTCTTACGAAATGCTTGGCACATTCAGTGTAACTATTATTTGCTCCTCTTTAAGGCCCTGACACAATTCGGTCCTGACACAATTCGGACGCGGAAGAAGTGAAAATATTGTGAAACCTGTAATACTTTCCCAGAATGTTGACATGGATGACGTAGGACGAGAGGTCCTCTTGCACAGTGATTGTTTGTACCACAGAGACTTGGGCAGAGAGGTATATAATTAGTGAGAGAGATAGAGGCGGACAGAGAGAGAAAAGCGGACACACAAAGAGAGAGAGAGAGAGAGAGAGAGAGGTGGACAGAATGAGAGAGAGAGAGCGACGGTTTGAGACATTCAAAGAACATTAAGTTACTATTGTTGATGAGAGCTTTGTGCGACCGATTTAAGACGTGATTTTGTGCAATGTGGAAATGGAGATGGCCTTGTTTTGACTGCCGTTTTGTAAAGAAGGAATGAGTCAGAAGGCTCGATGATACAGCTCTTGACTATGGTATGGAGATAAACGCTGGAAAGACAAAATTAATGACCAACAACGCTGATGACTTCAACAGTGGGATACAAACTAATGGCCAGGAACTCGAAGTGGTTGACAAATTTAAATATCTGGGTTCGAAATGTGAGGTGTTGGCCAGAATGGCACAGTCAATAGCAGAGCTTGCATGGTGTAACAAATCTGGCAAGATAAACTGTTAGCACTATGCACGAAAATCAGATTAATGCGTACATTGGTCCTGTCAATATTCCTCTATGCTCGTGAGACATGGACAGTTACAACAAAGTGCAGTGGCTGATACAGACCTTGGCGATGAGATATTTTCGAAGACTTTTAAACGTCACGTAGAAAGATCGAATTACGAATGAGGAAACAGGAGATAGAATTACAACAGCAATAGGGCCTTTCGAAGACTTGGCAACTGTCAAAAGAAGGAAACTCGCTTGGTACGGTCACATATCAAGATCAAATGGTCTTGCAAATACGAGATTGCACATAAAGGTGCAAGGCAGGCGACGAAGAGGCTGACCCAAAAAGAGGTGGGAGGACAACTTATAAGAATGGACCAATCTCCGACCAGAAGAGTCACAGGCAGCGGCCGCTATCAGAGAAGGGTGGCGTGGGTTTGTGAGGATGTCTTCATGTATGCCCCAACGACCTCACCGGTTACAGGATGATCTGACCTGACCTGAAAGAAGATGTCAGGGAGTCCGGTACTGTTCCTAGCAATCTGTAAGCACGAGTTCGACGTCTGGGATACACATTAGTAATTATGACACGTCACAAGGAATACTATTCTTATGTGTTATCGATGTGAATAGTTAACCATACAGATATACCCCCCCCCCCCCCCCCTCTCAAGTATCGGTCATACAACCAACCATACCAATGAGATTGTTGAATGATGGTAGGTCAGTTAGTGTGACGCTCTCAACCTACTGTTGTTGAATGATGGCAGATCAGTGACGCTCTCAACTACTGTTGTTGAATGATGGTCGCTACGTTAGTGTGACGCTCTCAACCTACTGTTGTTGAATGATGGCAGATCAGTGACGCTCTCAACTACTGTTGTTGAATGATGGTCGCTACGTTAGTGTGACGCTCTCAACCTACTGTTGTTGAATGATGGCAGATCAGTGACGCTCTCAACTACTGTTGTTGAATGATGGTAGCTCAGTGACGCTCTCAACTACTGTTGTTGAATGATGGTAGATCAGTGACGCTCTCAACTACTGTTGTTGAATGATGGTCGCTACGTTAGTGTGACGCTCTCAACCTACTGTTGTTGAATGATGGCAGATCAGTGACGCTCTCAACTACTGTTGTTGAATGATGGTCGCTACGTTAGTGTGACGCTCTCAACTACTGTTGTTGAATGATGGTAGATCAGTGACGCTCTCAACTACTGTTGTTGAATGATGGTCGCTACGTTAGTGTGACGCTCTCAACCTACTGTTGTTGAATGATGGCAGATCAGTGACGCTCTCAACTACTGTTGTTGAATGATGGTAGCTCAGTGACGCTCTCAACTACTGTTGTTGAATGATGGTAGATCAGTTAGTGTGACGCTCTCAACTACTGTTGTTGAATGATGGTAGCTCAGTGACGCTCTCAACTACTGTTGTTGAATGATGGTAGCTCAGTGACGCTCTCAACTACTGTTGTTGAATGATGGTAGCTCAGTGACGCTCTCAACTACTGTTGTTGAATGATGGTAGATCAGTGACGCTCTCAACTACTGTTGTTGAATGATGGTAGATCAGTGACGCTCTCAACTACTGTTGTTGAATGATGGTAGATCAGTTAGTGTGACGCTCTCAACTATTGTTGTTGAATGATGGTAGATCAGTTAGTGTGACGCTCTCAACTACTGTTGTTGAATGATGGTAGATCAGTTAGTGTGACGCTCTCAACCTTCTGTTGTAGCCTTGTCCTGAGTGTCTCCTTCCTTCATACTAGTAACAAATCCGTGCGCGTACACACACATAAATAAATATAAACACATATACATATAAATATAAACACATATACATATAAATATAAACACATATACATATAAATATAAACACATATACATATAAATATAAACACATATACATATAAATATACACTCACATACATATACGAGGTATTTTCAAAAAGGTCCCGGAATTAGTGGATTGTACAAAAATACGTTACAATAGAATTATCTACACTACATTTTCTTCAAATTATTTCCCTTCGGCAACAACACACTTTTGCCAACATGCATACAGCTGCTGGGAACATTCGGGGAACCCATTCTTTGACACCTCTCTCAGCTGCTGGGAACATTCGGGGAACCCATTCTTTGACATCTCTCACAGCTGTCTTGTCACATTGGTGATAACGTCCTCAGCATACTCGAATCGCTTTCCTTTCAGCGCCGACTTCAGTCAAGAGAACAGGAAAATATCAGCCGGTGCCAGGTCGGGATATTATTTTTTTTTGCGTTCGCCTTATTTCTCTTATCCCCAAGGCGGTGTGCATTACACTGCGGTTTTTATTTTGCGCCTGTCGGCTTAGTGCATCCGACTTCATCATGCATTTTATGTAAGGGTCTGCTTCCTCCAGCATTTTCTAAGGGTTTGCTTCCCCGGGGTAACGGCCGGTGCTGTGATGGGGATCGAACCCAGCACCTTCCAGTTGTGAGCCGGGCCACTTAACCACTCTGCCACGCCGTCCCCTTAGGTCGGGATATAATGGAGGATGTTCCAATGTAATCACATTGTGCTTTGCGTGGTACTGTTTCACAAGTAGAGATCGATGCGCTGACGCATTGTCATGCAGCATAACCCAACTATTTGTTCTCCATTTTTCTGGTCGTTTTCTTCTGATTGCATCTCTTAGACGACGGAGAATATCAACGTGCATTTCCTTATTAACCGTTCGGCCTTCAGGAATGAAATCCTCGTAGAAAATACCATGGGAATAAAGAACAACTTTCAACATAACTTTTAATTTGCTCTTGTCCAAACTAAAGATATGTGTCCAGGGAGATGTGGGAGATTTCCATTCAGAGGACTAACGTTTTGTCTGAGAATCTTACAAAAGACTACAGGTCTCATCTCATGTAATTATGTTGTTGAGAAAATTGCTATCTTGATCATCCCTTGTGATTAGGTCTCCTGCCTGCGTCAATCTTGTTTCTTTCTGTTCAAGAGAGAACATTTTGAGAACTATGTGTTGACAAACACGGCGCATGTGTAGTTCATTGTGAAGAATTATGTGGCAACTTCCAACTGATATTCCAACTTCTGAGGCTCTTCTCTCGACACTAAGTCTTATGTCAGGATACACAACGGTTCGAACATGCTCAATGTTTTCATTGTTGATTGAGGTTGACTGTCGTCCACTACATGCATCATCATCGACACTAACACGACCTTCACGGAAACGCTTGTGCCACTCAAATACTTGCGATTTCTTCATTGCGGTATCACTATATGCTTTATTAAGCAATGTTTGTGTCTCTGAGGGTGACTTCTCAAGCAAAAACACATAATTTTACATTTGCACATTGTTCAATAAGGACACTTTCAACCCCGACGATGCAACGAACACAACACACACACAATATTATGTAACTTCTGTTCGAAAGTATATGTGACGTCTGCCATGTCATTTCGTCAAGGTCACTACTAACTTATAAATATATATTCTCCATAATATCATCTTTCAATCAAACACCAGTCGACCAGTCCGGGAACTTTTTGAAGCCACCTCGTGTGCGTATATTGTCACTGGTAGGTACACCTGGCAGGTGAATGTTTCAGCAGTCTAGTCAACGAGGAAGGGATTGCCATTGTCATCCCTATAGTTGTGAGCATAATGAAAAGCATAATGACAAGCATAATGAAAAGCATAATGAACATCCACGACAATCAGGGGAACCAAGAGCCACCTTCGTCATTATGCTCGCGATATAAGAATAGTCCCTACAACCTGCTAACAGAGAAATATGAGTAAAGAACACGATTTGCCTAAAACAGCAGCAACAATACGGCATGAGATCAACCTCCTCTATAACATGAGCTGGATTGAAATCCATAAGACGAGAAGAGTGTAAAGAAAGCAAAGAACAGGTTGTGATCAATAGAGACAAGAGCCAGGACAATGGGAAAGGAAACAAGCAGAAATAAGGTAAATCATAATGTGATACAACTTGAAAAAAACATATTAAGGTTATGGCTTAGTGAGGAAGGCGGGACAAAAACATATTAAGGTAATGGCTTAGTGAGGAAGGCGGGACAAAAACATATTAAGGTAATGGCTTAGTGAGGAAGGCGGGACAAAAACATATTAAGGTATTGGCTTAGTGAGGAAGGCGGGACAAAAACATATTAAGGTAATGGCTTAGTGAGGAAGGCGGGACAAAAACATATTAAGGTAATGGCTTAGTGAGGAAGGCGGGACAAAAACATATTAAGGTATTGGCTTAGTGAGGAAGGCGGGACAAAAACATATTAAGGTAATGGCTTAGTGAGGAAGGCGGGACAAAAACATATTAAGGTATTGGCTTAGTGAGGAAGGCGGGACAAAAACATATTAAGGTAATGGCTTAGTGAGGAAGGCGGGACAAAAACATATTAAGGTAATGGCTTAGTGAGGAAGGCGGGACAAAAACATATTAAGGTATTGGCTTAGTGAGGAAGGCGGGACAAAAGCATATTAAGGTAATGGCTTAGTGAGGAAGGCGGGACAACAACTTCTACTTCCGGTTGCTCAAGATGGTATTGGATTCGAATTGACAGTACATAGATCTATATATTTTCCAGATAAGTATTAGTGTTGAGAATCAATTTGTGTAATAATAACGTAGATGTAATTGTAGTTTACTGTAGCATGCGTATTTTCAAATATAGTGGTCTGGTTGTAACAAATAGTTAGTGACTTGACAGAATTAAATAGCTTGGTATAGTGAGCGGTAGTAACAGTCGGCAAATGAGTGTACCGTGTAAATTTAGTGTAGGCCTAGTATTTAGCGATAAGTGGTTGTAAGGTAAATACCAGCGACATTTAATTTTGTGGTGTTGCTATAACAAGTATATATTGTGTTAGGTCTTAGTATAACTTATTGGCTAACGGTAATAAATAGCATAATTAGTTTGGCCGCTAAGACCAGGCGAAATGCGACGAAGAAAGGCAAGGTCAGATTGTGTGATTTGTGTGGCGGCAATGTTTGTATTTGTGTAGGGTTAGACACATCGTTGGAAGATGAAGGAAAAGTTATATGTCGGGTATGTAGAGTAGAAGAGAGGCGGGCTCGAATGGAGTGTGATACTGAGACAAATGAGAAGAGATTGGAGCAGATAGAAAAGATAGATCAAAATAGAAAATTGAGGCAGTTTTAAAGAAGCTGCAGTCAAAGTGATCAAATTAAACCACTGTCAGTTAGGTACGGGTTGTCAGTTAGGTATGGGTTGTCAGTTAGGTACGGGTTGTCAGTTAGGTATGGGTTGTCAGTTAGGTATGGGTTGTCAGTTAGGTATGGGTTGTCAGTTAGGTCAGGGTTGTCAGTTAGGTATGAGTTGTCAGTTAAGTATGGGTTGTCAGTTAGGTACGGGTTGTCAGTTAGGTACGGGTTGTCAGTTAGGTATGGGTTGTCAGTTAGGTATGGGTTGTCAGTTAGGTACGGGTTGTCAGTTAGGTATGGGTTGTCAGTTAAGTATGGGTTGTCAGTTAGGTACGGGTTGTCAGTTAGGTACGGGTTGTCAGTTAGGTATGAGTTGTCAGTTAAGTATGGGTTGTCAGTTAGGTACGGGTTGTCAGTTAGGTACGGGTTGTCAGTTAGGTACGGGTTGTCAGTTAGGTATGGGTTGTCAGTTAAGTATGGGTTGTCAGTTAGGTACGGGTTGTCAGTTAGGTACGGGTTGTCAGTTAGGTATGGGTTGTCAGTTAAGTATGGGTTGTCAGTTAGGTACGGGTTGTCAGTTAGGTATGAGTTGTCAGTTAAGTATGGGTTGTCAGTTAGGTACGGGTTGTCAGTTAGGTATCAGTTGTCAGTTAAGTATGGGTTGTCAGTTAGGTATGGGTTGTCAGTTAAGTATGGGTTGTCAGTTAGGTACGGGTTGTCAGTTAGGTACGGGTTGTCAGTTAGGTATGGGTTGTCAGTTAAGTATGGGTTGTCAGTTAGGTACGGGTTGTCAGTTAGGTATGAGTTGTCAGTTAAGTATGGGTTGTCAGTTAGGTACGGGTTGTCAGTTAGGTATCAGTTGTCAGTTAAGTATGGGTTGTCAGTTAGGTACGGGTTGTCAGTTAGGTACGGGTTGTCAGTTAGGTATGAGTTGTCAGTTAAGTATGGGTTGTCAGTTAGGTATGAGTTGTCAGTTAAGTATGGGTTGTCAGTTAGGTACGGGTTGTCAGTTAGGTATGAGTTGTCAGTTAAGTATGGGATTAGAGAAGGAAATAGGAATTGGATGTAAGGGAGATTTTAGTGAGGAAACAGTACACAGGGCAGAGAGCTTTGCAAAGCCATTGGCTATATTATGTTCTCAATCACTTGTAAAAGAGATTGTTCCATGGGATTGGAAAGATTCAGGAGTCATCCCCTACAAAAAGGGCAAAAAATCAGATAAACAAAATGATAAACCGCTAAGTTTAACGAGCATAGTCTGCATATTGTTAGTCAATAATAAAAGACAACATTGTAATGCATATAGACACATTTAATCTAATTAGAAATAGTCAGCATGGGTTTACTAGAGGGAGATCGTGCTTAACAAATATATTACAATTCATGGAAAAGGTTGCTAAAATGATAGAAAAGGGTAGTCAGTGGATGTTATTTATCTAGATTTTGCAAAGGTCTTTGATAGAGTACCTCATCAAAGATTATTTCGAAAATTAAAATCACATGGAAAAGGTGGAGAAGTTGCCAAATGGATTGACATGTGGTTATTGGAAAGAAGGCAGAGGGTGAGCATAAATAAGGAGTACTCTGAGTTGTGTGAAGTGAAAAGTGGAGTGCCACAGGACCCGGTTTTGGGACCAATTTTAGTCTTGATATATATAAACGATTTGGGCATTGATATGGGATCCAGTATTGCAAAATTCGCTGATGACACAAAACTATGCAGTAGCGACTCGTCTAAAGCAGAAGTGGATATATTGAGGTCGAATTTAGATAAAATTCAAGAATTGTCTGTAAGCTGGTAAATGGAGTTTAATGTAGATAAATGTACAGTCATCAACATGGTTAGATCCAATATGGAACATAATTACAGAATGGGAGAGAACAATATTAGAAAGATAGATAAAGAAAGGGACTTAGGGGTTATAATAGATCATACAGGTAAGGTGAGTGAGCATGTTCAGGTAGCAGTGAAATAGGCAAATGCAATGTTAGGTATGATAACAAGAAATATTAAACATAGGAGCAAGGAAGTGATAGTCAAACTGTATAAAGCATTAGTTAGACCTAGATTTGAGTACTGTGTACAGTTGTGCAGTCCTTAGCAAAGATGGGATATAAACATGCTGCAAAGGATATAAACATGAGCAACAAAGCTGATAGTGGGATTACAGAATTACAGTTATGAGGGAAACCCAAGAAAAACCGGCCTGCAGTGTCTAGAAAAGAGAAGAATTCGTGGTGACTTAAAACAGATTGATAAGATGATCGGAGGAATGGATAAATTAGACTATAACAAGTTTTTTTTCAAAATACAATCACCTACAAGAACAAGAGGGCATAGCTACACATTAACTAAAGAAAGGTCCAGATTAGATATTAGGAAATATGTGTTTAGTCAGAGAGTGGTGTATGCTTGAAATGCATTGCCACAGGATGTAGTGAAGGCAGGGAAAATTAATGCATTTAAGAACAAATTGTATGCGCATAGCTTTTAGAGCAAGGTGATGTAAATGAAACTGGTTGTATACAGACTATGTAGAGTCTTTTAAACCAGTACAAAGTCTTTAGGTTAAAAACATATTAAGGTAATGGCTTAGTGAGGACATCGAGACAAACATATTAAAGTAATGGCTTAGTGAGGACATCGAGACAAAAACATATTAAAGTAATGGCTTAGTGAGGACATCGAGACAAAAACATATTAAAGTAATGGCTTAGTGAGGACATCGAGACAAAAACATATTAAAGTAATGGCTTAGTGAGGACATCGAGACAAAAACATATTAAAGTAATGGCTTAGTGAGGATATCGGGACAAAAACATATTGAGGTAATGGCTCAGTGAGGTCACCAGCACAAATCCAAAACAAAATCTGCGTCACAGCAATATGGGCAAGTAAAGTAGGAAATCAACTAACTTCTTCTTCTTCTTCATCGTACACTGTTTACAGCGATATACGTTGCACTGTTTTATTTTGTTAAACCTGTGGCTCAGTGCATCCGATTTCAACAGGCGTTTCTGTAGGGTTGCCCTCCTTAGCCATTGGCTGTCCCCAGCCTAACTGCAAGGCTGCAGTTGTTTTTGGTCAGAGGTGTCTCTCTTTGGGAAGTTGTCTTGCAGGACTATCGAGTCTTCCCCACTCGTGTCTATAGGGTTTGGCAATTATATGATATGATGGACTATGTACTAGTTTGTACTATCCTGGAAGAGAGGCAGTCCAGTGTGACTGTGTCCCAGGATCGTCACGTCCTGCCAGAAACGTAGCATATGCATGTGAGTGAGGTATCTCTTTGCTCCCTTTATTTTCTCGGCTCATCTGCAGTGATGGTACGCCTAGCATTCACCGACACACAAGAGGTTGTCACAATAGGGCAGGAGGTGCAATGTCCGCTGGTCTGCATCTCTTCTGCGTCCATTGGGATGGCTCATAGCAGACAGAGGTAAAGAGCGAGGCAGGAGTGCATTTAACCATGTGCATTTCTGCGGCTCGACCGGGCCGGGCTGAGACGCAAGCCCCAGGTCCCAGCCATGTTGTAGCCTCCCATCGCAGCGGTGCTGAGATTTAGGGAGGGGTTCTGGCTTAGAGGCGTTCGGCCGTAGTCCCTCAGATATAGCTTCGCACCATTGGCTTATCAGCCAAGCACGTGGACAAAATGTCAGCGACCTGTGATTCCTCTCGAAGGAGTGCATTTGACCAGGGGAAAAGCCTGGTCATGGCACGGAGATGTTGTTCGCCTGGTGTGCGGACATATCTCATGGTCAAGGGTTGAGTCTCAGCAGTTTGCAGTGAAGTAGCTGATCTACTGCTTAAGACACCCCGACCGAGAACTAAGTCTTCTACAAATGGTTTCATACCTCATCACCGTATGGGGTGAATATCGCGCAGCTTCCCGCCCGCTTTGATCGGCGGACGGCAGAGACCTCTTTCTGCGGCTCGACTTGGTCGGGCTAAGACGCGAGTCCCAGGTCCCAACCCTATCGCACAGTGGTGCGGAGATTTAGTGCATGATTCCGGCTTAGAGGCGTTCGGCCGTAATCCCTCACATGGTAGCCTCGCTCCATTGGCTTATGAGCCTAGTACGTGGACAAATGTCTGCGACTCCTCTCGAGTTGAGCAGGATTACCGTAGCAACACCCTGTCATTAGTAGGGTAAGACTGACCTGTCTTCCGAGGAGGGTCTAATACCAGCACCCGTTCACCATTAGACCCAACGAATCAATAGAGGGCTTTTTTTTTTTTTGTCAGTCATGACCAAGTGTCTGAGACCTGCAATTTGTGTAGGGTTAAGCAGGATTACCGTAGCAGACGCTCTTTCATTAAGAGGTTAAAAAACTGACCTGTCTTCCGTGGGTCTAATACCAGCACAAGTTCACTATTTTACCCAACGAAAGTGCTCTCGATTTGTCAGTCATTCTACAGTATTGGCGTATTGAGTCAAATTAAGCCACAGGCTCCACTCCTGGTGGTGCCCTTCCATCAATTCCTTTAAGTTTCAGCTTTGCAACCATACTTCCCCCGGAACCCAAACACTTTGGTTTCCCGGAAGCTGCCCGCAGAGTCATCGAAGCAACTCCTGCGGATCGCTAGTCGGCATCGTTTATGGTCAGAACTACGACGGTATCTGATCGTCTTCGCGCCTCTGACTTTCGTTCTTGATTAATGAAACCATTCTTGACAAATGCTTTCGCAGTAGCTCGTCTTGCGAATCAACTAACAATTCACAAGAAAAACCAAGACATGATGATCATACAATACGGTCTGAGCTGGCAGACATTACCAGGAAGTAGCGGGGGACGTGTGAACCAAGGTATGCCAATTATGAAAAATAGATTAGCTCAAACAAGGAATGGCCAATATGATTGTACGTACAATGAAAAAAATTGTTTTTAAAGTGCACGTGTAACTAGACACAAGAGATGAAAAGATGACCATTACCTATTTATGTTTTTGTTCATCCTATTCTGTCAGTTCTGTCGCCGCAGCATCGATTTATTTATTGTCAACAAACAAAAGCAATTAGACATTGTCAATGCAGGTGTGCATACATTGAAATGAATAATAAACACAGCAAGAGAATTGGATATTCAGGATTACTTACACGTGGCTTGTGTTGCTTTATTGTTGTGGAGACAGCTCTCTATTACCGTAGCTCGACTCAAGTGACACGGAGCTCTCGCGTCGTCCTCGTAAATCGAACTAGCAGTGGACAGCTTCAATGACGTGTAGTTAAATCTGTAACATTAGCAGAAAATCGTTGGTGTACTGTTATCCAGTGTTTCAGCGTCGAAATTAATTGTAGCGTCTTGTCATGTCTGTTCTGAGTGTTGGGTGCTACAAAGTGTTAAGATTCGGGCCCAGTGCCTGGTGGTCCAACAGTGTCCATGCTGGTCTCGTGACCAACGATGAGAGCGTTAAAATCTTCGGTAGTGCACATATTATTTTCTTTCGGATATCACATTTTTTTAAAAATACCTAGTATGCACACTGCATGGTATCTGGAAGTGCAACCGGCCTTTATTCTTCAGATCTTTAAATCCGTATCTGAAAGAAAGCCTTCTTGCAGAAAAACTTATTGTAGATAACCATCTTGCAGGAAGCCTTCGTGTAGAAAGTCTTCTGGTAGGCAGCCCTCTTGTAGTAAACCCTCCTGTAGGAAACCCTCTTGTAGCAAACCCTCTTGAAACAAACCATCTTGTAGCACACAATCTTGTAGCAAACCCTATTGTAGAGGATAAATCCTTCTTCCGCTTGTCTCCTTTCCGACCCAAACAAAGTATTAGGTCGCCACTGCAGCTACCTCCTCCTTTTGCTTGAAGCCTGTATAAAGCAAAGTTCTTTCGTTCGTAATGTGGGCGGTATTTGCAGTCGTTCGATTTACATGATGCAGTTACTAGCCCCACTCACAACACTCTTTAGCTGCATAGTATGGCATGCTTGGGAGGTTACGATCACTCTTCACTGGGTAGCACTGAGTGCTGTGAGGAAGTCCACGACAAACCTTACATATGCTCTTACATTATTACATATCCGTGCTATATCAAGGTATTTGTAGATTTGTACTGTGTTCTGCGTCTAACAGATCAGTGAATCCTACTTCAGCATGAACGTTTTACACTTCTGCTTTCCATGTGACACTGCTGTTTCATGATTCCGAGTTGTGAGGCGTGCTCCTTAACCACGACGACTTAACCACTTCGCCACGAGTACTTAACCACTTCGCCACGACAACTTAACCACTTCGTCACGACGACGTAACCACTTCGTCACGACGACGTAACCACTTCGTCACAACGACTTAACCACTTCGTCACGACGACTTAACCACTTCGTCACGACGACTTAACCACTTCGTCACGACGACTTAACCACTTCGTCACGACGACTTAACCACTTCGTCACGACGACTTAACCACTTCGTCACGACTCCTCTTTCCGCATTTCTTGGAAGAAATGAGAATTTGATATGGTCAAGGTCACTGAAATATGTCAAGGTCATTCAAATGTGTCAAGGTCACTCAAATATGTCAAGGTCACTCAAATGTGTCCAAGTCACTCAAATGTGTCAAAGTCACATCGATGTGTCCAAAAGATTGCCTAACATGATCCTCTAATGCAGTTCTAACAGCCAATCGTCTGAAGGACAGTGGATAAGAACGAGTAAAGCCGTAATATGAAAGACATACCGGCTGACGATTTCTAAGGACAGGCGGGATGCCCTCTGTGGACAATACATTAACGTGTTTTATACAAACAGAAAGGAACCGCTATTCCACAACTTTCATCAAGATTTAAACTAACAACAGCAGGGTTATCATTGCAGTGCTTAATCTCTTAAGTTTTGAGATACTAAGGAATAAAGGTCATTGACCTTTGCAGTAATCACTAGACAAGCATGCAAGGTTTTTATTTTAAGCGCCGATAGATAGAAAAAAGGTTCAGTCCTGACCCGGATGTGATCGTTTGTCATCTCGGTGAAGAGATCTGTATGATAACCTATCAGCCACATGCCTTCGCAGAACTGATAATGGCAGTACCGGAAGTAACTAAATCTACCCTAGGTTACGATCTGTATTTATAAATGTACTCCTATATCTACTTTAATATGTTTGACCAACTGCTACACAGTCTTCCTTGGCGGGGGAATCAGCGGATGTGGATCAGCACATCTATCTTAGAAGCCTACTCAATTTGCAGAGCAGCCTGGAGCATGAACTGACAAGACGTCACTTCGCGGGAGGGCCTTGGACGGTTGACGTGACGAGAACCTACGCCTCGCGCTTCAGTTCCGGCGTGCTCCCTGAGATGTACTACGGTGTCGAGACATGGACACTCACAATATCACTAGAGGACAAACTGAGAATGATCCAGGCCTAACCCGAGAGACGGTTGGTCCGAATCGCTCTTGCAAGCCAGTCCGACATACGGCGATTGTCCTTGGTCAATGATGAGGTGATATAAGCAGACGAGGAAAAACATAGATGGACAGGTGACATGTTATGACGAAACGATGGAGCACGGCGGACAGCAATCTGGTAATCCCGAGCCACAATGAGATCGCGGGGATGACCTCCAATGAGTTGGTCAGACTCCCTTGCAGTACACAAGAACATCCGAGACATCTCTGGTGGAATGCTTACCACCCACTGGACTTCAGTGGCCCAAGAGAGGGTCCCGCTGGAGGCGAAGTTGGGGCCCGCAACATCGCTAAGGTACGGGTCATCAAGGTCAAGAGTATAACTAAGATATCTAACATTATATCTAATATTATATCTAACATTATATCTAATATTAAATTTAACATTATATCTAACATTATATCTAACATTATCATTATATCTAACATTATATTTAACATTATATCTAACATTATATCTAACATTATGTATAATATTGTATTTAACATTATATTTAACATTATATCTAACATTATATCTAGCATTATATCTAACATTATATCTTACATTATACCTAACATTATATCTAACATTATATCTTAAATTATATCTCACATCATATTTAACATTATATCTAACACTGTATCTTACATTATATCTAACATTATATCTAACATTATATCTAACATTGTATCTTACATTATATCTTGCATTATATCTAACATTATATCTAACATTATATCTTACATTATATCTTACATTATATCTAACATGATATCTAACATTATGTATAACATTATATTTTACATTATATCTAACATGATATCTAACATTATATCTTGCAATCTAACATTATATATAACATTACATCTAACATTATATCTTACATTATATCTAACATTATATCTAACATTATGTCTAACATTATGTCTAACATTATATCTAACATTATATCCTACATTATATCTTACATTATATATTACATTATATCTTACATTATATCTAACATTATTTGTAATATCTACTTGTGTTGTGTAACCTTGCTGTTCCATCTGTCTTGATTCGTTGTCCATATGTTAATTCTTTCACTTGCTGGTATTTGTTTTGTATTCACTCAGTGTTCTGCTTGTTCATCTTGTCTTTTTGATTTTCTTCTTTCCTTCTTTGTAATGCATTAGAAAAAAATATAATTGCTTTCTATTCTTATCCCTTTTTGACGGACAGAATAGACAGACAGACATACATACATGCACGCAGACAGGCGGGCGGACGGACGGACGGATGGACGGACGGAGAGACAGACAGAAAGACAGACAGACAGATATAAGCATACAGTCACAACTACAGCGAGTCTGCGTGCAGGAATAGTATATCAAAACATTTGCACTGTCGGAATACACACAAATGTTTTTAATATGCATAATGAGGCCTGCAAGTCGCTTGCACAGACCAATTCAATCGGTTTTTTTTCACATGCTTGGAAGGTTGCAGCTGTCTTATTCTTTTTAAGCGGGGTTTCTCTCAGCACAAAGTACAATTACTTTTAAAAGAGGAGGCTGACAGACTTGCTAAGAGGGAGTAAACAAGTCCCACCTAACGACAGGTAACGTATGGAGACGAAAATAATTATTTCTTGGTTAAATAATTTCACATTAGTCGCAGAGTACACATTGAATCTGAAATGACAGACGCACACAATAACCTAAAAAAATAGATCAATGACAATATCAGACTGCGAAACCACTATCGCCGACAGAAACACTATATGTTCAACGAAACACATATTGGACACATAGACATATACTCGTCTCATCAAACAGAAGACACAAATAGAAGCGTTCTCTAGATATGTTGACTCCATGATAGGAACAAGGTGACAACATAGCCCTGCCCAACTCACTTGAAGGATCAACTGTATGGTGAAGAGAGAAACTTCGACCATAGCGTGCCGTTTATGAGGGACACATAATTGTGATCACTTGAGAATAACAAATACAATGGACAGTATTATAGCACTCTTGTCGGTGTTGTTGCACGTCGTAACGTAGGTTTTGTTTGTGTTCTCGTCTCGGTGCGGTATCTGACCATACCCATTTTAAAATTTTGATTAAGCTCAACCTTAATCAACCTTTACTAGTTTCTTTCATGTTTTTTTTCTCATTATACACATCCACAGAACCGCTGCAGCCTCGCCTTATTTTAATTTTACACTAACATTGTTACATTTCTCTGACACGCTCTCTTGTGAGGGGACAGTTTCAAAATTCGAGTCCTCTTCGATATTTCACACTTTGAAACACTGTCAAATTGGCAATCGAACGCTTCCACAGGGCACAAGATCCCTTTCAATAACGGGAAATTACATGAGCTCAATAACAACACAATTATATTTACTTATGACAGAGCGCCAAGTGGTTAGCTTGTATCTTGTTGCACATAGGGACTAATATAGCTTAATATAGTCCTCTACACGGGGAGAGCCGAAAACAATCGAGCTCCTTCGATGCCAGAGAGCTGTCATTTTTGGGTGCAAATAGCAGGCATAACGTTGAATATTGTGACACAAATGAAGACTGGGATACTAATGATGTTTATTCTATATTTGTATTTTATGTTTTAATGTCCCGTGGAAATTTGATTGGTGCTGGTGGTCTAGAAAATGTAGGTCCAACAGAATGTTCCCAATATACCAGATTAGCGTGTAAACTGCCTCCACGCTGTCTATTTAATTCATGTTCACATACAGTAGCATACTGCTCGTCTACAGAAGATTACGTGTCATTCCAAGATTAGCCAATTCTTAGACAATGTTTGATCATCTCATTTGCAGTCTTAAAGTAAAAACTTATATTTCTTCAATAGTTTAATATTTAATAGAATTTGTGCATATTTTATTATAATTATGTCAGCTCGCGATTGGAAATACTTGCAACATTCTTTCTTCTAGTTTAGAAGTTGAGTTTAGACATTATGTTTATATGTTGAGTTTATGTACTGAGTTTAGATGTCGAGTTTAGATGTCGAATTCATATATTAAGTTAGATGATGAGCTCAGAAGTAGAGCTTAGGTTTAGATCTTGGGAACAGAGTTTAGGTGAAGTTTAGGTGTAGAGTTTAGATCTTGAGTTCAGATGTTGAGTTTAGGTGTAGAGTTTAGATCTTGAGTTCAGATGTTGAGTTTAGGTGTTGAGTTTAGGCGTATATTGCAGATGTTGAGTATAGATGTTGAGCTTGCGCGTTGAGTTTAGATGTAGAGTTTAGATCTTGAAATGAAATGTTTTGTTTGCTGTTTATATTTTCTTTAATGTCGTATCTCTTTTGGGGGACGGCGTGGTCTCGTGGTTAAGTGACACGGCTCACAATCCGAAGGTGCTGGGTTCAATCCACATCACAGCACCGGCCGTTACCCCGGGGAAGCAAACCCTTAGAAACTGCAGGAGGAAGCAGACCCTTACATAAAATGCATGCTGAAGTCGGACGCACTGGGCCGACAGGCGCAAAAATAAAAACCACAGTGCAACGCATACCGCCTTGTGGAATAGAGAAATAAGGCGAACGCAAAAAAAAAAAAAATATATCTCTTTTGTTTTCAATGCGTATCGATCTGTATATCTCAAGGAAAAGCTTTCAATGAGAAAAAGACGGACACAAAGTATTACAGGCGATCTGACATGCCTTCCCTCCTAAAACACAAGACTTAACTGAACGTTTTAATACTGGTTTAGAAGACTCGTATAACGCACTGAAGATAATGACATCTTAAAAATCCCTGCACTTTCTAGAACAAAAGGAATGTTCGTCAGCGCATTTCCCTACAAAGAGCATGTCAATGAACAGCCGCGGGACAAAGAGGCCTGCATATATCCGAATTGCGTAGACGATGCCTGGAATTAGTTTGAACTTATTCTCATTTGTATAACATCCTCACATGTTTTACTGGTGATTTTCCATTAAAGAATGAAAGCTGTAGTACCCAAGTTTGTCGTCAAAGGCGACTATAACGAGCGTTGTGCATGTGGCTGGTAAACCCTCCTCATGTAACAAAGCATTGTCATTATAATCAGCCACAGTTCGGTAACAGGTTTCCAATAAAGGGACCAGCTGCAGTTTAAATCTTTGTTTCAGATTGGTGCGAACAAGTGAGTGAATGAAATCAAATATCATGTGGCGTGCAATTATAGACGGTATACAGTACGCTGCGTCACATACATACAACATGTATAACAATAAGGTAATCATTAATTGCTGTGTAAGACAGAATACCTTCCACTTGATAGCATTGACATTAGTTAATCCTTTCTTATGAAGCCGGTAGTGAAGTGGGTCGCGCAGCCGTTAGTATAAAGTACACGGGTTCGCAACCCGGAAAGGCATACTTTAGAAATAACAGCTGTTGTAATAAAAAACATACCATGCATGCAGGGTAGTGACCGCAGGAGTAAACGACCTTTATTCATCTCTATAAATCAGCATGGAGGATCACACTTTCACATTTAAAAATCGACTGCTATTACAGTGTCTCGAAGAGAGAAGAATTCGTGGTGACTTAATACAGGTTTATAAGATGATCAGAGGAATCGATAAATTAGACTATAACAAGTTTTTTAAAATACAGCCACCCACAAGAACAAGAGGGCATAGCTACAAGCTGACTAAAGAGAGGTCCAGGTTAGATATTAGGAAATATTTTTTTAGTCAGAGAGTGGTGTCTGCTTGGAATGCATTGCCAGGGGAGGTAGTGGGGGCAGGGACAGTTAATGCATTTAAGAATAAACTATTCTCATGCAGCTATTATGAGGGAATTTTATGGAATCATCCAGTATCCTTAATAACACACATCTCATAGTGCAGCGAATTTCCCAGTAAACAATTTAGGGTGGAGGCAGACCGAGTGGTGTCCAGCCGGGTGGAGGCAGACCGAGTGGTGTCCAGCCGGGTGGAGACAGACCGAGTGGTGTTCAGCCGCGTGGAGGCAGACCGAGTGGTGTCCAGCCGGGTGGAGACAGACCGAGTGGTGTTCAGCCGCGTGGAGGCAGACCGAGTGGTGTCCAGCCTAGATATGGAGCCATCTTATTTTTTTCTCTCAGATATTAAAACTGGGAAAACATCGCGAGCAGGAAACTCGTAGAGCATAAGTGTTGTAGCCAGAACAGGAAACTTGTAGAGCATGACTGTTGTATCCAGAGCAAGAAACTTACAGAGCATGAGTGTTGTATCCGGAGCAAGAAACTTACAGAGCATGAGTGTTGTAGGCAGAGCAAGAAACTTACAGAGCATGAGTGTTGTATCCGGAGCAAGAAACTTACAGAGCATGAGTGTTGTATCCGGAGCAAGAAACTTACAGAGCATGAGTGTTGTAGGCAGAGCAAGAAACTTACAGAGCATGAGTGTTGTATCCGGAGCAAGAAACTTACAGAGCATGAGTGTTGTAGGCAGAGCAAGAAACTTACAGAGCATGAGTGTTGTATCCAGAGCAAGAAACTTACAGAGCATGAGTGTTGTATCCAGAGCAAGAAACTTACAGAGCATGAGTGTTGTAGGCAGAGCAAGAAACTTACAGAGCATGAGTGTTGTATCCAGAGCAAGAAACTTACAGAGCATGACTGTTGTAGGCAGAGCAAGAAACTTACAGAGCATGAGTGTTGTATCCGGAGCAAGAAACTTACAGAGCATGAGTGTTGTAGGCAGAGCAAGAAACTTACAGAGCATGAGTGTTGTATCCAGAGCAAGAAACTTACAGAGCATGAGTGTTGTATCCAGAGCAAGAAAATCACAGAGCATGAGTGTTGTAGCCAGAGCAAGAAACTTACAGAGCATGAGTGTTGTAGCCTGAGCAGGAAACCTTTACAGCATGAGTGTTGTAGCCAGAGCAGGAAACCTTTACAGCATGAGTGTTGTAGCCTGACCAGGAAACCTTTACAGCATGAGTGTTGTAGCCAGAGCAGGAAACCTTTACAGCATGAGTGTTGTAGCCTGACCAGGAAACCTTTACAGCATGAGTGTTGTAGCCTGGCCAGGAAACCTTTACAGCATGAGTGTTGTAGCCTGGCCAGGAAACCTTTACAGCATGAGTGTTGTAGCCAGAGCAGGAAACCTTTACAGCATGAGTGTTGTAGCCTGGCCAGGAAACCTTTACAGCATGAGTGTTGTAGCCTGGCCAGGAAACCTTTACAGCATGAGTGTTGTAGCCTGGCCAGGAAACCTTTACAGCATGAGTGTTGTAGCCTGGCCAGGAAACCTTTACAGCATGAGTGTTGTAGCCTGACCAGGAAACCTTTACAGCATGAGTGTTGTAGCCTGACCAGGAAACCTTTACAGCATGAGTGTTGTAGCCTGACCAGGAAACCTTTACAGCATGATTGTTGTAGCCTGACCAGGAAACCTTTACAGCACGAGTGTTGTAGCATATTGCTGCAATAATACCTCATCAAATAACGCTAACTGGTTTCCATCAATCAGAGCAGAGCTACATGCATAATTTATGAGCGAACTGGGAACTATGATTAATACCTGAATTAATCAGCACTTATTTCTTGTGGAATGTATTAAGTCGGTTAGCTGACTTGGCATGAGCTCAAGCCTGTAATACCACACAGACTAGAACACGTCTACATATGTGTGTTATCAGACATATATACACACACGCGCGAACAATATAACTATCTACATACGTGTGTTATGGGACATATATATATATACAAACACAATAAAACCTATCTATATATGTGTGGTATCAGACACACACACACACACACACAATAAAACCTATCTATATACGTGTGGTATCAGACACACACACACACACAATAAAACATATATATATATATATATATATATATATATATATACGTGTGGTATCAGACACACACTCACACACACAATAAAACCTATCTACATACGTGTGTTATCAGACATATACACACACACACACAATAAAACTTATCTATATACGGGTGTTATCAGAAACACACACACAATAAAACCTATCTACATACGTGTGTTATCAGACATATACACACACACACAATAAAACCTATCTATATACGGGTGTTATCAGAAACATACACACACACACAATAAAACCTATCTACATACGTGTGTTATCAGAAACACACACACACACACACACAATAAAACCTATCTACATACGGGTGTTATCAGAAACACACACACACAATAAAACCTATCTACATACGTGTGTTATCAGAAACACACACACACACAATAAAACCTATCTACATACGGGTGTTATCAGAAACACACACACAATAAAACCTATCTACATACGTGTGTTATCAGAAACACACACACACACAATAAAACCTATATACATACGGGTGTTATCAGAAACACACACACACACACACAATAAAACATATCTACATACGTGTGTTATCAGAAACACACATACACAATAAAACCTATCTACATACGGGTGTTATCAGGCCGGTGTTCATGTATATTGCTGAAGCTAGATGTCCGCTGGATGAAGCTGGATATAAAGTTGTATATTATGAGAAAAGAGAAACGCAAGGAGCGTACCTGATAGTGAGATTCTCTGTGAAGAAATAGAAGGAGCCACCTGATAGTGAGATTCTCTGTGAAGAAATAGAAGGACTTCCACCAGATAGTGAGATTATCTGTGAAGAAATAGGAGCCATCAGAAAGTAGAGAGATTCTCTGTGAAGAAATAGAAGGACTTCCACCAGATAGTGAGATTCTCTGTGAAGAAATAGAAGGAGCCACCTGATAGTGAGATTCTCTGTGAAGAAATAGAAGGAGCCACCTGATAGTGAGATTTTCTGTGAAGAAATAGAAGGAGCCACCTGATAGTGAGATTCTCTGTGAAGAAATGGAAAGAGCCACCTGATAGTGAGATTATCTGTGAAGAAATAGAAGGAGCCATCAGAAAGTGAGATTCTCTGTAAAGAAATAGAAGGAGCCACCTGATAGTGAGATTCTCTGTCAAGAAATGGAAAGAGCCACCTGATAGTGAGATTATCTGTGAAGAAATAGAAGGAGCCACCTGATAGTGAGATTCTCTGTGAAGAAATAGAAGGAGCCATCAGAAAGTGAGATTCTCTGTGAAGAAATAGAAGGAGCCATCAGAAAGTGAGATTCTCCGTGAAGAAATAGAAGGAGCCACCTGATAGTGAGATTATCTGTGAAGAAATAGAAGGAGCCATCAGAAAGTGAGATTCTCTGTGAAGAAATAGAAGGAGCCATCAGAAAGTGAGATTCTCTGTGAAGAAATAGAAGGAGCCATCAGAAAGTGAGATTCTCCGTGAAGAAATAGAAGGAGCCATCAGAAAGTGAGATTCTCCGTGAAGAAATAGAAGGAGCCACCTGATAGTGAGATTATCTGTGAAGAAATAGAAGGAGCCATCAGAAAGTGAGATTCTCTGTGAAGAAATAGAAGGAGCCACCAGATAGTGAGATTATCTGTGAAGAAATAGAAGAAGCCATCAGAAAGTGAGATTCTCTGTGAAGAAATAGAAGGAGCCACCAGATAGTGAGATTATCTGTGAAGAAATAGAAGGAGCCACCTGATAGTGTGATTATCTGTGAAGAAATAGCAGGGGCGTGCCTGATAGTGAGATTATCTGTGAAGAAATAGAAGGGGCCACATGATAGTGATATTATCTGTGAAGAAATAGAAGGAGCGTGCCTGATAGTGAGATTATCTGTGAAGAAATAGAAGGGGCCACCTGATAGTGTGATTATCTGTGAAGAAATAGCAGGGGCGTGCCTGATAGTGAGATTCTCTGTGAAGAAATAGAAGGACTTCCACCAGATAGTGAGATTATCTGTGAAGAAATAGAAGGACTTCCACCAGATAGTGAGATTCTCTGTGAAGAAATAGAAGGACCCACCAGATAGTGAGATTATCTGTGAAGAAATAGAAGGACTTAAACCAGATAGTGAGATTCTCTGTGAAGAAATAGGAGGACTTCAACGAGATAGTGAGATTCTCTGTGAAGAAATAGAAGGACTTCCACCAGATAGTGAGATTCTCTGTGATGAAATAGGAGGACTTCCACCAGATAGATTCTCTGTGAAGAAATAGAAGGACCGCTATCAGATAGTGAGATTCTCCATGAAGAAATAGAAGCTTAAGAGATAATATACATTTCTGAACTGAGTCTGACATTTTTTTTAAACGGCGTGATACCATATTAGTAGAAATCATATTTGTTTAAACGGCCTGATACCAGATTAGTAGAAATCACATTTGTTTAAACGGCCTGATACCAGATTAGTAGAAATCATATTTGTTTAAACGGCCTGATACCAGATTAGTAGAAATCATATTTGTTTAAACAGAAAACAGATAACGGTTAGTCTTAAATAAGACACTATTGTTGGTGATCAAGTGTTTTGAGCAGTCTTTCAGTAGTTGTTATGTGGAACCATTGTGTTTGCGTCAGGTCTGGAAGCCAACATCCTCGTAATGATGAGTCTGCAGAGATGAGTAGCTTTCAACAGCAGCCAGGAAAGACCAGACTCATCTTCCTTAGTTTCCCCTAACATACGAGGCGTGTTCAAATGAGACCGGACATCACTGCACCAAGTTAGCATACGTAAGATGCGCGTGATGACGTCACTTCTGGTGTAAACAGCAGATACCAACCGTCAAGTTTGCAAAATTGCATTATACTCCGACTCATAGTTTCCTCGTCAGGCCGTTGAAAACGGAATCCGTCCAGAGTTGATCAGCTAGCGGTGATTCGGTTTTTAACAGCTGAAGGATGTCCACCAGTTGACATTTATCGCAGAATGCAGGCAGTGTATGGTGACAAAAGTATGGAGAACGTAAGCTCCGGCGAAGGTCCACCCGAATTGATGCATCAAGTTTGGCGATGGCATCTTCTGACGCAACAATATGCGCCTGACCTGGTCTCGGAAGATCTTTCGTTAACTCATGTCCATCTATAAACAGAGTTGTCCAATTGTTCACTGTTGTCTTCGCCACACTTTTGTCACCATACACTGCCTGCATTCTGCGATGAAAGTCAACTGGTCGACATCCTTCAGCTGTTAGAAACCGAATCACCACTCGCTGATCAACTCTGGGCGGATTCCGTATCCCACACGCAATGTTTTCAACGGTCAACTGAGGAAATTATGAGTAGGATGATAATGAAATTGTGCAAACTTGACGGTTGGTATGTGCTGTTTTCCTCAGAAGTGACGTCATTATACGGATCGTACGTATGTTCACTTGGCGCATAGGTCGGTTTCATTTGAACACGCCTCGTATAACAAGTCACTATTGCCTACTACGAGAGAAAACTAATTCCTCACATGTGACCAACTGAGCATAACCGAAAATATCTTTCACCAAGAACAACACGAGTTCTCGGCCGCATGCACAGACTTAACGTCTTTATACTGGTTTAGACGACTCTGTACAGTCTGTATATAAACGGTTATTTTTATATTCACTTGACCTTTATACTGGTTTAGACGACTCTGTACAGTCTGTATATAAACGGTTCCTTTTATATCCACTTGACCTTTATACTGGTTTAGACGAGTGTCTACAGTCTGTATATAAACGGTTCCTTTTATATTCACTTGATCTTTATACTGGTTTAGACGACTCTGTACAGTCTGTATATAAACGGTTCCTTCTATATTCACTTGACCTTTATACTGGCTTAGACGACTCTGTAGTCTGTATATAAACGATTCCTTTTATATTCACTTGACCTACACAAACTTATGATCATCTAATCTATTCTTGAATGTATTAATTGATCGTGCGCCACATATTCCATGTGGCAAATGCATTCCATGCAATCACCACTCTCTGACTAAAAAAATTGCCCGTGGTACCTAATCTGGATTTTTCGTTAATTAATTTGTGCCTGGCCCTCTTGTTCTTGTAGGCGGCCGTATTTCAAAAACAATGTATCCTTTCCGTTTCATTATCTTATAGATCTGTAATAACTCACCTCGAATGTAGCTACATTTCACGACTAAGGCGTAGCCTAGTATGGTGTAGCTGTAGTTTTTCCATGCCCAATGTGAGATCCTGGGATCCACACTAATCCTATATTCGGATTGAAAGAGGCAGGACAAGACTCAAACTAACCTCACAGTCTGGACTAGGCCGATGTTCTGGTCAGACTAAGCGAAACAATTCCAGGACAGCAACATCTGACCAAAAAAACACATTGTTACAGTCCAACCCAATACACAGGCCAAGCGAAGACTCCACCAAGCTAAACAATATCATTTGTTATCAGTTACGTCCCCTGCCTAAGGGCGGAGGCGGTGTCTAGTTTCCTAGCGAGCTGCGAGTGTGCGCGCCGTCCCAGTACAAACTTGTGCGGGCCCCCAATCCACGTCTAACCCTGACTACAGATTTTCTCATTATCCTGTAAGATCAGCCACGATTTCAGGGCATGTTTTCAACTTCTTTTTTCAAACCCTGGCATACAATTATTCCGGATTTCCCCCCCCCCCCCCCCCGTATAATATTTGAGGTATTTTGTGTAGAAACCCATTCAAAACATAGAAGAATATTCCACACTCAGACGGCTTTTGGTCTATACGAACGGCTGAATGTGCAATACTATGAGTTAGAGAGTGTTCTACTCTTGATGAGTACATCCTACCCGTCATCACTTGATCATTGCTCTTATTGTGGCTACGGTCAGGTTCTGGGCTCTGTCCCACAGAGAACAGTCCAGGGCACAACTGGGGCCAGTGTATATCGCTATGGGATAGGACGTTGTGTACTTGTGTTACAAGGGGACCAAAACTGGTAGAACCTTATGAAGTCAGCACAGACAAGTGAGATAGATATGTGAGTTCACTACTCTAGTTCCACATTTGCATAAACGAAAGAATAGAATCCAGACAAATGGCAACACTAGAAACAGAACATAACTCGATAATGGTAGAAGTGATGGCGCCTAGCAGGTAGCGTGTCTAATTTTGCTCTTGAGTCCATCATGCATGCCGCCAGGCCATGGATTTGACTGAATTTCACACTAGTTGACAACTTACACTTTCCTCTATGGAAAGGTGCTGCGGTTTTCTATTTGGATTAGTTTCGTTAATTTTGTGGTGTCTTTTCCCCTCTAATTATCCGGGCATGGTCATCGGCTATTTGAAATATTATTTCGGTTACCTTGCGTCGTATTTCCACTGCCCATGGCTGAAAATCAGGAGATGGGCGGCTTTCGCCTCGTCTGCTGGTTTATTTTTCTGTGGAGCTCGAAATATACACATGGGTCAATAACGGATTAACATCGCCCAAGTGATGGGCCCTGCAAGGTTAGCAAGAAGCACATGACACATCTCTCACACGCTGAGTGATGTCCTTACGACCTCTTGGGATTACATGGAAGATTTTACAAAACAAGGAGTTCTACACATACTTGGTTTTCTCAACCAGTATAATGACGTTAAGTTAAGTTATGTACTTCTCTTAAGAGGTGACTACAGTTGAATGTTCGGGGACAAGGATAAAGTACAAAATAATAAGATTGCGCTTGACATAGTCTGTTGACGATATAATATGAATATAAGAATATCAAAGAAGGAAGCTATGAGGATTAGCAGATCACAAATAAGGATTAGCAGATCACAAATAAGGATTAGCAGATCACAAATAAGGATTAGCAGATCACAAATAAGGATTAGCAGATCACAAATAAGGATTAGCAGATCACAAATAAGGATTTGCCGATCACAAGATCCAGTCAACATGCTCGTACGCGTAAACAATATCAAACTAAAGCAAGCTACAGAGTTACACTATTTGTAAATAGGACGGACGCCCAGACAGGAAATCGAAACTAGGTGTCAGAATACCCCCGCTGTGACTTAACAACTGTTACCACTGCTTAAACATCAGCTGGAGAACAGAGCAACATCTAATAATATTAATACCAACTCTGCTACCAACCCTGTGCTACCAATGTCAAACTTGATCATTACCCAAGGTACAAGAGAAGAAAATCCCAAAATGTGAAATGAAAGGTCCACAAAAAGTCTACGGTGTGACCAGGACGGATATAATAAGACATGATGACATTTGACAAATGGCTAGAACAAGCCCTTCTGGTGGTTTTATTTCAAGATAGGAAGTACCATGGCTCGGTCATCTAATGAGACTGCAGCCTGATCAGCTATAACTGCGCGCTTACAGCACAATAATACAAGACACGAGGAGGCCAATGGATAGACGACACTAGAAACATTCTACAACAACAGGGGTTTGCAGCCACCTACTGAATACAATGGCCACAAGAAAGACAACACAAGTTCCCTGCGGAGCAGCACTGCAAAATCGGATTAAAAAGTCAAGTCAGTAATTATGTTTACAATGGATTTCATAATGTAATGATTGACTTAGCTTTCGTGACAGCCACAACAGTTATTTCGTTACTTTCGTGACAGTCACAACAGTCATGTCGTTACTTTCGTGATAGTCACAACAGTCATGTCGTTACTTTCGTGATAGTCACAACAGTCATGTCGTTACTTTCGTGATAGTCACAACAGTCATGTCGTTACTTTCGTGACAGCCACAACAGTCATGTCGTTACTTTCGTGATAGTCACAACAGTCATGTCGTTACTTTCGTGACAGTCACAACAGTCATGTCGTTACTTTCGTGACAGTCACAACAGTTATTTCGTTACTTTCGTGACAGTCACAAGTCATGTCGTTACTTTCGTGACAGCCACAACAGTCATGTCGTTACTTTCGTGACAGCCACAACAGTCATGTCGTTACTTTCGTGACAGTCACAACAGTCATGTCGTTACTTTCGTGACAGTCACAACAGTCATGTCGTTACTTTCGTGACAGTCACAACAGTTATTTCGTTACTTTCGTGACAGTCACAACAGTCATTTCGTTACTTTCGTTGGTCTCCTCTTCCAAGCGAACCGGTTAATCTGTTCGTGTTTTACTAAAATTGAAAATATGTGCAGTTGTTGTATTTACTAGTTTCCTACCATTCAGTTCAGTTCATCCCGTAACCAATCAGGTCGTTGGGGCACACTCGAAGACACTCCCACAACCCCACGCCACCTATCTCTGTCCTCTGCCGCCAGTCGTGCCTCACCGGGACGAAGGTTTGACCACTCAGTGATGTTGTCTGCCCATCTCTTCCTTGGACGACCCCGCCCTCTCTTTCCCGGTACGGAACCATGCAGTACCGAATTTGTAATCCGCGGGACCTCGTGACGTGCCCATACCAAGCCATCTTTCGTCTTTTGATAGCTGTGAACAGATCCTCAAAAGGCCCAATTGCGTTTTCCACTCTTCGTCCTATTTCTACGTTCGAGACACGATCCCTATTGGTAACATTTAAGAGTCTTCTAAAGCACCTCATTTCTATTTCATGTATTCTGCTCTGGATATCCTCAGTAATGGTCCAAGTCTCACAGGCATACATAAATATTGAGAGCACCAATGGTCCAAGTCTCACAGACATACACAAATATTGAGAGCACCAATGGTCCAAGTCTCACAGGACAAATATTGAGAGCACCAATGGTCAAAGTCTCACAGAGAGCACCAATGGTCCAAGTCTCACAGGCATACACAAATATTGAGAGCACCAATGGTCCAAGTCTCACAGAGAGCACCAATGGTCCAAGTCTCACAGGCATACACAAATATTGAGAGCACCAATGGTCCAAGTCTCACAGGCATACACAAATATTGAGAGGACCAATGGTACAAGTCTCACAGAGAGCACCAATGGTCAAAGTCTCACAGAGAGCACCAATGGTCCAAGTCTCACAGGCATACACAAATATTGAGAGCACCAATGGTCCAAGTCTCACAGGCATACACAAATATTGAGAGGACCAATGGTACAAGTCTCACAGAGAGCACCAATGGTACAAGTCTCACAGGCATACACAAATATTGAGAGCACCAAAGAGTGCATTAGTCTAACTTGTATGCCTAGGGCGTGCCGCTTTCCTGACATGTGGGTTTCAAACGCGTAACCGCCGCTGTTGTCTGTGCTACTCTGATCGTGTTATGCTTCATTGTTGTCCATAGCACCGCATCCATACTCTGTCGAACGCCTTTTAGAAATTGATGAAGACATGTAATATGTGTTGTTGATACTCTAAGTATTTCCCATTTAATATCAGCAGATTACATATTTGTTCAGTGGTACTTCTTTCCGCTTGAAACCCTGCTTGCTCTTCGGCATGACATTCTCCGCCTGTGGTTTTAATCTGTTGAGGATTATTCTTAAGAGAACTTTGCTAGGATGACTAATGAGGCTAATTGTTCTATAGTTCTGGCACATCTTTAGGTTCCCTGATTTAGGCAGCTGTAAAACCACTGATCTCGCCCAGATGGTTGGCCACTCTCCTGTCCGCCAAATTCTGTTACATGTGTATGTCAGAGCCTCACTTATTTCCTCACCTCCCACTTGTGGGAGCTCTGCTGGGATATTATCCATACCCACAGCTTTCTCCTTTTTTAGCATCTTCACGGCTTCAGTAACTTCCTCTCTTGTTATCGGTTGATTTTCCTCTAACATATTCATATCGGTGGCGATTGCATTTCCTTGGTCACCTCAACCCTCATGATGATATAATTGAGAGCAGTACTTTGTCCAACGAGCCCAAATGTCTTGGTCTTCTGTGAGACATTTCCCTCTCTTATCCTGAATCGTTGTATTGCGATCTTGTATAGGTCGTAAAAGGTCCTTGACTATTTTATATGCCCTGTTGGCATCGTTTCTTCCCAGATTTTGTTCGATATCTGAGCACTGAGCAGTTATCCATTCTCCCTTGGTCTTTTTCATCTTGGCCTTTATGTTTCCCTTTATCTTGTCCTTTATGTTTCCATTTATCTTGTCCTTTCTGTTTCCATTTGTCTCTCTGTATTTTGTAATCCCATCCAGGGTATTCTTCGAGCTCTTCATTAATCTTCTCTTGTCACATAACTCAAATATTTCATTTGTAATCCATGCCTTCCTCTTTACCCTTCGCTTCCCTTAGACCTCAGTTGCCGTGTCTATCAATGCCGAATTCAAGACCTCAGTTACCGTGTCTATCAATGCCGAATTCAAGACCTCAGTTACCGTGTCTATACATGCTGAATTCAAGGCCTCAGTTACCGTGTCTATCAATGCCGAATTCAAGGCATCAGTTATTGTCTCAATATCTGCCTCTTCGTTAAGAACCAAGAGGAGTGCGAATCTTCCTCCCATCATCTCTTCAGCAGCCTCCCCTATCTCCGGGTGCTTCAGCTTCTCCAGGTCAAATCTTAGCCTAGTTACCTCTCTGTTCAGACGCACGGTCATCATCACTAAGTCCTGGTCGCTCCCTATATCGACCCCTTGGAAACTCCTCGTCCGTGCGCTATTGATGCTAGATCTGGCTCGCTTCTAGACCAGAATGCAGTCTATCTGACTATGCAGTGCATTATTTGGACTGTGTCATGTCCACCGTCTCGACATTTTGTTTGGCTCTATCGTATTTGTCACCAGTAACTTGTTGTAAGGTGCCATTCACTTCCCCAAAATACATGATTTGTTGTCAGTTGAAATGTAAAGATGTAAGGCTGAGACATGACTGTGAAGTTTGAGGACAATTACTGCAGAAGTCGTTCTATATTCATGTGGAATCGTTTATAAGTTGGGTCAGTTAGGTAAATGTATCACATGATCTTGATTCTGACATGGCGTGGGGTCTTGATCAGTGTCTAGCACCTGACTGACTTGGCGTGGGGTCTTGATCAGTATCTAGCACCTGACTGACTTGGCGTGGGGTATTGATCAGTATCTAGCACCTGATTCTGACATGGCGTGGGGTCTTGGTCAGTATCTAGCACCTGACTGACTTGGCGTGGGGTCTTGATCAGTATCTAGCACCTGACTGACTTGGCGTGGGGTATTGATCAGTATCTAGCACCTGATTCTGACATGGCGTGGGGTCTTGGTCAGTATCTAGCACCTGACTGACTTGGCGTGGGGTCTTGATCAGTATCTAGCACCTGACTGACTTGGCGTGGGGTCTTGATCAGTATCTAGCACCTGACTGACTTGGCGTGGGGTATTGATCAGTATCTAGCACCTGATTCTGACATGGCGTGGGGTCTTGATCAGTATCTAGCACCTGACTCTGACATGGCTCGGGTCTGGTCAGTGTCTAGTATTTGACCCCGATGTGAGCTCGGGTCTGGTCAGTGTCTAGTATCTGAACCCGATGTGAGCTCGGGTCTGGCCAGTGTTTAGTATCTGACCCCGATGTGAGCTCGGGTCTGGCCAGTGTTTAGTATCTGACCCCGGTGTGAGCTCGGGTCTGGTCAGTGTCTAGTATCTGACCCCGGTGTGAGCTCGGGTCTGGTCAGTGTCTAGTATCTGACCCCGGTGTGAGCTCGGGTCTGGTCAGTGTCTAGTATCTGACCCCGGTGTGAGCTCGGGTCTGGTCAGTGTCTTGTATCTGACCCCAGTGTGAGCTCGGGTCTGACCAGTACGTTGTCCTGAGTGACGTTGCCTCTCCAAAATGTGGCATGTGATAAAATTAAGCAGCCCGTATAAATCTTGCTGGCAAACAGACACCTTTAGAAAACCCTCAAAGGAATTATTGCATTATTTAGATTTACACGAGGATATACAGATAGTACAACTTGCGAAGAAATGCCAAATCAGCATCCCTCAGTGTTTTGTGATGAAGAATTGTAAGTTTTGTGGTAACTGAGTGGGACGTAACTCCGCTTCGCCGTATCAAGTTGCAGTAACACCCAGTGCTAAGACAAAGGGCAGCCGGAATATTTATTACAAATGTTGTAATGAGTAGACTGACATGGAGGATTATATGCTACATTGGGGGGGGGGGGGGGGGTGGCTCAGCTTGTAATGGTGCAGTAACCGAGTTGTAACGTCATAAACAAACTGGTTGCTATGACATTTCGTGATTACCAGAGGCACTTTATGGATTCTCTAACTGTACAATGGTAGGTGGAATAAGGAAAGGTTAGAGTACACAGTGCCAAATAACAAGTTTCTTTGTAGGAAGGGGGGAAAGGAGGTGGGCGGAGGACGGCTGCACGGACGGAAGAGGGGTGGATGTTATTTAGTTATATAACTGAGACTGTCATCGGGAATGACGTGTTATATGCTCCATGCCACTAGGATGTATATACTATTATTATTTATGTTATTATACACACAAACACACACACATATATATATATATATATATATATATATATATATATATATATATATATTTATATATATATATTGCGCTGTATTTGTAGGATAGTGAGGTGTAAACTGTGCTGGTCACCAACCTCACTCTCTCGTCCCGAGCTACTTTGGACCGGCGGTAAGACATTAGTCGAGATGACTAGAGGTAACTGAGGACGCAGGCACTCTGGTTTCTTGAGGCCAGAAGTAGCTTGACACGTGAGATTCTATCGCCACCATTTCTGTTCATCGCTACGAGAATCGAGTACCCTAACTCTCGACCACATCGACAACCCCATACTATAAAACACACACGCACGCACCCACACACAAGTACGCACGCACACGCACAAACAACACTTGAAAGTCTCTAGATTTCCCTTATATTTCTGACCTGTTCCACAGATCTGAACCAAATAGTGCAGTTACCTGGTAGGAACATTATGACTATTCTGGATATTTACACTTTCAAAAGAGAGAAATTAATATTTGATACGATGTTTTGAAACATCTACAAATACAGTGTAGAGAATTTCGGATGGCTGACCTCATGACCCAATTTGCTTGGCTGGGCGTGTAATGCGCATGTGTACCTTCCAAATTCCCGACTGGATTGTAGGTTTGAACTAGTTAATATGTTACTTAAGATAAATGACATAATAAAATAAGCTCGAAATAATTCATCCAAAGTTAATTCATTTTACATGTTTTAAAAACAAATAAAGAAATTGCAGCCTCAGAGACAAATAGCACAGAGGATGCTAAGGATGTGAAGTATCAGCCCCATGCCACTACGCTCCTTGCAAACAGCTGATCAACTAATGTTATCGACACTGTGATCCAGCATCTGGTCAACACAGTAAAGACTGGACACACATAGACCCGCGTGAGAGGAACAAACAAAGTGCACAGCTTGTTTCTCAGGCATGCCTGTGCTGGACGACATCGACGAGCAGAGCCTATCTCTACAACTACTACCTGCAATGCTGACGGAAACACACTCACTCACGAAGTCAAATCTCAAGAGTGACACCTGCCTCCCGCGACAGCCACGTGGTCAGCGTCAAGCTTCATATCCAGCGCAGAAAAGTTCTACATAAATCATCTGACATACAACAATTGTCCCTGGTGGAAGATGCAGTTATTTATGCAGAGAAGATCAAACATCGCTAGGCGGGTCTCTTACTGGGAAGAACGGACGATCGATGGAGAACAGCGAATGAATATGGTAGCCCAGAGACAAGAAGCGACCACGGGGACGACCACCAACACGTTGGTCCGACTCCCTTGCACCCCCAACAACATCACGATGCCATAGATGGAAGAGAAGTTGGGACCCACAACCAAAGGCGTAGCCGCCGCTGAAGATCATTCAGTAATTCAGTAGTGTTTTCTAGACGTGTCGGCTCTAGCAAAGGAGCAGACTGGCATCATCACCTCAACCGTGCTCAGGGCCAGACTATACAGCTAGCCAAGTTTGTAAGGGAAAAGTTTGTGAATATTTGAGTAATAACGTATCTAGTGGCGAGACAAATTTGGCTCAGACCGTCAAGTTTACCAGGTCAACAGATGATATTTGAGGATAAACTGCATGGTGACGAGATAAACTTGCCTCAGACCGTCAAGTTTACCAGATGTTAATTGAGGGATCAACTGGTTGGTGACGAGATAAACTTGCTCAGACCGTCAAGTTTACCAGATGTTCACAATTGAGGAATCAACTGCATGGTGACTACAGACACCTGGGGCAGACCTCCACGTGTACCAGGTCAACAGATGTTGTTGGAGAGATTTAAGGTTAGGCCCTTTCTGGACGGGGGTTCGGCGCTGTACTTGCCAGGTTGTCCATCACAGGTCGAGTGCCATAGAGTGTAGCAGATATTGGCATACTTTCCAAGTGCCAATGAGAGTGGCATCCTGAATGGTGTGATGCGCGTCTTGGTTGGTTGCCTCCGTCTCAGCACGGAATGCGGTCTCGCTTGGAGGCACCTTCTTGGGATGCTTTATGGGCGGGGTCCTAATGGGGATCGGACCATGTCTACGAGCCAGTGGGCCCACCCTTTAATGGAGGGCCTGTTCTGTTTGAGGTTTCTGTAGGGTGTGCATGATCCAGAGGAAACTGTCAGGTTCACAAACTCTGTGGCCTGAATTGAGTAACCAGTGTAAGATGGCCATTAAGTGGATACCGTTTCATTGTGGGACAGCAGGAAACGAGGAGCAGATCCACTGTCAAAGAAGGGTGCTGCATACGAGCAGCCAGGTGTGCCAGATGTTTACCAACTGAGGAAAATGATGAACAGATCAATCAGTCTCACTAACATTCACACAAATCAGACTCATTAATATTCACACAAGGCAATCAGACTCACTAACATTCACACAAGACAATCAGACTCATTAACATTCACACAAGGCAATCAGACTCATTAACATTCACACAAGGCAATTAGCACAATGTAAACAGACAAGAAAATCAAACTGTTGTGTTGACTCAGAACAGGACACAGCCGATTCAGCAGACAGATGTACACACCATTGAAGATTGACAACCCAGCTACGTGTACACAACACTGAAGATTGACAACCCAGCTACGTGTACACAACATTAAAGATTGACAATCCAGCTACGTGTACACAACACTGAAGATTGACAACCCAGCTATGTGTACACAACATTAAAGATTGACAACCCAGCTACGTGTACACAGCACTGAAGATTGACAACCCAGCTACGTGTACACAACACTGAAGATTGACAACCCAGCTACGTGTACACAACATTAAAGATTGACAACCCAGCCACGTGTACACAACATTAAAGATTGACAACCCAGCCACGTGTACACAACGTTGAAGATTGACAATCCAGCCACGTGTACACAACATTGAAGATTGACAACCCAGCCAGATGTACACAACATTGAAGATTGACAACCCAGCCAGATGTACACAACATTGAAGATTGACAACCCAGCCACGTGTACACAACATTGAAGATTGACAACCCAGCCACGTGTACACGTGGACAGACACCCCAGAGAACATGCTGATGAGAAAAGACACATGCCCATAGAAACAACACTGAAAGAGAAACCCTATGGATCTACACAGGAACTACAAAATACAACGAAGTTTATACATGATTCAACATGCAAATAGAGACCTTATGTTTTAAATCGGACGAACTAAGAGGCGGTGGAATTGTAGAGAAATACTGTTTAATAACTACAAAAACCCGACAGACCTCCAAGTTTATGATGGAAATACTGTTTAATAACTACAGAAACCCGACAGACATCCAAGTTTATGAAGGAAATACTGTTTAATGACTACAGAAGCCCGAGAGACTTCCAAGTTTATGAAGGAAATACTGTTTAATAACTACAGAAACCCGACAGACTTCCAAGTTCATGAAGGAAATACTGGTTAATGACTACAGAAACCCGACAGACTTCCAAGTTTATGAAGGAAATACTGTTTAATGACTACAGAAACCCGACAGACTTCCACGTTTATGAAGGAAATACTGTTTAATGACTACAGAAATCCGTCAGACTTCCAAGTATATGAAGGAAATACTGTTTAATGACTACAGAAACCCGACAGACTTCCAAGTATATGAAGGAAATACTGTTTAATGACTACAGAAACCCGACAGACTTCCAAGTTTATGAAGGAAATACTGTTTAATGACTACAGAAACCCGACAGACTTCCAAGTATATGAAGGAAATACTGTTTAATGACTACAGAAACCCGACAGACTTCCAAGTATATGAAGGAAATACTGTTTAATGACTACAGAAACCCGACAGACTTCCAAGTTTATGAAGGAAATACTGTTTAATGACTACAGAAACCCGACAGACTTCCAAGCTCATGAGGGAAACGGGAGCTAACGATGAAGAAGAACAATGATATGGGCCATACTGCAGAAGATGTGTCAGGCTAAGGCGACCACAACTTAAAATGCTGCTGCTACACAACCAAATGTTAGCACAACTATTGCGTCGTGGCAACATCTGGTCTCCATTTCGCCGAAAGTCCCGGTGGCAGAAAGCGTGGGAACGAGCTTATTGCTTGCAGCAGCCACGTGTTAGTCCGATAGCCAATCATCCGAGACTTTCCCGTCCGTGAGTGTATGTGGACTGCCAGGGTGGAGGAGGCAAGAGTCAGGTGGTGAAAGTGTCAAGGTCACAGACATGCAGACAGCCAGGACAGAATTCGTTGTGTTAAGACACGACATTACTCCTGTGTGTTTGGTGGTTCCCCATTGGCAGATCAAGGGAGAACAAGACAAAAACTAACACGTAACTGTAGATCCATAGGGTTGTGAATTGGATTTGCAAACTTGTCGAATATCTCACTTCAGATAGCGTTCACATATCAATAGTTCAATTCAGATATCGTTCACATACCAATAATTCACTTCAGATAGCGTTCACATACCAATAGTTCACTTCAGATTGCCTTCACATACCAACAGTTCACTTCAGATAGCATTCACACCAACAGTTCACTTCAGATAGCGTTCACATGCCAATAATTCACTTCATATATGGAATGTTATTAAATCGTTGGCCCAGATACAGAAATGTGTCTGCCGCCGAAGGAGCAGGAGACCATACCGATAACCCGAATGTCTAGCTCTGATGTTACGTGCGACTAAGATCCCTATATGAACTATTCTAAAATGTACGTCAACGCTTCACACGCCAGAAATATCCAACATGGAGTGTCATGAAGTCCCCGACCGTTGATACCACAGCACCAGGCCGAGCAGCAGGTCATCAAGTGTGCAGTTGAAGATGAAAGTGTCAAGCGAAAGTCATCAACACATTGGGAAACTCCTAGCATTCTGGTCAAACTGTCAGATATTCAGTTCACAAAGTGGCGTATGGAAACCAAGAATTGCTGGCAGTTGCTGTAGTATATGGATAAATGTATTGCTTTATATATACTTATCATAATCATCATACATCTCTCGACTCCAATGTCAAGCATCGACTGACAGCTAACCCTTTGAAAACCGGTGTCCAATTATTAGCAATCATTGACCATCTTGGTCCAACGTCAAGCATCGACTGACAGCTAACCCTTTGAAAACCGGTGTCCAATTATTAGCAATCATTGACCATCTTGGTCCAACGTCAATCATCGACCATTACACGGTAGTTGGCCCTGTCAATCACAAACCTTCTTGCACCAATGGCTACTACTCGTCCCAGTGGGTGGTCCCTCACAGGAAACGTGTATCCGAGGTGACTTTGTACAGACAATCTTAATGGCAATGTGTGTTTGTTTTTTACATGATGTGGTTGCTAACCCAACCACGACGTTCGTCTGTCTCCTTTACTACGCGCCTAGAAGGACATAGTGGCCCGTCTATTGTTTCCCCCGGCTTTCACTCACACAATGCTTCCATGTACGACCATGAAATCAATGGCGGCCACATGCCGCTCCACTTGCTGTATTGAGCGTCGAGGCGGCCGTGGAAGAGCGGCCACTTCTCGGAGCAAAGGTGTGGGACTTGTCCCCGTTTTGGGTACGTTCCAGGGGGGTCCAGCTGTAAGTATGTACCTGGCTCACATTAGGGACGTATAGGTTGGCGAGGAAAGTACCTGTCATACCATCTCCTTAACAAAAACAATAGAGGACATATCATGAAACCTCTTCATGCCTGAAAGCATCGTCAGATGTGGGAAAACAGTTACATTTGTATGACTTGTACCTCCTGAGAACACAACCGAATGTCTTAGACATGACGGCATTCCAAACAATAACGAACGATATTGAGTTTTGGGGCATAGAGTTTTGGGAGCTTGGAGTTTTGGGAGCTTCCAGTCTTGGGAGCTTGGAGTTTTGGGAGCATGGAGTTTTGGGAGCTTGGAGTTTTGGGAGCTTGGAGTTTTGGGAGCTTGGAGTTTTTGGAGCATTGAGTTTTGGGAGCATGGAGTTTTTGGAGCATGGAGTTTTTGGAGCTTAGAGTTTTTGGAGCTTAGAGTTTTTGGAGCTTGGAGTTTTGGGAGCATGGAACCCTGGGTGCAAGGAGACCCGGGGACAGAACAACATGATGCGGGACATCATATGACCAGACAAATAGCTGACGGGGGAAGGGGCAAGAGATACAGCACAGTGAATGGTCTGACAGCAGCCCATAGCTACAGCACAGTGAATGGTCTGACAGCAGCCCATAGCTACAGCACAGTGAATGGTCTGACAGCAGCCCATAGCTACAGCACAGTGAATGGTCTGACAGCAGCCCATAGCTACAGGACAGTAAATGGTCTGACAGCAGCCCATAGCTACAGCACAGTGAATGGTCTGACAGCAGCCAGTGACTCATAGCTGACTGCTTGCGTCAGGGTCTGCGAATCAAAGATGCACAAGACTCTATTTCGTCTCCATGTGGCGGTCTTGTAAACAGACTGCGTTCGTGCTGCCTGGGTGAGAGAGTGGGTGGGGATCGAAGATTGGAGGTAAACACTGTCCCAACAATGCGGCGGTCCTGTAAACAGGCTGCGTTCGTGCTGCCTGGATGAGAGAGTGGGGATCGAAGATTGGAGGTAAACACTGACCCAACAATGTGCCGAGCTGAAACCGGGTGTCGGCCCTAAAGGTGCAAATATCGCAGCCTCGCTGTAAAACTATGACACGATTGAACAAAACATCGGATTAGGACGAACTTCGAACAAGCAAAATAAAGTCTCATAAGACAGCGTTCCTGGGAGAGAAATCTGATAGTAGGCACTTTTACCTGGCAGGTAGTCTGTGAACAGCCAAAGATTATCTAAGCAGTCATGAACCACCTCCTTATGCTAGATGAATACAGGTGCAGTTGGTTCTGGGGGAAGCCGATCTCGATGTAAGGCTGCATGAAGATAGACAGAAATGACTGTAAAGCTGCCGTTGTACTCGTCCGACCCAAGGAGACTTGATAAGCTAAAAGAGCGTCGTTTCCTGTACAGCGGGGGTCCAGTACAGCGGGGATCCAGTACATCGGGACAGCGGGGTCCAGTACAGCGGGGTCCAGTACAGCGGGGGTCCTGTACAGCAGGGGTCCAGTACAGCAGAGGTCCAGTACAGCGGGGGTCCTGTACAGCGGGGGTCCAGTACAGCGGGGGTCCAGTACAGCGGGGGTCCTGTACAGCGGGGGTCCAGTACAGCGGGGGTCCAGTACAGCGGGGGCCCAGTACATCGGGACAGCGGGGTCCAGTACAGCGGGGGTCCTGTACAGCGGGGGTCCAGTACAGCAGCGGTCCAGTACAGCGGGGGTCCAGTACAGCAGGGGTCCAGTACAGCGGGGGTCCAGTACAGCGGAGGTCCTGTACAGCGGGGGTCCAGTACAGCGGGGGTCCAGTACAGCGGGGGCCCAGTACATCGGGACAGCGGGGTGCAGTACAGCGGGGGTCCTGTACAGCGGGGGTCCAGTACAGCAGCGGTCCAGTACAGCGGGGGTCCAGTACAGCGGGGGTCCAGTACAGCGGGGGTCCTGTACAGCGGGGGCCCAGCAAACGTTGATAAGGTATATGATAATGATGGAGACGACATCATATCCTCAGAGGTACCGGTAACTAAAATGTTGATGGGGTGGGGGATATTTTGAAGTGGATACATGGCCGCCTCTTGCATGGTACAGCCAAGGAAAGAACCATGAGAGGACGGTCCAAGAGAGTGTACACAGAGCGAGCTACGGGAACCACCAGTGATCACTGTTCACCATTTGCTGAGAGTGACCATGAACCGTCGTATCTCCCCGGGGTGTGGTGATGCCTAATTTTATAGAAACAAACAAGCTGGGGAGTCTTGAGCTGACTGCAGATGTTTGAGACATCTGTTTGAGTGGCTAATGTTGAACAATGAAGGAAGAAGGAAAAGAAGAAGAAGAAAGACAAATGGAAGAAGAAAAGGAGAAAGAAGAAAGAAGAAGAGGAAAAAGAAGAAACAGAGGAAGAAGAGGAAAAAGAGGAAAAAGAAGAAACAGAAGAAGAAGATGCGTAAGAAGAAATAAGAAAAAGAATAAGAAGAAGAGGATGAGGAAGAAGAAAAAAATAAGAAGAAAAAGAAAAAAGAGGAAAGAAGAAAAACAGAAGATGAAGCAGGAAGAGGAGGAAGAGGAGAAGGAAGTCCTATTGGCAGATTTCGAGCTTACAGGAGGACATGTAGGACTCTTTTATCAAGAGAGAGCTGTCAAATAAACACATTTGTATTGGCACTGACCAATGAAACACGAGCTTGAAGGGCGAGTGCCTGTCCACCCTTGAGTACCACACCCATCAAAGTGGAACATGCGAAAACACGTCGATATCCAGTACATCAAATGGTGTCATTGGGCCGAAGGACGAGAGCCTTGGTACTGTTCGAAAATAACAAATAATGAAACACTAAACAAAGAACTCTATGCGGTTTAGGTCCAGAATGTTTAGCACAAAAGTTTAGAAAGGAGACGACCAGAGTTTGGTTTATTAACTAACTAACTTGACCATTGTTTCTCCAGTCAGTTTGAAGAAAAGAACGAAACGATAAGTCGTGTCCTTTGTCAGTTGTCAGTCTGTTCGATAGGTTTGTCAGTGAACTGACTGGGTCGATATCGACCTGGTCACGCATGTCCGTGAAGGGTTTCTCTCTCACCTGTCTCCGTTACAGAAGCTGGTTAGTGGGTACGTTCGTTTGTGTGGTTGAGAGCCAGGTAGACGTAATGGGAGGAGTGAGAGAGACAGTCACATACAGACACAGTTGAGTGGGGGTGAGATTGACAGACAGGTGGGCAGGTGTGAGACAGACATATGGGCATGTGTGAGACAGACATATGGGCAGGTGTGAGACAGACATATGGTTAGGTGTGAGACAGACATATGGGCAGGTGTGAGACAGACATATGGGCAGGTGTGAAGCAGACAAATGGGCAGGTGTGAGACAGACATATGTACACTAGCGAGACAGACATATGGACAGGTACGAGAAAGACATATGGACAGGAATGAGACAGACATTTAGTGCTCAAGACAGATGGGTCCATGAGTCCAACAGATGGATAAACGAAAGTCTTGTCCCCCTAGTACCACCCAAAGCATATATTTCACCGACGCTCCCATATGTGATCAGCCCCTTTGATCCAACCTGGACGCCCCCATATGTGATCAGCCCCTTCCATCCCACCTGGACGCTCCCATATGTGATCAGCCCCTTCCATCTCACCTGGACGCTCTCATATGTGATCAGCCCCTTCCATCCCACCTGGACGCTCCCATATGTGATCAGCCCCTTCCATCTCACCTGGACGCCCCCATATGTGATCAGCCCCTTCCATCTCACCCGGACGCTCCCATATGTGATCAGCCCCTTACATCCCACCTGGACGCTCCCATATGTGCTCAGTCCCTTCCATCCCACCTGGACGCTCCCATATGTGATCAGCCCCTTCCATCTCAACTGGACGCTCCAATATGTGATCAGCCCCTTCCATCTCAACTGGACGCTCCCATATGTGATCAGCCCCTTCCATCCCACCTGGACGCTCCCATATGTGATCAGCCCCTTCCATCACACCTGGACGCCCCCATATGTGATCAACCCCTTCTATCCCACCTGGACGCTCCCATATGTGATCAGCCCCTTCTATCCCACCTGGACGCTCCCATATGTGATCAGCCCCTTTGATCCAACCTGGACGCCCCCATATGTGATCAGCCCCTTCTATCCCACCTGGACGCTCCCATTTGTGCTCAGCCCCTTCCATCCCACCCGGACGCTCCCATATGTGATCAACTTCTTCCATCTCACCTGGATGCTCCCATATGTGATCAACTTCTTCCATCTCACCTGGATGCTCCCATATGTCATCAGCCCCTTCCATCCCATCTGGACGCTCCCATATGTGATCAGCCCCTTCCATCCCACCTGAACGCTCCCATATGTGATCAACCCCTTATTTTGCTGAAATTGCCGATGACAAAGCACGAAGTCCGTAGCTCCTGACCGCTAGGAAAATATCCTCTGATTTTGTCAGGTGCCCATTTACAGCTGGGTCGGCTGGGATTATCGGTCACGCCATGAGGAAAAAACATGACACGTCTGGTGTGAGCGCGGCATGATTTGAATCTGGCGTGTTGAGATTGTAAACCTAGGATACAAGACGTAGACCACACGTTTTACATGACATAATGTGAATGGCCAACCGACTACTGCGCTAAGTCAACCAGCTAATTTGAAAGGCCAATCGAATAATGTAATATATCCACCAACTAATGTGATAGGCATGCCGACTAATGTGATGGGCCAAATGATTAATATGATAGGTTAACCGAGTACTATGGTAGGTCAATCGACTAATGTGATAGGCCAACCGACTAATGTAATAGGTCAACCAACTAATATGCTAGATCAGTCAGCAAAGGTGTTTGGCTTGAACAGCACGATAAGTTACCTTGTCGGTTGATGCAATGTTGAAAGATTTAAAAGAAAACAAAGACTTCAACATGTGTTGCTATTATATTGAACTAATGGAATTGTAATATGTAGACTTCGGCTGCACAGGTCTGTAACTCGGGTCTTTAACTGGGATCTGTAATTGGGGACTGCTAACTGGGGTCTGTAACTGGGGTCTTTAACTGGGATCTATAATTGGGGACTGCTAACTGGGGTCTGTAACTGGGGTCTGAGACGGGAATGAACAACAGTTACACTGCAACATGCCAGGCATATTGTAAGAGGCTACTAATGAGGGTTGTGAATCTGGCCAGCTAAGTTATCCCGGGTCAACCAACAGAGAGAAGACATAGGCATCCAAAGGGTGTACAGGAAGTTTATTTATTGTTGCCCAACTTTGAATGCTGATCAGCTGATCTCGTTATGATAACGAGCTTAGAGGACAACGTGATTGACGGGCCACTGGTCTCAGACATCTGGGTTCTATGTGCCTCTATTAATATACACGAGTGGAAAGGGCTGGGTGAGAGAGAGAGAGTGGGGGGGGGGGCGAGGGAGGTGAGAGAGAGGGAGGTGAGAGGGATGTGTGAGAGAGAGAGGGAGGTGAGAGATAAGGAGAGAGAGAGAGGTGAGAGAGGGAGGTGAGAGAGAGGGAGGTGAAAGGGGTGCATCAATCGATGGTACACGAATGGAACGAGCTGGTTGTGTGAGAGAGAGACAGAGAGAGGGGGGAGGGAGAGAGGCGAGAGGAGAGAGAGAGGTGAGAGAGATGAAGATGACAGGGAGGTCAGACGGGTGCATCAATCGATGGTACACCTGAGTGGAACGAGCTGGTTGTGAAATAGAGGGAGAGGTGAGAGAGGGAAAACATGTGAGGGGGTGAGGAGAGGGAGAGAGGGGGGGAGCGAGCGGGAGGGAGGGAGCGAGCGGGAGAGAGAGAGAAGCAGATAGAGAAAGTGAGCAGGTAGGAGAGAAAGAGAGGGATGGAGAGAGAGAGAGAGGAAGGAAGAGAGGTGTTCATGGTGCATCAACCTATGGGACATTTGAGTAGAACTAGCTGGTTGTGAGAGGGAGGGGTGGTGTTTCCATAAATTGCACACTAGAGACGAAAGGACTGGCTGAAAGAGGAATAGATAGATAGATAGAGAGAGTGAGAGAGAGAGAGAGAGACAGAGAGTGAATGTCATCTCGCAGATCGAACTTTGCTGTCTGACTTACCCACAGACAGAACGTCACCCATCTTATCTTAACGGCCAATCCACTTCCCCCGACCGAGAGATTGAAGACGTTAACTCGTGCCCTCCCAGATAACGCAACAGCCCAACCAGCCAGGCCTGGACAAACAATTAGGACCACAAATATGACAATAAAACCTGATCGCAATTTGTCCCTAGAGTTGCCCGCTTTCTGTGGTCTCTACTGGCTCGTTTCCGGTGTGGCCTCTTCACGACAGCAGACAAAAGGGCGCTTTTACATTTTTTAGTTTTTATGGCTGGGGTAAAATGATTCTGAGCTAAACAAATTCAGTGAAAGGTTGACTTTAAAAAGGGAACAGAGAGGAAAGACGCCAAGAGTTAATCAATGAGTGAATTAGGAAAAACTGCAAAAAAAAGTCGTTTAAAGAAAGGCGAAAAAAATATCCATTCTTCTGGTTTTTGTGGACTTAAATGAGCCATTTCCGTGCTGCTGTTGCTGGACTTTGATCGTGGATAGTTTAGGACGTTCATGACATGTTGGATTGTAGTGGCGGCTGGGAGGACGATTGAGGGGGGTGGAGAGATGGTGTGAGAGTAGAGAGTGTGTGTGCGAGTGAAGTATTGGGGCTAGAGAGGTTTCTTTTGTTTAAATCATGAAAAGTAAAGGATGGAGAGGGCAGAGAGAAGGAGAAAGAGAGAGATGGAGAGGAGAGAAATGGAGAGGAGGGAGATGGAGAGGAGGGAGATGGAGAGGAGGGAGATGGAGAAGAGATAGATGGAGAAGAGATAGATGGAGAGAAGAGAAGGAGAGGAGAGAAATGGAGAGGAGGGAGATGGAGAGGAGAGAGATGGAGAAGAGATAGATGGAGAGGAGAGAAATGGAGAATAGATAGATGGAGAGGAGATAGATGGAGAGGAGAGAGATGGAGAAGATAGATGGAGAGGAGAGAGATGGAGAAGATAGATGGAGAGGAGATAGATGGAGAGGAGATAGATGGAGAGGAGAGAGATGGAGAAGATAGATGGAGAGGAGATAGATGGAGAGGAGAGAGATGGAGAAGATAGATGGAGAGGAGATAGATGGAGAGGAAATAGATGGAGAGAATAGATAGATGGAGAGGAGATAGATGGAGAGAATAGATAGATGGAGAGGAGATAGATGGAGACGAGATAGATGGAGAGGAGAGAGATGGAGAAGAGATAGATGGAGAGGAGATAGTTGAAGAGGAGGGAGATGGAGAGAGAGAGTGAGAGAGAGAGACGCCAGCGTAGAAGTTAGAATACATTTAGTTCCTGAGTGCAGGTGAGAATGCATATAGTTTCTTAGTTCAGGAACTAATATATGTTTTCTGGATAAACAGGTGTACGTTCCAGAGTTCTCCGTCGGGGTCTTTGTGTGTGACAAGGACAAGCATAGCACCACTGCTCCACACAGAGCATGTCGTAAGAGGCAACTAACTGTGTGGCATGCATAACACAGGTCATGGTTAGGTGGTTTGTTTAGAGCAGCATAGATGGCGTCTAACAGGCTGCGGGTCTACTTTGCTCTAGTGTTTGAGTCTATTAAGATGAACTTGCACATCTGTTAACCATCCAACGCAGCCGAGCATTAAGCTGCTCAAGCCTAGTCCGCTAAGCAGGAAATGCTTCTCCCGTCTATGTCCAGCTAATACCAAAGCTGGGACCTGCACAGGAGTATCTACCTCTCTTGGAGTACAGGTCGGCCAAGAGCTAAGAACAGAAGTGTACGGACTGATAGAGTTGGGGGGTGTTACATGTGTACAGGAGTGTACGGGCAGATAGCAACAATACGACTAAACGGGCTGATAGAGTTGGGGGGTGTTACATGTGTACAGGAGTGTACGGGCAGATAGCAACAATACGACTAAACGGGCTGATAGAGTTGGGGGGTGTTACATGTGTACAGGAGTGTACGGGCAGATAGCAACAATACGACTAAACGGGCTGATAGAGTTGGGGGGGTGTTACATGTGTACAGGAGTGTACGGGCAGATAGCAACAATACGACTAAACGGACTTAAAGAGTTGGGGGGTGTTACATGTGTACAGAAGTGTACGGGCAGATAGCAACAATACGACTAAACGGACTTAAAGAGTTGGGGGGTGTTACATGTGTACAGAAGTGTACGGGCAGATAGCAACAATACGACTAAACGGACTGACACGACTAAACGGACTGACAGAGTTGGGGGGTGGGGGTGTTACATGTGTACAGAAGTGTACGGGCAGATAGCAACAATACGTCTAAAGGGACTGACAGAGTTGTGGGGTGGGGGTGTTACATGTGTACAGAAGTGTACGGGCAGATAACAACAATACGTCTAAAGGGACTGACAGAGTTAGGGGGTGGGGGTGTTGGGGGTGTTACATATGGTCGAATTTGCAGCTAGCACCACTGTTCTATGTTTGTTACAAGCGAATGACATAGGGTGTGACTGAGTGAATACAAACCAGGATGAGAGAGAGAGTGTGAGAGAGTGAGAGAGAGTGTGACAGAGTGAGTGAGAGAGAGAGAGAGTAAGAGAGAAGTTACGAATGTTTTTAAAAAAGTGAAGTTTTTTACATGAACATTATGTTAGACAATGTTAGGTTACAGTTGTTCACATTCAGACACAGTTGTCGGGGATAACGTGTCTTTTCTTCTCCTGAAAGAGTCGTTGTAGGGTGGTTTACAACGAGGCTGAGATAACTGGGCATTTCAGCGCGGCACATCCGGTTTAGGCTGACATTTTTTGGTACCGGGTTTGCCTTTGTGTTTGAGACAAGGCTCAGCTGTGTATTTGGTGAGTCTGTTCTGTGTCGCGTGCTGCTCTTAACTGCAAAATGAGGCCGCTATTTAGGCTCAGCATGTGAGACCCAGTGCCTTTTGCGTAAGCAACAAGGATTCAACGTTTGTGCCAGTCAGATTGGGAAATGAGAGAGGGAGACTTAATTGACAAGGCCCTGAATACTAACAGTTCCACGAAGTAAAGAAAGAGAAAAAAAAAGTAGATAAACACATAGGAACGAAAAGCAAAGAAGAAAAACATATATAGAATGGGCAGCTGGAAGTATTCGACGCACGTAAACAAGATCAATGGATGTGAAAGAAAACATAAAAGATCAATGAATGTGAAAGAAAACATAAAAGATCAATCTAAGTGGAAAAAAAACATGAAAATTCAAAGGATGTGAAATAAGGTATGTTTAGAAAATACAATCAAGACCAAAAAGAAAGGCATATGTCAGACCTGGTAGAGGTTCATCAAGGGACAACGTGGAGTACTCGTGGATTTCTATTTTGAGCTTGGAAATGAACAAGTGACATTCGGCGGTCATTTTGTTGGGTCCAAGTGGAGCCGTTCATTTAACATCTAACTAGCTCACTTGTCTCATTAACGCCAGAAGCAGGAAGCATGCATGGTGTAAGTGTTGTGAGGGAGATGCGCAAAAATGTCGAGAGAAACTAAGAATAACAAGAGAAACACTAAAAATAATTGAAATAGTATGAACAAAAAGAGAAATACTAGGAATGATAAGAGAAATAGTAGGAATAATAAGAGAAATACTATCAATGATAAGAGAAATACTAGGAATAATAAGAGAAATACTATCAATGATAAGAGAAATACTAGGAATAATAAGAGAAATACTATCAATGATAAGAGAAATACTAGGAATAATAAGAGAAATACTATCAATGATAAGAGAAATACTAGGAATAATACGAGAAATACTATCAATGATAAGAGAAATACTAGGAATAATAAAAGAAATACTATCAATGATAAGAGAAATACTAGGAATAATAAGAGAAATACTATCAATGATAAGAGAAATACTAGGAATAATAAGAGAAATACTAGGAATAATAAGAGAAATACTATCAATGATAAGAGAAATACTAGGAATAATAAGAGAAATACTATCAATGATAAGAGAAATACTAGGAATAATAAGAGAAATACTATCAATGATAAGAGAAATACTAGGAATAATAAGAGAAATACTATCAATGATAAGAGAAATACTAGGAATAATACGAGAAATACTATCAATGATAAGAGAAATACTAGGAATAATAAAAGAAATACTATCAATGATAAGAGAAATACTAGGAATAATAAGAGAAATACTATCAATGATAAGAGAAATACTAGGAATAATAAGAGAAATACTAGGAATAATAAGAGAAATACTATCAATGATAAGAGAAATACTAGGAATAATAAGAGAAATACTAGGAATAATACGATAAATATTAGGAATAATAAGAGAAATACTATCAATGATAAGAGAAATACTAGGAATAATAAGAGAAATACTAGAAATAATAAGATAAATACTAGGAATAATAAGAGAAATACTATCAATGATAAGAGAAATACTAGGAATAATAAGAGAAATACTAGGAATGATAAGAGAATTACTAGGAATAATAAGAGAATTACTAGGAATAATAAGAGAAATACTAGGAATAATACGAGAAATACTATCAATGATAAGAGAAATACTAGGAATAATAAGAGAAATACTATCAATGATAAGAGAAATACTAGGAATAATAAGAGAAATACTATCAATGATAAGAGAAATACTAGGAATAATAAGAGAAATACTAGGAATAATAAGAGAAATACTATCAATGATAAAAGAAATACTAGGAATAATAAGAGAAATACTAGGAATAATAAGAGAAATATTAGGAATAATAAGAGAAATACTATCAATGATAAGAGAAATACTAGGAATAATAAGAGAAATACTATCAATGATAAGAGAAATACTAGGAATAATAAGAGAAATACTATCAATGATAAGAGAAATACTAGGAATAATAAGAGAAATACTAGGAATAATACGATAAATATTAGGAATAATAAGAGAAATACTATCAATGATAAGAGAAATACTAGGAATAATAAGAGAAATACTAGAAATAATAAGATAAATACTAGGAATAATAAGAGAAATACTATCAATGATAAGAGAAATACTAGGAATAATAAGAGAAATACTAGGAATGATAAGAGAATTACTAGGAATAATAAGAGAATTACTAGGAATAATAAGAGAAATACTAGGAATAATAAGAGAAATCTGGAAAGATCCGGCGCAGACACGCCAAGAAGACGTGGGACAAAAGCCGACGGTTTGTCTGGCCAGGAAAGACGGTTGTGTCCTGGCATGATTCACACTGGCCCAAGCTCTCAATGCAAGCATGGTGGTAGCGACACAGGTCCAGGCCAAGAGATAGGTCCAGGAGGGCATGACAAACTGGGTGAGGGAGAGATGATGCCTGGAAGTGTCATAATGATCAATAGGCATGCTGTTGTGGAAGGGAGTTGTCGTCCCCACCGTCAATCTTCATACTTTATCAATAACAATGGAGATGTTGTTGATGGTGATGTTGTTAGTGATGTTGATGGTGGTGTTGTTGGTGATGTGGATGGTGGTGTTGTTAGTGATGTTGATGTTGTTCGTGATGTTGTTGGTGGTGTTGATGGTGGTGGTGTTGGTGATGTTTTCGTGATGTTATTGGTGGTGATGTTGGTGCAGATTTTTTTTTTTTTGCGTTCGCCTTTTTTTTCTCTAATCCCCAAGGCGGTGTGCGTTGCGCTGTGGTTTTTATTTTGCGCCTGTCGGCCCAGTGCATCCGACTTCAGCATGCATTTTATGTAAGTGTCTGCTTCCTCCTGCATTTTCTAAGGGTTTCCTTCCCCGGGGTAACAGCCGGTGCTGCAATGGGGATCGAACCCAGCATCTTCAGGCTGTGAAACGTGCCACTTAACCACTGGGCCACGCTGTCCCCGTTTGCTGATGTTGTTGGTGATGTTGATGGTGATGTTGATGGTGATGTTGTTGGTGATATTGATGGTGATGTTGATGGTGATGTTGGTGATGTTGTTGGTGATGTTGTAGGTGACATTAAAGGTGATGTTGTTGATGATGTTGTTGATGGTGGTGTTGTTGGTGATATTGTTGGTGATATTGATGGTGATATTGTTGATTGTGATGTTGTTGATGGTGATGTTGTTCATGGTGATGTTGTTGACGGTGATGCTGTTGATGATGATTTTGATGGCAATGTTGTTGGTAGTAATGTCGATGTTGCTGATGTTGATGATGGTGTCGATGTTATTTGTAATGTAAATAATGAAGATGTTGTTGATGGTAATGTTATTGATAGTGATGTTATTGGTGTTAATGCTGCTGATGATGTTGATGATGGTGATGGTGATGTTGATGATATTGTTAATGGTGAATATGTTGATGCTGGCGATGTTTCATCTACATATTAACTTGATCTATATGTTCGATTCATCAGCATCTTCGTTTTATCGATGTGTTCCCTTCATCTACACGATCCCTTCATCTACACATTCCCTTCATATACACATTCACTTCATCTACAAAATCCTTTCATCTACATATTCACTTCATCTACAGAATCTCTTCATCTACACATTCACTTCATCTACACATTCACTTGATCTAAACGATCCCTTCATCCACACATTCACTTCATCTGCACGATCACTTCATTTACACAATCACTTCATCTGCACGATCGCTTCATCTACACATTCACTTCATCTATATAATTCCTTCATTTACACATTCACTTCATTTACACATTCATTTCATCTACACGATCCCATCCTCTACACATTCACTTCATCTACATGATCCCTTCATCTACACATTCACTTAATCTACAGAATCTCTTCATCTACACATTCACTTCATCTACACAATCACTTCATCTACACATTCCCTTCATCTACGCATTCCCTTCATCTACACATTCACTTCATCTACACGATCCATTCATCTACACGATCCATTCATCTACACGATCCCTTCATCTACACATCCCCTTCATCTACATGATCCCTTCATCTACACATTCACTTCATCTATTGTTTATATGTTTTACTTCTTCTTTGAGAAAAAGTTGCATACAACAACAAGAAAGAAACGTCCATGTTGATCGTTCTGCCCCCAAAACCAATTACAACAACATTTTGTAAACATGTTTTGTTAATTCTAACATTTCTGGTGCAATGCCCTGTCTGACACTTGAGTACATCTGGTCAATATTTGCTATGTTCTCCCATCACCTGAGTATCGACTACTACACATCTGGTGGTTTTTTATTCGAGCCGAGTGCAGTCCTTTTCAAAGTGCTTTCCAGCGCTTCACACATCACATGTGTGATGAATGGGTGGATTGATGGATGGGTGGGTGGGTGCGTGGATGGATAGGTGGGTGGATGGGTGGATGAATGGATGGACGGGTAGATGGGTGGATGGGTGGGTGCCTGGATGGGTGGATGGGTAGATGGATGGATGGGTGGATGGGTAGATGGGTAGATGGATGGATGGGTAGATGGGTGGATGGGTAGATGGATGGATGGGTGGGTGGATGGGTGGGTGCATGGATGGATGGATGGATGGGTAGATGGATGAATGGATGGGTGGATGGATGGATGGGTGAATGGGTGGATGGATGGGTGGGTGGATGGATGCATAGGTGGGTCGGTGGGTGGATGGATGGGTGGATGGATGGGTGGGTGGGTGCATGGATGGATGGATGGATGGGTGCGTGGATGGATAGGTGGGTGGATGGATGAATGGGTGGATGAATGGATGGATGGATGTATGGGTAGATGGGTGGATGGGTGGGTGCCTGGATGGGTGGATGGGTAGATGGATGGATGGGT